>OY748331.1:4650000-5317500 GCA_963556525.1 Cochlearia excelsa | reverse complement strand
TATGACACTAAATGCAACCTAAATGAATGAGTTCTAATGCATAACCTAAAGTAAAATGTGTAAAATATGCAAGTTATCAACTCCCCCAAACTTATCCTTTGCTTGTCCTCAAGCAAGAGAATTTCGCATCAAAGTTTAGGAAGGTGTGGAGGCGGGGACCTCAGAACCAAAAGTAACGCGAAGAGTGTAGTGAACGAGTATCCTAAACGTAGTATCCTATCGCAACCGAGCTAGTTCTACCTATTGCCATTCATCTCAAACTCCGTCTAAATCCGTTATTATTACCAAAAGCATGTGATCCACTTGTCTAGTCTAAGCACCTTTCACATTCAATTAAGCATCGTCGAAGCATGAAACATGATCAAGAATTTTCAAGAGTTTTTCTATTTGTCTAGGTAAGAACGGGATTTCGAATCAAACGAGGAGGCTAACACTCAGGCATGTGGTTAGTTGTAGCGCGGTTTCTCTCGGGGAGTGAAAGGGTTAAGCAAAATCGGGAAAGACAAGAAGCAATGCAAATCCGGACATCCATCCCTATACAATTCTAATCTCTAACCCATCTTTTCACTCTCTACACACTTAAGCATTCAAACACCGAGTTTTCTTTCATTTTTTTTTTTTTTTTATTAACTACCTTAGGGGTTTTATTTGGCTAACTTTGTTTTGTTTTTTTTGGATTTTTGTGTTTTTTTTTTTTTTTTTTTTTTTTTTTTTTTTTTTTTTTTTTTTGTAGCCATTCTTTACCCCTAGGAGTTTTACAATTTAACTCGTGTTTATTTTCTGAAAATACGTTTTAGTTCAAAGATGTGTTTCCCGTTATCCCGTCTACAAACTAGCATATGATAACCTAGCCAAATGGATGTCCTTCCTTGTCGCTCCCTATACTTTCAAGTTTTTGCGAAACCAAACAATCACTAAATGAAAAGAATTCTCACAAGTGTTTGGGTTTAGGCGAAGGGGGTGAGAGGGGAATCATCCTTATAATGAGAATGACCGGATTGCGCTTAAGGTGTTTCGGTTTAGGAAGCCACAATCCGTAGAAATCACAAAGCCATAGAAATACTCTTAGAAACTCTCAATCATGCTAATTAGAAGTCAAGTTTAGGTTCAAATAATTTTTGAAGGCTACCTAGAACTATCAAGCTTCATAACCACACTATTGGCTTTTTAAACATCAATGTCTAGGGTCGAGATTTCAAGATTTTCGGCGAGTTCTAAGTCGTTTGAGGAAGACACTACACCTAAGATACCGTTCAAAACACTAGACGCGTCGCTTTATAAGGCTAAAATCATCATAGATCCCCTATGCATATGACCTAAATGAACTAATCCTAAATGCATTTTTTTTTTTTTTTTTTTTTTTTTTTTTGTTTTTGGGTTTTTTCGTTTTTTTTTTTTTATGCCACTAATATGAAACTATATGACTACTCCCCCAAACTTAAATCACACGGTCTCCGTGTGAAACAAGCATTGGAGAAGGTTCCTAAATGTATGTATGAATGACTCTAATATGAAAAACTAATGCGTATGCACATGGTTCAGGTGTTACCTCTGTAGTACTAACACGACGAATAGTCGTCTGTATCGGTTTCAGCAGACCGATACTCTTGCCCGATATCGGTCCAAGCAACCGATACAACAGGCCGATACGCCTTTCGAATTCGTTTTCCTACTTCGTTTTCACCGAAACCATCAAACACGACATAAACTCTAAGTGAATTATTATCTAAATGCAAACTAAAATTGTATGTACAAGGATAGACATGGGACTTCCTCCCAAGTGAGCTTGTTTATAGTCTCTTAGCTTGACTTTACCCCCTTCTTTTTAGGCGACATTGGGGTTTGAAAGAGATGTCGAATCTCCTTCGGTGACAACTTCGTGTACCCGGGCGGCTTGAGATTTACTCCTTTCACACCAAACTCGCCTCCATCTTTGTGCTTCTCTTGCCTTGAGTCGCAGCGAGCACTCCTTGCTTCTTTCTTGAAAGCCTTCTTCAAAGATTTAACCTCGTTGATTAACTTTCTAATGACGCGGTTTTGAGACATGTTCCAATGCGCCTTTCCGAACTTCCTAGGAGGGGATTGGTGTTCCACTTTTGGAGCTTTGGGTTTGCTCCTTGCATCATCACTAGACTTACCATTGCTAGCATCTTTTTCCACTCCAATCACCAAAGCTTCACAAGGGACCATCTCCGTAGGCTTCTTGACTACATCGTTGATGTTGTACCGCTGAACAAGGTCCTTCCCAAGGTGCAAATCTATCTTACCAACCTTCACATCTATGACGGCTCCAGCGGTTGCCAAGAAAGGTCTTCCAAAGATGAGTGGATTATCGGGTTCTTTGTCCATCTCCAAGACGACAAAATCTGTTGGAATGAAAACGTCTCCCAACTTTACCGGAATATCTTCTAAGATTCCAACGGGTACCTTCACGGATCTATCGGCCAGCACCAAAGAGATCTTAGTAGGTTGGAAAGAAGAAAGACCAAGTCGTTTAGCAACAGACAGAGGCATAACGTTGACACTAGCCCCTAGATCGCACAAGCACTTTTCAAAGATCAAAGGACCAAGAGTGCAAGGCAAAGTAAAACTCCCTGGATCGCCAAGTTTCTTAGGAGAACGGTCCTTCTGAATGATCGCGCTGCACTCTTGTGAAAGTTTCACCGTGTCTTCCAAGTTTTTGGACTTGTTTTTGATGGTGTCTTTCAAAGATTTGGTGGAGTGAGGGACTTGCTTGAAAGCGTCAACAAGAGGCATGGGAGTTTGCACCTCGTTTGTTTGCTTCTCGAGCTTAGCTCTAAAGTACTCCTTCAAGAGATGCATCTTGGCTCGACCCGGAAAAGGAAGCTTATCTTTATAAGGAGATGTTACATACACCAGCTTTTTCGGCTCGTCTGTTTTCTTCTTTTTCTCGGATATCTCCTCGGTATCGGCCGTGTGTTTGGCCGATATTGGTGGTCGATATCGGTCAGCTGAAACCGATACGTCTGACCGATACGAGTCCCCCGTCTCCTGTTCGTTCGTATCGGCCTTGTCCTTGGCCGACACGGGTGGTCGATATCGGCCGGTTGTGGTCGATACGACCGGCCGATACAGGTGTCCTGTATCTTTCTCATCACCGATTTCCTCCTTTGCCACTATCTCACGGTTCTCGTCGTTAACAACCGTGTCTTCCGGCTCAAACGAGTGGTCCACCCCCTCACCTTGTTTCGCATTGTCCGCAATGAGATCGCTTGAAAGCGTTTGTGTACCACTACGAAGTTCTATGGAGTTGACATACTCTCTAGGATTGGCTTCGAGTTTACCCGGAGTTGACCCATTGGTCGCTTAGAGGCCGAGGTAATTTGAGCCACTTGATTATCCAAGGCTTTCAAGTGAGTACTCAATGTTTCAAACTTGGCGTTGAGATCATGGTAAGAGTTGTCAACCTTTGCCTCGAATTTCTTTCTTGAACGTGTTGAACTCCATTTGACTCCGTGTTTGGCCGTCTAGAATCTGTTTTAACATCCGAATGGTTTGATCACCCGGGGGAGCTGGTGATGCAACCACTCCTTGAGCAGACAGGAGGGTTGTTGTACCCTGGAGGACGATTAGGTGGTGGTCTCGGTATGTATCCGCCTTGGTTGTATTGAGGTTTACCTTGGTAACCTCCTTGTTGCGCATGGGGATAGACCTGGTCTTGGGGGTTGGCTACGTTGTTGTTTCGGTAGGAGAGGTTTGGGTGTTGAGAATAGTTGTTGAAACGCCCATCATTCTGATTTCCCATGTAGTTGATCTCCTCCTGATTTCCCTCGGTTGGGGGTAATTGTTCATCTCCGCTTCCAACGTAGTTAATCCCCACTTGGTTAGACATGAGTAACTTATCCAGCTTCTCATTCACCGCCTTTATCTCTCTCTTAAACTGCTCATTGTTCCCTGAGTTGCGGATGGTGCGATCATAGTCCTCTCCGTAGTTACTATCGCTAAGGGCGTAGTTCTCCACCAGAAGCTGTCCATCGGCTTCCGTCTTCCCAAGGAAATTTCCTTGGCTAGCTGAATCGAGAAGCATCCTGAACTTCGGTTTTAGGCCCCGATAGAACGTGCTGAGTAGGCTTTCTCCCGTGAAACCGTGGTGCGGGCATCTCACCGTGTAACCCTTGAAACGTTCCCAAGATTCGCCGAACGTTTCTTGGTCTTTTTGTGCGAAAGCGGAGATCTCGTTTCGCGGCTTTGATGTCCTCACCACCGAGAAAAACTTTGTGAGAAAAGCCGTCTTACATGCTTCCCAAGTCTGTATGGTGTCCTTCACAAGGTTTTTCTGCCATATGTGTGCTTTGTCCCCGAGTGAGAAGGGGAACAAGCGCAGCTTAAACATGTCCTCATTGACACCATTGATCTTCACCGTGTCGCAAAGCATGTCAAACTGGTGAAGGTGATCAATGGGGTCTTCACTAGGCAGCCCGTAGAACTTGTTGCTCGGACACCATGTTAATGAGACTAGACTTTATCTCAAAGTTATTGTTGGCGATGGCTGGTGGTGTGATGCCACTACGGTTTGTGATGTTTGATGGCACATCCGCTGTACCAATTGTGCGTGCAACGTTAGGTACGTTGTTTGCGTTAGGTGCGTCACCCATCTCGAATTCGATTCCGAACCCGAAGTGTCTGATGTGGATGAGTCGGAGTGGAGGCTGGTTCTTCTTTCACGTGAGATAGCTCTTTCGTGTGCTTTGATGTCCGCGAAGAAGAGCAAGTCTGTCACTTTGTCGGTGACTTCTTCTTTGCATACACCTACAAAACGAAAATCACAAGGAAAGAGAACAAGTTAGTAACGAAACTGAAACTTAATCCCAAGTGGTTTCAAAATTCTAATAATTGTTCGAGTTCCTGAATCGGCAACGGCGCCAATTTGATAAACGAGATTTTACCCCGTTAAATCTAATATCTTAATTGTAGTACTTAAGATGTCAAACCAAATCAGGAGCAAACAATGTACTTGAATTTATGCGAAACAAACTCAGTTTAAGTGTGATCAAAAGGTTGTTTGTTTGATGTTTTTGTAACCGAAGATTTAACAAAACGAAAAACGAGAATTAAAGGTTTTGAAAGATTATTAAAAAGCTAAACAATCAGGTTAAGGTGTTTTAAAGGATGATTAAACTTTCGGATTTCAAATTGTCTTTTATAAAATTTACTTTAAGGTTTTGAAAACGATTTTAGATCAATCCACTCTCGTGGCAATGATCCTTTTCTCAACGATTGAACTAACACAATGTCTTGGATAGTTTAATCGTCGAGAAACTTTAAGGACAAATCAATTCTAACCACCAAGTTTATTAACACAGATCTCTCGGTTAAGCTAGGCTTGGTTCTAAGGTAATTGTTCAGGAGGCTTTATAATCTCTCGATTCATAAAGCTTCCTGGGTTCGATAATCGAATGGCCAACTCGATTAAAGCTTTAAGGTTGTTACCAAAGACTAAAGTTTTCAATCAATTAAGTTTTAGACAATTTTCATTCCTAGATTCAATCAAACCCCTTTTACCCTAACCCAATTGTCTATTTAGAACTACTCACAAATCATATTGAAAATCATAGCAATTTGATTCAAAGAAACCATAAGCATAAACAAAATAAACAAAGAGAATAAAAAGGGTAAAGAAAACTCTTATTCAATGATGATGATGAAGATTACAAGGTGGCCAGGAAGCAATCACCAAGAAAATCTCCTCAAAGTCTCAATCTCAAAAACAAAAACTAAGATCCTTTTGATAGGGTGGCTGTGTGTTGTTTTACCCTAATAAAAAAGTCTAAACCGAAAAATAAAATAAAGGAAACCAAAAATCAAACCGGTTTTCCTTTTTTACATAGCGAAAAACCAAATCTCATAAAAATTCGCAGCCTGTATCGGTCAAGGCAAACCGATACAGGCTGGCCGATACGCGCTTCGGCAAATCTTCCTTCGGCTCTGTTTTCTTCGTATCGGCCAGGCTAAGCCGATACGACAGGTCGATACGTGTCTTCGGGTCTTCTTCTCTTGTATCGGTCACTCCAAACCGATACGGTTGGCCGATACAAGCTTCGGCGAAACCTCTGTTTTCAATATCGGCCACGGAGACCGATATGCTTGGCCGATACACACTTCAGCAAACTCTCTGTCTTCTGTATCGGCCAACTGAAACCGATACAACATGCCGATGCAAGTGTATCAGTTTCTTTTTGGCTCAAATCCATCAATTTCGCCGTCTTTATGCTCCAAAACCTGAAACACACAAAACAAACCAAAATGCAACCTATATGCAACCTATATGACACTAAATGCAACCTAAATGAATGAGTTCTAATGCATAACCTAAAGTAAAATGTGTAAAATATGCAAGTTATCAACTCCGAAACACACACATAAGAGAGGAAACTTTCAACCTCATGTGCTAACAATATTATCAAATCAGCTCTGTAACCAAGTTTACAATGCTCTTTAATCAAGTCTTTGCCAAGGGTAACTATTTCCTTGGCACTTGGGAAGTTTCCTCTTGTAATTTCCTTGTCAGGGATCCGTTTCCTCTTTTTAGAAGAACCACCAGGCCTTATTGTGCCGTTGGCTAGCTTCAATTGTAAAAGACAGAGTTGAGAAGCCATGCTTAGTGTCCTCTCCCAATTACAGTAACACAACAAGATCGATTTAACCATATCTTCAAAGAGATTAGGAGAGCGGAAAATACGGCCGAAACCATAAGTATTTGCAGGCTCATGAAGCTTTTGAAAGTCGGTAATGACACGTTCGTCATCGGTAGATATCCTAAGCATCCTATTGACTTGTTGTGAGATGAGTTCTTCGTCGATCCTTGAGACATTGTCGATTCCATGAACTTGGACCACAAGGAAAGGGTGAGGTTTCGGATGTGAGATTGTGACGTTTACCGAAGATGAATTTGAAATGGTTAAAGGACGACTAAGTGACTTTCTTTTAGGGTTCCAAATATTGGGATCCATCATGAAGAAGCCATGATTACAAACGGCTTTCTCCATATCAAATCTTCCTTCATACTCTCCTAGGCGTATGAACAAATTCATGTTCCTACACACAAATAAACCTCTAATCTTGTCATATAAAGTTTGGTTATTTAAATAAAATTAATATATTTGAACACACACATATATATTAGTTTGACGGATAATAGAATTACTATTTGTGAGAGAAAGGCATTTGAAAAAATACTAGGAAATATATTACAGTTCGATTATATTTTGTCAACTTTTCAAATTTGTTTAATAATTAGGTTGTTTTTTAGTTATTTATAATATTATGTAAGGTGGTGATATAATAAGATACATTTATTATTTTGATATTATAAAATTCTAATTCTAATAATTAAGGGACGTATAAAAAATAAAAAATTTGTATGGATGTTCTTAATAGTGTTTTAAATATCATTTTAGGTAATTTTATTTCAATTATCTATATTTTATTTTTTATGGGGTTATAATCTAGTATATATATATTACAATTTTGGGTCAAAATCTAGTATATATTATAACGTTTTTCTTCTAACTCTTCTTAGATTTTGATGAGTTCGTTTGACTTATCCTAATCCTTGTATAGATAACAAGAAAATTTAGGGTTTTGTCTTTATTTATTTAATTTCTTTTAAAAAAATTGATATTTTATTAGTAGCAAAAGGGAAATAAAAAGTATAAAGATGTTTACCGTTTAACAGCAACGAACAGCAACGAAGAGCTCTTAGCGAGAAAACTAAGTTTAGAACAAATTTTAAGTTTTTTTTTGTTTCTCAATCACTGAGTTCAAGCAAACAAAAAGAAACTTATAAGTTGTAGTTAGGGAGGCTTTTTGTTTTGACTCTTCGTGTGTAGAGCAATGTCTATTTACGAGATTTTATTTACATTATATCTTAAACTAATTTGATTGGCCCAATCATTATATGACGGTGATAAAAAAAATTTGAATTTCTCTTCTAGGGAAAGAAAAATATTCATTACATTATTTTCTTTTTATTCCCGGTAATTTATATGGTAATTTTTTTTTAACAACATTTATATGGTAATTTTTTTAAAACTAATCTTTTCTATATGATATGACTTATTCATCCATTTTTGAACTTTATCACATGTTATTGCATTTTCCAGAATTTCTCTATGAAATATGTTTGCTCCTCTCGGTATATTTTTCTTTATGATATTAACTGAACAATATCTCAAAATATAACCTTTATTAAAGAGGATAACAGATTTTTAAAACAATTAAAACTTTTTCTTCAAATAATTTCTTATTTTTATTAAAACATAAGCATATATTTTAATATTTTCTATAAACTAATACTCAAATTATAGTCAATTTTTGAATTGTATATTTGTAAGAGAAATTCGTTAAAATACCACTAAAATGTTTTTACACCCACAAAGATTTCAGCCAAAAAATGTCTAATACTTTATCACTTAAAAATGTTCATTCGGGTTTACTATTTAAAAATTGTTTCTAAATGTATAATAGTGTTAAGTTTTAGGGTTTGATTTTGAGTATTTTAATATAATCTACGTACGACTCATAATGTTTAGCTGCAACTTTTGTGATTGCAACAACTTGCAAAAGCATGCAATTGAGATTTTAAACGTTAGCAAGAGGTTCAAACGATTGGTACAATGGTTGAAAATGATTGCATTAACAGAAAAATTGAATGTTTTACAAGTAATCCAATAGAGGCACATTAACAAACAAACAGTTTTTGATTTGAAGAAGAATGCTTGCAAGAGATATTGATATACTGATATTTATTATATATTAAAAGAGCCTTACGAATTTGTTAAAATATAATGTTATTTATATGGTATATTATTTCTTAGGCATTTCTTAATTTTGAAAAGATTTTTAAAATTTCTTGGCTAAGGTAAGATAGACTTGTTCTAATAACACTGTTTTGAAAATTTAAATAATTTGATGATTATCAATTTTTGTAGAAAAAAGGTCTAATTAGATTAATTGTTGTGAGAGAGTTATTTATATTATAGGGAAAGAAAGATATTTCATTACAGATCATCGATTTCTTCATCTTCTTTTTTCGTTGTAGTGATTATTATGTTTTTTATTTATTTCGAATCACTTATATGGTAATTAGTCATTTTTTTGTTTTTTTTTTGTTGTTCATTATACATTTAGATTGCTAGGGTCGCTTCGTTAGTAGAGAAAAGACTATTTAAGAGATTTGACTTCTGTAGGCATGCTTATATTAATTAGACTCTAAAAGTAAATCATACCTTTTATATTCAAATAATGACTTGCCCAAAACTATTTATTTTAACACAAGTTTTTAAATCCATCTTGATATCAAAAACTTTAAAACAGTTCCCATTTTTTTAATTCACATTTAGATGTTGATTAAAATTATAAAATATGTAACAAAATGTAAACATAAATAAATTAGTTAGAAATTATGTTTTTACAGAATTTGTAGTGATGTTTTTTTTCATTTTTGATCATGAAATCTATTTTTTTTTTAAATAATTGGAAATTGTTTTCAAACCATTTACTTTTATAATTCATTCTACATGTATATATCATTTTGAATTTTTAACCCACATCAAACGTGAAATTAAACTATTATATCAACTAGGAGGGAACTCGCGATACTCGCAGATTTATAGTCAATATTATATTTATATATGTTTTAATAAATTTAATATATTATATTTTTGTTTTCAATCTAGTAATTTTTATTTTTCGATATTCTATTCTTATTCACCTAAATAATGTTTGTTAGATTAGTTTTTACTTTCCGAATTCTTTGTTTTTGTATATTAATTTCCCAAGTTGGGCCAGTGTAAAAAATAATCAATTTCGATAAATTAATAAGATAATAATTTTTGAAAAACTCTTACGTAAAAATATGGTCTCAATAATATCATAAATCAATAATTGTAGTTTTACGCCTATAATATATAGTTATGACAACTTAGTAAAATATGATTACTACAACTGTTTATTTTCTTAGGATTACGTACACATTTAATTTTACGAATACGTAAAAGATTTTCATAACGTTTTATTTATAAGTAGTATTTCAAAACTTTGTTTTTCATAAAATAAGCTCTTCTCGCATAAGCTTTAGGTCTCCTTCGCTCTCTTATGGAACTTCTGCTGTTTTTTTTTCCGTTTGAATCCTCTCTATCGATCTGAAGCTGGTTCGAATGTCTGAGCTTTGTCTAAAGAAGATAAAGTTTCAACCTTTGGTTCCATAGAAATTAGAAAGATCTGGAGTAACATTGAAGAACTCAAGTTTAGACGTAAATGACCAAAACACCCTCGAAGTAATTGTTACAGTAAGTGACAATAGCTCAAGCTTCATGTCTGATTTTGGAAGTGGGTTTGTTGTGATTGCAAACACAACCAAAGCGAATCTCAACTGTTGATACAAATAGAAACAGAGGCTCCTACAAAGAATGAGATCGGATATCTAAGATGGAACTTGGGGAAAAGACGATGATGATGAGAAGATAGTGCCTTATTACCCATCTGGTTCTCGTCCTTATACAGACAGAGATTTCAATTGTCATGCTAATGGCAGACCTGATGATTCTTATGTTAAGTGGAGATGGCAACCAAATGACTGTGACATTCCTTGGTAAAAAAATTGAATCTTTTTGATTCTTGATGTTTTTGATTATTAGAAAAGTTTGAGTCTTTTAGTTAGATTGTTGAGTTAAGGCATGTACAATGTTTAGCTGCAAAACATGTTACTTTAAACAATTGAAAATAATTTTTTGGATATTAAATATTTTTAAATGTGCCTTTTAAATATTTTTTTGGACTTTAAACAATTGAAAATAATTTAACTACAATATATATGTAATATCACATTACAAAAATAATACATAAAATAAAATGCATACAAAATTTATTAAAATAGTGAAAAACATGACAAATAAAATGAAAAAAAACAATACAAACAAAAATTATACAAACTATATTTAAGTTATAATAGACATTTACTAAAAAAATTGCAAATGTCATCTAAATGACTAAATGAACTAAAAAAATGCAATATATATAGAGGAATTCACAAATCTACACCCTTTCAACCCCTTCTTCACAAAACTACTCCTAATTTAATATTTTCACATATTTACACCCTTTCAAAATTTTAAAAGCTTGATTTAACCTTCAAAAAATTACCAAAATTAAAAAATTTTCATTTGGGTTCTCTAATTAGTGTTTATGGTATAATATTAAGGGGTAGGATTGTTTGGGTAGAGTTTATTTGAATTTAATTTTAAATGTTTAGGTGTAATTTTGTGAAGTATTTTGGAAATGGTGTAGTTTTGTGAAATGTAATTCAAATGGTGTAGTTTTGTGATTCTCCCATATATATATACAAACTATTTAAGATAAATGAAAAATATACAAAAATATAGAATTAAAAAAGTATCAAAATATCGAATTAAAAAAGTATCAAAATATCGTATTATTGTTTAAGTGAACAATATTAACATAAATATTAAAAATGCAAGAAAATATTAGAATCATCAAAAAAACTATAACAAAATAATTTATAAAATAAAATTATTAGTATTTACAAAAATATATATATTTCTAATCTAGAAAAAATCCGCGAGTATCGCGGGTTCCCTCCTAGTAATACTATAAAAATTGACAAGAAATCACTATATAACAAACATATTCTGTTTTACCTTCAAACTCTTATCTACATTTTCTTTCAATTTCAAAATATATTTTAAAGCTATGATATAACCTAATTAGAATATAACTGATATAATATGTGTGTAAAACCTGTAGTCTATATTGTGCCACATGCAGGGATATTAACTATTGGCACTCCATAAAACTTAAAACTTTTCTCAGTAGGATAATAAGAGTCTCTATTAAACAAGACAAGAGTTTACCAATCTTCATGTGGGTAACATAAGAGTATAGAATCCCATAGTATTTAGACAAAACTCAAGATTCTTACCTCATTGAAATCTAAAACTCAAAACACATTGTCTCTAGAATCCATAGTAGTTCTTCGATGAATCGAAAGGGTACCTTAAAACTTGAAATCTTTCTTTTTCTTCCCTTCCTTATCACGCTTCCTTTTCTTCGAATTCTGTAACCATTACACCAAGTTCAATATTATACCCAAAATGTTTAAATCATCCTCATTAATATCACTAGTGTGATATATATGGCGAAAGTCATTACCTCAGCGACCATATCACTGAAGTCCTCTGGCTTATTGCGTAATTTCTCCTCCTCTCTTGCCTCCTCGTACCTTCAAAAACGTCAATGTAGAAGTTTATCAGTTAAAAACTATTTTCCGGTGTAGAGAATATAAACGAAAAAATTGTTTCTGCTACTTACTTGGCAGGCAAAACATTCTCCATTGCGTCCAGCTCCTCTGGCTGTAAACTCACGTCCACACGATCTGTCTTCTGCCCTCTCAGCAAATCAACCTTGTCAAATACCAAACGGATTCATAAATTAGTCACTTATCGTAAACCAGACAACCAAATTCAGGATGTAACAATGCATATACCAATCTTCATTAGTTTCAACTCTATACCGAACAGGTGATTTAAGGACAGATTGCTTACCCGTTTGGCTCCCGTCTTGTCTTGAGTACCAGTTTTAATAACGTATGTGTGTGTTGTTCCCAACAATGTTCCAGGAGCAACACTCTCTCCCTTTTCTTCAAGCACCTTCAAAACAAAAGAGAGCAGTAGAAGGAAATAAACCCAAAAATTACTTTTCAGCGGAATATTGCTTAACATCAAGACAAGAGACTATCACACAAGGTGCTAGATAAAGTGAAATTGCATTAATCAAATTAGGTTTCATACCTGATATAGAGGCCTATCGGGTTCTTTTCTCTGCTCCTTACGAAGTTCAATTGCATCTGGTGTCTCTATGCCAGTTGGAGTGCTGAAAAGAACAGGAAAATATAGTTCAGTTTCATATCTCTTCCATGTACACTGCTAAAAGAAAAGCAATACCTTGACATTGTCTCAACAGATTCGATGCCATCTTCTAATTCATCTTCATCCATTTCCTCTTCTTGTTCCTCTTCTTCTTCCTCCTCTTCTTCTTCCTCTTCCTCCAAATCACCCCAGTGCTTGCTCTTATCAATAGGTTCATCCTAAAATAATGATAAACGAACAGCCCATCACATTATATACAAAACTTGATGATTTTGAAATAATTCAACTGTTCGCTTATATATATATTCTAGTTTCTATCCACTTGTTACTACTGCACTAACTACCCCTTTAGCTAGGTTCCTTTCACGTAAAGTTTTAAAACAGATACCAACACGCAATATGCTGTTTTTAAAGAGAAGAACAGAGAGAAGTAGAAATGGTTACGTCATAGTTAGGCTGATCTTGTTGCTGGACACCAAAGACATCTCCATACAATGGACGCCCAAACTATATAACAGACAGTGAGAAGCACAAAAAAATATTATTGAATGACATGGAAGAGTAATTACAAGAAGTATATAGATAAAATACTTACTTCATCAACTGGAGGTTTCCCCCAGCCACCAGGATGATAACCAAAGCTAGCTCCAAGTGGAATGGGAGCATTAAGACCAGAAATTTTCAGATGTGGGTAAGAAGGAGGTGGACCATATCTCTGTTAAAGAAGAGTTTAAAGTGATTAAGAATTTCAGAGAATATATTCCAATTTAAACAGAATAATCATAAAAACAGGTAACAGTGAAGTACCTGCATATTGATTAGCCATGGCGGAGGAGCGCCTTCAGGCATACCAAGAGCTTCTTTTAATTCATGTGACAGAGTCCCTGGTTTCGTGTCCCTCAGTTTAATCTATTTCCCAGAGGATTGTAATTAGATTCAAGTACACACAAAAATAAAACCAAGCAAAATATGTCACAGAGACGTACATCAAATTCTTTCCCTTCAAAGTACAAATCGCCAAGAGCTGTCAGCTTTGGCTTTGTTTGGTATTTGAAGAATGCATCATGGAGGACCTGGTAGTCAATGTCCATCTTTCCCATCTTTGGTTGCATTCGCTCCCGTTGCTTTTGCTTCAACTTTTTACTATCTTCTTTCTCAATATAAGTCTGCAAAGGAGCCACAAAAGCATTACATCTGACCAGTAGGATAAAAAAAGAGCAAAATTAAAGGGGTCCAACACATATATACCTGTCTAATTTTTTCAATTCCAGTTGCAGCAATGAAATCAGGAAGATGAAACGGCTGCTTCTCTATACCACGCTTTCCCTGCATAAATAAAACACCGCTTAGATGCAACCAACTTAAGCAAGAGAGCAAGCAAAATACTATCCCCAAGCACAAAACAACTCGACAGAATCCTAAGGGTACTACAAAACCAGATGCATCTAAAAGCAGGATCACTAAGACGGCACACTGAAGAAAGAGAATATCCCACCCTACTGATAAATTAACACTTCTAGTGTATATCAAACATCTCAAAATACTAAGCACCAAGGATTTCATATATAGAAATAAATATCAAGAGTCCTCTTCGGTTACACCTACAAGTCCAGACTTCATGGTTATCACAGGCCTTCTCCTGCAAGAAGTACATATATAGGTATAAGGAAACTTAATCGACATGAGAAGTTCTACCCCTCTGGATTTAATTCCCATATGTGCCACACCCGCAAATCATAGAAACATATTGTTTACTACAGCATCCCTAGATTCATTACTTGAAAGATTACAAACCTGCAAGTATTTTCTCTTCTGAGACCAATGTCTTGGAACAGGAACTGTATTCCGATACGACTTCAGAAACACCAACAACTTTGGATCTGCTGAAGTAGCGTCCCAGACCTATAGTGTAAAATAGACCTTAGAAATATTTTATAGAGAGCTACACCACAAGGTAAGAGATTTCTCTTAAAAATACGTAGGATGGCATGCAAGTGAGACCATATCATGTAAACTTCAAAAGCATGAAATTTAGGATAATCATATTTATAGAATGCTTGATCCCGGTATACCATATAAAAAACTCACTTACGCATCCTATTAGCATTCTTAACAAGTAGATTAATGATGGTCATGAGTCAAGCAAAGTTATGACTTAAAATGCATACAGGAGAATAACTAAATGAGCACTAGGTGGGTACCAACAACGGACAAAGCTACAAATATCTATATTTGGCACTCTTAGCAAAAGAGAAACGCATACACATACCTCAACAACATCAGGCCTAGCAGAGACCTGCTTCAGCTCACCAATCTTCATCCTCCTTTCAAGCTGAAAAAGCAGAAATACATTATTACAAGAATCTTAAACACGTCTTAGAGCACATACCAACAACTTCGACTGCAAGCAAAACAAATTGAGAAGTAAATGAATAAGCTTTGAAAACAAAACCTTTTTCTTCTTATTAGAGATGCCTTTCTCTTTCTGTTGGTTATCCTGATCTTCCTCATCAGAGTCTGAATCAGAGTTAACTTTCTTCTTCGCATCATCTTTCTCCTCAGACTCATCCTTCTTAGCATCGTCCTAGTCAAACAAAAAAAAACATGTTTTGTCAAGTTTAAAGCCTTGATTTCAACTTTCTAAGTCACACTAAAAGCTAGAAAAAAAAAAGCTTTACCTCAGAGACAACAGGTTCACGAAAGTTAAACTTTTCAAAGATTTGCTTGAATTCATCGTTAAAACCATCTTCAAATTCAGCTTGTTCTGGAACATACTCTATCACAACTTGCTCAGATACCTATCAATAAACCCATCAAAACCCACAAAAATCAATACAAAGAAGCAAATCACACACACACACTCAACAAAACCCTAGAAAATATCAAATCACATGAATAAGAATCTCATTAAAAATAAAACACAAATCTAACATGTTGCTGCGGATCTGCGTTATCCTCCTTTGAATCAGAAGCAGAAGAAGCATCTTTTTCTTCTACATCGGCGTGAGATGCTTTGTTGTTGTTGTTGTTCTTCTTCTTCTGCTTCCGCTTGCGGCGGCGACGGTCGTTGTCGCGTGACTTCTTAGAGGAAGCGGTGATGTTACCGTTCGGAGCTGCGGTGTTGTAGTGCGCGACGGCGGTTGATTCGGCCGTCATGTTTCAGTGAAGACTCTGAATCAGTGTTGCGAGAAGAAGAAGAAGAAGAAGGATCTCGAGAATTTATTTATCTCCGATGCTATTATCGAACCGGATTGGTATAGTTCGGTTTATTGATAAGTCGGTTCCGGTTCATTGTTGACCTATTTGCTCTTGTTTGGGCCGGCCCATTTAAAGTATTACATATTGGGATTTTTTAAAAATATATTGGGATCTTTAGTAGGCTTGATTTCTTTGTATAATTTTGTTGGTTTAATTTATTTGTATAATTTTATTTTTTGGATTCGTAATGGTGAACTTAGTATATGTTTTATTTTGATGGAGAAAATTAGTTAGATAAACTTGTTTTGGGAGAATTACAAAAAATTACATTTCACAAAACTACACTATTTTAAAAATACTTTAGAACTACACATAAACATTCAAAATTAAATTCAAATAAACTCTACCCACACAATCTTACCCATTAATATTATACACGCTAATTAGCGAACTGAAAAGATTTTAATTTTGGTAAAAATTACACCATTTCAATCCCTCCTTCACAAAACTACACATAATTTAATTTTTTCACAAAACTACATCCTTTCAAAAATTTTAAAGCTTGATTTACCCTATTAAAAATTACCAAAATTAAAAAAATTTCATTTGGATTCGCTAATTAGTGTTTAGGGTATAATATTAAGGGGTAGAATTGTGTGCGTAAAGTTTATTTGGTTTTAATTTTGAGTGTTTATGTGTAGTTTTGTGAAGTATTTTTGAAATGATATAGTTTTGTGAAATGTAATTCAAATGGTGTAGTTTTGTGATTCTTCCTTAATTTTTAAGTAGGTTATTAATTTTTTAAACCTTTCTAGATATATAAAATCATTACATGTCAAAAAAAAAGATAAAATTTTTACCAAAAAAAAAAAAAAAAGAGATAAAATCATTCTAAAAAATCGTAGTCTAATAATTGTATCATGAGAAACTAAAATTTTATACGCCAAAAAACATTTTAAACAAAAATTTATCCTTTGTGTTTGATATATTTCTTTCGAATTGTTATTATTTTCTTGGAAGAATATTTTACTATGGGAATCAGAAAAAGAATAAAAGTAGATTGAAAACAAGTCCAAATTTATGAAAACGAGAATTTGACGGATTTTGAGCTTGATACGTAAACTATTTTTATTATTAAATTATAAAAATAGTAATCAAAATTAAAAATAAATAAATGGTTAAAACTTAAAAAGAAAACGAAGGAACCCTTTCGTTTTTTTATTTCTCACGCCCTTTAAAACCTAACGAAGAGGGCTAATATGTATTCACAATCTCTCTCTAGATCTAGGGTTTCTCTCTCGCAATATCGTCCGCTTCTGATTTAACAAAGAAACCTAAAAAATTATAAATTCACCAAATTATAAAGAGACCTTTTTTATCACAGATTCATCATCAAAGAAGACGAATTAGGTTTTTGATTTGTGTGAATTCATCATCACTACTTACAGATCTATATTACAAAAAATCGAACAAAATCTGAGAAAAAAAACTTAAAGTTTCATCCTTTTTCTCTACCCATCTCATAAAAATCGTTTCTTTTTGTTAGATTTATGCTTAAGAACTCAGATCCAATTCAAATCCAAGCCAAAGGGACAACCAATTCAAAAAAAGTTAAGATCTTTTGATGAACAAATTTGAGTTAAGACATTAGACATCCATTGATCTGTTTTAAATTTTTGTCTTGATAAGAGACACTCTGCTTTAAGAAGAAGGAACCCAAACAAGAGAAAGTTATGTATAATAATAGCAATAGAGTAGAACTGTTCCTTGAAAATGGCAGAGTTGGTGAAATGTTGATGTGCCCTGTAATGGATTTGAAGCAAGAAGATGATGTGGTGAAGCAGAAGATGAGGAAGAAGAAGATGGAGGAAGTTAAGATGGGTATAAGAATTAGCCATTTTTCACAGCCTAGCGAGAGGTGTCCTCCTCTTGCTGTGCTTACTACAATCTCATCTTGTGGGCTATGTTTCAAAGTAGAAGCTACATCTTCTTCTCCTGCTCAGGAGCCACTAAGTCTCTTCTACTCTTCTTGTCTCAGGGACAACAAGGTATAATATACCTTATGGAACCTCTTAAGGCCCTACTTATATTTGAACTTATGTTAGAAAATTGGGAATTGTGGTCATAGTCTAGCTTACTAGTGTTAGAGAGTTGCATTAAGCTTGAGACTTTAGGATGCTTTTCTAAGATATAGCATGTGTGGTTTAATGTCTATGTATGTTTACTGAATTATAATTGAATGAATTAACTTGATTTCCTGTTTATCAAGGTTGCATATGATGAGTTATGTTATGAATTGTCCTTATGTTTGCGATTTTTTGGTTGTTCTAGACGGCAGTGATGCTCCTTGGTGAGGAAGAGCTTCATTTGGTTGCTATGTACGCGGCAGATATCAACAATAACCGGCCTTGTTTCTGGGCATTCACCGCTGCCCCTGGAGTATACGATTCATGTCTTGTCATGCTTAATCTTAGGTGTCTCGGCATTGTCTTTGATCTTGATGAAACGCTTGTTGTGGCGAATACCATGCGAACTTTTGACGATAAGATAGAGGTGTTGCAGCGGAGGATAAACAACGAGGTGGACCCTCAACGAAGTGCCGTTATGGCGGCTGAGATGAAGCGTTATCAAGACGACAAGAATCTATTGAAGCAATATATCGAGAGTGATCAGGTTGTTGAGAACGGAGAGGTGATTAAGGTGCAATCTGAAGTTGTTCCTGCCTTGTCCGACAACCATCAGCCTCTTGTACGCCCCTTGATAAGGTTGCAAGAGAAGAATCTTATCCTCACTCGCATTAATCCAACGGTATGCAATCGTCAAAGTTAGTATATGTTTGATGCTTAACTACACTTTCTATCACAGGCAAAGACTTAATTCCAATTTTGTACATACAGATTCGCGATACAAGTGTTCTTGTGAGGTTGAGGCCTTCATGGGAAGAACTTCGGAGCTATTTGACAGCCAAAGGGCGAAAGCGTTTTGAAGTATATGTTTGCACAATGGCTGAAAGAGATTACGCCTTAGAGATGTGGAGGCTCCTTGATCCAGAAGGGAACTTGATAAATGCAAATGACTTGCTGTCTCGCATTGTTTGTGTGAAACCTGGTAGACTTTCTATGAACTTTTACAGTTATACCTGGTTAGTTTCTATCATGACATCATCTCTTACAAGGTTGTAATGAACCACCACAGGTTTTAAAAAATCACTGTTCAATGTGTTTCTCAATGGAACGTGCCATCCGAAGATGGCGCTGGTGGTTGATGATCGGCTGAAAGTTTGGGAAGAGAAGGATCAGCCGAGGGTGCATGTGGTTACTCCATTTGCTCCCTATTATTCTCCTCAAGCTGAGGTATGTATAATTTTTACTTTGGTTGAAACCAATAATGAAAATTGCAAAAGCATGTGAATCTGATAACAATATATGTATTCAAAGAGTCCCACATCATATAGACGGCAAAATAATCAAAGCCTTATAAGACCTAAGCACGCCTTAACCCATAAACTAGCTTTTGTGAGACCTACACAAGGAATGTTGAACTTGGTTTGAGCCCAATGTTCTGTGAGAAGCCATAGTCTTTAACCTTTTAACTGACTGATTTACACATATCTCATTTCCTTTCTGTAGGCAGCTACAACACCGGTACTGTGTGTTGCCAGAAATGTTGCTTGTGTTGTCAGAGGTGGATTTTTCAGGTAAATTGTAATTTTGATGATAATTCTTTTCCGTGACTTCTCCTGTATAGATCAAGGGTGCTTCATTAGTACATTCTGATGGTGAAATGGTTTTTGAACTTGGTAACAGGGATTTCGATGATAGTCTACTACAAAGGATTGCTGAAATATCTTATGAGAATGATGCTGAACATATTCCCTCTCCGCCTGATGTCAGCCATTACTTGGCGTCTGAGGTTAGTTGAGATTCTCATTAATGATTGCGATCTGATAACTTTTTCAGGCGTTTTTGGTAGCTTGTGTCATTTCTATTTTACAATATAATTTTAACTACTCTCAGGCTACTTACCAGTAACTCATTCTCATTTCAATATAGGACGAAACATCGGGTTCAAATGGGAACAAAGATCCACTTTCTCTTGATGGGATGGCTGATACCGAAGTGGAAAGAAGACTGAAGGTGATTATTTTTATGCTCGATTGTTACAAAGTTACTGTTGTAAATCTAGTAAACATGTCTTTTGGTTTAATGTTTTCTACCCAATGATAAATTTTCCTCTTATCCAGGAGGCAATTTCTGCATCTTCAGTTGTCCTTCCGGCGGCAAATATAGATCCACGGGTTGCCGCTCCCATTCAATATCCCATGGCCTCTGCATCTTCTGTTTCAGTTCAAGTACCAGCCGTGCAACAAGCGCCACAACAATTAGCTATGAACTTTCCAAGCATTCAGTTTCAACAACCGCCATCAATAGCTAAACCCTTGGTTCCTTCAGAACCAAGCTTGCAAAATTCTCCTGCTAGAGAGGAAGGTGAAGTACCCGAATCAGAGTTAGATCCAGATACTAGGAGGAGGCTCCTCATATTGCAGCATGGGCAAGATACTAGAGATCCTCCCCCAAGTGAACCTCCATTTCCTCAGAGACTTCCAGTTCAAGCTCCACCTCCACATGTTCAGCCAAGAAACGGCTGGTTTCCTGCTGAGGAAGAGATGGATCCAACTCCACTTCGTCTAGCTGCCTCCAAAGAATTTCCGTTGAATCCTGAAATGATACATATGGAAAAGCAAAGGCCTCGCCATCCATCCTTTTTCAACAAAATTGATAACTCAGCACAGTCTGATAGGATGCTTCATGAGAATCGCAGGCTTCCAATGGAGGTACCACTACTCTTTTTGACCAAATGATTTTCAATCGTCTATTTTTTTGGTCTTTCGCTGCTGTTAGTGCTCACTGTCATATATCTGCAGCCTCTCCAGAGAGATGAACAGTTACAATCAAACAACAATATGCCAGGCTCTCATCCTTTCTATGGTATGCCATAAAAAAATTTATATTCTAGTGTCATTTGGTTCTGAAGATAGATTACTGACTTGGGATAGACACTGTAGGGGAGGAGGCATCTTGGAATCAATCTTCTTTCCGGAACAGTGATCTTGACTTCATACCTGGACGACGTGTCTCAGCAACAGATAATCCTGCTGATGTTCTTAATGGGATCGCTATAAAATCTGGAACTAAGGTACGTGAACATCATTATGATTACCATTAATCCCATTTGCGAGTTGCTTTGCTATATATGTTTTACGACATTTTAGGTGGAGTACAAACCGGGTTTGGTTGCAAGTACAGATTTGCGGTTCTCTGTTGAGGTAACTATAGCTCTTAAACTTCTATCTATTTGCAGTTACCACTCTTCCTCTCTTAGATATTGTATGCTCTGGGTAATTTTGGTGGAACTTATGCAACTGTGTCACATCTTTGAGATCCATATTTCCTTTAGATTTGTAATTTTTTTGGTTGTGTCACTCTCCATTTAATCTATGGTTCTTTGTAGGCTTGGTTTTCTGGTGAAAAAATTGGAGAAGGGATTGGCAAGTCGAGACGAGAAGCCCTGCACAAGGCTGCTGAAGTTTCTATCCAGAACTTAGCTGGTATAAAACGTCTTGACTCATATTTTACGTTGCTAGACCACCTTCACATTATTGGTAGCTATTCTAGGATGTTGATTTCAATCTTTCAAACCATTCTGTAGTCTGTAAGGAGCCTACATCAATCACTCATAAGAGTGGTCAATGTTAGTAATATAGACCTACCATTGCTTCTTCATATGTTCTCGTAGATGGGTTTATATCAGTAACTATGAGAACTGCGACCATAGATGGTTGTGTGTCGGTCTGTTCTGAAATCACATTAACAGATGGTGTTAGAACTTAATGTGTAACAAAAATGCGGGTCCCTTCCCCTTACAAGGGTGATATCTATCTTAGATTTGGTATTCAGAATAAGGCGTTTATCCTTTAGTGTTTTGGTTTTTTCTGCTTTATGAGTTTCTTATGCCTTTTATGCAGATGTATATATGTCCCATGCAAATGGTGACCCGGGTACAAGCCTCAGGGATCCTAGCCCCTTCACTAATGGCAATATGATTATGGGAAATGCAAATACGCTTGATCACCAGCCATTTGCCAGAGACGAAACAGCTATGCCAGTTTCCTCTAGACCTACAGATCCTAGATTAGACGGCTCTATGAGGCACACGGGCCCCATTACCACACTCAGGGAATTGGTATGTATCTCCTTCATCTGAATACTGTTGCTTGATAACGGTTCTTGCTCAGTATTACTCTTTCTGTTCTTTGATTATCTGTCCTTAACCAAATTTCAGTGTGCATCCGAGGGTTTAGAGATGGCTTTTCAATCTCAGCGGCCGCTTCCATCTGACATGGTCCACAGAGATGAATTACATGCTCAGGTTTGCACATAAGTGTTGATACATAATCGGAATCAAAGATATGAAAATCTCAGCTCTGGACCTGTCTTGATTATCTTTGTACTATGTTTCAGGTTGAAATAAATGGGCGTGTTTTAGGGGAAGGTGTTGGATCGACATGGGACGAAGCTAGAATGCAGGTAACACAACTAAATCCTTGCCACTGATTTATTCTGATTCCATTGTCTTATGTTCTACTTACCCTTTAGGCTGCTGAGAGAGCACTGTATAATGTGAGATCAATGCTTCCTTTGCATAAACGTCAAGGATCTCCACGGTTTGTTACTTATATCTTTGATTATTGAAGTAGATCCGTTAGATATGATACATATATTTAAACCATTTATTCGTGTTCATGTTTAGATCTTTCCCTGGGATGCCAAACAAGAGGCTAAAGCCAGACTTTCAACGGTCCATGCAACGGATGCCATCTTCAGGAAGATACTCTTAACATACAGAACAAAAACCGAACATCGACGCCATTGTCTCCCTGCTAAAACATAGCTTGAGAAGCTCCCTTCTTTGACAAACGATGAACCAGACTGACACAGAGAATGATGATAGAGATTCTGCTCTTGCCTCTCTTATTGTACCAACATGTGTGGCAAGTCGTAATCTTTGTATAATCAGTCAGATACTCGACGAAGCAACAGCTCGAGCCGAGTACAAGAAAGACAAGAACTAAGCATACATCTTTGGCTTCTTCTTATGCTGTAAGTTACTTGGTATAAATCAGTAAAGTGTGTTATTTCCCCCAAAGCTTTTTCTGCAGTTTTCACATTAACAGTCACTGTTTTAACATAAGACCTTTGATTTTTTTACTATGTAATTTTTACTGTGTTATTAACTGTTTTTCACATGACAAGCCAATCTATTTATAAAAGTAAAAGTTACAATATATGTGAAATAGAATCATGAGCTGGCTTTATTTAGAATCATCAACAAAAAAATTTGCACAAGAGTATCATCCCAAACTAAAACCATAAGACAAGTTTATATGACTAAACCAAGCTCAGCTTTTAGGCAAATACTGTCCAAAAAGCTTCACAGCATAAACACACACACACAAAAACTCTTTTAACTATAACTCAAGCTTCCTCTTCTGCATCCATTGACTCAGAGTAACTTGCTTCAGACTTAATATACTTGTACCATTTCGCGCAGAACAGGTAGACGACGAAATCAGCTGCGGTCAGACCAGCTAAAAGGAAGTAGAACCTATCCAAGTGTCCTTTGTTGAGATTCGCAGGGATCCAACCAGGCAAATCATCTCTTGTTGAGATATTCATCACAATGGTGACTAACAAGCTGCTTACGTAGTTGCCAAGAGATATCGATGCCATACACAGCGCGCTAGCAAAGCTCTTTAGCCCTGTTGGTGCTTGGCTGTTGAAGAACTCGAGCTGTCCTACGTACATGAACACTTCTGATGCACCTATCAACATGTATTGAGGCACTTGCCAGAATATACTCAACGAGCTTGTGCTTGAAACCGCGCTAGAACTCTCCGGCTCCTTGTGTTTAAGCCTGTAGATCTCCACGATTCCCGCTGATATCATGGCCATTATCGCGATTACAAGACCAATCCCCATTCTCTGAAGCTCGGTGAGACCTTTGTTTGGTTCTGTTTTGTTGAGCCTTGCAAAGATAGGATCAAGAAACCGTCTGTAAGCAAATATGACAAAGGCTACGCTGAGGATGTCGAAACTCGACATGCTTGAAGCCGGAATCCGAAAGTTCTTGATGTTTGTTTTCATCGATGCGCCTTGCTCGACGAAAAGCGAAGCCATTTGAGTGAAAACCACAGAGTAGAGAATGGTGCAGAGCCATATTGGTAAGAGTCTCAACACACATTTCACTTCTTCGACTTGTGTCACCGAGCAAAGCCTCCACTTATCATAAGTAGATCCACTCTCCACTTTCTCTGCCTCATCATCAGGCGTAACAATCGCGGCTCTATCCAAAAATCTACATTAAACCAAGAAAAGATACAAAGTTAAAAGCTGATCTTGAAGATAGTTTCATAGACTATAACACAATCTTGAAAGCTATGTTATCTACCTGAAGCCACTGGTATGAAGAATCTTCTTATCTCCGGTTCGTTGAGTCTCTGAATCATAGAGATTCAAGTCCTTCTGGTTCACATCAAGCGCAGCCTTTCTTGTAGCAGCAACCCATACTTGGCAGAATCTAGACCAAGGACTCTCTCTTGGCGGAAAATGTCGGTATTTTGGCGTGCCAGTCAAGAAAAGTACTAAACCGGCGAAGGCAGAGCCCGCTGACGCCCAAAACCCTAGCGGCCACTGCCCTTGATCCTCAAAGTAACCCAAGACGGTGTTTGAAAATAGCGATCCGAGGTTTAGGGCCAAGTAAAAGTAACTAAAAAACGCGATTTTTGAATGTCCTTCGACGGAATCATCAGCATCAAACTGATCAGCTCCAAAAGTAGCTATGTTTGGCTGATAACCACCATACCCTAACGCAATCAGATACACCGATAAGTAGAAAATAACGGTCTTCATCGTCGAGTGTGGTTTACAAGGCGAAAATTCAACACCACAACCACTTGGTTCTAGTAGCAAAGCACCAGTAGATAAAGATAACAACACCAATCCCTATATAAACATAAACCAAACACAAAACATATTAACTTGTGTCTCAAGAAATCAGAAACCCTAAAAAAGAAAAACAGAGTATTTTTGAACTTTTTTTTTTTTTTTTGTTAAACCAGGAGGTTCTGGACCGAAACCCATAATCCCCCTAGGCCCGCGACCAGCCTTTGATAATACCAATTAATGGCGTAAATCATCGCTCCCAACGCGGTTCGAACTCAGGAGCACAACATCACCAACGACTGCGCTTAACCGACTGAGCCAACCCGTCGTTGGTAGAGTATTTTTGAACTTACTGCGACAAAACTAGCTTGAAAGATAGCACAAATCTTGTAACGACCCCAAAAAGAGTCACTGAGGAAAGCACCAAGCAAAGAGAAGATGTAAACAGTTCCTGTCCATTTACTTACACTATTTGCAGCTTCTGCATTGTCTTGTCCCATCACTCTCGTTAAAAACAGAACCAAGTTTACTCCTACGCAGAAAAAGGCAAGCGTCGCTAGCCCTTGATTCACTATAACATTAACAACATAACCAAATCTTTAGAATCTAAAACACACAACAATACTTCAAGAACTAAGAAACAACATTTGTATAAATTAGGTTTTGTATAGATTAGATTTTGTATACCTAGAATGAGAATTGCGGTTAGCCATTTGCCGGTTTTAGCTCGAACCGCGGGGTTTCCATGGCGATCAACGGTTCCATCTTGAGTGTAACCATCAAGGTTTCTTACTTTTTGATCCATTTTTATTTGATTTTCTTGTTAGAATATTCAAAAAAGATTCCTTTTCTTGATCCTCAAGATAGTAGATGGTTTTGATTTGAAGAGTTGAGAAACTGGTTTTAAGAGTAAAAAAATATTGTGAAGAAAAGATTAAGCAAACTTTGTGTTCAAAGAAGAGAGATATGTATTTGAGTTGCGATAAAAGCGTGAAGGAGAGAATGTAATATTTATAGAGGTAATATTTTCTTTGACGACTCTTTCTTTTTTAAATTTCTCTGTTTGTTTTTTTAATTTAAATCGTTATATAAAGAAAAATAAATTTGGCTGCCAATATATATATGTTCGGTGGATTTTCTAGACAAGATTTTAAGATTTTTTTGAATAGATTTTTGTTAGCTGTATTAAAAAAATAGCTTTCTGTTTTTTTTTTTTTTTTGTCAACATTTGGCCCACAAATGGCTGGCCCATTAGCCAAACCTACACTATCGTAGGCGCGGAGAATCGATCCCAGGTGGGGTGGTCTACTTGCCTCACAGTGAACTTATGATCGCTACTGTAGGCAGAGTCACTTCCCAAAAATAGCTTTCTGTTAGGGTATTAGATTTAAGTTTTAGCTAGTTATTATATGAATAGATAACGGATAAAAGATAAATTTTATTGAGTATATATATATAGCAAAATGATTACCCAAAAATTAATTTTTCAAAAACTTGATAAACACCAATTAAGAAATATTTTATTTACTCCATCAATAGTAAAAATTTGTCGTACAGGAAAGTTAAACATCCAAAATATTTATTAAAAAATAGAAATATATAAAATAAAATAAAAACAGCTGGTTAAAGGTAAGCCAAACTCATGTTGTGCCCAATAACACCTGGAAGGCTGCTGTAAGAGACTGAAATAAATTAAAAACATGAGGAATTAAATTAAAAACATGAGGAAATAAATTAGTAAAATTGTAAAACAATAACTAAAAATAATTATTTTGCTTTTAAAAATGAAAAACAAATGGGAAAAAAAGAAGTGAAAGAAAGTATGTTCCCATTTTACAACAAGAACTAGAGTCACTTTCAAGCACGCAACACTCGTGCGTAGCTGTCTTTGGACTTTGATTGTGACTTTTCTTACTAATCCTAACTTATTATTTCTAGGTATTTTAATCTTTACCCTTAATTTTTCATTCTTAATCATAGTTTAAGCCCTAGTTTATGTTTAATCTTTTAGACGTTTTTGGTATTCTTTTATTTTTTGTGTTGGGTCCTTTTTTATGTTTGCACATGTAAATGTTTATCGCTGAATTGGTATTAAGGTTCTATCACCCATAGGCCATACCAAACGTGTGTTGTGTGTTATCTATCTAAATATGAATATATATATAATATAATTTTCTCGTTGATACAAACTTGATATACAAAATTATGAAATATCCAAATTTCATATAGTTTTTTTAAGTAAATCTTATCCGAATGCGTAGATATTTTCAATATTTCAAGGTTTGGATATAAGAAGTTAGATCTAAATCCTAACCTAACCATTCTATAATATGTATAAAAGATTTATATATTATTACATAACATTTGTATATTTTCCATTGAATGATAAAAGATATTTATTGGTTAAAAACAAATTTAGATGTATAGGTACTAAATATAGAACGATGATAGTAATTTTGAAAGTAGTTACTTTGATTAATTTAGGGTTTCATGGATCATTCGTTGAAATGTCGATATCGGTTGATTAAAAAAAAAAAAAAGGAAATCATGTACATTTTTGAACTTTAATTTGCAATAAGGTGATTTGTGTTTCAAAATTGGTGATTATGTGATTTTTCTTCCTTCTATTTTTTTATGACTGATATACCCCTCTGCGCATTCACACAGGTTCATGAATGTTCACAAGTTTTCTGTTTCATATTTTTTCATGAATTATTTAATCAAACTATGAATGTTCACCATGTTATCATGAATATTCACACATGTTTATGAATATTCACACATTTTCATGAATATTCACACATGCTCATGAATATTTACACATGTTCACGAAATTTCACACATGTTCATGAATATTCCCACATGTTCATGAATATTCACACAGTGTCACGATTATTTTAGAAGGAAAAACGTGAATATTCATACGAATACATGAATGTTCACATGACCTGACCAGAAAATTCAGGGTTACTTTTGACTTTTCAACATTAAAAATCACCTAAATGCAAATACCAAAAAAATCACCCTATTGGCAAATTAAGAAGTAAAAAGTACCTAGTTTACTAAATAATTCATTAAAAATCTTCTTTTGCTTATAAAAAGGTAATTAGTAATACTAAAGATCGTTTATATATTATGTCCACTACCTTCTTCTAAGGGTTTCTACAAGAGTTACTATAAATTCCCAAGTCGCTAAGAGCATCATTATCGCTCAAAACTAGTTAAAGTTTTTAGGGATTTTTTATTATTTTTTATTATTTTTATGTTTTTTCAGAATTAAAAAATAAATAAATAAATAAGTGCACCAATCGCGGGCCGCCACGTGTCAGTGGACCCAAAAAATCGCCTCTTACGCAAGAGATGTATGCACCGATTCTTCTGATTTTGGGTGGACCCAACCGTTTAAATCTATTTTAAGCGACATAGATAAAGATAGTCTAAGAACTTAAGTTTTTCTCTTTTTAATGTTTAACAATTTTGTTTAATTTATAATTTCTTTTGGACTTCAACTATTAAAGTTTAATTGAACTTCTCTTCCCGCTAGATTAAAAGTCTATTAATTACCAAATTATTTAATTAGGTTTTTTAAGTGCTTTTGGAATCACAAATTAGAAACTTGTTCAATGCCACTTGGTTCCGAAAATTATAAATGAAATAAACTATTTATATATAAACCATACATAATGTGATTATATATTTGGTTAATCGTGTATTCTTCCCCTTAAAAAAAATAATACTAATTTTAGGATATGTAAATAATCACGCAAACAAAGTGGAAAGCAAAAATGGTTGCGATCTGTTAGAGACAAAAATACTTTTGAACAACAACTTCTGATTATATTATGCTTCGTTTAATAGGTTACCTTCAATTCATGATCATTTGGAATAATTTTTTAACAAAACAATAAAATTTCGTTTGGAATAAATAATAATATTATATCGATCTACTGTATGATATGTTATAGTAATAATAAGTAGAGCAAATTATTACAAGTTAAGTAGAAATATAAGTCGATTATTCAAAATTTAAAGCAAACATAATACCACTTGATAACGATTTTGGTTTAATTTCCACTTGTTTTAAGCAGAAATTGTTTTTTTATAAAATAACTCAAAAGAAACACGTTAAAGGTTTCTCACGAAATTTACGTAGACCTAAATAAATACAAATGCCAAGTTGCCAACTATTAACTTTTCTATAGCGACAAAATTATAATATATATATTTTTAAAAAATAGACTAACAAGTGATGTTTATTGACTTGGTTTTGTTAATTGTATATTTTAAGATATGTTTAACTAAAAGCAGCCAATTTGGGGAATATTCAAGTGGTAATTTTGAAGGTATGTTGTCTTTTGCAAGCTGTTTTCCAAATATACTTTGAATACTTTTTTAAATTCATCCAATCATGTAACAAGCTTTATTTCTTCTAACGAAAATGACATTCTCTTTATATTAGACTACGGTTTATGGCTAAAACTTAAATATTATTCTAAGTTTAACGTTTTGAGTTAGTATTAATCGTAAAAATTTAATCCCACTTGATAAAAAATGAGATGGTATTTATATCTTCATATATATATATATTTGCTAATTTATTAATATCTTTATATTTGACTTTGATCAGCACTTACATCATCTCATTAAGTGTATAATAAATAGTTATTTTGCGTCATATTTACATATTTTTCTACCAACCACAACTTTTGGTCGATCATTTTTTTATATACAAATTATTTTTAGTGATCGGCTACTACGTGGAAACTACAAGAAACAAAAGTTACTAATTTATTTATTTTATTTATGATAAATTTACGATAAGAACAACTCAAACTCCTGCATGCATGCTTGCGTCTGCAACTTGGCGTTTTCGGCTAACAGTATTTTAAAACAAGTAATTAAAGTGTGATTAGTTATTAAACAACGGTAATATATTATAAGCGCTTTCAATTATCTATCTATATATATATATTTTGTATACCGCGTACGTATCAACTTCATAATCTTAATAAATAAACTCAGTTCCTAAACTTGTCGTTAAGCAAACTATTAAGCAAGTTGGTTTTACTTAATTTTGTTTATTTTCTGTATTAAATGTTCTACATTTTCTGAATATTTTATAGTTAGAGATCACTCTAGAGTGACATCGCCTATTTTTTAATAATAGATACTATACTTAGAATATCCTTCGGATATTAGGTAACCATGTTTATATATATATATATAAACCCAAGACATTTTATAACTATTTAAATAAGACCATAAGAGCAACTCCATCAACCAAGACATTCAAATGTCTTATTTTTATTTTTAAGAATATTTTTAATGTATTTTTATGCATAAGACACTTTGATGTTTACGTTGCGTCCATTGGTAGACACTACAGTGTTATAATTAAAAAATTATAAATAATTGAAATTGCAAAACTCTAAAATTATAAATAATTGAAATTGCAAAAGAATAAATTACAAAACTACACAATTTCATTCTTTCCTTTACAAAACTCTATCTAATTCAAATTTTTCTCATAATTATACATTTTTAAAATTTTTAAAGCTTGATTTACTCTTTAAAACTTCACCAAAATTAAAAAAATTTATTTGAGTTCGCTAATTAGTGTTTAGGGTATAGTGATTAAGTGGGTAGAGTTGTTTGGATAGGTATAATTTGGATTTAATTTTTAGTGATTAGGTGTAGTTTTGTGAAGAAATTTTTAAAAGGTGTAGTTTTGTGAAATGCAATTATAAAGGTGTAGTTTTGTAATTCTTCCATGGAAAAAATTATAAATAATGGAAATTGCAAATCATAAAAAAATAAAAAAATAAAAAAATGCAAAACTCTAAAATTACGACACGTGTCGTTCTAGACACGGTTCCTATTTGTCCAAAATAAGACATGGGTCTTGCATGTTCTCAATATTTATGCATTTATTTTTTAAAATTTACAAACTAGACCCACCAAAAAATAAAATAAAACCCTCCACTGGAGATGGTCTAACAACAACAACAAAAAATCTAAATGTCCACAAGGTGCGATTAAAAAATTTAATTATATCATGGGTTGGTGTTAAAATTAATATAAAAGCTTTTCTTTGGAATATGTAAATACGAACTTGCTCTATGTATTAAAAACAAGCGAAACACATGAGTTATATATTCCAAGCAACTTGGAGATTATAATAGAATTTGATTATAAAATCAAATGATATTTGAGGAAAGCTTATAACAAACAAAAAAGAGGTCGTCGTGGTTATCAATATTTATGGGATATATATATATATATCAAATTGGAGCTTATTGTCGACCTCATACATCTTAATCCACCTAATTAAGAATAAACCACTTGTTATATATTTAAGCCTTACATAAAATTTTCATTAGTTATGTATATATTTTTATCGGTTTAACGATAAGAACAAAATGAAAAAAAATGTAAGAAATTGGCTGACGTTTACTTCATTAATTGTTGTCTTGATTCAATGAATCGATCAATAACTATAGATTTTAAAGAAAATTATAGAACCATGGAAATAGTAACATTTAGCAATATTAGCTAAATATATCGGTGTTTAATGTCTTTGTGGTTATCAATATGCATGTGAGCTTATAGTCCACGTCATACATAATTACATACTAATTCACCTAATTAAAAAATACAATGTTTTCATACCCGACCCGGACCCGCGGTCCGACCGGTAAAACCGGTGACCCGGCAAGCAATCCGGTTCGGGTATGATTGTTAAATTTGCTAGGTTGAAATCCGGATTGAGCCGGAAAAAACCGGCATAAACCTGAGACCCGGGCGAACCGGAAGCTACGGGTCAAAGTAATATATTTTTTTTTACATATATAAATTTGTTTTGAGACTTTACGCTTTGTAAAACGAAAAATAGGGTTTTCAATTTCCACTAGCTTCGTGAAAACTAAAACTTGACTATGATGATTTAGAGAAGAGTCTTGCTGAAAAATATCCCAAAAATGATGAAAAGGAGAATCTAGAAAAATATGATGGTAATATTCAAATAAAGATTTCAAGTTATATTATTTATGCTTATAAGTAACTAACGTGTGTGGTTTGTGAACTTTTAGATTTTGATGAAGATTTCACCATGCCACCCGAAGAAAATGCAGAAAATTATGAAAGGGAGAATGAAGATTGGTTAAAATAATGTTTGATTTACTTTTATCAATTTATGATTTTATCCTAACATTAGTTGAGTTAATTTTCTTTGTCAAAAAAAAGTTGAGTTAATTTAGTTTTTGAATAATGATTTTTATTATTATTGTGAGACGTTATTATTTTTTCATGTTTTTTATAATAAATTTTATACTCAAATTGTTACAACTTACTGAAAAATTTGAATTGGGTTTATAATAAATAATATATATATATATATAAACATCAATTTATTGACCCGTGGTTGAACCGCGGTCGACCCAGAAGCCCGGTGACCCAGAACATAATCCGATTTGTTTCCCGGGTCGGTTATGAAAACATTGAAAAAATAAAAACAATATTACCTTCACATTTTGTAAATACACACACACACATATTCATATTGTTTTCTTGTTAAATATGAAGTTTCTAAAGTCAAATGATATTTTATTATTTGTTGTTACAATTAAAAAGGATAAGAAGAAGAATTAATGAAAAAACGGCCGATGTTAGATTTTTGACTTCAATTACTTTTGGTTCGGTGGCGATAAATTTATAAGGCTATGTATCTCTGATCATTTTTTTATATATAAAACGAGACACGACAAAAATGTATAATAAATAGGAAATAACTCATATTATAAGCACAATGAACTATCTAGTCGAATCACTCTTCTTATCGAACTTTGATTTTCCTTTCTTTTTCTATCTCACGATAAGCAAGTTGCTATTTTTATGTTATTAATAGCTTCATTCACATTTGAGTAGAAGTTTAATCTCTGACAAGTATGTAGACATTGGTTTTAGATCGTTATCGTTTAAAATATGTAATTCATAACTTAATTTAGAAATTATTATTTTCTTATTAAAAACCAAGACTCTTTCTTGGTTTTTGGTAATATTGTTCACATAAATATTTTTTATTTTATGCAACCGAACAAGACACACAAAATAACATTCTTACTTGTTGAAAAGTAGTTCTGTTTAAGGCCAAGTTTATAACCAAACAGAGAACTAACTTTTTTGTTTCTCTTCTTTACTATCGTTTTATAAAATCCTCAAAATACACATAAACGGTACTCAAATTTGTAACATGGTTTTGCAACAAAAGCTACGAACAAGATTTTTTTAAAAAAGAAACTTGATAAAGTTGTCACAAACTCAAGATAGTTAAAAGCTCCTCATCATCACTTCCTGCCTTTAGCCCCTTTAAGCTCTTTAGTAAGCATACGTGGCGCAATAGCCATTGACATAAGCTCTTGAAATAGCAATTTGCATGCATATGGAATGTGAACCTGTCTCAAAGATTATATATATCAGAATAAAATGACCATAAGAGCAAGTTACTTGACACAATTTGGAGACTTACCTGAACAATATCAGTTTTGTTCTTGCAACCTCTGCATTCAAAAGAGTTCTTCTTCAGATTCGCAATGGCTATTAGCCCACAGACTTGACAAACGTGCACCCTATACGCATCGCTCTGATCAAACAGCCTCTCTTTCAAAAAGTTTGCAGCGCCGTGTGCAATCATGCAATCGCGTTCCATCTCTCCGAAACGTAGACCACCATCACGGGATCGCCCTTCGGCTGGCTGCCTAGTTAAGATCTGCACGGGGCCTCGTCCACGCGAGTGAATCTTGTCATCAACCATATGCTTCAATCTCTGGTAATACGTTGGTCCGAGGAATATCATAGCAGTGAGTGGTCTGCCCGTGTGACCGTTGTACATTCTCTCAAATCCACGCATTTGGTACCCACATTTATGAAGCGCTTTGCTTATATTATCCACCTGAAAAGACCCAAGATCGGTTCAGTTTATAATACCAAGTCACAAACTAACCAAGCAGCTAAGGAAAAATGTAAGTTACAGTGACGTCTGTGAAAGGAGTAGCGTCTCCTTCTTTTCCCATGTGAGCTGCCACTTTCCCCATGATGCACTCAATTAGCTGACCAATTGTCATACGAGACGGAATAGCATGTGGGTTCACAATAATATCTGGAGTTACGCCTTCGATTGTCCAAGGCATGTCCTCCTGTGTGTAGGTCATGCCAACAGTTCCCTTCTGTCCGTGTCTACTACTAAATTTGTCTCCAATTTGAGGAATACGAACGGACCTAACCCTCACTTTCACAAACCTCAAACCATCTGCGTTTGTAGTCAACAGCACCTGCAAGAAGTTCAGAAGTTAATTATATATAAGAAGTTTTCAGAACACCAGAGATTTGTAGACAAAAATATGATCAGTTTCATCGTTACGTCCTGTGGCTTTTAAAATCTAACTACAAGGAAATACAAAAGTTACCTGATCCACCATTCCAGTCTCACTATGTCGTAAACTAATACTATGATCACGTCTAGTGTATCGTGATGATTGCCCTTGAGCCTCATCTTGAGATATTGGAGTGGTTTTCCCAATGATCACATCTTCACCTGAAACTCTAGTACCCTATACCAAGAATCAATGTTGTTTATGATATGATTCTTAACATTAACTGCCCAGCCATCAGATAAGAGATTTATAGAAAAAACTATACTTACAGGAGGTGCAAGACCATCGTCATCCAGTTTCTCATACGAACCATGTCGCATACCCTGCAGGAGAAACTCTTAAGTTTTAAAGCCCACTAACTAAACGCACCACAGAAACACGAACCGTAAGTGTCAGACTATGTCTTACCATTGTACTAGCTCTGTCTGGTCGCCCAAAGTCTTCTTTGACAAGTGTCCCCATTTTTTTCTCCTCGTCTCTGCCGGCAGAAAGATTACACTATAAATAAATGGAAAGACCCAAAACAAATATTCCCAAGTATGGCATACTTACCTGTAAGACCGAAAGAACAAGGATCTAAAGAAACCACGATCTATTGAAGACTGATTCATGATGACAGAATCTTCTTGATTATATCCAGAATAGCAAGAAATGGCAACAATAGCATTCTACACAAGGAGAAAGGCATAACCGCTGAGAGAATTATTAGAAGAGTACAAAGATTAATTCTGAAAGACTTCTGGAAAAATAACTTACAATTCCTGCCGGAAGTTGCCTAAAATGAAGATGCTCCATAGCCCTTGTGGTAACCAGAGGCTTTTGAGGGTAATAGAGAACATAGGCTAAGGTATCCTGATTGACAGAACAATAATAATAATATAATAAAAACAGGTAGTGTTATAGCAAGAGATGGCATGAAAAGACAACATAACAAAAACCTAGAAGTAGAACATACCATGCGGAATTGGTAGTTAGTGACATAAATTCCCATTGCTTGCTTTCCCATAGCAGATTGATACGTGTTACGTGGTGACTAAGAAATGTATAAAAGTTAGTTGGCATAAATATGAATTTACATAACTAAATTGCTGTTCAGGGACACGTTGATAAACCTGATTATGGTCGGGAAATGGTATGATTGAAGCACATACGCCCAAGATTAAAGACGGATGAATTTCACAATGTGTGTAAGTGTCAGAATATGCCTCGTCGGGTCGGAGTCTAGCTTGAACCAGATCCTGAAACAAGATTAGGATTGAATTATCTGTGCAAATGAGTACACTACAAGTGCATTTATATACATCATATGCAACCTTCAGACATTCTATTACTCACATTGATAGTCATGGATATCATAGTCGTTTCCTCTTCCTCTGTGTCTATGTATTCAATAAACCCCTTTCCAACTAGATGATGCCAACCATCTTCTTCTGCACTTTCCTGAGTTATGAAAACGAATATAACGTTACAATGAAGTTATAACACAAGGCACTTTAAGAACAGACGGCTAAAATTTTACCCTTTGTTGCAGAGCATAGATATCTCTCTTCTTTATTAACAGCCTTTGATTATCCACAATAAACAAAGGACGACTACAACGGCCATAATCAGTGTATATCCGGAGCTCTTTCAGACGGATATCTCTAACAACCCCAACTTCAGTGTTGACATCAACCTGCAAGAGAGGAAATAATATATCAATTCCACTAAAAGTTACAATTTATTTCTTAATATATTTGGAAAAATGAAGGTAATTGTATGCTTACCCTTCTTCTCAAACGTCTCAACGTTTTCACCAACATGTCAGGATCTCGATGAACTCCAACCCACATTCCATTGACAAAGACTTTTGTGGCTTGGGGAATCACAGATGGAGAGATTTCCTATATTCAAGTTAAGACCTTGAGTAAACCGCAAGAAATGAAAGGGGCAGAGATTGAGTAAGAAAGCGACTGTGAAGTGCTGCATACCTCAAAATTTTCAGTACCCCATTCTTCCAGAAATTCCAATATTGGAGAAGCAGCTGAGCCAACTGTTATATAGACCATGAGCGCAAGGTTTTTCACAAGTCCACAAGCCTGGCACAACAAAGGCATAATAAGCAATTAAACTAAATGAAACCCACAACATTCTTATCTATTAATGAAAAATATACCTGTCCTTCGGGTGTTTCAGCAGGGCACATCATTCCCCACTGTGAGTTGTGTAGCTGTCTTGGTTTTGCCAATTTTCCTAGCATATAAAAACTTGATTATGATTTAAGTCGACAAACCATGACTAAAATACAATAACCGCAAGGATGTGGATATAAAGAGAACCATGACTAACATATGCCAATTGCACTAATAGGAGAATTGTATCAGAGGAACGAGGTTTTACCTTCACGTCCAATAGGAGAATTGAGACGCCTCAGATGTGACAAAGTGGAGGCATATGTTAGCCGATTTAGAACCTGTTTTTTGTTAAGATTTAGGAACCATGTAATTCATGCAATAAACGATAACAGTCGAGAACTATGTACCTAATAACATAAATCAAAAAAACATTTTATCCGAACAATAGAAACACATAAATATCTTAACCTGAGAGACTCCAGCTCTTGTGCCAGCAGCGTTTGCCTGGCCCCAGTTCCCAGTTGCAAGAGAATATTTCAGCCCAGATGTAATCGTTTTTGCCTTTATGGCATATTGAAGATTGACTTCTTTGCCATTGTCAACGCTCTATTACAATGACATGAATCAGATTTCCAAACACAAACTACAAGCTAGAATTAAAGCCATCATCTCGCGAAAGAGTAAATATAAGAGACCTTCTGGACATAAGATCTCACATCCCTTGTCAGCTTTCTGAAAAGCTGCATTGAAGTAGATGCTGGATCAGTAGGGAGAAAAAATGATACTTAAATGTTTTAAATTTTCTAGTAATGCATGATTGTTGGGCGGTGACGAACCATTCTAAAAAGCCCTCCAAGTAAAGGACCAGCAAGATCCAGCCTTTTGTTACCATAATGATCCCTGTCATCTTCTGGCCTTCGGCCAAGTGCACAAAGCAGCAGCCGATGTATGATATACCTAAGGGTTATATTATAAAATGAGCAACACAGAAACATATATTTTTTTTTGTAAAAAAGAGCAAGCTAAATACGTACCCAAAATAGTAAGCTTTCTTTGTCTCACAACCTTCCCCAACTCCTACATGAGGAAGCATCTCTTTCTGAAGAATATCTTTCGCATACCTACAATGATAATATTGCAATTTCAAACCTCCAGTATCAACAACTCAATAGTTGATATCTTAGATCATAATGCCCAGGTTAATGGGTTTAAAGTAACACATACTTTATCCTTTTCTCCTTGGTTACACCAACAGTTGCACCACGTTTCCCAATGTAGTCAAGTGCAACCTGAAGCAATATGAAAGTTATCAACTTGTTGCAGGTCTGTTTTTCAAGCACCAACCATGAGAGGAGCCAGACTTTTAAAAAATCAATAACTAAATGAGAATCAGTGAATACCTGCTGATTCTGAATAACGAAAGCTTCTTCCAAGGAAGGCCTGAGCAGCTCCATCATCTGAGTATCGGCAAAATCATAGCAAATGTGTTCCAATATGTCTTTATCCGCTACAAATCCCAGCGCACGAAATACTATGATGATGGGAATTTCTGTTCTGATGTATGGTAGAGTACAGCGAATATACTGTCCAGATGAACCCTGTATCCATTAGCCACATAAAAAAGCAACTTAATTAGCATATTCTAGAATTCTATTAAATGTATGGAGGAAAGATATTGAAAAGTTAAGACTATTAGCTTTCTCTTACCCCTTTTGAACTAGCACGAGCAAGCATACGCACAAACATCGTGCTTGGAGGCCTATTTTGGCTCTCAGCCATGGAACGCACTTCACCGACATACGCATGCTTATTTGGCTGTCTCTTCTTGAAAACATAGACATGGTTCGTACTCATCTTCTCCTGAGCAATCAGAACCTTCTCACTGCCATTTATAATGAAGTATCCACCCTGATCATAAGGACATTCTCCAAGCTCCGTCAAATCTTTCTCAGAGTTCTGAAATAAGGTACAATAACTAGACCGGAGCATGATGGGAACCTATCGAAAAATCAAACAAGGAGAAAACATCTCTACTGTCAGAACTGTATAGTAAAAAAAGATTTATCAGACCTTGCACAAAAACTAAGTCAACAACCTTCCCAATGAAAACTTTGGTAAAATTCTGCGTCTCTGTCACTTCTTCGCCATCATGCCCTTTCTTTATAACTCTCTTAGTAACATCGACATACAAAGGAGCCGAGTACGTGAGGTTTCTCAACCTTGCAGCCTTCGGGAACAAGGTGGCAGTCTCTCCATCGGATTCCGTCATCATAGGTTTACTCAAATAAATCTGTCCAAAACTAATCTTGTAGATTGTCTGCCCAAAAAAATAGTTCTATCAGTACCAAACACTCTTTCCTAGTGCAGAAACCTGATCTAAGCTTCAAGAAACATTGACATACACCTCGAGAAAACAAAATATGACCACAGGACATCCATGATATCAGCAACTAGAGTAAAGCAAACCCTAATTGCAACGAAACTAGTACACAATCTACAATCAAACCACTTAAAATCCCTCTAAAACCACAGTAAATCAACACATAAACTCAAATTCCCAACATAGAAACCATAGAAAAAACGAAAAAAAGCTGAGCATACAATATCAATGAGATAAGCTACTAGAGAAAAGCAAACCCTAATTTCAACTAAAACGTACCAATCTACAATCAAACCACTTAAAATTCCGTCTAAAATCACACACAAAAACACAGATTCCAAAGTAGAAACCCTAGAAATACAAAAAATACCTCGGCGAAATCAGATTGGTGCCCAGGATTATGCTGAGATTCAGGACGGATCTCGATATCAGCAGATTCATCAACGATCTCTTGCATGGTGTTCTGAATAAACTCGTCGAACGAATCTAGCTGCTGACGAACCAGACCTTTCTCCTCGAAGTAAGCTGATATTACTGCCCACGCGTCTTCCTGCGTGATTTCTTCGTCTTCGTTTTCTTCGATGTACGTCACATCTTGTTCGTATTCGTTGTTATACTCCATCTTCTTCTTTTGTTTATCGCCTTCGGTGAAGAACAGAGAAGATCTAAACACTTTCTCAAAATCCAAGAAGAGAGAAAGAGAGAGACGCAGAGAAATAAGAGACGGCCTCGTGAAGGTGGATAGTATATATTAGGCCTAGCACATAAATGGGCCTTTTATAATGGGCCTTTTATAAAAGGCCTTAAAGATAAGAATCGGCCCGTTTATGGATATAACCGGTTTATTTGTTAGGCATGTTAAATGACGAAAATACCCTTTCCATATAAATGAAGTCTATAGTTATGCTTGAAACTCCAAGACCAAATTAGGACTCGGTCAAATTAGTAGATCACAAATTCACAAACTTCACAACATTATATCAAAGATTTGTTGGTATCCACAAAACCAGTAAATTATATGCACTAGGTTAGTACTAGTTCACAATTTTTGGAATAATAATTAAAGAATTCATTGCAAATCACATAGAGCATTTGCATCATGAAGTTTTGTTAGTGTGTTTATGGATAAAACATAGAACATTATTCTCTAGAATTATTCAGTCCTTTTAGACTAATTGTTAGACAAATCATCACTTCACCTTACAATACATATAATTAATTTGATCTCTTTTTCAATAGCATCATGTCTTTGTTATTTCTTAATTATTACACTCATATTATGGGTTTACAACTAATAAAATTAAAATTATTCAATCATCTTTAAAGGTTATATATATCTTACACTCGTTGTTGTCAAAAAAAAAAAAAAATATCTTACACTCGTATATAGTATGGGTTTTACAGCTAACAAAATTAAAAATGTGTGAGGAATCGAAGAACGGTAAAACACAAAACGTGTTTTTGAACAAATATGCATTTGTTTAAGTCAATATGCATGCATTAGACAGTTGTCTCTACCATTGACTATCATAGTGCTATAAATCCTATAGATTCTTAAAAAAATCAAAATTATTAGTTTAAACAAAAATTGCCAGGAGATTGATATAATACACTCTTAGTTTTTAATACACAAAAATCAAACTTAGTTTACACTTCTCATTTATTTTAACAAAAAAATATCTCATTTTGTAGGATAAAAAGAAATGATGAAGTAATATCTCTTATGTAATTATAGTATTATTACACGAATGATAAAAAAATAATTAAAATCACCAGTAATCAAGCCATTACATGTATGACATTGTTTCTATATATTTCAATACTACAACTAACCATTTTTTATCGATTTTTCTAAAATATTCATAGAATAAATTAACATTTTGTTGTTGGATAAAATATTATTAAAATATATGATTATATACTACAAGTAGTATGATGGTTCACCACTCTCTTCTTTCTTGCTTGATCAAGCCATACTCCTTCTTCCTTCATTCATTTTGATATTTTTCTTGTGTAATCTCTATGGGAAATTATATGTTTGCTTAGTGAAAACTTTATAATTCCATTTTCAAATTTGTGTGAACATTCTTCATGGGCTTTATCTCTACCCAATGAAAGAAGAGCTTCTCTCATATTTTTGTTTCCACAGAGAGGAGGAGGAGTCTCTATAACCATCAGGTATTATTGCATTTTTGTATCTTAATTTAAAAGTATCATAGGTTACTAATGTTCATATGTTAATGATTCTTTTATTCTTACTTTTGTAATAGATAAGAATTAGTGCTTGTTTTGAGCTTTCTTACAATAAAAACTCAACAATGGAAATGAAGATGAAGGGCATCTACAAAAGCTTCAAATCAATCTCTCAAATATTTGGTATAGTTTTACTAATATTTTTAGTTACTTAATTCTAATCCAAATTATACATTAATATTACATGATCTATCAAACAACTTTATGCCATTAGCCACAATATCCATGCCAAATTCATGTATGAGAGCATTCAATTACCTTAGGGATGTTTTATGATATGATGATGAAGTTATTTATTTAAAAAGGAAACAATTATTTTTGTTGTGTGTGAATAGTAGTGAAAGATAGAGATATGGAGATTGGGTATCCAACAGAAGTAAAACATGTCTCTCATGTTGGATGGGAAGGCTCTTCTGGTAGTGCTCCTTGTTGGGTAAGCACTCTCTCTTATTTTATATTGGGAGAATTACAAAACTAAATCATTTGAATTACATTTCACAAAACTACTCCATTTCAAAATTATTTTACAAAATTATATCTAAACACTCAAAATTAAATCCAAATAAACCCTATACACACAATTCTACTCCCTTAATACTATACCTAAATACTAATTAGCGAACCCAAATGAAAAGATTTTAATTTTGATAATTTTTAAATGGTAAATCAAGTTTTTAAAATTTTGAAAGGTGTAAATATGTGAAAAAATTGAATTAAGTACGGTTTTGTAAAGAAAGGAAGGAAAGGGCGTAGTTTTGTGAACTCTTAATTTTACTTGTAAAATAATTTAAAGGGAAAATTTCATATTAATACATCAACTAAATTATTATTAGCTTTTTAATACACCAACTTTTTGAATGCCCATAATAATACACCAACTATTTTATTTTGTTCATTTTAATATGCGAACTATTTTAGTTTCTTATTTTAAATCACAAACTCAAATCATCTATCCATTTAACTAAATCACCGTCAGTTGACCGTTAATTTATTTTTTTTAAAAATCTAAATTTTGTTATTTTAATAAAGAAATACTTTAAAATTATATAAAAAAATTAGAAAAATTTAAGAATATATAAAAAGATTGTAACAAAAATAAAAGTTTCGAAAAATAATATTTTCACAATTTAAAATTATAAACAATTAAAAGATAGGAAAATAACAATTTTTAAATTTAATTTGTGAAAACATTTTCATTTTTATTCTTAAATTTTTTATTGGAACCTCTTGTATATTTCCGAATTTTATAATTTTTGTTGGATTTTTTACATAATTTTAAAGTATCATTTTATTAAAATAGAAAAAAATATTTTTGTTTCAAAAAATTTGTAACGGTCAACCGACGGTCAACTAACGGTGATTTGGTTAAATGGATAAATGATTTGAGTTTGTGATTTAAAATAAGAAACTAAAATAGTTTGCGTATTAAAATGAACAAAATAAAATAGTTGGTGTATTATTCTGGGCAATCAAAAAGTTAGTGTATTAAAAAGCTAATAATAATTTAGTTGGTGTATTAATATGGAATTTTCCCTAATTTAAATTTGATTGTTTCTGGGGGATAAAGATGAGTGAGTTTAAGGCAAGAGAAGAGATTATATCTCCAAGAGCATCATCTTTTAGTCATTCAAGACATTCAAATTCTTTCTTCACCACTTCTTCTTCAAGTGGTAACATTCTATTATTATTATTATTATTATTATTATTATTATTAGTTATTACATTTGTATAAATAATTTTAGTTAGGATTAAATATAAAAAGTGAACTGATTATTTTTGTTAAAATAAATAGATTTTGATAAAGGGTCAAGTCAACTAACAATATCGGATAAGCTAAGAGATGTGCCTCCAATACCAATAGGTCTATCTAAGATTCATACTAAGAGCAAGAATAGGAGAAAGAAACATTCTTCAACATCATCACCAAGATCTAAATCATCTCCTAAATCTTCAAGATCCATGGGTTTATCTAAATCTTCCTTTAAATCATCCACATCTCGGTTAAACTCTAATGCATAAAAGATGAATTTATTTATAAGTGCAATGAAAAAAATCAAAACTTGTGTAACATATTATGCATAAGGGATTTTTTGGTAGTTTTTGTGGATTTGTTTTTATTTAAATGTTTTTTTTGTTGTTCTTGAATTTGAACAATTTTTTATTCATTGTAGAAACAAGTACAAAAATGGAGAATTTCTTTTTGGTAATATAATTATATCTCTATAAAAGGTTTGCGAGTGAGTTTTGTTCGTTGCCATTTAGTGTTTATGGTTTAACGTTTTTTATTTTATTCACTTGCGTTATTACTATGAAATTGTGTTTATGATATCTTTTCTCCAATCAAAACTTTAGATTGTCGTCTACTTTTAACATCTCGTTCACTAAATAAAAAATCCAAAAATCTTTTTCAATATAATCATAAGGAATTTTGCTTTTTTTACTTAAAAATTAATAATGTTGTTTGTCTTTTTGTTGAAGACACCAATGATGAACCAACCAATCATAATATGGTTACAAAATTATACCAATCTTGAGTCATTTTCTCTAGAAGTGGCCCATGATATAAATACAATAGCAATAAATTAAATATTTCCAAGAAACACAAACAATTTTGTTGGTCCATCGCATATTAATTTTCATCCGTCAGTATTTTTCAAATTCAAATCAAAATAGTTGAAATTGGTGAAATATCATTATCAACACAAAAAGTGAACAAAGCCAATCATTTCTCATTTTTATATATAACTCTATTTTTGAACAACAAAATAACTAATAGTTTCTAAATCAGTAGAGACCAAATCATCAATGTACTTCTCTAAGTTTCCACTTTGGTTCCTCTGCTTCATCATCATAACATTGGTCTCATCATCATCATCATCATCATCATCATCATTATCGACATGGCATGATGATCATATCTCATTGAGAGACACTACCAAACAAGAAAGTTTTCATTTCCCTAAAAACTTCCTCTTCGGGACAGCTTCTTCTGCTTACCAAGTAACTTTAATTTTCTTTTTTTACTTCATTGCTCAATAAAAAACCTAATTTTAACTATGCTCTTATGGTTGTTTAATTGTTTTTTGTAGTACGAAGGAGCTTACCTAACTGACGGAAAAACACTAAGCAATTGGGATGTTTTCACAAACATTACTGGTTAGATTCTTTGTTATCTAAGTTTTCTTAAAGAACAAGTTTCAAACTTTTAGGGGTTTGTTTCCAATTCTTGTTTCTCAAGTCACCACAAGAAACATGTCTTTATATACACTTCTTGATTTGTCATTGTATAGGAAAAATCGCAGATGGAAGCCATGGAAAAATCGCGGTCGATCATTACCATAGATATCCGGTAACTTATCCATACAAATCTGAAATCTCTAAACAACTTTTCTTGAAAAATAAAAGTTGTGATTCATTGTTTCATATTTTAACAGGAAGATTTGGATCTTATGGAAGATCTCGGAGTTAATAGTTATCGATTTTCGTTATCATGGGCTCGGATTCTTCCAAGTAAGAATCTTGTTCTCTCTTTTTGGATCTCAATATCTTGAATTCATTTTCCGATATCCTTATTGTGTGTTTGTAGAAGGAAGATTTGGAGATGTGAACATGGAAGGTATAGATCATTACAACAAAATGATCAATGCTATTCTCAAAAGAGGTAACATAACTTATAGATCTTCTTGAATTTTTGTTCTCAAGATCAAGAAACACACAACACACACACCAAACTTAGCTTAATCATTCTCAGGAATCGAACCATTTGTCACGTTGACGCATTATGACATTCCTCAAGAACTCGAATTTCAATACGGAAGTTGGCTAAATCCGCAAATCCGGTAAGTACACACATGTTAAGTACATTTTTTTCTGTTAAGCTATGAAGAATTACGTGATTTTTCTAATGGGCCTAAAGCGTGAGACGATATTCGACTGACCAAATAGTAGCCATGTTACGAACATCAATACAATAAAAGATTAAAAACAAATGTTGTTTTCAGGGAAGATTTCGAACATTATGCGGAGATTTGCTTCCGACACTTTGGGAACAGAGTTAGGTTCTGGTCTACTTTCAACGAACCAAACGTTCAAGTTATCTTGGGTTATCGAAAAGGGACTTACCCGCCATCACGCTGCTCCAAGGCTTTTGGAAACTGCACATGTGGCGACTCCGAGATAGAGCCACTTGTAGCCGCTCACAATATTATTCGTTCACACCTAGCCGCGGTCAATTTATACCTGACTAAATTTCAGGTGAAATCAAAGTTATCTTGTAACAGTAGTAAAAATATATTTAAAACGGTGAAAAATCAAAAGTTAGTTGGTTTGTTTAATATAGGAAGAACAAAGAGGAAAAATCGGTATAGTTATGAACGTGATATGGTTTGAACCGGCTAGTGATTCTTTAGCAGATAGATTAGCTGCCGAGAGAGCTCAAGCTTTCTACTTTACATGGTAAGATTAAACCGGTTTAAAGACTCCAACTTTAAGCCTTTTATTAAACCAAATATATAACCGAAAGAATGCGAAAATGTAGGTTCTTGGACCCGGTTGTGTTTGGAAGATATCCAAGGGAAAAGAAAGAGATTCTTGGAGAGCATCTTCCTACATTCACAAAGAGTGATCTTACAAGATCCAAGAATAATGGATTAGACTTTATTGGGATTAATCAGTACACAAGTAGATACGCGAAAGACTGTTTGAATTCGGCGTGTGAACCTGGCAAAGGAGGTTCGAAAGGTGAAGGTTTTGTCAATGCAAACGCTCTTAAAGACGGTTTACCTTTAGGAGAACCGGTATGCAGACCATACGATAAGTAAAAACTGTTTCGTGGATTACACATTTTTGAGTTGTTTTGGTTTTGGTAATGATGTAGACAGGAGTAAACTGGTTTAATGTTTATCCTCAAGGCATGGAAGAGATGTTAATGTACACAACAAAGCGATACAAAGACATTCCATTGTATGTAACAGAAAACGGTAAGCATTCTTAGGATTATGCGTTTCAAACTTAAAATAAATTAACAACGAGTGAATCAAACCATATCCTTTATATATAATTTTCACGGTGTTTTTTTGTAGGTTTTGGTGAGAATAATACCGGAGTTTTGGTAAATGATTACAAGAGAGTGAAGTTCATGAGTAGCTATTTAGATGCACTGAAAAGAGCAATAAGGTAACTAACAATACTTCAATTTTCGACAAAAGCTTGGATATGTTGTTGATTCTAAAACCGAAAAGTTTAATGGCGAAAAAAACCAGGAAAGGAGCGGATATAAGAGGATACTTCACATGGTCATTACTAGACAACTTTGAATGGATCTCTGGCTATACCATAAGGTTCGGTCTATACCATGTCGATTTCGAAACTCTAGAGAGAACTCCAAGGCTCTCTGCTTCTTGGTACAAGAACTTCATTTTCAAGCACCAAGTTCAATATTCCAAAGATGATCATTAATGATGCATGAAAGAAAAGCAAGACCTATATTGTTGTTGTCTTTCTTGTATGTTTTATGCAAAATAAGTATCAAAGGACACAAAGTACTTAATCAGCTTATGTGGTTATAGTTATCTACACTTCCTTGTGCTATGAGATTGGTCTAGTGACTTGTGTGAGAATGGTGATTTTTATATTTGAAGGTGAATATGTAGCTCACAATTTTAAATGTCACATAATATTTTTAGCACAAGTGAATATGATTTTGCATCTGTCATATTTTATAATGTTTTTTAGTAACAAATCATGAATAAAAAAATAAAAAAATTCTTAACATAAAATAGGAAAAATATTTATTAAAATTTCATCTTATCAGTCAAATTTTCAATTAAAAATAAAACAAAAGATTAAGATATTATCCTTTAAATTTGGAAAATCCCCAAACTTTATACAGAAAAAGTCAAAACAAAAGAAATACCCATAACAAAAAGTTATATTTTTCATAAAAATATCATAAAAAAATATTTTAGAGGTCGTGTGAGAGAAGAAGAAGCCATAAGCCTACACAGTGTCAATAAAGATCGAAACTTTCTCCACCGTTGATCTCTCTGACCTGTGTGGGTTTCACAGATATTCAAACAAAATCACCCTCTTCGTTGTTGGCTTCTCTCCAATTCCCGAAAAGCTGATTAGGGTTTCTGGTTTTCGAGGAAGATGACGACGGATTCGAGCCTAACGATGCCGACGGGTGAGATTTTCGCGGCGGCGATGACGAATTGGTGGGACGACGTTAACGAGTCAACTCAGTGGCAAGATGGGATCTTCTTCGCTCTCTGTGGAGCTTACGCTTTAGTCTCCGCCATCGCTCTTGTATTGAATTTCATCTCTCTATTGTCTTTTCCTCTTTCTTCGTCGAAACAGATATTTCATAAAGGCATAGAATCTGGTCTTTGTTGATGACAAAAATCGTTATTTGTGTAGAAAGTTGATTAATTGATTCAAAAAGCTGCTTCTTTTGAGTTCTCACACATGTAAATAGAATCTGTTGTTCGTTGATGAAACATTGTTTATCTCTGTAGAAAGTTGATTAAATTGGCTTTGAAAAGCTGCTTCTTTTGAGTTTTCTTACTTGTAGATTTTTTGTTGGATGTGTGTTTGAATTGGATGGTTATTGAGTAGGTTCAATTGGTGAGGATACAAACGAGAGTACCCGAGTATGGATGGACTACTCAGAAAGTGTTTCATCTTATGAACTTTGTTGTCAATGGAGGTGACTGATAGTTCTTGTTTCCCTCTTTCTGAAAAATGATTGGGATTTTGTGTGTTTGTTTCGGCATTTTAAGCTTATGTGTGTTTGACCTGTATGGCTGTATGTGTGTGCAGTTCGTGCGGTTCTGTTTGGATTTCACGGCCAAGTATTTCTCGTGCATCCAAAGGTGAGAATCTGCATAAGATTAGAGTGAGGCTCTACTGTTGTATTTTGGCCTTGACCGCTGTGTTGTTTCCACTTTTGAAAGAAAAAACCGACTTTGAAAGCAAAAATGATAAGATGTTAACGTCTATCAGGCATCTGTGTTGTTCAACTTGTGTGTTCTCAACTTATGTCTGGTTTTATTATGTTTGATTTGTGAAGGATGGATTTTGAATATATCTTTTTAAGTATCTAATGTTGATGCGATGAAAATGCAGGCTCTGTGCTGGATATTATTGGATCTTCCGGGCCTTCTCTTTTTCTCGGCATACACACTGCTCGTGCTATTCTGGGCAGAGATATATCACCAGGCAAGTAAAATCCATATAATTAAAACTTTTGATCTGCGCAGTCTCTCGTATAACCTGCTAGTCAAGCGTGTTGTAAAAAAAACCCCTGCTTGTCAAGCTCTGAATGTATATTTTGTTGCCTCTATGAGCAGGCAAGAAGCTTACCAACAGATAAGCTGCGGATAACCTATATTTCAGTCAATGTGGCTGTATATTTGGCTCAGGTTCATGTCTGATTCTTATTGCTTTCGTTTTTACATTTTGTATTTGCTGAAATTTCGGTAATTATAGGTTGTGCATCAGTTCTACATTTTCCTTGTCTCATTAACATTGTAGCCACACTTTGTTACAAAGAATCTATGCGTCAACTGTATACACACTTTTGGTGAAACTAAGAATTTAGTTTGACATGTACTTGATGTCTCTTTCAGGTTGGTATCTGGGCGTACATCTGGTTAAATGATAACAGCACTGTGGAGTTAGTTGGAAAAATATTTATTGCAGGTAGGTTCTTTGTCTGGCCAACCAACCAAGTTTGCTATACCCGTTACTGCTCAATCCTCTATAGTCTTTCTCATACTCTCTCTCTCTCTCTTTCGTATTGAATTTTGTGTTTTTTGCTATATCTTCTAGTTGTGTCTTTTATCGCTGCATTAGGCTTCTTGCTGTACGGAGGAAGGTATGTGCTTTTTTGTTATTCCTACATGCCTCATTAACAAAACATCTGGAAGCTAGTCAATGGCTTTACTACCCTGTGTGTCTCATGTGTTTTCTTTGTATGCTATAGATTGTTTTTTATGCTAAGAAGGTTCCCTATTGAGTCAAAAGGAAGAAGGAAGAAACTCCATGAGGTACTCAAGTCACTATGCTTGATCGCTTGTACATTCTTTGTCTTGATAGTTGGATAGAACTTTGAAAACAGACAGTTTGCCTGTAAATACTTTTCACAGATTAGCCTTTCTAATTGAAATGGTTTTCTTTGCAGGTTGGATCTGTGACAGCCATATGCTTCACATGCTTTCTCATTAGATGCATTGTGGTAAGCTCTTCCATAGAACCCAAAATCATGCAATCTTTATCCTCAGTTATGGTGACGTATCTTATTTGTTGGTATGTGGTCTTGAAAACACATCAGGTGGCCATATCAGCTTTTGACAGGGATTTGACGCTTGATGTTCTTGATCATCCGGTTCTCAACTTAATCTACTATATGGTAAAATAACAAACACCTTCATTAGTCCTATAATTCTTAATCTCTCTGTTTCTGTTGCTTACAAGAGAAACCGAAAAATGACAGGTGGTAGAAGTACTTCCATCGGCGCTAGTCCTCTTCATTCTGCGTAAGCTGCCTCCAAAGAGAGTATCAGCTCAGTACCATCAGATCCAGTAAGACCTTCTTTTGTTCTCAACCATCACACGGTGAGTCCGATGATGTTTCAAGAGAGTAAGAAGATCTTATTAGGTGATGAGGAAGATGAAGAAATGGGTGTGGGAATCTGCGTGAGTTTTTGACATGCACCATCATCGTATATGGTTTTAGAGCCAGTCTTGACTTTTGGTTTGGTAGTTAATTATTATTATTGTTATGTCGTTTTCAAATAATCACATGTGCTTGTGCTACTACTAGTAAGAATCTGGACAGTACAAAAGAGGTATAAACTTGTGATGTCTCGGTGTTTATGTTTGGTTGAAAAATGAACAAATTGTTTGCTCTCTGTGTATTATTCTCATATCTTTCTTCTTTTCTTTTTAATACACTATTTATCTTGTGTAAGATTCTTTTCTTCTTCATATCTTTCTTCTTTTCTCATATGCACAAAGAGGAAAACATATGTATCAACCAAAAGAATCACACAAGAAACCTAAAGAAAGACTTCGACATTATCCACAAACTATAAAGATCCAGAGTCAACGAATGTGTACATCATAATCTGCCTCTTTAAACATTATCTGAACACAGTTGTAATGTCTGGCTTTTGAAGATCAAGATTCAGTCTTGGTGGATTTCGTCAAAAGGCGCATGAGCAAACCTCACATCTTCTGGCCTTGCAATCACGACAGGCTCGTCAGCGAACAAGACTTTGAGGAAAGATGGAGTTTTCAATGGATGACGATGTGTCATCCGTGGATACACAAACGCCAAGAAGTAGTATGCGTGACCCGCTATCATTCCCTGAATGTTGGAAAATGCTTAATGGTGAGGATAAACGGAGAGAAGAAGGAACAATAAAATGAATAATGTCGAATTAGAGCGTGTTTGTGTACCAGAAAATCACCCCAGGCACTTGCACCAACAAGGATAGAGAACCCAAGAAGCACCTGCAATTTCAGAATATGGCGATTTTAAAAACCATTGCTCGAGTTAATGAAATCGAATAAGGAAACGAGAAAGTCCAACTCACCCATGGTAAATATGCTGCTGTGAAAGTGAAAAGGCCAAGGAAACTCATATGGATATAAGGGTTTTGTTTGCTCCATACATAGACCTAAAAAACAGAGGAGAGATATTAAAGCTAGTCTTAGACGAATCTTCAAACAATTAAAGAGTTGGTTTGTAATCGCAGTATCGGAGAGGTAGAAGTTACCATCATGAAAGTCAATGAATTGCTGAGGAAGATGATTTTGGAGAACGAGACGGACAAGTAAGGTATCATTCCACCAACGAGGACAATACCGGTTAAAACAGTTGCACCGAACAAGAGCATGTAAAGAAAATCAGCAGTTTTCCCCCTGAAGGAGTTTTCTTCAAGGAGTTTGCAGTATCTAGCTAGAAAAAACATATGGAACAAGAAGTCCAAATCTGCAAAAAAACATTCACAACAAGATAAAGCAAGTCAATTTATTATCTTTTCAAGGAAACAAATTCGTATAGAGGGAGACATAACACAAGAAATCAATCGCCAAAGACACAAAAAAGGCCTATTCAACAAGTACAAGCTACAACACATAGTATCCCTTTAAGTAGAGAAAGAGATTTGTCTTTTATTCTGAGAGTTTGAGAAAAGTACCCATCTTCCTGAAATAGAGAAAATTTGTAACGAGACGCCATAACTGGTATTGCTTCACCACAAGCGTAGGGTTTAGGTAGAGATTATAAGGAGATATTATCTGCCAAAAAACAAAATGTTACACAAAATGTCAAACACTAAAGAAGAAGAAAAAGAACATAACAAACACCAACAACGAAAACCCAATCCACACAAAATGCCTATAGAACGTAGAAACCCAATATCCAAATCACACATCAAAAATCAATTTTTAGAATCACTTTAGAGGAAAAAGGAATCCAAAATCGATTCCGATCAATGAGAGGATTCGAATACGGAGACAGAGGGAAGCCGTAACGTACCTCGAGAGAGCATCCGACGGTGGTGACGACGGCCGCCGTGAGATACGACCGTGTTATAATCGGCATCTGTTTATACCATTCTTCTACGGCTTGAGCCATTACTTTCCCCTTTCCTCCTCCTACCTTCACAATCACAAATCGATTTCGAAATTCGATCAAAGAAAGAAATAATCTTTACGAAACCCAAATCGAATCTTTAGAAGCTTTCTATGTTCGCGATGAAATTTCTGAGATTGAAAGAAAAATTTATCTCTGTGTAGAAGATATGGAGATATGGATCGACGAAAGCGACTGATATAAGATTTGCCTAAGAAAAGAAAACGTTGTTTTTTTTATCTGTGACAGTAATTCAACGAATCAGATAGCGCGTGTCATACACGTACCAATCATTAAATATTTCTGACGTCAGCGTTTCTACGACGTAAATAAAAAAACGTCTCGCCGTTTTCAACTACAAAAACGGCAAGATGTTTTTATGGAATAACGTAAAACGACGAGAGTTGCCAGTTGTTAAGAACAGTTCCCAAATTTATATTCCCTTTTGGTATATTTCGAATTTCAAATTTAAACACTCTTGTCGAGAGATTTTAAAACGTCTCTATTCTCTTTCTCTCTCTGTGTAGCGAAATCTCCAATTCTTCACCGATGTATGAGAACGAACCGCCATGTGATTCACCGGCGCATCCGCCGCGTAATCCTCATCCGTCGTCTCCGCATAATCCACCTCCGTCGTCGTTACTCACCGACATATCCAATTTCAAAACTCCGCGGCGTTCTTCCGTTGCGAACTGGAATTTCAGCAACTCTCCGTATCCACAGTTCTTCACTGCGTCTAAGCAAACCCCCAAATATTCGTCGTCTTCTTCCACGTTCCGTCGTCCTTCCATCGTTCCTTCTCACGCCTCTCGTTCCAAAGCCGCAGCTTCGTCGAGGCGGCTTAAGGCGTTCGAGATTCAGCAATCGCAATCTTCTCGCAAGGCAGAGTTGAAGAAAGAGAAGAGCCTTAGATCTCTTGCTAAATCGCTTACTGTATGGCTCAATTTCCTTTTTGAAAACCCTGAAAATTGCGGTTGCAATTCCTTTGAGAAGGATTCCGGTGTTGGTAGTAGCGTAGGGCAATTAGGTCAGGGGAAGAGAGATAGTGGTGAGGCTTTAGGGAAGAGTAAATATGTGGGTGTGGATACTATGTGGAGAAGCCCCAAAAAATTGAGGAAATTAGGTTGGTGTGGTGAGAGTGAGAAAGTACCAGAGACTGGCTCATGCTTGACTGGTTCCAAGTATTCTACTTTGAAGGAATCTTTAAGAGATGTGTGTAGCTTAGATGATTTAAAGCTAAGAATGCAATTTCACTTGAGTTTGGGAAGTTGTAAAGAGATTTTCGATGTGATGACTCGTGTTACTAAGGTAAAGAATATCTGATTTCTTTGTGCATTTCTTGTGTTTTTTTTGTTTACTAGAGGTTAAGTCTTATGGTTTTTGTTTCAGAATATCGATGAAGGGAGGATGAAAATGAAACCGCAATGCCCTCTTGTAACTGATTTTGGACTGAAGGAGAAGGCCATCAAGGCAGTGATGTGCTACAACCAAGTTTGGCTTCGTTTAGGGCTATATATCATATTTGGAGGAGATTCCTTCTTGTCTGACAGTGAAGTTAACTCAGACCAAGAAACGGCGTTCTTGAAGGCGGTAATTAATAAGCAGTTCTTCTCCCATGATGGCCTTGCTAGAGCCTATGCCTATAACAAGAAGGTTGAGGGTTTGTATAGACCAGGTTACTATGAATCCCTTGGAAGCGTGATTTTAAAGAGGATTCTGTTACTCGTCCTGATACTCGATAGAGCTAAATCTCAAAGCTGCCTTTCACTCAAGTATGGGATTGATGGGATAGATGGTGGCTCACCCCTCATGTTTTCAGAGAAATCTGGCATAAAGTCTAGCCATCAACTTATAAGTGGTACTTTCTCTGATTTTGCAATTTTTGAGTGTCATTTTTTCTCACCTTTTACAGGTTTGTTGAGGCTAATACATAATCTTCTGCTTTGAATATAGAGTTCTTGTCCTCAGATGTAATGCATGGAGAAGGGAATCTCCTGGCGCATCTAGTGATTATAGGCTACAAAATACCATATCAGCAGGTAAATTGTTACTTGAGTCAATGCAATGTCTTATATAGTAAAGTCTAGATGTCCATAAATATGATGTTTCACTCGCTTCTGGTATGTGGAATGAATCTTGCAGTCTCCTCTAGTTGAATATGACTTTAGAGTGAGAGACTTGTTTGGTGACCTCCAAGATGGCGTGCGGCTCTGCAGAGCTATTCAACTGCTTCTTCACGATCCATCCATTCTCACGGTTTGTCTTTAAATTAACTTATTCCAGTTATGCCTTGTTCATGGAGTGGTTTTTGTTTGATCAAACAGAAAATGGTAGTTCCATCCGACAATCGAAAGAAGAGCTTGGTCAATTGTAGAGTCGCATTTCAATATCTGAAGGATGCTGGTGTTTCGCTGAAAGATGACGAAGGAATGATGATAACTGGAGAAGATATTGCAGATGCTGACAGAGAGCTCACTATTTCACTGTTGTGGAACATTTTTGTACATTTGCAGGTGAGTGTCTCTTGCTTTTCGTTATTAAACTAATTTCTTAGAACACTACATGGCTCTTCTGATATCATTGGTTATTTCTGCTCTATAAACTGGGCAGCTGCCTCGTCTGATCAATGGGAAACTCTTGAGGGAGGAAATCTACAAAGTCCAGGGGTCAGAACAGGTAAGGCTAAGACTCACTTGATTTCTTTGGTTCTGATAATTATTTCCAATTTCAAGCCTCTGTTAGTTACTTTGTATCTATATGTAGTTGACAACTAGAAGACTCTTCATAAGATTTTTTAATGCTTCCTTATCTCTTTAGTTATTTATTTTTGTGGTTTCTTAACAGAATAATCAAATTACCATGTCAACTCCTCTGGAATTGCTCTTGAACTGGATCCAGGTACCTTATTATATCAGCATATTCCTATTACTTTTCTTACTGTGATATTCTTAGGATTTTTTTTCACTCAAGTTGTGGGTGCTTTCTCTGCCTATGTTTTATATGTATGACCATGTACAATACTTGCATTCTTCATTCAGTCAATTACTAGGAAGAATGACTTTGAGTTAGAAAGCTTTGAATCACTTGTTGATGGGAAGGGGATATGGTTTTTGCTTGATTACTATTTTCGTCGAGAAGTTTGTTGTCCTTGTCTTCATAAAGAGGTATGAAATGTTCCTCACTCGAAACAGTTTCGTTGAATTGAAGTTTGTGTTGGCCATCTCTCTTCATGTATCCTATAATACAGGATCCTGGTGGTCAACAATGCCCTCGATCAGTAATGTCCAACACTGATTACCATGATGCAGTCCAAAATTTCATTATGTCGCAAAAATTGACAGCACTTCTGGGAAGTTTTCCTGAGGTATTAATGTTTCAGCCCGTAAAAGTCAAAGTTTTTCTTAAGTTTATCTTGAAGAAAAAGAGATTGCTAGGATATGAAAACTGCAATACATTAATGTGTCATTTGTTTACATTTTTGCAATAGATGGTTTGCTTCGATTAGGCTAATATATTCTGCATTTATGGCACCCCGTTAGTTCTATCAACTTGAAAATGATTTTGATCTTTATAGGTTCTACAGATTGGTGACCTACTGGAACATAATGCCGTAGTTAGCAACCAAAGTGTGATTATACTGTTGGCTTTCCTATCATCAAAGCTGATTGTCAAAGAGAATATGGTATTGCTTACCAAGAAAATATGGCTTTCCTTGATTAATTATCTGGATGAAAGTTTAGATTTTACTTCGACATATTATCTTAACAATTTCTTCTATTCTCAGGAGCAACTGAACTTTCATAAGTTGTTGTGCTCTAACTGTCAAGCTCAGGAGAAGAGATATCCGCGCATTAGTTGTAGCAGCCCTGAAGCAGTAAGAAATGAGGAACCAGACAGAGAAAACGGTGAAGGTTATTATTCATCTCTTTCTTACTTTCCCTAAAGTATATGATCTTAGAAATGAGGAACCACACATGTTTGTTTAGATGCCTGCAAGTCTATTCTTATTTAGTATTCAGCTTCTTCATCTAGTTAAATGAAGCAAGCACGCTTGCTGATAGTAATAATACTATACATGTATTGCTGGTCTTGACTGTCAAAGTATAATGCTACTTGTAGATGCTACTAAAAGGTTCCAAGCAATCAAAGCCTGGTGGCAGGACATGGCCAACCAAAACCAAAGCTCTGTTAGGAAAGTTAGTAGCACTACAGATCTCCAACGAGGTGATTATTTATCTATAGATAGAATATTGAGTACTGGATTATATCCATTATTTGAATTTGACATATCTATTTTCGTCTTGCTTATAGAAAATGCAGCAGTGGTCATACAAGCGAATCTTAAAGGACTTCACACACGCCGAAAATTTAGAAAAATGATGAGTGCAATCCTATACTTACAAGCTGCTCTCCGGACATGGTTGTCAGTGAAACATATAGAAGATCTTGAAAAACTAAAAGTTAGCTCTTCTATCATCATCCAATCTTATGTTCGTGGATGGATCACACGCCGAATGAACTGGAAATACAAGTTTTCTACCATACTTATTCAAGTAAGTTTATTCAGGTCTTATGATTTTATATAATCTTACATAAATCCTTAACTAGGTTCTGCTTGCTGCTTATATATATACTCTACCGTCTACCCTGATTTTTCACTTATGCAATTAACTGCAGAGATATTGCCGTGGTTGGCTGACGAGAAGGACGTTAAATCTCCAAAAAGAAGCAACAAGGTGCATTCAGAGAGCTTTGCGGAAATTTAACTGCATTATGTTATTTCGTCGGTACAAGCATGCAGCTACAGAGGTTCAACGGCTTGTTAGAGGACAACTTGTTCGACGTAGGCTCCAAGGTGATTACGCCATTTACCAATGCCTTACTTTAAGCTTATAAGCTGTCTACATAAATATATTTTTCTGGAGTGAGTTGTCAGTTTCTTAACATACAGATGGTTATCCAAATTCAATTATCTCAGGAGCTTCTTATCTCTATCCAAAACTTGACGACGGCGTTTCCAGACTTTCACAACAAAGCTTTGAGATGGCGAAACAGCTACATTCCGTCATTACACTGCAGCGTTGGTGGAGGTCTATTCACTTACAAAATGTGAGAACAAAATCAGCAGTATTAATACAGAGGCATACACGAGGTTTATTTGCCAAGCGGAGAACTTCTGTGGAAAGACATTGCATTGTCATGATTCAAGTAAGACATGAACAGAGCAACTTTTCATCTTTTGTCCTTCTTTACTTTCACTATACTTTGGTAAAAGTTCTGTTTTTCTACTCTTGAATCTATCAAGGCACACTGGAGAGGTTATCTTACACGCAAAGCCTCGAAAGCTCAAGTTCTAGATCTGAGAGTAAGAATGCAGACTTCTGCAGCAAACATCGATGACAAGAAACGTCTTATAAACAAGCTTCTTTCTGCGCTTTCGGAACTACTTAGCATGAAAAAAGTCCACAACATTCTTCACATTTGTGAGATTTTGGGTAAGTTTTGTCATCTTCCTTTATATACAGAACCATGTGAACGGACTATAACGCTCACTACATAGCATTTTACATATGTTTCCTCTACAGATTCGGCGACAAAATACTCTGACAAATGCTGTGAAGAGCTGGTGGCTGCTGGTGCTATAGACAAGCTGCTAACTTTGATCCGGTCTGCAAGCAGAAGCATCCCTGATCAAGAAGTTTCGAAACACGCGCTTTCGACTCTCAGAAACCTCGCTAGGTACCAACAAATGGCAGACGAGCTTACCGATACAAAAGGATCCATCCAGACAATCTTCTGGGAACTCCTCAGGTAATTCATCATTTGTAGTTATAGTAACAACTTTTTAACAGATTCAAAGTTTGCATCTCTCTTTACTCACTCTTGTGTTTCGTTTTTCAAGGAACAAAGAAGAAGCTTACTTCATCGCATCAGATGTTCTGAAGAGGATATGCAGTAGCCGTAAAGGCGTAGAAGTTGTTCGAAAGCTTCCTTCATTGTTAAAACGTTTACACTCCTTAATCGAGGAGCTGAGACGCAAGACAACACTCGAGAAACGGTATGTTTTTTTATTCTCTAAAAACTAAAACATGTCATAAGCTAAAGATATCATGTTTTGGTTTCAGGAACGTGAATGTTCAAAACGGAAAAGAGAAGAGTGAGAGAAGGTTAAAAGAGGCTATTGAGCTTCTAAAGCTCATAACCAACAGATAATTGTGTGTTGGTTTTGTTTTGGTTTCAAACTCTGTGTTGTGTTTTAGACTTTTAGTTTAGTTTAAAAGTGCATTGATAAGTGCACGTTGAAAAACTTAACTGTCTTTGTTCACTTTCTGTAAACACGACAACTTCTTCAATGTAATCTATTGTCTACTCTCACATCTTCTTGAGTTTTAACATTACGTAGTTTTAAAGATTCCAAGTTAAAAACTCACATGAGAACCTGACAAAAGAAAAAAAAAACACATGGATAAAAAGATGCAACAACAGGTAAGTGAAGAAGAAGAAGAAGTATTTCAAACGTTGACACACAAAAAATAAAAGAGTTGTATTAAAAACATGAGCATGAAGAGTTTGACCTCAATAATCAACAACAACAACAAAATAATTTTATTATAATTCCTAAATATTCTTCTTTTTCAAACCTTACGCCATTGTGCAGAGAGAGAGAGACCAATCATATATGGTTTCATACCCCCAAAATAATACAATCAAGATTGGAACTAAAAACTATAAAGTGGGTTTGCTCGAAATTTCCCTTTTTAATTTATGAATGAATAAAAAATCAATATTTTCGTTTAAATTTCCCTTTTTCTACTTGGAATTTATGTAGTGTACCCTAAAGTAAAAGTTCAAGAAGAAAGTTCTTGTCTGAACTCGAACTATCTCCAATCTCATGTCTATGGTAAGATCTCTCTCTCTCTTAGATTTAGAAGTTAGATCTTTAGGGTTTACTTGGTTTTGTACTTATAGGTTTATATGAACTTTGACTAATTTTGTTTGATATGTGTAAAATTTTGAGCTAGAGATTGTTCATCCAATACAACTTTTTTTATGTGGGCAGAGAATAATCAAGAAGAAGATTTGCAAATATATGTGACGGCTAAGATCCCTAAGGTTTACATACCAAGTGTCTCTATATTTGAAAATGAATCCAAAGTAATAAATAAAGATATCAGAGAAGCTAACATTGATTCAATACCAAAACCCAAAACCAGTCCGATTTTACGCCCTCGCGCTGTTGTATCAAGTCCCGGTACGATTTTCCGATCTATATAGTAATTATGTTTTTATTATGTCTTTTATCTCAAAACCGTCTATTAGTGGATTGGTTCATATCCTTTATAAAATAGTTTTTTCTAAGTTTATTATGTGCTACTCATAGCTATCTATTAGTAGATTGATTCATATCCAATATATATAGTCTTTATAAGTTCTTAATAGCAATATTTAGATTCTTGTGATTATTACTCATATGGTTTTAGATATATATTGTCACACAATGACTTTGATTATATTTTTTTGAATTCTCTTTGTTTAGATAATGATATGATGATAGGCAGCATAAACAAGAGCGAAGAAATGAAAGCTAAGAAGGGTTTGAAGAGTATTACTATTGGCCATATCTCTAAAATAGCTTACTCAACGTAAGAGTATTGATACCAATGTGAAGGTTTCGCGGCGTAAGCAATCTATGAGTTCATTAGTTTCCAAGGATCACAAATGATTAAAACTTGTTTTGTGTGTGTTTTTGTTAATGATTTTCAAGATCATTCTTTCATGGTTTTGATCAATAATTGTCTCATTAGACGAAACTATATATATATGTTACTTAGATGATGGCAATGATTTATAAATGGTTACAAATATAATTAGGAACCATGTTTCTTGAGACTAAAATGTGTAATAAAACTCTACAAATGTAGGATAATGTGAATGTATGATATCAAAACTCTAATGAACAAAAAAAACTCATAAATGTAAACATTAAACCTCTTGATTAAAATTAACTTCTCCACTAAACCATATTCATTACATAACATAAGGATTAATGAACAAACTCTTGTGTTAAGCCTAAGCAGCTCTTGCAAGAACTTGAAGAGTATCAGGAACATCACAAGGATCAATGAAGAAACTTCTTCTTGTGATAATAATCTTTGGTACAATCACATTCAACACACCATCTTCATAACCAGCTGTTATACCGGCCGTATCTACCGATTCCGGTAACCTAAACTTCCTCTTGAAACTCCTAACCGGTGGTTCAGGTGGTTTCTCTGTTGTCTCTGTCCTTATGATTAAGTATATTGAATCTTTCACTTCCACCTTAATTTCTTCTTTCCTCACACCTTATTATAACAAAAAATAAAACACAAAAGATATGAAAAATGATAAAATCTGCAAGATTAATTTTTATAATGTTTGGTAATTACTAATTAGTAGAAAAATTAGTTGGTTTACCAGGGAGATCAACAGAGAAAATGTGAGAATGTGGAGATTGAGACCAACGAACATGATTATTATTATCTTGAGATTGTTGGTATCTATTAAGAGATTGAATTCTCTCAAAATCCATTTTAATTTGTTTCTTTTTTTTTCTTCTACTTGTGAGTTTTTATTTATGATACTAATATATAAGCCACCACTCGACCCATTTGAGCAAGTTGTTATCTTTTTTATTTTGGTCTACACATGAAAAGCCTACACTAAAATATTGCTAGAAATGCTTAAAAGTATGGCAAATTTGATTGGACCAAACACTTATTTTATGTTTTTTTAAATAATATTATGACAACAAATAAATCAATTAACTATTTCCAACCACTCATTCCAACCTCGTAAGTTGCAACTTGAAAGATACTCATACACATATTAATCTCTAAAATTTCAGAGAAAAACTTTATATTATTAAAAATTAGAATAATAATAATCTAAAATAGTATACGGCTTCTTATTCTAAAAAGGGTAAATATTAAGGACTGTAAGAAGAAAAACAGATAAATTACAGGAGCCTTCCTTAATAATACACATCTTACTCAATTACCCTCACTTTCAATGTTAATTACATTACTGCCACTACACTGGAAAACGAAATATTGGAAGGGGTTTATCATCGGGTTTTATCACTTTTCTTCTTCTTCTTCTCCTTTCTTATGTAAACCTTCATTTTTTGGGGTTTTGGTTAATCTTGTCAATGTAAAAGATGGTTTTAAGAAAGGGGAAGAAGAAACTAAGCGCAATTTTCCACGCCATGAGAATCGCCGGGAGAAAACCTTCGAACTCCGGCGAGATCTCCGAATCAACCGCCGGAGCTTCTTCGGAGATGGATTTTATGAAATCAGGTTACCTTCCTCCCTCCTTCCTCCTCTCACAGACCTCAGAAATTGTAATGTCTACGCGAGAATATTCGAATCCGATTCTTCATCTTCTCCAATAATCGTCTTTTGTGTTGGAGCAGGATCATGGTATGCATTGCCTGAGCTTCTCTCAACGCTTAAGCCTGGGATCGATTCATCCAACACAGGACAAGGTAACCTCTCTATTACTCTCTCTCTATGTCTATGTTGGATTGTTTCGTGGTGTGCTTATAATGCCCTTTTTTGTAGATTCTGGAGAAACAGAACTTGTGGATCAGATCTCTTATGTGTTACCTTGTAATGGTATGTATTGTAATGCCTCTTCTTTATCTTTTGTTCTCTTAAAGTAATTGTTGAATTGAAGTCAAAGTGTGGATTGATTGTTTCAGCTAAATCTATTGGTAGTAATCTTCTCACTGAAAGAAATGACTCTAAAGGTTCTTCGGAGAAGTTGTCAGATTTCCTTTCTGAGAGATTTCTTTCGGCTACAAGGCCTAAACAGGTTTCGCGTGGTAGGATGCTGAAAGAGAGTTTCAAGAAAAACCAGTCGCAGTTCATGAAGCAGCTTTCGAAAGGCTGTGCACGGAAGCTGGGATCAGAGACTATGTGTGAGATGTTGGCTAAAATGGGGCAAGAAATGGGTGAAAAAGAGTACAACGTGAGGATTCAGCTTTGCGTGAAACACGCTAAGAGAAGCAATGATGTGGAACATGCTCTTGAGCGAATCGAGAAGGCTATTGCGCTTCTTAAAGAAATGAGACAACTCGGATATGCTATACACGAAGGAACTTATGGGTCTTTCTTTAGGTACTTAATTGATAAAGAAATGGTTGAAGAATTCCAATATTTCAAGGATTTCATTAGGGAGGCATGTCCTGAGTCTATTGGGAAACTTGTCTACTATGAAATTCTACTTTCTATCCAACTCAACGATGAAGCAAAGATCCACGAACTTTGTTATACGATTGACGATAGTGGGACAAGTTTATCAGTCCTGCAAGGTACACCATATTACTATACATTCATTTGAAAATCTGCTATTTTATTTGCTCTACTCTACTTGATTGTCAAACAGAATACTATTTGGTTGCGCTATGTGAAAAGGACAGAAAGGCAAGTCTTCAGAAGGTGTTAGAGACTGTTGACATAACAAACTTTTCTTCACCAAACGTATTGAAAAGCATATTTGAATACCTTGGAAAAGCGCTATTGGAGTCTGTTGCTATGAAGTTACTTTGGGAGCTAAGAGACTGTGGTAAAGGTGAATATAAATCAATTGAAATATCTCTGTTGATGCAAACAAAAAACTCAATCGCTGATGACTCCTTATACAGTAACATGTTATATATCTTGTGATCACTTTATTGAATTGTAACATAATCTCTTAACGTTTTCAGATGGAGTGGAGAAAGGTTCAAATCTCATTTTTAGCTATGCAACCTGCATCCCAAATTCCACGGTGATGACTTTCTATATCTGATGATTTGCAAATTCATCGAGGCTGTTGTTAATTCATATTGTGCCATTGTTTTGTTAGTATAATATTTGCATCTGATTTAGTATTTGTATAGTAATTTTAGTTAACTGACAATGTTAAGTCTCGTACTACATCTTAGAGTGAAAAACTGAACTCTGCTTACATGTTTTGGTGACTAAAGGCAGAAGATGCCATTTTGAAGTTTAACAAGTTGCATGAAGAACTAGATATTCTGCCATCATCGACATCCTCTGAGAAGCTCGTTGATTATCTTTGTGGCTCGAAGGAGGTATTTGTCTCTTCTGTAATTTCCAAGTTCCATGTCTGGTACTCTTCATTGTTGACTAATGCTCCTTCCTTTATGCCGTAGGTGGCCACTGCTCTTGATGTAGTTGAAAATATGTGTGAAGCAGGTCTGGTCATATCGGCAAACATCCTGCATTCATTACTAGGTGCCGTTGAGCATATTCTTGAGTTTAATTTGGTACCGACATCCTTTTCCTTGGGTTTCGTTTCAATTTTTTTTTACTGGCTTCTTTATATGAACTCCATCCAAGGGAACATCTAATTAGGCTTGTCAGTGATATGCGCTTGTACTCAATCTTTTCAGGTTCGAAGAATCCTTTCGATAATGAGCAACAAGAGTGTGAAGCCAGATATTGATATTTTCCAGAGATTGATAAGTTTGTGCACAAGAATCAAAGATGTAAACTTCTTTTCTAGTTCTATCATCTTCAGTCGCTATCTGTCTCGAACTTTGTGTTTGTTTTTTCCAACCATAAGAACTTGCCTACCTCTCGGTTTCCTTGCAGTTTAAAGGTGCATATAATATGCTTGCTATTTTGAAGAGCTTCAATTTGGTACCGACCTCTACCATGTACAATTCTATATTGGCAGGATATTTTCGGGAGGTAACACCTTAAATTCTCATTTGCCTTACCTCTTACAAGCTCCACCAATGATCGTCTTAACATAATCCATATGATCACTTTAACCATTAAAGTTGAAATCTAGATTGAAACAAAAATAATGTCCTGTAGATATTTTCTATTGTAGTATTAATGTATTCTTGTTAGGCAGGTAGAGAAAAACAAATTGATATATATTGAAACAGTAACACTTGTCTCTGAAATCATTCACTAACCCGAGTCGGGTGAATTGTTTTTTATGTGTGCTTTGTATTGTCTCTCGACTCTTGAGTAATTCTTGATTGAGATGTTTGTATGGTTGTGAAGAAAAAAGTGAACAGAGCCTTAATGGTCCTCAAGGAAATGAAGGAAGCTGATGTTAAACCTGATCCCACGACTTTTAGTTATCTAATAAACTACAGTGACCAAGAGGAGGCTATTGCGGAGGTAATCTAATATTGTATTTTACTAATATTTTACCTGTGTTCGTGTCCTTGTTCTTCTAATCCTGTAGTTAGAGAAAACAATGGCACTGTTTCTCTTGTTGTATTGTCAGTTGTCACCCACCGATACGAACATAAATAATAGTGGAATATGAGATAATTATAATCTGTGTTTTATTTTCTCAAGTATTATGAGGAGATGAAGCAAGCAGGACTTCAAGCTAATAAGCAAGTTTACATGTCCCTTATAAAAGCGTACGCGTCATGCAAACAATTTGAGAAGGCGAACCAGGTAAGCATGCGTATTATATGTTCTGTTAAAAGTTCTCAGATGATTGTATCCATAATTTAGTGTAAAAGCTCAAGCTTTGTTCCTACGTTAGGTGATCATGTACCCAGAAGTCCTGCTTAAGGATCGCAATGAGCTGAAAAGTGTCCTTATATCTGCTCTGGCATCCAATGGAAAAGTAGCAGACGCCTTAAGTCTTTATGAAGAAATGAAGGAAGCAGGCTCTACTGTAGATCCAAAAGCTATTCACTCTCTTATAGTAAGTTTGTACTTGAATCCTATATTTCTCTCTAAATCTGGCTAATAGTGAATTTGAGATATCATTAACTATTGTAACCTCAAATTATTTTTTCGTAGGATCACTCTGATTCAAACGAAGAGCTGACAACATTGGTTCAACTCGCTCATGGGCTGCATGATTATAAATATTGGGTAGAAGCTTTCTTCAAAATTTTAGTCTTTGCTGTCCGCAACAATAAGTCAAGGTGCAGTGGATTATGCTTGTTTTATGTTTAGTTTACGTGTACTTTATCATTATTAGTAGTGTTATGCTTCATCCAATTCTTTTTGTGTAGCTCTATTCTTGATTTGTTGAAGCAGACCAAAAACCATTTGTCGAAGGATGATATCGTTGTGGAGTATTGGTTTGATGAGGTCCGATTCAATTTCTCTCATATGTGATCTTTTCAAGAAACTTTGCAAGCTCTTCACTTGTTCTTATTGTCAACTAGTATATTATAACCTCGAGATGTCTCAAATATAGACAGAACAAAGTTTTGTATATATCGTTTTCTTAGCTCGTGGCGTCTCGTTATTGAAATCAGGTGTTTAAGTCAATAGCGGAAACAATACCTAGTGATGTGAAGCTAGGGCTGGACTTGGTGAGCTTTATGAAGGAAGAGCTCGGGTTATGCCCTTCAAGAAAGTGTCTAGATTTTCTTCTACAAGCTTGTGTCAATGCCAAGGATAAGCAGAGCGCTCTAGTGGTATGGAGAGAGTACCAATCCGCGAAACTTCCTTACAATGTCCTCAACTATCTAAGGCAAGTGCTCTTTTATGTTACCTTCTCTTACATTTGAAAAGAGTGGTTTATTCTTTAAAAGAAGTGTTTATTTGGGCAAAAGAGTGATGAATAATGAGTTTATCTTTGGTTATATGGGTTTATAACAGGATGTATCAGGTTCTATTAGCTGCAGGAGATTCAAAAGGTGCAAAGGCGATTGAATCCAAGACTCATAGTGATGATAAAGATGTTAAATGTATAATCAAAGAAAGTAGGCTTGTATTTACTCCAAAACCGAAAAAGAAGACGACTAAAAAGAAACGGTTTTATCACTAAAAAAAGAGTAGGATATGATCAGTTAGACTCAAGCCCTTCTAGTGGCAATAGTGCTTACATTTATTCTAATGCTTTTTGGACATGTTGACAAGTCTTTTATGTATTCACCTAGCCGAGGAAGCCGTTGTTGTAGCGTTGGAGATATTGTTTGGTGCCTCGACGACTCCTTGCCAGATCGTGTACCCGTCCAGGCCTCATACTTGCAATGTATGGTAAACAAACCTTTGATAGAATGATATCAGGGCATATTTTAGCCTTGAACTGAGATTTGGATGATGAACTAGTATAGCCTTATATCTAAAAATAACCAGAAGAAGAAGAAGAACATAGTGTAAGGTCGCTTAATAATAACCCGAAGAAGAAGAACACAGATTTACAAAAAAATACTCTAGAGTCTGTTATATGTCTTGTTGTATATATGAAAGCGTACAAAACATTACAATCCATCAAGAGTTTTCAAACTAAGTAAAAACATCAAACTCAAAATCATCAAGAACAAGTAGAAGAAAGGTTTCGCTGCAGCCTAATCTCTAGATGCTATGAGATCCTCTCCGTGGCATCTGTTTTGTTGATGAACTCGGAAAGCCCTTTCTTTTGTATTACGACATCCCATGAGAATTTTCAGGCTCCGCCTTTCTCTTCTTCATACCAAACTTCTTAAACCAATTCCAACGACCTCTATGCTTACTGCTTTTGACGACACTTTCATCTTTGGAGACTTAAGTGGCTCCATCAATGTACTCCTTCGATTGGCTTCCACTGCCACTCTCTCCTTCCTCCTCTAAAATATGTATTCCGCATTCTATAATCATGTCATTGTATATCTCATCGCTGAATTCAAACTGAATGTCTCTCGTAATCTCTCCGAGGCATTTGGGTTCTTCAAACGTACCATAAAATACAAACATGTGTTCCGTGAGTAGTTTATCATCGTCATAAAAAAAGAATTTAAGTTCATAGATGAGGACACCTCTGCTTCTTTGACGACAATATAAATAATAGGTGGGAAAAAGAGTCTCCAGGGACGGTGGTGAAATCAGGATGCAAGCCTTAAACCTTGAGGAAACAGATAAAATCTCCTCTGAGATGGATATGGAGTTTCCCGTGGCTCTGTGAGTGAACTCTGCAGGAATTTCGTTACCTGGTAACACTGCCCCCTTGTAAACCCATCTTTGTATTATCGTTCTTCTTGTTTCTTCATCCAGTTTCATACAGTTTCTTAAATCGACCTCCTCCCACTTGTAGCCGCCGCTTAAAGTAATACTTTTGAGCGATTCACAATTACTTCCGTAGAGTCGCAAAATTGAAGACGGAAGATTCTGCACTGACACCAACTTTCTGCAGTAGCTGATGTTTAGCTCTTGTAGATTCGGGAGACCTACGAATGCAGGAATATCTTTTATCCCAGTATACTTTAGTTCGAGTGTCTTGACGTTGTTACAAAAATCAGGAAAAGTTCTCAGTCGCCGGCATCCATTCATGTTGACATATTCAAGCGATGCTAAGTTGATGTTGGTGGGAATAACTCGTAGATTTGTGCACTCATTCATATACAAAACTTCCAGTTTCTGTAGATTCCTAATAGAAGAGGGAAGCTCCACCAAACTCTTGCATCCACGAAGAGACAATCTCTCGAGATTCGTAGCCTCCAATAGATTTGGGATTTCTTTTAACTTAATACAATATTCGAGATTTATTTCCTTGAGGTTTGGAAGGGGCTACATGTGTCAAACAAACAAAACAAATGAGAAAACAAATCATACGGAGCTTTTTAAAGATTTAACAAATAAAATACAAACCTGTCTTCCGTCCCATAGCTTTTCGAGATTGCTGTAAGACATGTTGAGATCGATGAGACAATCAGGCCGAAATGTTGGAGGAAGACTTTTTCCCTGGTAATAGAACCACTGTAGCAACCTTAGACGAGGTAGATATAACAAGTCCTCTGATAATTCCAAGACCTCATAGATTTGTAAGAAATTAAGATTATCCATTCCTTTAAAGGCTTGCCCTCCTATTGAGAACTTTTTCGTCTCGTCCTCATTAAGTGATATACCTATGATAGATCCAGTACCCTAACAAAAATTAAGAGAGATATAATTGATGAATTTGTTATGACGAAATTGATATGAAAGATCTCAAGAAATATATAAATGTAAAAAACTTATTACCGTTCCCTTTGTCAGAACATCACAAATCTCTTTAGCCTCTACTAAAAACCGACGTTTCCCAGGCTCATCCGACTCTTCGTGAACTATTTGTCTCCCCAATTGTCGTAGTAAAGAGTGCATCTTTATCCTCCAACCATCAGATGTATCCACAAGAGATTTGGCATTTAGGGTATCCAACCCATTCTCCACATCCAAATCACTGTCCGCAAGCATGGTCTTCACATCATCAACATAATCAACTCCAGCATAGGTGAAAAAGCATGCGATGTGAAGGAATATAGATTTATCTTTGTTCGACAATCTGTCGTATCCCACTCTTAATACGTTCTCAACTTTACTATCAAGACTAGCTCTGAATTTGGTTATTTGACGCTCCCATTCTTCCTTGCTATCCCCACGCAAAGATGAACCCACAACACGAAGGGCTAAAGGAAGACGATCGCAATACAAAGATACTTTGCGTGCAATCTCTTCGAAACCATCTGGTACAGAACGTTGTTTGAAAGCCGATAGACAAAGTATCTCAAGAGCTTCTTCCTCGGCTGGAAAACCCACACAGTAGACGTCCTTAATCATGTGTGCTTTCAAAATCTTTTTATCCCACGTGGTGACGATGATCCGGCTTCCATGACCGAACCAAGAAGAAGGTTCGTCAGCTAAGACCTCTAATTGCTCTAGATCATCTACACCATCAAGAACGATAAACACTCTTTGGTCTCCTAACCGTTCTTTTACTGCACCTAAATGATGTACCTTCACTTCCATTGGGGATAGAAGATGACTATGTAAAGCCTTTTTTGTATCATAACTACCAACGCCTTTTAACCTCCTATGAATATCCCCGACGTCCTCAAGAAAACAGGTATGTGGAAACTTATCGGAGAGATGGTTAAACAAAGCTCTAGCAGTGGTTGTCTTACCGATCCCCGCGGGACCACAAATCCCAATCATCTTAACCTCATCATCAGACTCGAGGCATAACAGAGAGATCAACTGGCTCAAGTGAGCTTCCATCCCAACCAACCCTTCAAAATCTTTCGACGGTGTGCGACCAAGTTTGGTTAAAACATCAGTAGCAAGCTTTTGAATCATATCAGACTCGTTGCTCCTAACAAAAGCCAACAACAAAATTGTCTAAATAATTTGATTAAATCTTTAAAAACTCAAAGCACAAAATGTTCATCATATACCAGTTGTGACAGTGTTCTCCTTCGATGTTTGCGACATCAGTCAAAACTTTGCGCCATCTCTTTATAACTTCCTTTGATTTGCCTTGACAGGTTCTCATGAAAGCGCCCCCGAAATCTCCCTCTTGTTTGCGCACATGAGAAGGATCAACGTCGTAGAAGACGGTCATGACCATCCCATTCTCTTCTTCTTTGCATTTGAAGATTTGGTCAAGTTCGTCTAAACACCAGCTCGAAGAAGCGTAGTTCTTGGAGAGGATGACGAGGGAGATTCTTGATTCTCTTATGGATCTGACGAGATCAGGTCCTATGTAATTGCCTCTCTCCATCTCCTGATCGTTGAAAGTCTCTATACCTTTGCTTGCCAATCGATCTCGTACATGACTCAGAAATGATTTACGGACATCTTGGCCGTGGAAGCTCGGAAACACGTCGAATCTCTTGACCAGAGGCGAAGAAGAAGACGAAGGAGAAGAAGAAGGAGAAGAAGCCATGAGAGGAAGAGACGGCGACGAATAAAAAGGCATGAGGAGAGGGAGAATTGTAGTGAACAAAAGCGAGATTGAAGAAATGTGAGGTTGAAGCTTAGGGAGGGAGAAAGAAGAAAGAAATATACAAAGCGGAGCAAAACGCGTGTAGACTATTAAAAGTCTTCAAGGACCCCATTAGAGTGTGACTTGTTCACTGATTTGTAAATTTCGCCATTTATTCCACGAAGACGCCAATATTGAAAAAAAATGAGAGGAAGAAGATGACGAGAGAGAGGTTTCAATAATTAGGCTCTAAACCGGTTTCAGCCCTAATCTAATTTGGGTTTGAATGACTAAACAGTTGGGTTTTATTTAATTCATTTTTTACTGCACAACACATGCTCGACGAAATGACTGAATGTACACTAATAGTGGCAAAGTAGGATATGATCAGTTAAAAGTTAAAACTCTTGCAATTCTAGTGGCAATAATGTCAAACTGTAATCCTTTAGTAGTGTAGCCTTAGAGCATGGAGTTTTTGAGAGGGATTTTAGTCGGTGGGTTCACAAAATAGTTAAAAAACCAATTTTTAAATTCTTTATTTAAGATCCGATATTAGAGGGATCTTGCACTGTTCATGAACTCAACTGGATACGTGGTGGTCCATGATTGGTGCGTTACTAAAAAAAAAAAAAAAAATTTAAATTACACTATTCATGAATCTCGTTAAAATTTTTTGTTGATTAATCTGGTGGAGATGGTCTTATATATTTTTAGAGGAAGCAAAGCAGAACATAGTTTTAAGTTTGTTTTAAAATAGGCAGAAGAAGAAGAAGAAACATAATTTTACAACAAATACTCAAAAGTCTGAAACAGAACACATAAATAAAAACCGAAATAACTGAATAGAGTTTCTTTAAAATTACTGAACTGATGGAGTTTCTTCTTCCATGTCACAATCAACCTTCTTGTCTTCTCCTTCAAACAATTTCGCTATAAAGCCGCTCTTCGACGCAGAGGCTTTACGTTCCGTCTCCATTGCGACGCCATTGTTGTCTCCATTCATTATCTTCTTGTTCCCAAGCTCTAGCTGAAGCTCCTCCGGGACTCTCTCTTCCGACGTAAGATCAAATCCACGAGTCTCTCTCTGTGCCAAGGCAAGATCAGATAGACCAGTAGACACCATCCTTGTTGTCTCTTGCGTTGGAAAAAACTCCACCAAGCGTCTCGCGGCTTCTCCTTCTTCATCAACTCCGTCTTTTCCTTTCGGTTCTTCTTCGCCGTTGCTCTGATTCCGCAGTAAATTCAAAGCTTGAGCTGATTCAGACATCTCCAAGTCGGCGTTGGCATCGTCTTGCGCTTCTTGATCATCACAAGGAAGAGACTGATCATCGGTTCGGTTCATGACGACTTCTTCTCTTGTGAACATTTGAACATTAGGAGCCACGTCGTTTTCGGGAGTTATCGGTGTGACTCTCCCCGGTACGAAGACGAGTCCTCTTAGCTTTGTGTCGCTGTCGTTTACCTTAACGTTGAGGAGGTAGCCCGCGTCGAAAGATCCTTCGACCACACCGGAAACCATCTTACCAACCAAGTCCGGTGTTGGAACCGCTTGAGTAGTTTCTTGTTGGGGTAATGATTCTTCTTTGCGCGGACGGCCTCTCTTTCGCTTGGCCAAGGCATCATTAGCAGCGGGAGGAGGTAGTGGTGGTGGTGAGCTTGAGGTGGCTAGATTCAACGGATTCATTCTACAATAGCCAATGGAAACAAAACAAGAAAATGTGGTTATGTTTCAAGTTCATACTATCATATTGTAACTTTCGTTCGGAAAAAAATCAAAACTATAGACTAAGTAACTAAAAAATAACAAAAAATTAAAGTATCATTGCACAATCTACATAATATTCTATGTTTTCAATTTTCACACTATTCAATCTTGTTATATAGTTTTTTTTTGGGTTAAAAATCATTGTTATATATTTATTTCAACATTATTATGGTTTAAGAGTTAAGACCAAAAGTAGAAGAAAACTTAACGATCAAGAGATCCATAGACTCTCGATTCACTATAACAAATTATAAAAAAAAAACTTAAATGAAGATTATGTATGATTAAACAAGAGAAAGGGAATTACCATAAATCTGTTTCCAAAAAAAATTATTAACCGAATAAAAGTTAAAAATAAAATCTGAATCCAATAATCCAGTACGTAGATTCAGGATTATCGTTAGGTATAAAGGAAATAATTAAATAAAAAACTTTGTGTTTTCACTTTTTTAATTACCTCTCGAACCAAACGAAATGCTACTTTGAAAATTTGGAGAACTATCTGTTATTTTCTCAAATTACGATCACAAACATAAACGTTTTGTGGTGTAAATGATATTTTTCAAAGGCTTCCTCCTCCTTTTGCTTCTTCTTCCTCTTAAAGTTTTGCACTCTTGCGGTTTATTTTTGGTGGCGTTTGGCTTTCATGCTCTCTCCTTCCGATTTATAGGCAACTTAATATGGGCTTTTATTGGGCTTTTTCTCCACTAACCGTATATTTAATTATTTTCCCACGATTAAAACTTGTTAATCAATTATTTTTTAAATAAGAATAACTAATTTTGTTTTACTTGAATTCCTAATATTCAAAATATTTTATAATAACCTACAAAAATTGACTATTAATAGGTTTGGCAATTACTATGAATGAAATACATACCAAAAAAAATTACTATAAATGAAATAAATTATGAAAGTAATACCAAAAGTATGAAAAGAATGAAAATATTCGTTTTCTCGACGGTTTTAATTATTTTTAAGATATAACATGCCAAAATTTGTTTTGAATATTATTAGGTTTGGCATTTTTATGAATGAAATAAATTATGATAATAATACCAAAAGTATGGAATGAGTCAAAATACTCGATTTTACGACGGTTTTAATTTTTTATGCTATAACATATAACATGTTAAAATTTGTTTAGAATATTAATAGGTTTGTCATGATTGCGAAGGAAATAAATTATGATAATAATATCAAAAGTATGGAACACTGAAAAATACTCGATTTCATGACGGTTTTAATTATATTTATGATATAACATGCCATAAGTTGTTTTGAATATTAATAGGTTTGACATGATTATGAATGAAATAAATTATGAAAATAGTACCAAAAGTATGAATTGACTTAAAATACTCGATTTCACGATGGTTTTAATGTTAAAATGATATAACATGCCAAAATTTGTTTTGAATATTAATAGGTTTGTCATGATTATGAATGAAATAGATTACGGTAATAATACCAAAAGAATGGAACGACTGAAAATACACGTTTTCACGACGGTTTTAATTTTTTTACCAAAACAAAAACTATGAAATGTTACTTTGGAAATGTCTTAATTTAGTCATTTAGTTAAAAATTATTTACAAATAAACTTCAAATTGATCATGTTGTAAAATATCATTATTAGTAGTTTTACAAATAACTTAAATATTCAAATGAAAAATTAATATAATTTAAACTTCAAATGAAATTCTTAAACAACTAACATAGTTTAATTTGTTTCCATTTCATTTTCTATTAATACTTTTATAATGTTTTAAGGAAATAATATATTATAAAGAAATATTGTGAAAGCACCTTGCCCCAGATAAACTTTGTTGGCTTCTCCATAAGTCAGGAACCTTCACCACCAAGTCAGGATACTTCTCAGTATCAAATACTGAAGAAAACTCACCTAGTCAATGCGTTGACTGGAAGAAACAAGTGTGGACCATTAAAACATCCCCTAAACTGAAACTATTCATCTGGAAAGCTTTACAAGGAGCATTACCTGTCGGAGAAGCAATGATGGTAAGGGGGATCCCTATCATCCCCACATGTTGTAGATGCAATGAAAATGAATCACTGCTTCACCTCCTGTTCCACTGCAAATTTGCCCAAGATGTTTGGAAGCTAGCTCCGTTTTCTAGAGCGTGGGACTCCAGATTAGCTAGCTCAGTGATGGATGGACTAAAGACAGACAATGACCCTATGTACTCTCCCTCCTGTAGGACTTGAAGCAGTACCTTATTCTCCCGGATCCGTTGGGCTATTTGGATCGCTGGGAATCGAAGATCTTCAATAAAAGAGATTTCTCTCCTGAGGATACAATTCTTAAAGCTATCCTAGATGCTAGAGAGTGGAAGGAGGCTCAAGCTGTTCAGACAGTAAAACCGAACCCTTCTCCGGAGATACGGCTGCGGGCCATGGATCAGGAAGATTTTGTAGTTTGTAATACAGATGCAGCGTGGACAAAAGGAAATAAATCTGCGGGTTTAGGATGGATCTTCAATAATGGAAGAAGGAGATTCGAAGGCTCGTCCGCAATGAACTTTGTTAAATCGGCACTAGTAGTCGAAGCTCTAGCGGTCCGATCGGCTTTGATCCAAGCCAAGCTCCTTGGATTCAAAAAATTGGAGATCCTCACGGATTCTTCCCAATTAATCCGGTCTCTCAAGTCACCAGATCCGCCATCGGATTTAGTTGGCATTGTATCGGATATCCTATCTATTAGCTCTCTTTTAGATTCGGTTAGATTTAATTTCATTCCTAGAACTCTTAATGTACTAGCGGATATGCTAGCCAAAAAGGCCCTAAGTGGGTTTGTAAGCCCAGTTTAATGAGAAATGAAAGAAAGTTTAGTCCAAAAAAAAAAGAAAGCACCTTGCCCTAGTGGTGAAAGGTTAAAAAGTTTTATAACTTGTCCCCGGTTCGATTCTCAGAAAAAGCAATTTCTTGCATATTATTAATGGAAATCACAAAAGTTGCAAGAAGTCATCAATAATTCCATTGATGATGTGATGTTGTAATCAAGCGATAAAAAAAATTGCAAGACATAGTTTTCTGAAACATAAACTAAAAATCTAATTAGAAAATTCTGCCTTAAAAACATAATCCAAAACGGCAAAGTTGGAAACTGACACCATTAGCTTTCAACAAAAATAATACCATTAGCATTTTTAAGAATACGACAAAGTGAGGATTCTTCTTATTACGACTCAAGAGATAGTCAACGGTGGCCAAGTGATTTTAAGTTCTAACATGGTACGGTCAAAATTTCTCTCTTTTGACAAATAATCATCAAAGACTGGTCAAAATAATGCTTACGTGGACAAACAGACCAATGAGAGTGAAAACTCATTTTCTCCTAATGCAAATCCAATATCTCGAAGACTCGTCTTTGTCTTGGCACGTGATCGGAACGTGCCATGACCCTTTCTCTGATTCCTAAACAATCAATAACAACAACAATACTCAGTTTCCAAGTCCATTTTCTTACAAAAGCAAAACAAATTAAAAAGGGATTGTAATTAACCTGAATCACAACAGAGAAAGGAGGTGGCATTTCAAGCTTTAAACTACCTTTCACAAATGTATACCTAACCTGAAACCAAAACTTTTACAATTTTAAACATCGGTTTTAAAACGTCAAAAATACCATCAAAAGATATACACTTTACCTGATGTCTTCCTTTCCATTTCTGGAAAAAACTGTTACTTAACAGTTCAAAAATGTGATCTCTCATCTCATCGTTAGTCACAATCAAACACTTGAGTTTAGCAGCAGCATATAGCCAATACCTTTACAAAAGCAAAACACACAAAGATTGTTTGTGTAACCAAACCAAACATTTTAGTAAAAAAGATGCTTAAGCTAGTACATAACATACCAATCATCGTTCGAACCCGGTGGAGTCGTGTACAGGACATTGTTATTGATCCATTCTTCCACCACATTCCGGTGAGTAGGGTTATCTAATAGCGCGTTCACACGTTTCTTGTGCAATAGAATTAGTGGCCACTTCTTGCTACTGCTTCTATTATAAAGTTCCGTTACCACGGCTTCAAGCTGCTCTTTTTGAACATTGTGTTAGTATTCACAAGAATGTACAAAAAAATACAGGAGGAAAATTTGATGAGGACCTGTGGTAGACTGAAACCTCCATCTGCAAAATTTTGCTGGTAGAGTCCAATATTTGCTCCGTCTAGTATCGCTTCGTAATCTCCATGCTTTTCAAGCCATGTCTGTCACATAGTTATGTAAATAAAGATTGAATGTTAGTTCTAGTATTCTCAATAAAAACTCTGTTTCAAGCAACAAACTCGATAATATTCGACCACGAACAACAAGAGATATGCACATTACATCCAAGAAGATCTAAAACATAGATTCACAGTCGATGATAATTCATACTAAAAGCAATTAACACCTATGCAGAAACAAAATACACCTATAGAAGTCTCATTTGCACTAAGAAACTCAAGGGAATATCAAACTAATCAAAAAAATAATTAACAAATTCAACTAACCGAAACTTGCATTCTCCATAATCATCTGTTTACTTATAACTAACCGTAAACTCGCTGAAATCCTCCATTGGCTCGCAAGAACTCATCTTCGCTTTCCTCTCCACAGCCAAACCCACCAAAGACTTCACAAAATCCTCGGTCTCTACCTCATTAGCATCTACACAAGCCAAACGCTCGCCGCAGTTCAAACATTCCCCTGAAGACCCAACATTACATCTCTTCACACTCCATTCACCTTCCCCTACCCACCCAAGACCGTGCCATCCGCCTCCATTCTTCAACACAGCTTCTCTAATCAACTCAACATCATAACCAACCACACCATCACTATAATAACTAACCTCTCTAGTGAACCATTCCTCGATAACTCTCGAAGTCTCTTCACTAACACAACCAACACATTCTCTTAGCTTATGCAAATACCTATAAACCTTATCCACTCGCTTCGTTGCAACGCTTACCTTAAGCAAAGCAGTGATCTCAGCTTCTTCCTCCAAGACAATCCCTGAAGCATACATATGCTCTTCTACTTCATAACACTTCTCTGCCTCAAATCTCTCAGTGAAACACATCAAAGCAGGAGCATAAGTTCTCAAGCGAGGAAGAGAAGCAACCATGTCTTTAACAACTTCGAAAGCGTAATCGCCATCGCCATTAGCAGCAGCTAATCTCGCAATTGAAGTCACTGAAGCTTCGTTGGGCTTGATCCCTGATTTGACCATGAGCTCGAAAGCCTTGTAGCCACGTTCGATCGCGATGGTTCGAAGAGACGGGTCGTTGATGGAAGCTGAGCAGAGGTAAAGGAGGCTCTGAAAGTGGCTTTGCGTTAATCGGATTTGGCTTGAAGCGGTGGCTGAGTCGTAGAGAGATAAAGCGGAGGCAAGGTCGTTTGATTTGGAGCATGAGTGGAGATTGATGAGGAGATTCTTCTCTGGATTGTGTGTTGTTTTCTTCTTTTTGGATATGGGTTTTGATGGGTTTTCTTCGTAGTGGCGAGATCGGAGATTGTTAGAGACGGTCATGGAGGAATGTGATATCAAAGTTACGAGCTTTGAGATGGGGATTGTGGAAGGTGAAAGCTTTAACCTAAGGAGAAGGAGAAAATTGAGAATTAAAGATCTTAAATTTTGAAGTGAGGAGGGATAATATTGATTGGAGAAGGTGAAACCTGCGAGGAATGAATCGATAGAGTGAGAGAGTTTTAGAGAGAGAAGGCGGAGGAGCGGCGGAGAGTAATAAGGGAGGAGGAGAAGGTTTTTTTAGTAGCATAGCTTTTTTGTTACTATTAATTTTTGGTATCGTTCGAAAAAATTGTTTTGTTTGGGTTCAACACTAAAAGAAATTTTTATTTTTATTATAAAGCAGAAAAGAAAATAATATTTGCTTGTTAAAAGGTTTACATTGTTTTTTTAACGATGGGATTGTGTAACATTAAATTCAGTTCTGAGTCTCATAACTTTGTAAATATAAATGGGACATAAATTTTTAATAAAGTCTTAATTAAGGACTTTTTCACATTAAAATAAATGTAATTCGTCTAACTAAAATGATACTCCTATTGTACTAGTATTTACATGAGTTTCTCATCATCCTCAAAAATATATTGTGTTGTCATTAGCATGCCATATCATGGTATATTTTATTCATCATAAATAATAATATAAATAACAAATTTTGGCTCTTGATATGATTACATTATTTGAATTAGAATGTGTACTCATACAACAACAAGCTATATGAATTTCAAACATTTTTTATCATTTAAAAAAAAAAAATAGTACTAGTTTAGGATTGAATCCTTCGTATCCTCCCACATATCCAAACGTTTTCTCGCCTTCTCCACCTAAATCATTGTATAATCAAAATATATATATATTCACCTATTATAACAAATCTAAACTTAAATTAAACAAAAAAAAAAAACAAATCTAAACTTAAAGATGTTAGATAAATAAATTTGATTACCTCTTTATCCCAATCTGTTCTATACGTGGCATAAAGTAAAATTAGGGTTTGCATAAGAGTACCACCGATCATACCGGTCCATATTCCCTATTATAATATCACAAAACTCACATTTTAATACATACACTGATACACACAAAAAGCATATATTATACATCAAAATGTTATAAAACAAAACCAGACCTTGGCTTGAAGATTGAAAGTAAAGCCGAGAACACAACCAATAGGAATGCCAACAAAATAGTAACAACCAACGTTCACATATGCCACAAAAGTCTGCCATCCACATCCCACTGCCACTCCTACAATAACCATACCAAACCGAGATTAATTTGGTCCGGTTCGGTTAATGTAAACCGGTTTTCTTTAGTTTCGAGTTTTAAGTAAAGTATGTACCGGAAAGAACGGGTTGGATTCCGTTGAGTATGATTGTGACGGCGAGAAAAGGACAAAGGTCAGAGACGGCCTTAGCCACGTCAGCGTCCGACGTGAAAATGTAGCTGACGTGATCACGTGACGCCATCACGGCCAATGCCTCCGCGACGGAGATCAAGAAAGAAACAAAAGTTGCCGTCCATGTTGAGAAAAATGCTGATTTAGGGTTTCCTGCTCCTAGCTCATTGCTTGTTCTTACACTGTGTTCACATTTTTAAAAATTTTAAATTAATACAATCATACTAACTTATGTTACCAACAAAAAGTGTACTAACCTTGCAGCCGCATTAAAGCCAACGGACACCATGAAGGATAATGCTGAAATTGACATACTGCAAAAAAAGACTAAAATGTTATATAAAGAAAATGTTATAATTTTAAAATAAGGATTGTGGACATATATAAATCAATTAACCCATTGGTTTCTCAATAGTTTAAATGTTATTTTTGAATTATTAAAAATAAAAATCTTACTAAAATGGTAAATTTAAATTTCATAATAGAGAAAATTGGAAAGAAATATATATATATATATATATATATATATACATATTATTAGTTATTAACCTTAACATAAAACAGTGCAAGAAACATTTTTAAAACAAAAACATAACACTCATAAATAGTTAAATTAATGGACTTACCAGATAGAGAGACAATCAAGATTACGAGCAGGATCCTCAAGCAAACCAGCAAGAAGAACAAGAATCTGCGAGTACCAACACTCCAAACAAATCATAACAGCAGAAGCAGCAGAGAGTTTAAAAAAGCTCCAAAGCCCTTGGAACGATCTCATGCTCAGACCAGTCCACGTGTGTCTAAACCTCTCACTACACGTGATATACAAACACTGTGCCCCCACCATAACCCACCAAGCAAACGTCAAAGCATAAGCTATACCCATAAGACCCAATCCCGTTACGTAAACGACCGTCCACGTCAGCGATATCTGAAGAACTAGAGCCGCGAATGAGATGTACGCGCTCGGGATCACTACGCTCTGGGCCTGGAGAAACTTTTGGGCAGTGAAGTTAACCGCGAAGGCGAAGATCTGTGGGATGAGTCCAGCTATGTACATGGAGCCCATGTACGACACCGTTTTGGGCTCGCCTAGAAGGACTAGGATCGGGTACGAGAAGGTGTATAGTAGCGTCATGGGTAAACCCACTAATGCGAGGACAAGTGTCGCTCTTTGGAGATAGATACCGAGCATGTCGTAACGTTGTGCACCGTAAGCTTGGCCACATAGTGTTTCTACTGCACTTCCCATACCCAACTGTATAAATACAAATTTAGAAAAGCCACAAAATGAAACTTTAGTATATTATACACATTTGTCTTTACGAATATATAATACCGTCCAAATTAAATTGCAATATATATTTTAACTGTAACTAATATAAAGAGTATATAACATGTTATATCATTTTTTAATTGATGTCTTAAAGAAATATATTTGTTTTAAATTAAGCAAAGTTTTGGAGTTTCGAGTGTAACTACAAGAGTTCAATTTTTGTTTGAGAAATTCACAAAACTACATCCTTTCGACCCTCCTTTCATAAAACTACACTTAATTCAATATTTTCACAAATTTACACCCTTTCAAAATTTTAAAAAGATTGATTTATCCTTTTAAAAATTACCAAAATTAAAATTTTTTCATTTGGGTTCGCTAATTAGTGTTTAGGATATAATATTAAAGAGGTGAGATTGTGTGGGTAAGATTTATTTGGATTTAATCTTGAGTGTTTAGGTGTAGTTTTGTGAAGTAATTTTGAAATGAAGTAATTTTGTGAAATGTAATTCAAATGGTGTAGTTTTATAATTCTCCATTTTTGTTTTAGTCAAATACAAAAGCTCATTGGTACACTAAACTAGAAAGAGAGAATTGACTTTTATTCCGGAAGTATATATAGGAGAATTTTCAAAATAAAAATCTTGAAAAGTAAACTTGTATATGCTACAAAACAATGTAATCTTACACATTTTATTAAGTACACCAAACTTGAATGAGTAGCGAAGTTCATTTTATTGTTTTATCAGAAAAATGTTCCATTTATTAATTGTAACCAGAACAGTGTAAAATTTAAAGCTAGAAATTATTATACTTCGCTGATTAACCGTGAAATGAAGATAAAGTTACAATTTTACATTATTGTTCCCTAATCCCTAGATTTGGTAGGACATGATATCAATTATTTCAGTAACCTTTTTGGTATATATACTTATATTTTTATGCTAACGCGTAAAACGAGTTCAATATTTTAATCTTATAAAACTTCAACAACTTATCTTGATGAGCATTGACCTTAAAGATCTAAACATTTAATAGTATCAAATATTTTAAACCCAAAAATACATTTAATATCAAATGCAGCAGAAAACAAATTTTACTTTTAATTTGAGAAATTTACAAAACTACGTCCTTTTAAATTATTCTTCACAATATTACGACAAATTCAAATTATTTCTCACTTTTCATCGGTTGAGTTATCTTTTAAAAATTTATCTAAACTAAAAAATTTCATTTAAATCAATATTTAGTGTTTTAAGGTTTAATATTAAAGGAATTTTGTGTTTAGGTTTTATTGAATTTAATATTTAGTGTTTAATATTTATAGCTTTATGAAGCGAAATTAGAAAAATGTAGTATTGTTAAATGCTAATTTCGTATTTCTCTCAGATTAATTTTAAGTTTAAAAACAAATAATAATAATTAAAAATAAGAAACCGTGTAGTGTAACGTGAGAACATACCATGAGACCATAGACAAGAAAGAAACAGCTGTTTCCTAACGACGCGGCGGCGAGTTCTTGGCTTCCTAACCGCCCGGCGAATATACGAGCCGATATACTCATTCCGCTGTTTACTAAATACACAAGTATCGCCGGAAGTGCTAATCGGAAAAGCACTCTCATCTCTATGCACGCTCCCAAGTACACGCGCCGCCGATAAGGAAGGCTAACGTCCGTTAAAACGCTCTCTAGTCCCACGACGTCGCCGTCATGGTTTAATAGTTTTTGGTTTGACTCGGTTAACGGTCGTCGGAGATCGGTTCTCTCCTCCGCCGTCTCCGTTGATACAACCATTGTGTTATTATTATTTTTGATTATTACCGTATTATTGGTTATAACGAGTTTTTATGAGCGAAGTGGTGTTTATGACTTTGTATATATAAGAAATGTGTTGAGATTTATACATGTTCTCACGAAAGTATTATGTGATTAAATAACATAATGATAATACAATAATATATTGTTTAGAGAAATTACTTAGAATACCATCAAAATAAGTTTTTGTTTTAAAAATACCGTTAAAAAGTTTTTTATAACAAAAATATCATTAAAATGTTTTTTATAACAAAAATATCATCAAAAAGTATTAGTTTACAAAAATTCCACAAACTCAAAAACGAGTTTTAACACTTTTAGATTTTAAATTTTTTCATTTGGGTTCGCTATATAGTGTTTAGGGTATTTACGAGAAAAAAACTTTTTAACGGTATTTGTAAAACTTTTCAAAATTTATGCTAATTGTGTTATAAAAACTTTTTTTGTGGTATTGATAAGAATTGCCCTATTATTTATTAGTTTATTAATATATCGTTTTCATAAATTCGTTGATATGACTAGCATCCAACTATTGAACTTACATCCAAAATACCCTTTATAACAAAAAAAAAACTACATTCAATATATGTAATTATATATAACTTTAATGTTTTGATACTTTTCTAAGCGTATTGGATGTTATATGTTTTAACAATATTGTATTTTGCTTATATAGTTATATTATATATGAACAGAAAGAATGATGTTTAAGAGTTTATAATATATACTCCATAGTTGAATTATTATAACAAAGATTTTAAATATTGATTTAACAATTTATATATATATATATATATATATATATATATATAGCTAGGTCTCCTTCTATACAGTGTTGAATCAATCTTCCAAGAATAGTCAAAAGTCAATAATCAAATAGGTCAAGAATATTACCCAAAATTGTAAAAGCTTTTACTTTAACCATGAAGACGGCCAATATTTATCAAATTAAAAAGAAATTAAAAAAGAAAGGCTATATGGTTGAGAGTGTTTTAGGGAGAATTTTGTCAAATAAAACGAGTTTCACGTTGTCTTATATAAATTGCCAAGTAAAGATTTTTTTGACTTCTTCCTTTATAAGAAAAAGGATTTACTGACTTCTTTAACAACAATATTTTAAATAACTTTGAAGCTTGACTCGGTTACAGTCTGTAAACTTTTTAAGAAAAAAATATTCAATCATGGAGAGAAATAGTCTGTATGCTCTATTTATTCTTTATTTTAATTCTTTTGATGTTTTATTATATCTTTTTTTTAATTGTTTTATTATATCTTTTAGCATGACTTTGGTAATAACTTAAAGGATTAGATCATTTAAATTTGACTGGATCATTCAGATAAAGAATTTTGACCTTTTATGCTCTAAAAAAAGTAAAAATGCTTATAAAAAACGTAAACCAATTCTTGAAATTTGATGGTCAATAAAAGTTAACGCTAACTAAGATTATTAGTGAACAAATTACATATTCTAATATTGCAAAAACAATTGCATACAATTTTTTATTATTTTCTCTCCATATTCAAGTTCATGTTATACAATACTCCATTTTCAGAATTCTTTTTATTTTTATCTAATGAGATTGTCTCTTAACCACAATATATCGAAGCCCACAAAAAACAACATTTGAGATTAAATAATATGGTGACGTGCACGTGACTACTACGCTGTCTTGTGATATGATCGTGGCAATTGCCAAAAAAATCTTAGGCTTTTTAGATTTCACCGATTTAATATTCGCTTTTGATTTTGATTTTTAAATCCTAAACTTTTCGTTGACTTTATATTTTAATATATAAGTTTTGTTGATTTCGCCAATTTAGTCTCGACGTTATATACTGTCCCCTGTGCCGACAGGACGTGTGGACCGTTGCGCGCCTCGGACCCCAACTGACTAGTCTGTACTCACTTCGGTGAGGGTCAGGACACCAGGGTTATCAAAAAAAAAAAAAAAAAATTTCCTAACTTTCAAATTTGAGACGATTAAATCCCGAACTTTGAAAATATCCTTTAAAATGCCAAATTTTCGTACAATAGTTCGTTTTGGACACGTACGTTGATTGTGATTAACCTAATTAACCGAAAATCATAAAAACCACACAAAAACCGAAATTAGCTTAATTTGGTCAACCACAATCAACGTACGTACCCAAAACGAAATAGTGTATGAAAGTCTGATATTTTAAGGGATATTTTCAAAGTTCGAGATTTAATCGTCTCAAATTTGAAAGTTGAAACTTCTTTTTACTTTGCTATTTAACAAATTTTAACATCGTCACGTTGACCGTCTGTTGACTTAACGTCGGAACTAAATTGACGAAATTAACAAAACTTATATGTTAAATCATAAAGTCAACGAAAAGTTGAGGATTAAATCAGTGAAATCCAATCCAAAAAAGTTGAGGATTTTTTTATACATTTTTTCCAATAATTAATACACTAACATCCATATTTGTTTGAAACAACAAAAACAAAAGAAAAAGGATTTTAGTTACTTTAACCAAAAAAACAGGTTTGTTTATATAACGAGTACTTACGAGGAAATTGAGTTAAGATGTGACTATTAATATTATTATGTATGTGGGGGGTTCTGAAGTAGTATTCAAAAAGAAGATAAGTAAAATAAAACTATTTTGTGTGTATTAATTAGGATCCGACACCTATAATATTTAAGAGCAACTCCATCAATAGAGACATTCTCATGTCTACTTTGTAATATTGATAATATTTTTAATGTAATTTTATGTATAAGACACTTTGATGTTTACGCTGCATCCATTGGTAGACATTGCTGTGTTTTGGAAAAAAAAATTCACAAAAATATACAATTTCTTCCATTCATTTACAAAACTCTACCTAATTCTATTTTCCAGATATTTACATCCTTTCAAAATTTTAAAAGCTTGATTTAACCTTTAAAAAAATTATCAAAATTAAAATCTTTTCATTAATGTTTATGGTATAGTATTAAGGGGTATGATTGTGTGGGTAGGGTTTATTTGGATTTAATTTTTAGTGTTTAGGTATATTTTTGTGAAGTTATTTTGAAATAGTGTAGTTTTGTGAAATGTAATTTAAATGGTGTAGTTTTGTAATTCTCCCTTAATTTAAATGGTGTAGTTTTGATTTAATTTTTGGTAATTAATTAGGTATAGTTTTATGAAATGCAATTTAAATAAAAAAAAATAAAAAACAAAAAAAAACGAGAGAGAACAATAAATCAGAAAAACAAACAAAAAAAAACTTGGAAAATGGTCAGATCGGCGACATGTGTCGTTCTTATCATATGTCTTATTTGTCTAATATAAGACACAAGTCTTATTTATTTTCATCATATTTGCCTTTTTTGCTAATATTTTAATAATAAGACCTAGCCAAAAACAAAAAAGGACACTTATCTATTTGTTTCCCTTTTTAAAATGGAGTGTATGATCCCATTTTTTAAAGAGCTCCATATGAAAATTCAGTGGGTGGGATCCAAGGAATAAATTAGGTTAAAATAACAAATTAAAGCTATGTCTCTTCTCTTGCAAAACATATGCAATGTACCAACATGATATTGTAAGAAAAAGTAGGGACAATTACAAAACTGCACATTTTAAATTGCAATTTATACATTTATACAATTACTTTATTTTAAAGTCACTTAAACATTAAAAACTAAATCCAAATAAATGAATACGTAATTTTATTCCTTTAATAGTATACCATAAATATTAATAAGTGAATTCAAATGAAAAAAATTAATTTTGATAAATTTTAAAAGGTAAATCAATCATTTAATTTTTTTAAAAAAAATATAAATATTGAATTAGATGTAGTTTTGTGAATGAATGATTAAAATGGTAAAGTTATATATATGTGAATTCCTCGGAAAACTGTATATATATATATGTGAACTACATGTGATAGGAGGCATAATCCACACCTCCAAAATAGAATACAAATAACTCGTTAGTCCAAAATGAAAAATAGATGATCTTAATATTCAACATTATCATATTATAAAATATCTAAATCTTTTGACCATCCACAAGTAGCAGCAACTTGCACTCGTGGGACATTCATGATGATGATAATGAAGGAACTATGGTTCCTCCACATGAGTTGGTTGCAAAAAGTATTAAACTCTTTAGTAATAAAGCTTTAAACTTTATGATTTTTTTTTTAAAAATGAATATCCTTTGAAACCTTAAACTTGATTGGGAAAATTGAGAGATTATACCTCAACCTCTTTGCCATTTATTATTTTTGTTTAAAATATTATAAAATATTTTAAATCTTTTATCGATCTCTATGACTATGCCATTTATTATAGGCTAATCTATTTTTTCTTGCAAAATAATTAATTTTCTGTGGGATAACAACTTGGCCCATTAACTAACACAATGATATCACAAGCTATTACAAAGGCCCACTTCAGCCCACAAAATTCGAAACGAAATCGACGGTGTTGACGTATGACACGTGTCAAGAGATTTCTTGTACAGTGGTTATCCAAACCGTAAAAAAATCAATCATTTTTTTTTTTTGGATTTAATATAAATACTCTTTTGTGATATTTGACTTCTCTCTTAATTTTCCACTTTCATCTAAAATCGATTTTTCTCAGCAAACCCTAGAGTTTTCCCACGAATCGCATACAGTTTCTTTCACCGATCCAAGATTTTTAAGGTTCTGGGTATTTTATATAGATCTTTAAAAGCTTGATTTCAATAATCGATTGTGTTTTATAATCTCAAAGTTTCGATCTTTTGCGTGTTTGAAATCTGCAGAGAACATATCGGAATCGCCATGGCTAAAAGCTCTTTCAAGCTTTCTAATCCTCTGGGTTTGTTCCCTTTAGATCCTCTATTTAATATTTTATGAGAGTTATTGGTTTAGATTGTGTATATGTTTCTGATCTTTGTTCGATAAAAGTTACTTAAGCTATATTTCTTGCCTGTTAGGAATAAAAATTAAGCCTAATTAATCTCTTAAATGTTATGATCTTTACTTAGTGCTGCTTAATGTTTGTCTTTGTGGTTAATCTTCTGGCTTTGTTTTGTGTTAAACAGAGGCAAGGATGGGTGAAGCTACTCGTATCAGAGAGAAGTATCCTGAGAGAATCCCTGTAAGCTCATCACCGCGAATACGTTATAATCCTTTATTTTTACTAAGTTTAGTTAAGCATTGTTCTAATTTTGGAAACTGAGATTGTATGTAGGTGATTGTTGAGAAGGCAGGACAAAGTGATGTACCTGACATTGACAAGAAGAAGTAAGGATTGGCTTGTGTTTACTCTTTTTGCTATATCATTAGTCTTTTGATCATTATGTTAAGTTCTTTTTTCCCTTTCTTTATAGGTATCTTGTGCCAGCTGATCTAACGGTTGGCCAATTCGTGTATGTGGTTCGCAAAAGAATCAAGCTTGGAGCTGAGAAAGCAATCTTTGTCTTTGTCAACAACACATTGCCTCCAACTGGTAAAAGGATTTCAAAGTTCTTATACTATTCGACATCAAAGTTTCGTTCTTTTAATGCTAACTTGTTGTTTTGTTTGTTGAATAGCTTCATTGATGTCTGCGATCTACGAAGAACACAAAGACGAAGACGGGTTCCTCTACATGACTTATAGCGGAGAGAACACTTTCGGATCTCTTATCGCTGCTTGAGTAACTATCCGGTGACTTGTACATACATAAATCAGGAAGCTAAAGATGTGTACCATCCTTCCTTTCTTTCTTCTTCTCTCTGGCTTTTACTCTGCTTTAAACTTTGAATCTTTATCTTTTGGATTTATAATATCAGAAACCTTTCTATTCCGTACTCAATAAATACATTGGTTTTTGGGACTAATGACTTGTTCATATCATCACATAAGCAAAAAAGAGTTACAAAAATACATAAGCAAAAAGCTTCAATAGCAATCTAGAACTAGACTGAATGGTTAGTATAAAGTCGACAGATTGATTCTTTGCGGGTTTTTATCGAACAAGATTCAAGAAAGATATCAAAGATTCAACATCTCTCTTCTCTGATGGATACTTGATTGGTCTTGAAGAGTTCTTTGGGAACACAAGTATTGTTGGAAAGCTTCCTAGCTGCAACTCTCTTTTAGCAAACTCCTTTTGGTCTCCATCAGCTCTAAACTTAGCCACCTTCACGCCGTTTCCTCCCAACTTCTCAGCCAAATCATCGAACGAAGCTTCCATAGCTTGACAGAATGGGCACCACGGTGCATAAAGCACAATGATCCAAGCCTCTCTCCTGTTCTCCAGCTTCATCAGATTCTCAATCCCTTGCCTACTTAAGCTCGCAACATTCTCGCTCTTGAAAATGTCTGTGACCGTGGCTTCCCCATTGACACTAACAGCCGCGTTCTTGTTATCATTTTCCTTGATATTTCCTTTGTGAAGTCCACATTCTTTAGCTTTAGCATCTTCCCACCACCATCTCCCATCTCTCTCGTGCTGACCCGGTAAAACCGCCCTCGTGCACGGCTCACACCCTATCGAAACATAACCAGCCGCGTGAAGCGTGTTTACAGGAACATCCATAGTCCTCAAGAAACTCCAAACATGGTCCCCTTCGACATTCGCTACCGGGTTCCACTTAACCAAACTACCACTCCCACTATCTAGCCCTTCGAAAACCGGATCAACCTCCACAACAGGGATCTCTGATCTAGTCCCGGGCGATTGGTCTTTCCTCTGACCAGTGATCCAAGCGCGTAAACCCTTCAAGGCCCGCCTCAAAGGTTTAACCTTTCTCACACGGCAACACTCTTGGTGACCGTCTTCGTAGAAAGAGAACAAACCCTTGCTTCTAACCAAAACTTGTACTTCAACAGCATCAGGAAACATGTATTCGATTCGGATACCGTACAGTTTCTCCACCGTATCGAAGAGCTTGTATGTTTCTGGATTCAATCTCCCTGTGTCTAAGCTGAAAACTCTAAAGGGTCTTCCTGTTAGACGAGCATACTCAATGAGAGCAACATCCTCTGCTCCACTGAAACAAAATCAAAACAATAAGAGACAAAGCTTTTCGAATCAGAAAAGTGAGTAAAGATCAATACTTTATTGTACCCTTATGATCAAAATTCAATTCATTTACCTAAAGGCAATAGCAATGTCATCACCAAACATCTCAAGAGCTTTGTTCATAATCTCAAGTGGAGATGCATTCTCTAGCTTCTTTGCTAGTCTCTCATAGTCCTCTACTTTAACTATATCTAGTTCCTCAGTAAAGGCACAAGCTTTCATTAGCATAAATGTTGGTTAAGCTTAAACCGGAGAAATCAACTGAGAATTTTTTAAACCAGAAACCATCGTTGATTCCTTTGTAATTGATTGCACATTCAAAGGTTTTAACGAGGATCGTTTCAAGGATAGGCTTAGAGATGGTGCAGAGACATTGTTATGTTCAAGTAATCTCAAAGAACCAATCTTTGGAGCTGAGATTTAGGAATCAAAACAAAAACACGAACACAAATCAGTTTCATTACCGGAAGCTATTCATAAGATTCTGTTTAGAAATAAACAGAGATTGTGATGATATCTATACCTTTGAGCTCTGAAGAAGGGAAACTAGAGCTTGAGATCATTGAAGAAGAAACTTTGATTGATAGTGCCATTTCACACAACAACAATTTTTCTTCAAAATTATTTTTTACAGAGAAAATATGATTTATTGTTATTTTTTTTTGGGATTTATCTTTGAGATGGGATTATAAAAGAAAGGTTAACAGTTTGACAAAAAAAAAGAAAGAAAGGTTAACATTACAATAGGTTCATTGAACCTGGATGGGTTTTTTTGTGGCGTCTTCTTTGGTCGTGTGGTAGATAATGATAGTCAACATTTGTCTCAAAACTTTTTTTTTTTTGAAATAGGTACCAAAACTATTATTATTCTGGATAATTACCAAAACTATTTTCTTGTGTTTCTATTAATATATTTATCATCGTTACACATTTTGTTCATGTGTTTTTTTTTCCCCCTGAAATTTAAACGCAAACCTATAAATAACTGATAGTTATATTTTGTGAGATATATTTTTAAGAAAAACTCGGATTTCTTCTAATATTATTTTAAAGTTTTGTTCTGTTTAATTACTTTTTTGGTATAATTGATCGGGCTCATTTAATCAATTAACAATCGTGGAAATTGTTGTACTCTAGTATTTACGTGCTTCACCTACCTAAGCATTATAATGCATGTGACAATAAAATTAAATTAACACATGTTTTTTTTTTTTTTGTTAAACCAGGAGGTTCTGGGCCGAAGCCCATAATCCCGCTAGGCCCGCGACCAGCCTTTGATAATACCAATTAATAGCGTAAATCATCGCTCCCAACGCGATTCGAACTCAGAATCACAACATCACCGACGACTGCGCTTAACCGACTGAGCCAACCGGTCGTTGGTAACACATGTTTATTTTGCTTTCTATTTCTTTTGATACAACAAAAAAAAACAAATTGTATCGAATACTGAAAAACAACAAATATGGATCTGAGTAAGAAAATTGATTTACTAATTAACATACACTAAAGATGAATAATTAATGTTGTTATTTTGGGTAACAATTAATAACAAAGAAGACCCATACAATATTTTTGATATAATAAATTCAAGTACTTACACTTGTACATGCAAATATAAAAACATATCCACGTACAATATTACAATGCAATTTTTCATGCAAATAGATAAACACTTTTTTGTCAAAAAAATGAACGTTATGTTATAATAACGTTGTACTGTATTTGGGCTAGTTAACTGCATAATATATCACTGGGCCTTATGACTATATAAATTGTGGTCCGATCCACTTGATTTTGAAATGGTAAATGATAAAAAGAGATAGAATATGACATGAATTTTTTAAAAATAACTAACCAAAAAATCTGATAATAATTTTTTTTTTTGCTATAAAAAAATCTGAAAATAATATTGTTTTAAACATATATGATCAGTGGCGTAGGCAGTGGCGTAGGCAGTGGCGGAGCCATATGATGAGATCCAAAATCGCATTTACTCTACTACACATTATTGGTAAGAAGAGACCGTAGAATCCGTCATAATTAATAATTAAGCGGTGCATGGCGTTATGTATATTGAACTCATGCAATAGTGACTTCACGTAAATTAATATTCTATTATTAATTCGGCAAGTCCAAATTGTTATGTAAATCAAGTTACTTATTTCATGCTGATGGTCCGTCCTTATTTTATCTGATCATCAATATATTTTCTTACAACATTTTCAAAATATAATCTTATGTTTGAGTCTAAAAATACAATTACGTTTTATATTGGTAAAGTAACTAACAAAGAGACCGTCATAATAATTAAGCGGTGTAACCAAGTGGGACTTGGCATAGTGGTTGAGTCTCCTTTAAGGGAGTTCAAGGTCACTAGTTCAAACCACTTGGGAGGAGTGATTTACGCCTTTAACGTGGTATTATCAATGTCTGGCTCCGGGCACCGGAGGAGATTAAGGGCCGAAGGTCCGGAACTCCTACGGTTTATAAAAAAAAGAAGAAAAAAAATAATAATTAAGCGGTGTATGGTATGATGTAAACGAACGTATTATAATGTTCTTTGTAAGTTCCAACTATTGATCACTAGACCATTTTTTTTTTGTTAAAAGCATTACCACCATTTTCAATGTATTTCCTTTATTTCTATCTCTAAAATAGTAGAATTCTATAATAAAGATGCATTTTCTTTTATTTTTTCAAATGTATTCCTCTATTTCTATTTCTAAAAAATAATAAAATTACAACAGTACACCATTTGAATTACATTTAACAAAACTACACTATTTCAAAATTACTTCACAAAACTACACCTAAACACTTAAAATTAAATCCAAATAAACCCTACCCATACAATCTTACCCTCTTAATACTATACCCTAAATACTAATTAGCGAACCCAAATGAAAAAAAATTTATTTTGATGATTTTTTAAAGGGTAAATCAAGCTTTTAAAATTTTGAAAAAGTGTAATTATTTAAAAATATTGAATTATGTATAGTTTTGTGAAAGAGGGGATAAAATAGTGTAGTTTTGTTTATTCCTCTAAATTAAAGGACTATTATGTAAATGAAAAAGGTTGTCTCTATTATAGAGGAAAATATAGTATTTTTTTAGAAAAAGAAATTTAACTCCATAATAGATTAAAGGCAATTATAAAAGATTAAAAGTTGGTTGGAAATGCTCTAATAAAAAAGATCATATAGATTAAAAGAAACCTTTGTCATTTTAATACACTTTATGGTTAAATCTTTTTAATGTCAAAAAAATATGGTTAAAACTTTTTTATTTTCATAATTTAACAAACCTACAAAATCAATAAGTTACAAATTGTTCAAAAGACTTTCTTCAACCGAAATTATCGGAACTCTATGATGACATAACTCAGACATTTTTGGATCGAACATATCTATGATTTTAAAAAACACGACCCCATATTATACGTACACACACATACAATAAATTCGTTTGTTTCCACTACAATTTTATAAAAAAAAAAAAACATTATTATTATTTCAAAAATATAACAGTATTGTTTTGTCTTTATACTTGTTAAATCTTTGCTAATGGGTTCAGATTGCAGAATTGTAAACTCAAGCACGTGAAAGCCCAAAGCTAGTATCCTCTGCTTTATATCTACCGTACACCCTCACCACATGCAATTATGCAAACGTGATCTGTAATATTGACCGTGTAAATGACATTGACTTTGGTAAGTACTTGATGTAACGGTGTATATTTTATACAGCTAGATTTTGTGGATACACGTGATTATTAACTGCCTGACAGCTCACACACGCCGTGTTTCAAAAACACTTCACTTGCGGACAATACGGAGCGATAGTCGATGATGTCCTCTTTGACCCAAAATATAGCTTTTTAACCATTTTTTAAAAAATAAACTAATTTTAATTTATACGAGTGAGATCTAAAAACGAAGAAAAAGGCATAGAATCTTATAGCACATTAGTATTTATGAGGTACTAACTACTAATCTAAACTAGCTTTGATGATTCTAAGACCATGTTTATCAAATGTGCTTATATGTAGAGTATTTGTGTATTTTTGTGTGTATTTGAGTATTAAATTAAATTAAAACATGTATTATTAATAAGCACTCTACAAAAGGGGAGCTTAAAATGTTTCATTAAGCATTTTTCATTATAGGGTGCTTATTAATAATACATGTTTTGATTTAATTTAATACTCAAATACACAAAAAAATACACAAGCACTCTACATAAGCACCTTTGATAAACATGCTCTAAAGCGAACTAATACGAAACTGTTTTTTGTTAGACTAAAGAGTAATGTTATGCAAATCTATAAACCTTTACATGGGAACGAAATTTCCTAAATAATAAAATACGGTGGAAAATATAACAAAGAAGTGTTGACTTTTATATAAAGTTTTATTCTGAAATTCTTTATCAATTTATTGTAAAGTATTGCTGATCAAAATTTTAATTTCTCAAATGATGTAGGTAAAATTTTAAAATTGATTGTATTGAGATAATATATTTATACAAATATGTGGATTCTTAGAGCATCTTCAACCCTACTCCATTTTGGAAAAAAAATCATCTCCAACCCCATTCCATTTTCTACTCCAAAATGGAGAAAATAACTTTTTTACTCCATTTATGGAGAAATTTTAATCTCTACTCCATAATAGAGATGAACTATTTTAATTGCATAATAGTCCTTCAAAATTTATATTCATTTGTTTTGTTATTAATTTATGTTTTAAATCAAGTGTTTGTTATTAGTAAACTAAAAAATATGAAAAAAATATTTTTTTTTTTGCAAATAAATATGTAACTAATTTTAAATTTCAAAATACAATAATTACACAAAATAAACATAAAAACTTGATTTTTAAAATAAAACAACAAGAAACCAAAACAAAGATTTAACAATATTTCGAAATGCATTAATTGAACATTTGTGGGATAAATACACTAATAGAAATAATTGAATAATATCTATGTTTTATTTTATGGTGTAATGTAGTTTTAATTACATGGTTTTATTAAAATAATATTATAATTTCTATTAATTTTGTAGAAGATAAAAAAATAAGGTTAATTTTTAAATTATATAAGTTGAAGACAATATTTGTAATTAATAAGAAAGTGAGAAAAAGAATATACTTAGAATATTCTTTTATTGAGTAAAAAATGGAGAAATACATTGGAATAAAATTCATCTTCATTTTGAAGATACTACATTTTGGAGTAGAAAATGGAGAAATACATTGGAGATGGTCTTATCCTAACAAAACACTTATTGGAACTTATATCAATTTTATATATCCATTTCTCAATACTTTTTATAACAAAAATGTATCGCTTGTTATTATATCATACCTATTTAATATTTATCTCTATTTTAGTAACTTCTAAGATAGATTTAAATTAAATTATTGTAATAATTTTTCATTCATTTGATAACATTCAAAGAGGTAAGTTACCTGTTTCTAAAATAAAAAAATATATTTTTTTTTAATATCAAAAACACATTAATTACGTCGGTGCCACTGCCACTAACATTTAAGAGAGAGCATCATCTTAAATAGATTCTCCAAAATCCTCTGTATATGGATCAACACTTCCTCTCAGTATCAAACTAATTTATTCAATAACTTCTCATACCAACAAAAAGAAACCATAGGAGAGAGAAAATAAATATGAGAGATTCATGCAAAGTCTCTATAGTTCTTCTTTTGGTTCTAATCAATGGAGTATTTGGAGATAATCCTTATAGATTCTTTACTTGGAAAATAACTTATGGTGACATTTATCCTCTTGGTGTTAAACAACAGGTATTTTAGTCTATATTTTTTTTTGTGTGTTCTTCGCATTTTCAATGTTTGTTTTCTTGAGAAATCTTGTGATAACAGTTTTATTAAATTGGGGTTTTAAATGTAATGCAGGGAATATTGATAAATGGGCAGTTTCCTGGACCTCATATAGATGCAATCACAAATGATAATATAATTATCAGTGTTTTTAATTACTTGAGAGAGCCTTTCCTCCTTTCTTGGTAAGTTATTTTTTTCACATATCTTTTGATTATATTTTTCCGGAAAAATGTGCATTATAGGTTTGCCAAGAAAATTGAATATTCTTGATATAAAGGGAGACTGAAACTTAGGATAAGATCTTTAATTTTAAACTTTTCTTTTGCTATTGTCTAAAAATGCAGCTTTTGGACAAATGTGCTTTGAGATAACATCTCATCAAAACACATTATCATTACTCTTTTTTGTTAGTGGATATTCTGTTGAAAGCAATTGAAAAAAGAAATATGATAGATTTGTGCCAAAGAACAATACTTTTTAATGTCTTAAACATATACTAGTATATTGTTTCATTAACATTTTTGGCGATTTTAGTGCTAAAAAACGTATAGTTACGTGTAGCGTTTGTAAAAGAACGTAAATTTTAATGACCAATTTAGTATTGTTATATGATAGTGTTAATAAAAGGTCTTCATAAAATTAAGAGTATAAACAAAAATAGTCTTTAGCTATTCAATAACATTTATTTTTTATCATCAGAGACTATATATAATGCTAAAAATAAATAAAAAGTAATTTTGTTGTTTTATTTATTTCAAAAAGTCAATTTATTTTTCTATTTTAAGTCTTAAAATCCCTTCTTACACACCCGACATTGCTAGCTGTCAAATAAGGAATATAAAAAGTAAATTAAAATAATCAACAAAGTCCATAAAACTAGTCACATGTGGGTAACACATTAACACATGTGAGTTTAATGTGTCAGTAGAAAAACAACAAAACCTCTTTAAACTTAACTTTTTACTCCCCAATCTATTAAAATTATCAAAAAGAACCCCAAACTCTTAATTGATTCAAAAACATCCCTAATCTTTCAATGTTTTGTTTCTTCATAGGAACGGTGTGCAACAAAGGAAGAACTCGTGGCAAGATGGTGTCATAGGCACAACATGTCCGATCCCACCAGGCAAAAACTTCACTTACATAATCCAAGTCAAAGACCAAATTGGTAGTTTCTACTATTTCCCTTCACTTGCCTTCCACAAAGCAGCCGGTGCGTTTGGTGCCATCCGCGTTTGGAGCCGTCCTCGCATTCCTGTCCCGTTCCCTTCTCCTGATGGAGATTTCTGGCTACTCGCCGGAGATTGGTACAAAACCAATCACTATGTAAGTTCGCTCTTTCTTGCCCTAATCCCTTTGACTTCTATTGCAAGAAAAGGAGAAAAAATTAGGTTAATGGTTGGTTTAGGTTCGGTTTTTAGTTGTGGTCGATGCATTTTTGGGTTAGATTTAAGGTATGGATCCGGTTTGGTTTTAGTCAAAAACAACTTTGTAAGAGAAACATACAATAGTTTGGTTCAAAATGGCCTTTAAAATAGAAATATTAAATTATGTTATGCCTATGATTATTAGGGTTTGGTACAGTTAATTGTGTATAACTATGTAGTATATATAATTAAAAAAAATATAATAGATTTTGATATTTAGATTTTATAGCAAAATCTCTAATGTATTTGTTTTTATAGGTTTTGAGACGTCTCTTAGAAGCAGGAAGGAATCTTCCAATGCCTGATGGAGTTTTAATCAATGGCCGTGGATGGGGAGGCAATACATTCACGGTTCAACCCGGCAAGACCTATAGATTCAGAATATCGAACGTCGGTGTCGCGACATCGTTAAACTTTAGGATTCAAGGCCACACGATGAAGCTCGTCGAAGTGGAAGGCTCTCACACTGTTCAAAACCTCTACACTTCACTTGATGTTCACTTAGGACAGTCTTACTCTGTCCTCGTTACCGCGAACCAAGCTCCTCGAGACTATCATATCGTAGTCTCTACTAGGTTTACTCGAAAAGTGCTCATCACGACTTCGATTCTCCGTTATAGTAACTCGAGAAGAGGTGTCTCTGGTCCGATTCCGTCTGGTCCTACTTTAGATATCGCCTCTTCGCTTTACCAAGCTCGAACTATCAAGTAAGAAAACATGTTTCTTGCGATACAAGTAACCCTAAAAACAGAGGATTCGTTGTCATGCTGATGTTGTGTTTTGTTGTAATTGATAGGAGGAATCTAACAGCAAGCGGTCCAAGACCAAACCCGCAAGGCTCTTACCACTACGGTTTGATCAAACCAGGCCGTACAATCATTCTCGCTAACTCGGGTCCTTTCATTAACGGAAAGCAAAGGTACGCCGTGAACGGTGCCTCCTTTGTTGCACCTGACACGCCGTTGAAGCTTGCCGATTACTTCAAGATTCCTGGAGTTTTTAACCTTGGTAGCATCCCCACGAGTCCCTCTGGTGGCAATGGAGGGTACCTACAAAGCTCGGTTATGGCCGCAAACTTCAGAGAGTTCATCGAGATTGTCTTTCAAAACTGGGAGAGTTCAGTCCAATCTTGGCACGTCTCCGGTCACTCATTCTTCGTTGTCGGGTAAAACATATAAAAATTCCTTCTTTAGGGTTTCGGTTTAGGGTTTAAATCCCAAAGCCATGTTTTGATGGGATTTTTCGTATTTTTATCGAATTAATAGAATGGACGGAGGACAATGGACACAAGGAAGCAGAGCAAAGTACAACCTGCGTGACGCGGTTTCACGGTCCACGGTTCAAGTATACCCGAGGGCATGGACAGCGATCTACATAGCGTTAGACAACGTTGGAATGTGGAACATAAGGTCAGAGAATTGGGCAAGACAATACTTAGGGCAACAATTCTATCTCCGAGTTTACACGTCATCAACTTCGTACCGAGACGAGTATCCACCACCCAAGAACGCTCTTATGTGCGGCCGCGCTAGAGGCCGACATACTAGACCGTTCTAGGAACCATATATATCGGGTTCTACGGTTTAAAGAAATTTCCTCTTTTTTTCTGTTATTGAATGATTTGAAATGTTTTTACGTATTTGTCACGAGAGGGTGGCAACGGCAACGAAATTAGAAACATTATGATATATTAGAGCTTTTGACTTGATGTTTTAATTTTAAGTTTAATGAGGAAACAAATGTTACGGTCATGTTTTGAGAAAAATAATTATTTCGATCACGTAACAACCAGTGTTGTATTACAATCCCGCGTATATGCGGTACTATCTCGTATATGATATAAAGTTTCATGTTATTAGATATAACATATAACGTATTCTATTATATACTCAATACAGATGACGATATCATATTATACTTTTAAAATTAGCAAAAAATAATAAAAATAGAATCTTGAAAACACGAATAAAATGTTGTTTATTACCAAATTAATGTTAATTATGACAAGCAATAAAAAGAAACAAAAGAAAGAAAGGCATGAAGAAAATCATTAAAGATTGAAACTTGGCAAGAACCAACGAGCACAAGAGAAAGGAACTGACCGTCTTGTCATCTTGTGTAGAGGTTTCCCCGGAACCAGAAGATGCAACGGAGAACGTTTCGGCGAAATCCGAGGTTAAGGACTTAGTGTCAAAGTCTCTTGGTATGTTGACCATTAAGACTATCCTATTGTTAGTTGATGAAAATAGTTTGAGGACTGTTTCTCTCTCGAGTTTACTCGGGTTAGGTTGTTTCTACAACTCTCCTAACTATCTATCAAACTTAATTAAGTTTGTGTCTCTATCTCTAGATTATGCTTATTTTGATGTTTTAGCTTTTAAGCTTGTTGTTCGGGTGTGTCCGTTTACGACGCTCTATCTTGTAACCGGTTAAATTAAGAATGAAAGAACTATTGTGACAAAAAAAAAAAAGAGAAAGGAACTGACGATGTAAACAATAGTTGTAGTTTTTCGACTTTGTTTGTGTCGAGATTGTAAATGAAGATATCTTCTTCGTAATGAAAGGCATTGAAGTAGATGGAGTTACGATTGATCCCTTCAATATCCTTAGCAAGAACCGTAACACCCAAATCCAAAAGAATTGACTCGTCATCCAAACAAGTGATTTCAACCCATTTGTTTGAATCATCATCATTCATTACCACTATGTATTTTGTCAATTGGTAGATTTATCCTCTTCCCCGTTATAATATCTAATATATTATACATGATCTTGGATCGCGTCAAGACTATGATGAGGAGGAGGTCTCATTAATAGCCAGCTTCTACAAGTCGCCATACAATAGCTCTTTCCAAAGTAGTCTCCGAGATGTTGACTTTTGTAGAGCTTTTCTTTGTCTTGAGGATTCAACAAGAGACAGTAGTTCTTGTCCCTTGGGAATAGAATCAACCAAGGGATCTTATTTTCAGGTTGCGATTGTTTTGAACCATAATGCCAAAAAGATGAACAAACGGATTTAGCTCTTTCGAAATCCATAAAACCAAGCCGTTCAAAAACCATCGACATGAGATCTAGAGGATGGTTTGAACAACATTTGATTGGTTTTCTTCTTTCAGGATGTGATAAGTCTAATGATAAGTCTAAGGATCCCATCTTTTTTTTAACTGTGATCAAGGCTACAACTATGTGTGTGTGTGGGTTAATATTTTAGTTTTTGTTTTCATTCTCTCAAAGAAATATATACCCAAAAGATAAATCATGGATACACTGAATGTGTTTTTGACCAAAAAATAAGAAAAGAAAAACGATACATTCAATGGCATATAAGATTGTATACATAGGGTTCATAGTTTTAGAAGAAAAAGAAAACACGTAGTCAAGATTTTATACTATTTTTGAAATTCATCTAATCTTAAATAAATAGATAATATCTAGACTTATTCAATTATTGATTTGTTGCATTTTATTATGGACTGGATACATCTCATCTTTCCCAAATAATAAATAAGATTTGATAAGTGTGAGATTAATGTTATTTTTTGGATGATTTGATAACTAGTATTCCATGTCCTATTTTATAGGATTTTCTACTTAAAAGCACAAAATTTAAGAAACTATAAATAATTTATTATTTAAACATTTATTCAAAAAATTCCACCAATAAAAAACGAGATTAGTTAATACTAATTGTTTTTTTCTTATGATTATTGGTAAAGACAAATAACAAAAAGAAAAGAAACTAGCAAGGGAAATTACAACGGCATAAATGTTCTTCACCAAAGTTATCACATTCGCAACTAGAAGGTTTGTTGGTTGGACCTCCTTTCTTAACAAAATCGTTTATGCAAGTTTGGTTTCCATCGCTGCCACATCCTCCAATAAATATATCTTTACGACCACATTGTTCACCTTCCACATCTATTATTTTATATATATATATCAACCACATGATGAATATGTTATAATACAACAAAAAAAAGTAAACTATAATTAACATGGTCTATATATAACTTTTTCATTCAATGAAAAAAGAGTTTTTTAGATTTTTGTTATGAGTAATGTAAACATTATGTGTTTGTTACCTTTGATGTTGTTAAAAAGTAGGCACATGAGAATACAAGAAACCAAAAAGAATGTAGCAGATCTCATGATTCTTGTTTTTATGAAAATTTATTTATTTTACTTTTTCTTAGGTTGTGATGATACAAGTTGTTGTATGTCTAATGTATTTATACACGAATGTTCAGAATAAAGTTTTGGTAAACAAATATTTAATTTTTCTTTAACAAAAAAAAAAAAAAGTTATGGTAAACACAAATTAATTATGAAAGTATATATCTTCTCACTAAAAGACCAAATCTTTTCCAACATTTTGAAACGTAACATATCTTTAATTTTGGAAAGTAATCTTTAATTCAATTTTGAGATATTATTTTGGTCAACATATTTAATTATATATACTCAAAAACGTTTTTGATGGATTTGTTTCTACTAAAAAGAATTTTATCTAAAAACATGAGATTTTGGAGACTTAAATAATTTAATTTAAAGTTGATAAAAAAAAAAATAATAATTTTAACTATTAAATTGAAAATATTTTTATAAATAACCCTTAAAAAAATTCTAATTACCATACAATGCCACTAGATAATTATATCATAATCTATGTTTTAAAATTTGTTTTATGATTATAAAGGATTAAGTGAAAAAGTGCATAAAACCCACCAAATTAGGCTCAATCAAATACAAATTATACAAATTGATTGCCTCTTTTTCAAAAAACCTAACGTATATATTTTGCCGTTAAAATCGGAACAAAACACACAATTATATCGATTTAAATTTCAGTTTTAAAAACGGAATTTATAATATTTAAATAATAGATTTGATAACGATAGATTGGACGGATTAATTTATTAATAAAGTTATTTTTCACGGATTAATTTCAGATTTAAATCTATGTATAATCGTAGATTTAAAGTTTTTAACATCCAATTTGAATAAAAATGATCTCCACATATTTTAGTTTTTGTAACGGGTTATTAAAAATATATAATGATAATTGTTATGAGACTAAATCAAATTTAGTTTATGTATAATATATACATGTACTTTTTCCGACGAGTCGTAATATATCAAATATAGTTTATGAGATATAATCAAATCATATTTGTAAAATCAAAATCTACATAAATAAAGAAATTGTATATTATAATCACTATAAAAAATAATAAAAATTACAATTTATTTATGTATTATGTGAAATATGAGATCACAAACATATAATCTAAGTCGAAACATAAATTTTTTGAATATATTTTTACTAACAAATTTAAATACTTAAGTAAAATATATTTTATTATACAAAAATTACAACAAATTAAAAACAGACGTATGGGCAAAACCATATCTAGTAATAAGTTAATTTGAACATTTTGAATCAATGTTAAAACACCGGATAATCAATATCGGTTCAAGCCAATATCATTTGAAGGTACAAACAAATATCATTTCTTACAAAAACAACCCAAAACTTTAAAATTAAACAGAAAAGCTCTTAACAAATCTCCACAACACAACTCTTTCTGAACAACAATGCTAAGGCAAATACACGCTTTGATACCTCACTGAGCTAAGTATCCTCTTCTATCTCTCTCTATGTACATATATAATAGTAGCATAAATGTATATACTTGTAGAACATCTCTCTATTGAAAAGAGTTTCCCTCTACACTTGTTTACCACTAAAGGGCAAAGATGGTGAAGATTCTCCACTGATTCTGCTAGGAGCAGGAGTGTTCCTCCGCGACTGTCTTTTAGTGGGGACAATGATGGTTTCATCATCATACTTCCCGAGCTTGTCATCGATGTCATCATCATTTTCATCGCCTTTGAAAACCGGATGAACATAAGCATTCTTCAAATAGCCTCTAAGGTTCAAGTTAGGCTCTCTTGCGCTTTCCAATGTATCTTTCATCATAGCTTCCTGTAAAAAAAACAACAAACCACACAAGAAAGATTCATATTTTAGTGTGACAGGGCGTATATAAACAATGTGAATATGGTTGTTAGAAGAAGCAAACCTGTAAAGGGTATCTGATGAAGGCTGGCTCGTACCGACCTTTGCAGAAGCGGTGGAAACCGATAGTAAGCACGGGAAGAGCAATGAGAAACGGCGCAGCTAAAGCAGCCTGTTTCGTTCCCAAGAGACCCATCAGAAGCAACTGAGATATTACCAATGCTGCTATGACACGTCCATGAACATCTGGCCAGAACGCTGCACCGCTCTCGTATTCTTGATTGTATACATTTATTATCTAAACAGAAACAAAGTAAAGAACATTCAAGAATCTGCTTTGAAACCGAATTAGACCCGATCTTGGAAAGGAGCTTACTTGATGGCGATACACAATGTAAGCAAGGGCAAAGAAGATCAAGATAAAAGGAAGAAGCATAGGTGTCACGGGAGCATAGACAAGGCCTAGAAGGAAGTAAAGCTGGATCCGTGGCTCTCCGGTGTTGAAACCTATGCTTCCAGGGTCCATAGCTTCCTCTCTATCTTTCTCAGTTTTAACCAAGAAAGTGTTTTTGATATGAAACATAATCAGAGGTTTCAGCATTAGGATCTCTCCCGCTACTCCTGCCCAACCGTCAACCATTATGTATGTGATGAAGAAAGTTGCTTTCATAGGTATGGCCACGCCGATTGTCTTAGGGATTTGGCTTGGTGATTGGTGGAGGAAAGAGTTAAGTTGTTCAAACGCGGCTCCAGCGATAACGCTTGCAAGAAATACGTTCACTAAGTTGAAGATGTAATATCGAGACGCTGATCGTCTCTCCAAAGATGAGATCGATGTAAAGCCTTCAAACTTGGACATGATCATAAGAATAGATGGCAGAAAAATGAGGAATAGCTTCAATACGATACCCGGTAGAAAGCCTTGGATCAGTGGCTTCATGATCTTACTGCATAAAAACCATACAAGTCGGTTTGATATTACTATTCTTTCGCTTTTATTCAATGTCAAGAAGAGAGAGAATGAAGAGAAACTCACCCGTCAACAATAACTTTCAAGAAGGGCGCAACTTTCACAATCCCTTCGATGGTAGCAAGAGACTGAACAAACGCGATAGGGACGATGAAGAAGAAAGTTAGGAAAAAGAAGGCTATATGCATCATCAGCCTTCTTACGGTCAGTGAAACGTATGGAATAGCAAGGTTTTGCCAGTACACATCGCGCGGTTCTGGAGCCCATTCGGTTAGCCATTGTGTCGGGTTCCGAGTCTGTTGAGTTTGAGCACAGACAGCAGCAGCCCATCGAGTTTTGAAGGAGACAAAAGATGCTGGCATAATGGACTTGGGATCATTCACAACTTCCTCCCTTTCTTTAGCAATCTCTAACGATGTTTTGTCGATTTCAGCAATGTAATGCTCAATTGCATCGACTCTTTGTCCCCAAAGACCAAGGAAGCCAAGCTGGTTGGTGTATGAAAATTATGAAAAGGGTTACAACTTAACAGAACGGAACAAAATAGTTATCAAAATTGAGATTTCATTTTAAGTACCTTGACCATAATTCTCTGGGAGTTGTTTCTAGAGTACTTGAGCTGGTAGTAATCAAGCCAATTCTGTAGCTTTTTCTTCTTTTTTACCAAATCCGCAAGCTTGTTGGCATTGCACACAACCTACATTTTGGTTTCAGACAAAAGTAAGAACCCAGGAAGCATTTCATAGTGTAAACTTTTCTTACATCTCAAGAAGATCATAACTCAAAAGGATACTAAACTGATTCAAATTTCAAAGTTCTGCAAAACTTACCCGATGTGTAAGGTAGTGATCAGGGTGATTGACCATGAAAAAATGCTCCACTAGTTCGCCAACAGATTCATCCGAGTCTGGAGGTACATTCCTGACAAGAACCTAATCGCAAATCCCTACATATTAGACCGCTCCAGCCACGAATTTTTACACATGTAACGTATAAACTAAGGGAAAGAAGAGGTGTCTTTACAGTGAACTGGTCAGGCCGACGAGCTTCTGATGCAACAAACTGGAGCCTCATGTTAGCAACTGTCTCATATTCTTTCATCAACACATAACAAGTCCAGATGGTAAACACATACGCCATTACTATATGTGTCCAAAACCTGTCAAAACCAGAAAAGCACAGAACTTTAAATGACCACAACCATTTGTGACACATGAAAAAACATAAAAGATTCAGAGATGGTAAGGTCTAACACACCTCATTGAAGAATCTGGAATGTTAGAAACAGAAAGTTTATCAATATCGCTTGAAGTCACATTCTTTAGCTGCCTAGCCAACTCCAATGTGTTGTTTGTCCAGTTTACCGGCACAAGTACTGCCCAAGCAAACACTGCTATTGGAGTAAAGATCTTAAGCCTACACATATCACGAAACGAAAAACAACAAAGATCAGTCTATAATGAGGTAAAAAAATCGATACTTTCTGCCTAAAATAGCATCTAAAATATTGACCCTCTCACTAATTTCGACTCTACTAACTATGAAAAACAAACCCATAGGGCTAAACAACCTGCAAAGTTCAAAACTTTACCCAAAGCCAAAGTTCAAATCAACCAAAATAAAGTGCTACTTCCGCCCAAAATAGCATATAACATAGTGATCCTTTTGCTTCTTTCTGCTAACTAAATACAAACCCCCCAAGCATGCAAAGTTCAAAACTTTACCCAAGCCAGTAAATCCGAAGATAGACAACCGAATCCAAACCGGCGTGATCGATAAGCTCATCCTCAGGCATCTTAAGAGCCTCTGGCATCCAATGCAAGAACTTTAAGTAAGACCTCAAGTCCAAGTTGACAAATCTCTGCACAAAGGCACCAGCACGAGCAGGGCTGCTTCTTATCCTCTTGAGATACCATTTCGAGAAGTAGACTCTGTCGTTAAAGGGCTGTAGCCTCAGGACAGCAAAGATTATGAAGAAAATGAAAGCACTTAGTATGTTTATCCCTGCTGATACACCAATATCCTCTAGTGTAGCCATCTCTAATTATCCCTTTTATAACCTAAAATCTAAACCTGTGAAAACAACAACAACAACAACAAAAAGCATCAAACTTTGTAAATCTCACAGATCAAAGCTACAAAACAAAGCTCATATTATCTTCTAAAAAGACTAAAACTATAAGAACCAAATCTAAAATCTCTACTACTAAACCCAAAATCTCTGGAAACTTAACAATGGGAATGCATCAAAATCTGAAGTGGAAGAGAATATACAAAACTGAAGAGCTAATTATACAGAAGATGAAACTCATAAAGGTGAAAACTTTGGGAACAAACCTCACAAGAAGTAGTTGGAATCTTTGAGAGAAACAATAAAGGAGCTTGAAACAGCTAATGGGTATCAAAGAAAGGTTTGATTTTTGTGTGTTAGATATCCCCAATTTTTACTCCATCATAGAGACTTTTAAATTTTTATGATATGAAGAAATTTAAAGAGGAAAAAGAGAGAGAAACCCAAAAGGTGAGGAGTGGAATAAACAAGTGCTTTGGATCACTTGAGATTCATCCAAAGCTAACAACTTTTATTTTTATTATATATAATCTACTCTCTTGAATGAATTATTTACACGCAATAATAATTGTATTCTTTGTAGGAAACTGTTATTATAATACAATTTGTTGATATGAAAAGCTGTGTTACCTAGAGTGAGAGATGAAAGAGAGAGTAGGAAGAAGAAAAGAAGACGACAATGGTTTGTTTAATTTTATGGGAAATTTATGAAACTACACGATTTCGATATTTTCTTCCCAAAATTATACTTAATTTAATATTTTTAAAATTAGTGTTTATAATATTAAAGAAATATAATTGTGTGAACGAAGTTTATTTGGTTTTAATTTTGAATGTTTATGTATAGTTTCGTAAAATTACATTTTAAAAACGTGTAGTTTTGTAATTATCCCTAATTTTATTATATTTTTAATATTTCGAATAATATTTTATTGGTAGTGCTTATTTTGTGAAAGGCTATATTCGTTCACCAAAAGACAATTATGAGGATGCTGATTAAACAAATTTAAAAGATTTGTTTTAAGTAGTTTCGAATCTTCTTTTGTTTAATCAATTGTGATTTTTAAGCAACAGGCATAACTTTTTAATGTTAATCATAGACTCATAGTGCTAACTAACAAATTAAAAAATAAAAATAAAACTACACCAGCTAAGTTCTTGTTTATTTGTAACACTCAAATTAAACAGTAAATTATTGATGTAGGAACAATAAATTTGGCGTTTAGCTGAAAAATGGTCAAGTTTAGTTGCACCAAAACTAAAGAGACACACAACGGTTCAAGCTGGTTTTGGTAAGAGTAAGCCACGTGGAGAGGCATGTGTATAAATAAAACATTGCGCACGCGCGGGGCGTGTGAGTGGTGACTACATTATACTTTAAAAAATTGTTTTTTTTTGCCTTTTTTTTGTCAAACTTTGTGCTAAAAATCATGCAAGATGATGTGGTCTTTCATCGTCCCCACTATAATTAGAAAATTTAAAGTCGAAATATAAAAACAAGAAAACAAAACTTGTTGAATAATTGAACCTTTTGGATTTCGATTTTAGCAACATATAAGTTATATACGTGGTTGGACCATATCCACTTGTGACCACATAATACGTTTTTTTAATGGATTCCAATATGGAGCCCACTAATATATTGATTATCAAATAGATATGTTAATGTAATAAGTAATAACATATAGAAAATTAACAAACCAAAAAAAAAAACATATACAAATTTTACAAAAATTTCAAGTTTATTTCGATGGCATATTTAGAAGGTTTGATTGTGATAAATATTAAATCACAACTCACTCTTTTATACAGTTTTGATGACAAATCGAAATTATAAAGGCCCAAATAATGATAATGAGATTTTTTGTTATTGGGCCAAATTAAGCCCATATATATTATAAACTATACGTTTAAAAATCTAAACGTTAGAGCATGTTTATCAAAGGTGCTTATGTAAAGTGCTTGTGTATTTTTTGTGTATTTGAGTATTAAATTAAATTAAAACATGTATTATTAATAAGAACTCTACAAAAAGAGGAGCTTAAAATGCTTAATTAAGCACTTTTCATTATAGGTGTTTATTAATAATACATGTTTTGATTTAATTTAATACTCAAATACGCAAAAAAATACACAAACACTCTACATAAGCACATTTGATAAACATGGTCTTATAATATGCCGCGTTATTATCACACACATAGACAGCTGGCACCTAAAGATACACCGACTCATTACGTAATTTTTATTTATTATAAAAGCATAAGAGGAGACACATAATCTTGTGTATGATTGGTTGGTTTTATAACTTATCTATAATCATGTCATAGACAAAGTGTGTGTATTGTGTGTGTTTTGGTTGTGTAGTAGAATGCTGAGCCATTAATTATAGTTAAGAGTTGATTTATTATCAGTATTGTTGATATGTTAGGAAGTTACTTATACTAAATGTAGTCATCATATATTGTTTACAATGTTATTAAAGTCTTTTACTATTTACTCTGTGTTGGTGCTTGTATGTGTCAGTAGTCTTTTAGTGTTTATTAAATCTTGGTGTCTCTATTTGCAGATTCTGAATGTACACTATATATATGTGTTTGTTTACTTGATTCATAGGTTTTGAAATTTGATGTTCTCTTTCGATTTTGTTTAGCCTGTTTGAGATTTTCTTCAAGCAAAGATTGGTATAGAAACTTTCCTAGACTTAGAAATTTATCAATCAGCTTTTTGTCAAATAATGGCTTAATAGCAATAAAATGTGTTTATGTTGTTGCATAAGCTTGACTAGTGAATAATTAGATGCTTAGATTCTAGAAACTAATCAAAGACTTTTGTTTGTTTAAGTGGCCTAAAAAATATCATTATTGTTTGATTTATTTATTTATTAACTAATCCAACCAATAATTGATCCTTGTTAAATTCATTGATTTTTTTCTAATTTTAGCATAATTCATGCATGATCATGAACATATAAATCTTTATGATTTTTTTAGCGTATATATGCATGGTTTAGTCTAAATTTTATTATGATGTGCTATGTCTATAAAAAATGTTTCAAAAGTAAACATGTAGAAAATCAGACTGAAAATAGACATGGTAAACTTGCATTTCATGTAAAATAATTTCCTTTGCGCAAATGTTTGAGACTATTATATTGCATGTACATAACATGTGTTTCCCCCTTTATAATTGCATGAGATAAGAGCTTTTTATTTCATGGTTATACTTGTTCTTCTTTGCTTTAAATTTATGATTATGTCTTTGCTTTCTGACGCAGTCGGAAATCTCTAGGGTTAGCAAGCGCTAAACCCGAATGAAACTCAAGTTCGCAAGCGACAAACTTGAAAGAAAGTTTCTAGAATCCACTAGAAATATCTGGAATCCACCAGAAAACTTTGGAATCCACCAGAGGATCAATCTCGAATCCACGAGAGAAAATAAGAGAAAACTCTTAAAGTTTTATTAAAAATAATAATTATTGGATTCTTTTACAATTAGTCTAATGACTCTTATTTATAGTTAAAAATCTAACAAATAAAAGGAAAACTAATTTAGGAAATAGGAAACCTAATAAAAATAGGAAAACTAATAAAAATATAGAAATCAAGCTTAATAGGTAAATTAACTAAAAAGAAAATAACATCTTCATTTTTTCCTCCTGCATCAGTCTCCTCTACTTCCAAAGAACTCGACCTCGAGTTCTCTTTTAATAAAGCATATTATCCAATTCCTTTTCGATCGATTTTATGCTTGTACCATAAAGAGAACAATATCTTATCATAAACCCACACAAGAATAGATATCTGCAATATGCTTGCAAACACCTGAACTTGTTTTTTCTTGGAGATATCAACAATATCAGAAAGATTATGTTGAATCTCTTGATCGTCAGTTTCTTCTTTCACAAGTTTTTCTTCATCAATATTCGAGGTTTTGATAAAAACAACATTGTTGTTGAGAACTTTAGCTTTATCTTTAATAGTTTATGTTTCCATCTTTATAGAAACTAGATTCTTTTGTTCCTCTACTTCTTCGTCCGAGTTTTCCTCTGAGCTGGAGTTGTCAACAACTACCCGATTGTTCATGCATTGTTGACGAATGTTCCCAACGGGTTGTTGATTGTTTCTACCTTGCTGGACCCGGACTTGTTCCCTAATAGCCGGATTGTTTCCGCCTTGTTGATTTTGATTTGGTCCCATTCCTTCTCCTCCTCCTTGTCCTGCGTTAGCAATCTGATTGGTTAATGCTGCAATCTGATTAGTTAACGCTGCCACCAGATTTGCCAGGTTCGTGGTTGATTCGTTCAAACTCGCTGTGAAACCCTCCATGTCGGCCCTTGTTACTGGTTGATCACCCATAGCTGTTCAAGCTTCGAAAAGAGTAGGAGATTGTCTGCTCTGATACCACTTGACGCAGTCGAAAATCTCTAGGGTTAGCAAGCGTTAAACCCGAATGAAACTCAAGTTCGCAAGCGACAAACTTGAAAGAAAGTTTCTAGAATCCACTAGAAATATCTGTAATCCACCAGAAAACCCTGGAATCCACCAGAGGATCAATCTCGAATCCACGAGAGAAATTAAGAGAAAACTCTTAAAGTTTTATCTACTAATAATAACAAAATGAAAAAAGACTCAAGGGGTATGTTATGTAAATGTGTCTTTATAAAATTGTATTCTTTCGTTGTAAAAATGTCTTTATAAAGTTGTATTCTTTCGTTTATTTACATAACCGTTTTACAAAAGTCATGTCTTTTAATCGTGACTTTTGATCATGTCTTTTGATTATTATAAAAAGAGATTTGTTGAGATTTCTTTGTTGAAATTTCGTAGGGGTGTGTTCCGTAAAGTTGTCTTTACAAACTCGTAAATATGTATTTACAAATTCGTAAATGTGTCTTTACAAACTCGTAAATGTGTCTTTACAAACTCGTAAAAGTGTCTTTACAAACTCGTAAAAGTGTTTTTACAAACTCGTGTTGTTTCGTCGAAAAGGTGTCTTCCAAAAGGTGTTTTTTGATTATTATATATATGTCGTATGACTACTTCCAAATCATTTTTTTTAAGTTTCTAAAATTTTAAAGACGAAGAAGAAAACCTTATGGTATGATCTTAAACCTCATTTAGTATATTTATTTCTCGTTTTTCACTATTGTTTATAGATTATTATTTATCCTTTTTTATTTTCCTTATTTCGATTTCTTGATTTATTACTTATCATTATTTTTTTGGAAGTGTGGTGTGTATTTTATTTGTAAGATTTAGTTTTGAGACTTTAGAATTTAGTTTAAGAAATATTAAGTTAATTTAATATTTATGGTATTTTGTAAAAAGAGTTTTTTCAACAGTGTTCAAAGAAAAAAAAAAGAATGAATCATGTTAGTTTATTAGTGAAATAAAATTTGATTACAATTTATTAATTGTCCAACTTTTAATGTGTGTTCCGTTAAATGGCGGTCTAACTTAAGGTAACGAAAAATTAAAACATCTTATCTTAATCAATTCATAACTATTTTTCTTAATCAATTTAGACTAATAAACTAAATTTATTTATACCTCTCTAACATATTAAAAAATTAATCAGATGAATTTTATCATAAAAAATTTAAAGTAAAATTCCAATAAATTTAACAAAACTTAATAATTTTGATGACAATTACCAAAAATACCATTAAAAATTATTTTCTATAGATGTATTCACATATAGAGTATTAATATAAAATTTTTATTTTAGTTTAAAATCTTAAAAATTAAACCCTAAATCCTCAAAAGTAAATCTTACCTACTTCAAAATTAAATTTTAAACGCTAAATAGTTAAACCAAATGAAAAAAGACCGTCGTCTTGTTTGTTTTGTTGAAAACAGAGATTTTTGATATCTTACTAACGCAATTTGATAAAACGATTTATAATATGAGTAAGTGTCGAGTATTCTTAACATATTTATTTGTAGTAAAGAAAAATGATGTAGGATTTTAATTTGTTTTTAAAATTGTGACAACATTTTTGAAGTTAAAAATATTGTTACGAGGTTTGTAAGTTTGTGATCGAGTTTTATTTAAATCTAACTGCAAGTTTTACACTTTTAAATTTTAAAATAACTGATGTATATAGAATATTGAAATTATAATGATTATGAATTATCTAATATATATGAATAAATATACTAATTAGTTTAGATTTATGAATTTTAAAAAAATATTTTACGTATTCTAGCTCCATGCGATATCAGCTCCCGTGCGATACCGCACGGGTACCTACCTAGTTAAAAATAATAATTATTGGATTCTTTTACAATTAGTCTAATGACTCTTATTTATAGTTAAAAGTCTAACAAATAAAATGAAAACTAATTTAGAAAATAGGAAACCTAATAAAAATAGGAAAACTACAAAAAATATAGAAATCAAGCTTAATAGGTAAATTAACTAAAAAGAAAATAACATCTTTCTTTTTTCCTCCTGCATCACTTTCCTTTTCTAGTCATCACTGATATGTAGAGTAAGAGACTATATTAGATATTGATTTATGAATCTAGATTAACATATTTAAAATATTTATTTACGTTGAAAGAATCCAACAAAAGATCACGTGATTTCATTCCATAGAATTAAGTCTCTCCTTCAGTAACCAAACTTTGATTATTCCCATATTTTATCCTTTTCTCGAGTGCATGGTTTTTTTTTGTTTCACTTCGCACAATTTAGTACAAATTAACGAGTAGAATAACTTAAGTAAATATTATAGAATAAGACTACATGAATGTGACTAAAAACATAAAAACACACACACATATATATATATGTGAATGAAATTAATTAAAGGACTTTATTTTTGTCCACCGAAGTTTGTATATATATATATATATATATGGTAGGTAGACCGTATGATAAACTAATTAATATGACCCTAGCATTTTAATTCAAATTTAATTATACTGTTTGTGTGAGAAAACAATTCAAAAGTTGTATTAAATGAAATGAACAATAAAAATCGGGAAAAGATTGATCATTGATGTTCGCTTTTTAGCTGCTAATAAAAGCTTAATTATAAGCTATTAGCCAGACTGTATCCACACATGATTTCACTTTAAATATAAGTTTCTTTTATCTGTATATTTACTCATTGATGAATTAATTATGTATATTTATATATATATGGTTCTGAGAGGAATAATATTTACACAAAAGTACAAAAGAAAATAGATACAAGTCAAATAACATGGGAATAGGTCAAAATATAACAATTTATGTTAGTGTTTTTCATCAGTGGACAATATCTTTTACTATATGTAGTCTATTATTAGTCGTTTTCACAGAAACTATCCCACATTTCTTTTGTCCAAAAGCATATGTCATTTTCCTTTTTGTTTCTGCTTATAAAAGGTAAAAATATATATTGTTAAACTACCATTATATATCAGTTTATTTGTCTACTTAATAATTTTATACAAATCAAATATATCTACCATTTAGATATTGTACAAAGAAAAATCTCATACATAATGTAGTGACTTTATTTTTTTATATTTATTTTAATTAGATGTTCTTGTTTATGATTTGGTTAACCAGAAATGGCTAGTACCATAGAAAGGTGCACCATAAGTAAAATAGGAACACATGTAGAGAATCAATAAAAAAAAACTTTTATGGGAAAAGCAAAACAAAAGTGTATACTTGAGGTAAAATAGGCCTAAAATAACGCGAGTCAAATGTTGCTGTCTTCGTTTTCGTTACCCCCAAAATTATAATATTTTTGTAACACACATATATAAATTGGTTATTAAAAAATTGATTCTTTAAAATATGTTGAGAAAAAAATAGAAGCAAAATCCAAACTCGCACCGACACTAACACGAGTCAGTATGTCAGGCCAGTTATCACTCAATAAAATCACCAATTTCATCTCAATCATACGTTTTATTTATTACATACTTACTTTATAACGTACGTATAAACATACTTATATAATATATACGTATTATAGTCACTAAATTAGTGCAATTTAAGAATCTAATGCCTTAATGAAGTATTTTAATCATAGTTTTATCAAATTAATGCGAATGAATCTGCGGAGAAACATAAGTTACATGTCTAATAAAGAAGCCTGAATTTAATTAAATTGTGATAAATAATTAAAATAATAAATAAATTCTCTCTCTCTTCATAAATCTCTCTCTCTCTCTCTAAACTAGTCACACACTAGGCTATACCTTTCTTTAATGGCGATGCTTCCTCTAATAACTACTCTTCCCATAACACACTGTTACTCTTCTCCTTCTTCTTCGCCGTCACTGTCTACTTTTTCTTACCTTTCGCTTTCCTCTTTATGAAGCTTCCATGGAGATGCTTCTCTGCAATGGAAGCACATTCAATGGCTATTGGAATCGGAGATAGAGCTATGTTCACTGTTCTGATTCTGTTCATGGCTTTGATCTCTGGATTCTCTGTTGTATTTTGTGTTACTGATCCATCTGATGGTAAAGTCTCCACCTTTATGAGTTTTTTTCTTACACTGTAGAGTGGTCTCCTTTGAGATCTTTGTGATGTGATTTGAGACATGGGATTTTCTGGGTTTCTTTGTTTCTTTCATAAAGTATAAAACTTTAGATTCAGAAGATTAAACCCTTTTTTGCATTAATGTAGATTTTTTTATATTTTTCACCCAAATGTGAAATGTGTATACTTTTAGCTTAGAAAAAGGGAAAGTTGTAAGCTTTATGTGAAAGATTTGTTCTTTCTTTGATAGATTTGCTTATCTGAGATTTTTTTTTTGTTTGGTCTCTTCTCATTGGTCTATGTTTGCAGTTCAAGCCCTTCAAGTTTTGTATACTTCACTAAATAGTCCTTCACAGTTAACTAATTGGAAAAATGGAAGTGGTGATCCATGTGGAGAGTCTTGGAAAGGAGTCACTTGTGAGAGCTCAGCTGTTGTCTCTATGTAAAGAATATCAGATTTTGATTACTCTTCCTTTGCATTTAGCATTGATTTATTATTCTATAGTGTTTTTAATAATGCTCTTGTTTGTATTGTAGAGATATCTCGGATTTAGGAGTTTCTGGTACTCTTGGATACTTGCTCTCAGACTTGAAGTCACTCAGAAAATTGTATTTGTCTTTGGTGTTTTTGCTTCTGTTTTTGTTTATTTGCTTTTTAAGACTTGAATCAATAAAATGTGAGCCTCTTTCACTTTTGATACAGGGATGTTAGCGGCAATAGCATCCATGACACAGTTCCGTATCAGCTGCCACCTAATCTCACAAGCCTGTAAGGATGAGTTTGCTTAGCTATGTTCTTTTAGTATTTGGTGTAAACGCTCAGAATTGGAACTAACTGTTGAAGGGAATTGCAGAAATCTAGCTAGAAACAACCTAAGTGGTAACCTTCCATACTCCATATCCGCTATGGGTTCGCTTTCTGACATGTGAGTTTCCTGCTCTAGAACCATATAATACTGAGATATAAGCACATTCGTTATGCTTGTGTATCAAAGTTTGAAGTCTTGTTTTCTAGGAATGTAAGTGGTAATACACTTTCGATGCCGATAGGAGATATTTTTGCTGATCATAAGTCGCTTTCAACCTTGTAAGACCTCTTACTTATCTCTTTATTATAGTTACACCACTTCTAGCCCTCATTTTCCATTGATCTACCATTGCTTTCTTCAGGGATCTTTCTCACAACAACTTCAGTGGTGATCTTCCGAGTTCCTTAAGCACAGCGTCTAAACTCTCTGCTCTGTGAGTGCATTCAAACTTTCTATGTTGCGAGAATCAAGAAGTATGAGAAGAATTTTTGTAGTGATGATGTTATCTTCATTTGTGACAGCTATGTTCAGAACAATCAGTTGACAGGTTCCATTGATGTCCTCTCGGGTTTGCCTTTGACAACTCTGTAAGTCTCATTTCCGATAAGAAAAAAATCGACGTGTGTGGTATATAACAATCATACTTACTGTATATGTTTTCTTGGCAGAAATGTTGCAAACAATCATTTCAGTGGTTCCATACCCAAGGAGTTTAGCTCTATTCCAACACTAATGTAAGTTTCAAGTAACAATGTGTTTCTTTGAGTGGTTTATCACTTTATGTGAATTGTAAGTTTACGTCTTTGATATTACAAAATGAAACAGATATGTTGGCAATACCTTTGATAATGCCCCTGCCTCTCCTCAGCCAGATATACCCGACGAAAAGAGGAAACCTTCGGGTTCTAATAGACCCAAAAACAGTCCTAAAGGGAAGTCTTCTGAATCTGACAAGGGTTTGTCTGGTGGAGTAGTCAGCGGTATAGTGTTCGGTTCTCTGTTTGTTGCCGGTATTGTAGCACTTGGTCTCTACTTGTGCTTTCATAAGAAAAAAAAGAATGTTGGAGGAAGCAACACAAGAGCTTCTCGAAGAAGTCTTCCACTTAGTGGAACAGCAACTGAGACACAAGAGCAGAGGGTTAAAAGTGTAGCATCAGTTGCAGACTCGAAGTCTTCGCCTGCAGAGAAAGTAACTGTTGATCGGGTTATGAAAAACGGGTCTATAAGTAGAATAAGATCTCCGATAACTGCTTCACAATACACTGTTTCCTCTCTGCAAGTAGCAACAAACAGCTTTAGTCAAGAAAACATCATTGGTGAAGGCTCTTTAGGCCGTGTCTATAGGGCAGAGTTCCCCTATGGAAAGGTAACTCAATTGTTGATATAGCTTTCTACATGAAACAAAGCCAAATTTCTATCATCTGTGTAACCTTTTCTAGATAATGGCGATTAAGAAGATCGATAATGCAGCACTCTCGTTACAAGAAGAAGATAACTTCTTAGAGGCTGTTTCGAACATGTCACGCTTGAGGCATCCAAACATTGTTCCCTTGGCTGGTTACTGCACCGAGCATGGTCAACGTCTTCTGGTCTACGAATATGTTGGAAATGGGAATCTAGATGATACGCTTCACTTGAATGACGATAGAAGCATGAACTTGACTTGGAACGCGCGTGTTAAAGTAGCACTCGGAACTGCCAAGGCTTTAGAGTATGTGAAATTTGTTATATGATAATATCTAGTCTCTTTTGTGAGTAACAACATTCATGTTAAAACCGGAGTTTTCTGATCTTGTTGAAATAGGTACTTGCATGAAGTTTGTTTGCCTTCAATTGTACATAGGAACTTCAAGTCGGCGAATATATTGCTAGATGAAGAGCTTAATCCCCACTTATCAGACTGTGGTTTAGCTGCTTTAAACCCAAACACTGAGAGACAGGTTATAACAATGGGAAAGAAGCAGATTTCTAAGCTAATGTTAAAAGTCCTTTTCTGAGCCATTCATGGTTGATGTATGTGAACAGGTTTCAACTCAAGTGGTGGGTTCATTCGGATACAGCGCTCCCGAGTTTGCATTGTCTGGAATTTATACTGTGAAAAGTGATGTATATACTTTTGGAGTAGTCATGCTTGAACTCTTAACTGGCCGTAAACCTCTTGACAGGTTTCTGTTTTTCCTTTACATTCAGCATCAACCTAAAGCAGCCATTCGTTCGCACTCTCTTTGATTAATTTGTGCTTTGAGTGTGTTGATAGCTCGAGAACGAGAGCAGAGCAATCACTAGTGAGATGGGCTACACCGCAGCTTCACGATATAGATGCGTTGTCTAAAATGGTCGATCCTTCTCTTAATGGCATGTATCCAGCTAAGTCACTTTCTCGTTTCGCAGATATCATTGCTCTTTGTATTCAGGTAAACTACCTTCCCTAAGTAAATGAACAAAAATCGAATTTGTTTTCGTAAAAGTAACAGTCTTCTTCTTTCGTTAATTTAAGCCGGAACCGGAGTTCAGGCCTCCAATGTCAGAGGTGGTTCAACAGCTAGTGAGATTGGTTCAAAGAGCAAGTGTTGTCAAAAGAAGATCTAGTGATGACACTGGCTTTTCTTACAGGACACATGAACATGAACATATCGATATCTCATACTAATAGTAATCCAAGCTCAAGTATTATTCTGATCATTGAAAAGCTAAACAACTCAAGAAGAAAAAAAGAGGAAGAGAGTCTTTGCTCAATACATAAGAGACTCTGATCCAAAAGGATTTGACAGAGAGGTATAGAATGCATCTTTGGGTTCAGACCAAAACAGTATGAAAACTTTGTTTGTGTATTTTCTGTGAGGATATAATTTTAGTACATAAGAAAGAGTCTTTGTATTTTCAGTCATTTTTCGAATAATGGATCAATTCTAAGACTTTCTTTGCATCTAAACAAGATTTTGAATATAATATAACCTTTTGATGTGGCCACACATTTTTTGTTTTAAGTTCATAATAACAAAGCCATAACTTTTCTTCATAATCTTTTTTCTGATTTTCCTCCTATCCTTTTCCACATTTCTCTTGTAAAATTTGATAATGACTTATTCAACCACTTCAAAATCTTATTTTAATTACTATGTTCATCAAAGTTTTTTAATGTTATTATATATCTAAAACTCGACATAATAAATGTTATATTTAAAACTACCCATTATTCAATAGAAATATTCAAAGTTTATCATATTTGATATTTGATGAATCATAGACATTATTTAGTTTGAGATAAATACTAAATTAAATAATTAATCATGGATGATGCAGTATGCCCACAAGCAAGCCAGTTTGGTATAGAACATCTTATGGTATTTTTGATAAATAATACCAAACCGTCATAAATTCATTATGAAACTAATCCACAAAAATGGAGAAAAGTAATTAACATTAAATACTAATATTAAAAACCATTACATAATATACACGATTTAATAAGCAAACACGAAAGTCTACTCAAATCCACACATCTTACTAACAACCAAAAAAGGATATTAAGAAAATAAAAATGTACCCTTGGCACTATTAAAAGTGTTTTTAAACAAATCAACACTTTTCAGATAATTACAAAATTGTAAAAAAGTCAATGAACTTGAACTTTTTTAACAAACAGATTACGGAAGCCAAACAAGCCATTAGAATTATTAGAATTAAGATTAATAACATTAGCATTATTATTATCAATGTGATTATTATTGTCACATATCCCAATGTTAATATTTCGACTCTCGTCGTTTCTGCAGCTAAACCGGCTCCGATAACCGATGCACATAGGCACGTTCAAGTTTATCACTTTATTCGCTTTATTGCTCTCAATTACCGTTTTACCCCTACGCGCTTCGAGTATTTCCCTTTTGCCCACGACCCGACCCGTCTGCTCGGTTATCGTCGTCGACGGAGCTCCACGTCGGACTTGCCACACCGGACTGTTCCGACCGAGATGAACGCCACCGTTACGGCTAGGACTGCTCGGCAATCTCCTCGATTTCGATTCTCCGGTGGAGTTGCTGCGCGAGCACGGCGCGCTGCTAACTTTCCGGGTCGTCGGAGCTCCGAATGAGATTCTGGGTCGGGTCATATTGTTACCGGCGGATCTGCTTCGAGAAAACGGCCATATGTTTATGTTAAGCTCCGCTCTGGAACCTAGACCCGAACCGGATCCGGTTTTCTTCTCTTTTTTAACTCTCTCCTTCTTAACCGCCGGTTTATTCTCGGTTTTCTTGAATATATCTCTCCACCGCTTCGAACCGGTTGTTTCACGTGTCAAATCGGATCCTAAACCGGGTTCGGATTTTTGCTCTGTGGCCAAAATAGAAGATGGATCCGGTTCATCCGGGTCGCGTTTGGAGGCGATCGGGTCGGATTTGATGGAGAGGAGATCGAGAGGGAGGAGAACGCCGTCGTGGAAAAGCTCGTCGGCGGAGAGGAGATCTGGTTCGGTTTGGTGAAAGGAGGAGTTTGTTAGACGCCAGAACTCGAACTCAGGCGAGGTGGAGTCGCAGCTGCTTCTCCGTCGTTGGCTGCCGCACGGAGAGAGAATCTCCGGCGGTGGTTTGCTGCGTAAGCTCGTTGGACTATCCATGTTTTCTAGAGAGAAAGAGAAGAGAGGAAGGTTGGAGATAATAAATGAATGAAGCAGTAGAGAGAGAAAGAGGAGAAGGTGCAGTGTGTAACTATAATAATGCAGAGTACATTTATAAATGACGGATATTTTATGTATTAATTTTTTATTTATTTCTAATTTAGTATTTTTTGGATAGCTTGTTGATAGTATTATTTTATAAATTAATTGAGAAAATGATGGGGATGTTATTTGATATTTATAATTGGAATTTATCTCTAATCAAATAAGTGTGTCTAATTTATGGTCATGAATAAATCTTTTGTAATGAGTTAGCCTAAACATTTTTTCATTGGACAATAATTTTGTTGGGAAAGGAAAACAAATTGTTAATGTATAATGTATGTGTTACGTGATCGAACAAGTTGGATTATTGTCTCATGATTGTAAATATCAGATTAAATTATATAGTTTTTCTAACAAAAATTATACAGTTTGTATAATTGTATTATCACATGAACGAATTGTTGTGCAAGTAAAAACAGTCATATACATTTGTCCATTTTTATATTGGTTTTACATTTACAGAGTGTTTGGCTAGTAATATTATAATACAAAAAATAAGAATATTATAATACAAAAAATAAGAATATTATAATCCTTGTTGTGTAATTATAATTTTATGACATTTTGATGTGTATTCTTTTTAACTAAAATAAGCAAACACATAAAGATTCTAACTTCATTTTCTTTGTATTCTAACATTCGTATTTATTTAAGCATAGGCATAATACTAGTTTCATAAGTGTAAATGACTAAAATGAGTTGGCGAATATTAATTCCACTCAAATTATTCCTTGTCCCCATAAAATTTTAATATTTTCGGTTTCTTGATGAATGTTTCCCGAGAAAATAGCAAAAGAAACATTAAAAATGTAAGAATAAAAATGTTTAAATCAAAGTTGACCCTTTTCCATGTTTTTTTTTTTTGTAAATGAATCCTTTTCCATGTTTTAAAAAATCTTCTGCAATTATCATTAGTATCATGAACCCAAAAGTCATTTCACTTTACATTTTTTTCGGCTTTTTTTGTTTCTCATATCTTACAAACAAAAAAGTTATCTTCCTTTTATTCAAATATGATATCATTGTGATTGTTGATGAGATTAATGTTTCAAAAATTCAAAAAAATTAATTATAAATACATCATGTGATTTTTCAATCATTAGTTTAACAAACCACATTCCTCGACCGCATTTCATGGGAAATAAAATAGCAAATACTAGTAATGAAGTAATTTATGGGTTATGTTCAAAATCCGAAGTATATACGCAGACTATATAGTATTAATATACGTACGTATTTGTTATTAAGATTACTCGATTCTTTTGCCACAAAATCAGACAAAATCAATGTTTTGATTTAATAATTTGCAAAATAGTACATTACCTGATTTTACCAAGAAAAATAAAATAAATAGATGATGGAGAAACTTTCCTAGAACTAGAAATATTGATATAGAACATGAAAATTTCTATAAATAACATTGTAAAAATTTAAAAATTGCGACAATAAAAATTGTTTTATGTTATGCATGTTCATATTTTCTTTATCTTATTCTTTTGTCCTGTTATATTTGTTGTCTTGCCAAGTTCCGTTTTGTTTTTTTTTGCCATGTAAATTAGATTAAATAATAATAAAAATTAGCGATAAAAGGCAGCCGTAAGAAGTAAACGGGTTAAAGAGAGGCCTATTATTAATAAGAATAGGCGTTATTCAACGGGACCCGCAAGTATTTCTAATTTACATGCAAATTTTATATTTTAACGATCTTCTTAATTACTTAAATTACGAAATTAACAAACATACACCAACATATACAGAAACCCAATTTTGAACCTTACTGAAATAACACAATTATTTAATAAAATCATTATAATTTTTTCTGATAAATTTCATGACAAAATATAATTTTGAAGGGACATTAAGAAATTAATGACAATAAATGAGAAATATAAATATAATAGAGAAAGAGAATTTGTTGGTACACATTTGTGTTTGGAAACAGACATAAGATAATGTTAAGGCCACGTGACGATGGATAACATTATCTCACACTCATTTAATGACGTGGGGTCCTTGATTACAAAATGTCATAAATACCCCTAAGCTCTCTCTCTCACTTTGTTTTTCTCTCTCTCCTCTGCACGCAACTTCGACGTTACAGAGATTTGGTATCTGAGGTTTTCTCATTTCCCTATCCGTACACTTCCCCCCATGTTACGTCTTTACGAGTAATCTTTACATTTAATTATCGCACAAGTTTTTAATTTAGTTTAAGCTAATAATAATAACTAAACATTTTAGTACTATAATTTATCTATGGGACAATAGTTATAAATTGTAGGTCCTAATTAATTACGCAGCATGTTCGTGGATATTTGTTTAATTTAATGTCAACGAGTTATACTATTCAAAACTAGACACAAGTCTAAAGATATGGTTGGATTGTTTGAATGTTATTTTGGTTTTATGTTATTAGCTATTTTCATGACTATCTAAAGCAATCTATTATTATATATTTATTTACATATATATTTTTTTTTTTTGTAAATTATTTTTATTTACATATAGTTCATAACGGTAATTTAACTCAACCTTGGTCAAACGTATATATATGCATTTTTTTTGTATTCGTTTTACTACTTTTAAGTTAGCTATAATTTTTATCTTACAGTTTTCATTAAACCTCTGCTCTTTTTGCAATATTATAAATCTGATGCATTAATCGTTCATTAAGAAAAGTATACTACTAGATGTTTTTTATTTTATTATGTTTTGATGTGTTTATCGTATATTTCGAGTGTTTCCAAACTTTAATTGGTGCAAAAAAAACAGGGTATATCATCCATAGATTACTGATTGATAAATAAAATAATAAACCATAAATTCACGTGAAGATCACGTGATCATCTACTTCATTTTAACGACTATTTGATAAAACTGTACCAAGGGAAAAATTCTTCAAAATAAAACTGTTCCAAAATAATTTAGAAAAATAATAATTCAACCAATATAGCATGTGATACTGGTACTACGACATGTCATGTCACATCTTCATATATCTACTGTTTACATTATATAAACTAAACGGTATTGAAATTATATGTTTCAATAAATTTTGATATGTCACATCCCATTTAAATGGACGCATATAAATCTCAATTAGAGATTACTCAAATTACAAATTATTTTGGTAACAACAGCTTACATTTTTCTTAAGATATTATTGCATATTATTTTCATTTTTTCTAAATGATTATTATTATTTAACCATAAAGTAAAGCTTGTCATTATCTCTAATCACTTGAATACAATCAATCTCTGCTCCATCTTCATTTGTCACCATTGTCTTACTTCCATCTAACCCAAACTTTTCTCCTATTTTATCAAAACAATAAACCAAACCGGTCAGCACAATAAAGTAGAACCGGAACCAAAGAACAGAACCGGTTCAGTACAATAAAGTCAAATGCACTTAAAACCAAAAACAAAACGTTGACTTTTTGTTTAACCTGCAAGTTTCTTGAGATCATCAAGTGAATGTGGAAGAAGAACAAGCTTCCCAGCTTCATTACATCCTCTCTCTCTCCTCTCCAATGGATTTCCTCTGTATATACTCACTCTTCTTTGTCCTTCTTCTTCTTCCTCCAAAATACTTAACTTCTCCTCTGCACCGTTCATCTCCAAGAGATTAACCATGACCGTTTGATTCTCTTCTATAGCTACTTGCAAAGCCGCGAAGCCAAGATGGTTCTTTGTGTCTACACTGATCCCATGTTTCATAAGATTCTTCATTACTTCTACATTGTTCTGTCTCGCTGCTTCACATAGAAGGTCTCCACCTATGTGTGGATCCGATACGGATGCGAAATGATACAAGATTCTGAATATATCGTCGTGTTTCGATGAGATTGCTTCCCATAGTGGTGTGTTACCACTCATATCTGCAAGATTCTTGCTTCTTGAAACATACATAAAACATAAAATGTAACGTTTCTTGAGTATGTTGATGTGTTTATACCTTTTATGCGGATGTTGCATCCATGTTTTAAGAGTACTAATACACAATCTTCGTACCCTTTCGATGCTGCTATATGCTGAAAACATGAAGAAAGTAATGATTGTTGACGATGTGTATAGGGTTTGAGATTGTTTTAGGTGTAAGCAATAAGTTACCAATGGAGTTTTGCCTTTGGAATCAACAATGTCAGGGTTTAACTTAGCCTTGAGAATCTCATCAAGAAGCGCTGCATTGCCTGTAGAGACAACGGCGATAAGATTCGATGCGATGTTTTGGGGAGCAAAGCCGTTGTTTTCTCTGTTTTGTTGTGTGTTTAGATCACTGATGTCTACATCACTAAGCTTCTTGTGATGCTGCAAGAAGTTGTTGAGCATTGTGGCGTTGTCTTGTTGTTTGATTCGCATTGTCTCGACGAGGAAAGATGTTTTGAGACGGAGAAGCTGCGAAAGAGACTTTGTCTGAAAAGTGTAGCTTTGTGTTCTGTTACAAAGTGCACCAACTTCTCCAAATATGTCTCCACATCTTAGCGTGCCTAACACGCGCTCTCTCTCCATCTCCGAGTCAATTATATCTACTTCTCCAGACACGATTATGTAAACATCGTCGGGAGATTCGTTCTGCATAATCACATCCTCTCTTGGTGGTATATACTCAGCTTTCATCTTTGAAACCTATACATGCTCATATTGTTAGATTGGTTTTTGATTCCATCTTGAGGGAAAATGTTGATGGTAAGCAGTAAGTTAACTTACAAGGAGGAGAAGTATTTCCCTCGAGACGCCTTTGAAGAGGTAAACTTTCTCAACAGAAGGAAGAAAAAGATGTTGACAAATGCTTTTGTGGATTGATTTTGGAAGCTGATCAATAAGATGTTGTTGGTTCAAGCTCTCTGCTTTGAACCTCAAGCACATGTAAGCCAAAATCTGGTCTTTCAATCTCGGAGGCAATCGGTTTCTGTTAACAAAGTTAGAAGCCGCTTGAATACTATTCCTCTGCACCACCACACCAACAACAACAACAAGTCTCTTAATACAACAATACAGAGAGACAATGATAACTTATGTGCAACCAAAGTGTTAGAGCTTTGATGAGACTCACAAACTCCATGGTGCGGCGAGTACCTTCCACGACTAAATTAGTCATGTTACCGATAAGGTAAGCAGTTAGGCCTAGATTGAATAACATGTAAACTATAATGAAAACCATCTCAATAGTGTTGCTTGCATGGAGATCTCCATATCCAACAGTTGTCATTGTTGTGATAGACCAATATATAGCTGCAATATACTTTATTGATAGGCTTTTGTCTCTTATACTCGGTATCGCGTCTATCCATGTCTTTCCATGTGGATATCTATCTGCTAGCAAGTAGTAAATGCACCCGGCGCAATGTACTAGAAACAATGTTACCTGTAAAAAAGTACTCCAAATCTCATCATAACTACAATATCAAAAAAATATGCGATTTTGTTATTCGACTTATAGTTTCTTTACTTACACAAATAAGTCGAATGCAACGGATCCAAAAGTAGCAGAACCTGATGTCTTTCTCGAGCCTGAAAAGACACCAAAGAGTGAGATATTTTGTTACTATTTTCTCAAAAATCTCTGGCCATAAGGGATTTTTAGTACCTTGTGAAGAGGTGTTTGACGCGTCTGAGTCGCCAAAACCTGAGCAATCCCAAGAGATTACAAGTGAGATTCAACTTGCCTGTGCCGGTTAGCCAGTATCCTATTCCATCAAATGGTATGGTGGATGCAACATCCATCAAGAACCACGTCGAAAGGTACCTTTAAAATGAGATATCAAATATAACATTTGGCTTGAACCAACACATTAGCTTTATGTTCAAGGAATATTACATATGGAATCTTTATATGTCCTTTCCATAATCAACAATTTATCAAAAATAAAATATAAAGAATCACATGGTGTGGGCACAAGAGTCACCTATAACTAGTCATCTTCCACTTAAAAAAATGACACATCTTTCATAGAGTAAAAACTAAAGATGCTTTGATCATAACACAACACATACATAACTTACCTCACTGCAATCTGTTTTGGTTCACGGACAAGAAGCTGTGTTCTTCGGTCTATGTAAGCGACGAAAAACGTCAAGACAATGTCAACAGCAAAGAACAAGTCTACAACGTTGTCCGCGACACAAAGATTCCTCTTTGGTTTGGAGTTCAAGAAAGCTACTTCAAAAGGATAAACCCATGCAGAGTATGCAACCAAAAGCACCATAAATGATTCCCACCACCTAAACCAACAAACACATAACCCCACAAGTTAAAAACTTGTTTAAGTGTTCTTCGAAAATACAAACAATGTTAAGATATATACTAGTTAATGGATTATCACTATTACATGCCTTTGAGAATCTTTTTAAAGAGACCATTTTGTATCATTTAGCTTTCCTATAACCAAGTAAGATTTGTTGCTTTTTTTTCAGGTACTTTTATGTTGCTTTTGTTTCATCAAGAAAATCAAGAAGAGGGATTATAAAAGAGTGAACCTATATCTTGAATCCATAGGTGAGATGATCCATCCACTAGAAATGATGTGATTCTGGTTATAGCTTGCAACACCAAGTGGAGGAAGAATAAGCTTTGAGAGGTTGTTCAAGCTTAGAGAAGAAGCATCATACTCTTCTTCATGATCTCTTCCTTTTCCTCTATGCTCATGAAGATGCTTATGCTTCATCTCTGAAGATAACTTGACAAGGTGAGATGCTTCATACTTTGGCTCCATTTATATTTTAACCTGAAGAATCATAAAAAAGCACTAAAACTAAGGACAAGAGAGATAAAGAGAGAGATAGAGATAGAGAGAGAGAGGTGTTATGGTGGATGATATAATTATTGCAATGAAGAGTGAGTTTGTGGTTATTATGGTGCAAACCGTACGTGATGGTGGTGGTCCTCTTGTTAAGATTGTAGTGAGATAGAGAAGCTTTTGTGGGGAACACACATTTTATATTTTTTGGAGGATCAATCACAATAAATAAGGTGAAAAAATTGATTTGATTTATATGTGTTTTGGTGATAAGGTATGATGAAGTGGGGCCTCAAAAGAGAGTTATGTAATGGTTTGGTTTATGAGTAAAACGTGGCTTTTATTAGACTCTTGAGGGGGTATACCAATGTACTATCTCTCTCATTACAACTTTGAAACTCTCTAAATGGGAATCTACTCAAAGAGAAGATTAAGAGAACAATCTAATGCTTAGTTTTCGCGTACTTTAGTGAATGTTTTCGTGTGTGTACTTCTTGACTAAGTATGTGAAGGAGAAGGAATGGAGATAAAAGGAATAAGATTCTAGTGAGAGAAGCCATGGGACCAGTTTTTTTAGGCGAAAAAGGCGATATATTTCTCTATATGAGTAGTTATCTTCGGTATAGTATTCATCTAGATTGATTATATATTCTTGATTTGGCTTTTGAGGGCAAGCAATCACATGGTTAGCTTACAAATAACAAAAAAAGGACAGTACAAAGTGAAAGAACATTGTAACCGACTTGTTTGTCTGTCCTTTGTTATAGGAGAAATGTCTTTTAAGATCCCATAAGGAATCATCACATTGCCTACTTTGCTCCTAAACTATGTTGCCTATGTGTGTCTAAATTGTTTTGCTTTTTTTATATCCATGAACCTGATAAGTTCTAATCATTAACAGTGCCCCAACAAAATATATCTACCAGAAGAAAATAAAGTTAGTTTCACTAAAGAAGAGCCAATATTCAATGAAAAGTACTCAATAGCCATTGGTAAGCAAACTTAAACGTCTGATAGGCTTATGATCCAATAGTAGTAACCCAAGAAACTTTGCTGTTGATCCTTTTTTAATAGTTATAATAATAAGTTTCACAAAGATTTGATAAAACATTACAAACACATCAGTGCAACATTAAACAAAAACTACAAATCATGCAACTCACTCTTATGTCTTTTTGTGTCAACAGAGTTTATTCAAAAACAGTAACAGTTTTCAGACTTAAAACTTAAGAAACATACCACAAATTTTATTGTTATCCTCTTCTACTCTTCCATTGTTTTCACCATCCATGATCATAATTGGTAGAAGGAGTCGCGCCTGCGTGTGGTTTATTCGGCTGCTTCAACACCGTTTGTCTTCACACGCTTCTCTTTGTAGTCTTTCACAGCTGCCTTGATGGCGTCTTCGGCCAACATACTGCAGTGGAGCTTCACCGGTGGGAGAGAAAGATGCTTCGCTATTTGGCTGGCAAAATATATAACATAGAAAGAAAATCACACACATTCGATTTAGTACTTGAGATACTGAGAAACTCCATGACATAAATCACAATTTCATATTTCTTCTTAGATAAAGAAACCAATGATGGTTTGTGTCGGCATATGCTTGAAACCTTATGTGACATACTAATCAATAAACAATACCAAATCAACAATAGACCAAGTCTAGTGACATGAGCTTCTCAACTTGTATGCCAACAAATCAAAATCGTGAACCAATAAGAAAACACAGGTTCGACTAATTCAAAGACACGAATGGGAACACGAGGCATGCTTATTTCGATATATAAAATAAAATACTATGTAACATACTAATCAATAAACAATACCAAATCAATAATAGACCAAGTCTAGTGACATGAGCTCCTCAACAAATCAAAAGTGTGAACCAATAAGACAACACATGCTCGACTAATGCAACACATGAATAGGAACACAAGACATACTTGTTTCGATATATAGATTGCAAGATTATAACATAAAAATGAAGGAGACAAAAACATAAAGGGTACTTACGTGTTCTTGATGGTCAGGACTTCCTCCATAGCTTTGCCTTTAACCCATTCAGTAGCTGATAACACAAACCAATCAATAGGTTCACAAGAATCCTTCATCACAACGATGTTACGACTAGTACTAATTCACCGTTAATAAATCATAAAAAGCGAAATCATTCAACAAAAGCTGACTAATTCCAACACAACCTCTACACAAACACATCAAATCTGAAACCTTTACAGAATAAAAAAAAACTAATAAAAATCCTAACTTTATCTGATTCAATCTTCAATAGAACAGAACAAACAAAATCATTACCAAACACAATCGATGTTATAGACAAGAGGCCAAATAAAGCATACCGACAGAAGAAGATGCGATGGCGGAGCCACAACCAAAGGTCTTAAACCGAGCATCGACGATCTGACCAGTCTTCTCATCGACTCTGATCTGAAGCTTCATCACGTCGCCGCAAGCAGGAGCTCCGACGAGTCCCGTGCCGACGTTGGGATCATTCTTATCGAAAGACCCGACGTTGCGCGGGTTATCGTAGTGGTCGATGACGTTCTCGTGGTAGAATCGTGAGGTGGTCCACACAGGCCACGCCGTCGAACGGCGTGACGTGAGCGATAGAGCCTTCTTCGCTGCTTGACTTAGCATCATCTTCAAGATTAGGGTTTGATATTATTTGGGATGAGATTGAAAATTGATTTCTTTCTTTTCTTTTATGAGCTATGAGATTGGGGTCGGTTCACACATAGGCCATGACACGTGGATAGATTCTACGGTATTTGTTTATTTTTATTTAACCTGAGACGCTACCAATGACACGTGGCAACTTCTAGATGATTGTTTAATAATCTTTGAAAGTCTTTGCTAATTATTTTTCAAAAGAAAACAGAAACAAAAGAGCAAAGGGATTGTGAGAAAATTTGCACTTGTGAATGTCATTATAACAGTTACAACATCATTTCTTAATTACCATATCATATGAGTTAATACAAAACAATTAACAAGTAAAACCTATAACAACCACACTTACTTTGTTACTTAAACATAAAAAAGAGAGACATAGAGAGGAGTGATTGTGGCCAAAGTTCAAGGGTTCAAGAGAGGGCTTCCTTCTTTGATAAGCACAAAGACGCTTCCACCGTCTCCTCTCGAGATCCTAATATCTTTATCAAGATAAGTCGTGAGCAGCCACGACTGCGCATTGTCCCCTCCAGGCAAAGAGAATTTCAACGGCGGTTGGCTCGATATGGTCTTCGCCACGGAAGAAGCTGTGTCTTGTACCGAACTAAGCAAACCTTTGATCGGGTTAAGATCTATCTTTTGTCCGAGAAACTCGACGTACTCCGGGATTTCAATCGAATCCGTTAGCTGCGGAGTCCCTATCACACCTTGCTCGAACTTAATCTATAAAAAGAAAGCAAAAAACGTTACTTAAAAGCGTTTCCACGGGGCGTTTATCGATGATGAGGATTGTGACCTGGACGCGTTTCGGGCTTCGGATTTCGAATTTGGCGTTTGTGCTGATGGATGTTGTGGCTAAAGGACCAGCGAAACGAACGGAGTTCTGTACAGTGAAACTGTCCGAATCAATCGTCTGTGAGATCTCATCTACTTTCACTAACGGCACGATGCCTCGCGAAAGCAAAGGGAACAGATTCACAAACGATGTGTATCTGCAACAAAATCAGCGTAATAAACCTAAAGCTAATTTCATCACTATAACAAGAAGGTAAACCTAGAATCCTACTTTTAACGGCAAAAAATTGATTCCAAGACAAAAACAACCTCTAATTTTCCCGAGAAAAACTAACTTTCCTGGAAAAACTTAAGACTTACGCGAGGATCCATTTGCCGTTAAGAAGGAAGAGAGCATCCGTAGGAGCTGGCGTAGGGTTCTTAGACTCGAGCTGCGTGATAAGATCTCCGATCTCGGCTCTGGTTTCGCTCGACGCGCTCAAGCCCCGATCTGTGCCGTACAGCGAATCCGCCAGTGTCCTCTTCAGGATCTCCGTATCCTCCACTGATTCGATCGCTTCCTCCGCCAATAACTGAGCAGATCCTATCTCTCGCGACTCGGATCCCCACTCGTCCTCCGCGTCGGCGGCTCGGACCTTGAAATCTGACCGGGAAACGGCGAAATCGCCGGTGGATAACGCCGGAAAACGACTAATCGTAGGAGCTAGAATCGGAGGTTTTGAGGTCGATTTTGAGCTTGACGAGGAAGAAGCTCTGGTTTTGCAGGGGAATTTGCTGAATAATTGAATCGTCGCCATTGTAACGAAAACTCTGGAGATAGTGAACAAGGAAAGACCATTACTAATATATTTATAGCCATTTTGATTTAAATAAGAAATGACGTAGTTACCCTCATTTGTCAATCTAGGCAAACCACCCTATGAAGGGTAATATCGACTTTTAGGAACTGATATATAGTTATATACATTCGATAACGAGACTGCCACGTGGGGGAGATTAGATCAACGGCTGATAAGGGACATTGTAAACGCCGTGTCGTCGTCTGACGGTGTGAGACGAGGACTGTTTTGTTTCTTTTCTGTTTTTGCCCTTTAAATCGAGAAAGTATATATTATACATACTTTACTAAAAATCTAAAATGTCTTAAACATAATTAATGCAGAACTTAGCAAACTGAATTAAAAAATTCAGGATATGAAGTGCGTTCAACCAAATCTCTTTAAAATGCGTCTACACACTTTTTATGGACATATAATAATAGTGTGTGGGATCATAAGGACTTTTAATAATATTTTAATTTCATTCAGCATTATAATAGTGTCACAAAGTCGTTTTTTTAATATACTTAGACCATCTCCAACCGAAAACTCCATTTTTTCTTCATTTTTGAGCAACTCCATTTTTTTCTTCATTTTTCCTCCAACCGAAAACTCTATTTATATCTTCATTTTCTTTCTACTTTTTACTAATATCAAATTTATCCTTTTAAGTTTTCATATTTACAAATTTCACCCATTATGTAATTTTAACAAATAAAAATGATTAACTATTTCATAACTAAAAATTTATTATAGAAAAAATAATACATTATTAGACATAAATAAAAACATAAAATAGAAATAAATTAATACATTTTTTAAATACCCATAGAATATTTATTCCACAAATGATCAATTAAAACATTACGAAGTTCAAAATGAGACTTCTTTATCCCTAATTTTTCTATGTCGAGCAAATATGAATGTTTGTTATGTATGATGTTCTTTTTAAATTTGAATGTTTGTTATGTATTTTAATTTTATATTTAGTTATCTTATTTTGTATTTTAGTTTTATCTTTAATTATGTCATTTTGTATTTTATTTTATTTTTAGTTATAATATCATGAATTTTAATTTGATTTTTAATTATGTTATTATTGCATTTAAAAATAATAATTGATTTTCTAACTAGTTTTGTATATATATTTTTGTTTTAATGTAAAATAATAGTTCATATTTTTTTGTTTAAGTTTAAAATAAATATATGGTTAATTTAATTTTGGAGTTGATTTGCAAATAAAAAAGTTTAAGGATTGATTTGCAAATAAAAAATTTGATCTCCATAAAATGGAGTTGAAAATGGAGATCTTCAAATTTGGAGAATAAAATGGAGATCTCCAAAATGGAGATGGATTTGAAGTTCGGATGGAGCATATTTGACTCCATTTTCACAAATGGAGGTGGATATGAAGTTCGGTTGGAGATGGTCTTACAAATTATAAGAGCATCTCCATCAGATAGACACTCTAAAGTCTTCTTAAACCATTTTTACACATTTTTTTATATTTATTTAGTTTAAAGACACTTTCAAAGACACTTGATGTTTTTTACCCTCCATTGGTAAGAAGCCAATTGATGAGATAACAAAATTGTACATAATCAAAATGTCCATGATCAAACCATAATCAAAAAGTAAATAACAATGTTCATAATCAAAAAGAAAACAATAAGGATACATAAGGGTTTTTGATCCGTACCTTGAGAGAATAAGAGGAGAAGGAGGAGGAAAAAGAAGATCCAGATCTGAGGCGAAAAGGTGTGACGGAACAGGGAAAAACCGAATATGAAGATCGGAGGAGATTTGGATGATGAAATCTATAAAAAGACGGACTTAACACGGAGAATCTCATTGCATCGAAGAAGAAGAAGAAGAAGATGAAGGAGAAGAAGAAGATGAAGGAGAAGAGAGAGAGTCAAAATAAATTAAAAAAAAACAAAAAAAATTGGAAAATACTACCTTGCGACACGTGTAGTTCTTATTGGAGTTCTTATTTGTCTAATAAAAGATACATGTCTTAGTTGTTTTTATCAAATCTACATTTTTTCCCATATTTTTAATATAAGACATGCACAAAACAAAAAAAAAGACACTCCTCTGGAGTTGGTCTAAGCACCATGCAAAAAGCATGAACGTAGTTACTTAACCACTTTCTGTTTTTTAATCATCGACCGTTGCAGAACTGTTTTTGGACGGTCCAGATCCATTAGCGTGCAACAAATATCTAGACACCTTTTTGTCGTCATCTGCCGTTAAGGACGAACATATACAAAATTTAAATTTAATTGGGCTTTAAAATAGATTAAATGGGCTTTATAAACAAAAAGCCCTTGAATTTGTTATTTTGCAGATAATATATATACAAAAAAAAATCCGACCTGCCGGAATCGAACCAGCGACCTAAAGATTTGCTGTCACAGACTACAGTCTTCCGCTCTACCAACTGAGCTAAGGTCGGATGTTGAAAATTCTTAGTTTCTTTGTTTATTTAAAATATGATTATTCTGCTTTCCCATCATTAACACTCGGAAGCCATCTAATTCATTATTTTTTTTCTTTGATTCTTGTCATTGCTAAACTGTTAACAAATTTTAATTGTTATTCAAATTACTCTTTCGTGGAATGACTAGTGCCGGTGAAATTGTGTGGTCGTTTTATGGTTCATCAAAGCTTTCCAACAAGATTATCTTCCAAAATTTAGACAAGAAGACTTTTGCAAGAGCTTATGAAAGATAGGTTTGGTCTTTGACATCTCTCTAAGACTATGTGGATAATATGAACTTTATATATGATTCATGATGTGAGGTGATTTATAGTGCTAAACTCTTGAGACTATGAGATTTGTTTGAATGCTTAAGATCCGGATTAGAAAAAACCCGAGTTCCCCGTTAGGTACCTCTCGGAATAACCTCTTATTAACTTATAAGTGATTAGTACAACGTGATGCTAATTTATGCGTAAGGCTTTAAAGAACTAAGCAATAAGAATAACAACAAAGCTAATAACAAAAGACTCTTAACTAGAACCTAGAAGACTTGTCTCTTTGTTAAACTCTTGCTTTGTGATTTCTCTCTTTATTGCTCTCTTGATATCTTGATGTGTAGATGGAGACTTGTATTTATAATACTTTGTCTTTCCTGTTTGTTGTAGGATTTGGACTTGTCAAGTTTCAAGATAAACTTGTATAAGATTATGATATATTATCATAATCTTGTTTGGTATAGGAGACTTGCTTGATATGCCTAAAGTAATTGAGCCCAATAATTCATACATGAGTTCAAGAATTTCATATATCTAGTTTTTGTTCTAGTTTTGTTTATGTTTTTTTTATTTTTCTATCACTTGAGTGTCTGCTTTTGTCTTCTTTGTCACAAGTATCCCGAGATTACTTTGGAACAGAGTTGGAAACAAACTTGTTTTGACACACACAATCAAGTGATTTAGTAATAAAGTAACCAAATCAATAACCAAACATAATCCAAAACCATTTGTCACAATGGAGATATCGGAACCAAGTGATGGAGCTTACTAATGATTCTTCCTTGAGTGGAAGATATCTTTAAGAAAATCAAAACGAAGACAACTAGGCGGCGAACTCTTCAACCGCTTCTTGATCCATGACTCTATATACCGCAACTCCTTATTGCTTATCGAGTGGCCTAGACCTGGATATGCCTGCATATTCAACAAATCTCCTCATACGAAAAATGTCGGTACACTACTGATTTTCGAAAAGAGAAAATTTCGGAACATATGATTATACCTTGAAATCACATGCCACACCTGCTTCTTTGAGAAAAGGAAGTGCAGCTTGACCAGCTTCAAAGAGCACAAGATTGTCATCGGTGCCGTGTGACCACAAGATTGGTGTCTGCAACATTATACAAAATCTGAATTAGAACTAAGACACCGAATAAAGAAAAAAAGAGTGAAAGGAGATGAGTGATTAAAACCTTCTTAGCTTCTTCGGGGAATCGAGTGATGATTGAAGAGCTGAAAGGAACCCATCCGCTAAGGACTGCTCCTCCTCCGAGAGTTTTCGGATAAAGAAGAACACTAGCCAAGGTTAGAGCACCTGCGGTGCGGGAAAAACCTTATTATGAGCCCCACATAAATGCAAGATTATCAAGACATAAGTGGATTCAGAACAAGTATATGGCAAGGTTAACTAGTGTAAAGGAAACCACCTCCTTGGCTTAATCCACAAATGAAAATGTTTTCTGGATTCGTTCCTTCTGCGATCTCTTGGTCTATAAGGGCGTGTACGCTCTTAACGGCTTGAAGCACGCTACTTTCGTCAAATGGAGATCCCTAAAAAAACATAGAAACTTTATTCCTTACTAAAAGCGTATTATAAAGAAGCATATCGTAGACGGTATTGGCGAGTCATATTACAAGAGCCATTAATTCAAGAAATGAGTAGTAATACCGCTTTAAAAGGAAGTTCAGGGACATCGAACCAAGAAGGCATCACCCGACCATCTGCACAAAGAAAGTAATAAAAAACACAAGAAGGAACTCGTTCACACACAAAAAGATACATCAAAATCAAGATTAAAGCAAATGAAAAAAAGGTAAAGCTAGGAAGATGGTTACTGTTGCATGTAACAGGATTGAATGGAGCAGAAGGGAAGAGCCACTTAGTGTTACTTAACTCCGATGATTTGAATTCTGATTTGATGGGTTCGTTAGCAGGTCCTGAATCTCCTAAACCATGAAGCCACAAGATGAATGTTCGAGCCATGGCGTTTGTATTCCGTTAAGAAGAAGAAGAAGAAGAAGAAGAAGAAGAAGAAGAAGAAGAAGATATTGACAAGTAAGGTTTGAATCGGTAGAAGCTAAAAGTCCTCAATAGAGTTTTTCTTCTTCTCTGTATAACTTCTTGACTTTTGTAAACGTAACCTTCTTTAGTAATATCTGAAAGTCTCCGCGACGACTTCAGTGTCCTCTGTTTAAAATACGTTAAAAAACAAACAATGTAAATGACAAACATACCCTCAAACTGAAAGGACCCTCTCGCTAGAACAGAGGGTTTCAATATGCACACGTGTGCAAGTATTATTGGTTACCTTTCTTTTCCGAACCGAAATTGTCAGAACAAAATATCTGATTCCAGACTGTTAAACCCTAGCTCCGAGTAGCTTCCGAGGTGAAAAAATGGCGACTATACCGATGGATATCATCGCCGACTTGTTCCTCCGTCTCCCGGCGAGTTCTCTGGTCCGATTCCGCGTCCTCTCGAAGCAATGCTTCTCTCTGATAGACAGTCCCGACTTCATCGCGTCGCATCTCAGCCGCGCGCTCGAAACCGGAGATCACCTCATGATCTTGCTCCAAGGACCTCGTCTTCTACGCACGTTCTACCTAGACGCGCCTGATAGAGTCACCGACGTAGATCATCCTCTGCAAGCCGATGGTTACACCGATGTTTTCGGTTCGTGTAACGGTTTGATCGGTTTAACAAACTCTCCCACCGATATGGCGATTTTTAATCCGTCGACTCGGAAAATCCACCGGTTACCGATTGAGCCTGTCGAATGTTTGATCACTCGCGACTGCGTCTTCTATGGGTTAGGTTACGATTCGGTGAACGACGATTACAAAGCCGCGAGGATGATTCAGTGTGAATTATTATACGGTATGGATCCGGTGACTTTTGAAATCAAAATGTTTAGCTTAAAGAGGAACTCGTGGAGGAGAATCAGCTTGCGTTCCGAGATCAAAATGCTTTTCTTCTACTTCTATTACCATGTCTTGTATCGCCATGGTAATGGTGTTGTAGCTAACAATGGTCTTCACTGGATCCTGACTCGAAGGCAGGGACATATCGCCTTTAACACGATACTAAGATTCGATCTCTCCACCGAGGAATTCGAAGTCGTTAGTTTCCCGAGTGATCTTTACTGTGAGAGTCTCCATATAGATGTGTTGGATGGTTATCTTTGTTTGATGAGTTACGACGAGTTTAGCCATGTTGATGTTTGGATTATGGAGGAATACACGGTGAAAGGTTCTTGGACTAAGCTCTTTACTGTGCCTAAACCGGAGGGTGTGGAATCGTTTGAGCTTGTGAGACCTCTGCTTTATTCCGAGGACAGGAGCAAGGTTTTGCTTGAGGTGAACAATGCGAAGAATCTCTTGTGGTTTGATTTGGCGAGTAAGGGGTTTACGAGGCTTGAGATAAAGGACTGTGATAGTCCGTATAGCGTAGAACTCGTGGTGAGTAGCCTTGTTTTGGGATGTAAAGGAGATCCTACCAAAGTTGTGAGCAAGAAGAGTGTGAAAAGGTTGTTTGCTCATTTTCTAGTCATTGATTTTTCTTTACTTATTTTGATGCATCTTAGGTGTTTTGGTTCTTTGATATGTTGGTAAGATGTATCAACATGCTTATATATCCATATGTTACAATCTCAGGGGTGACTTTCTGTCCAAAGGATTCAAGCTAAAGTTATGAGCAAAGCATAGGAACTTAAAAGCCGAAACCTAGATCAAGGTAAGTGTAATGAATCTAATGATCATGTCTCAAGTTTGTATATATTCTAAGCATCATCTTCTTAAGCTAGATACATCATTGGAAGTCTTAGCAAGCGGAACTTGAGTGAACATCATAGGAGAAATCTGACTGTTTCAGGTGTTTTTAAATCTCGAATGAAAACATGTGTGTGCTAATCTTGACCTGTGGTTTGATTTTTCAGGTACAGGAAGAAAGGAAATGGCTATAAGCAATGCATATAAGGTTTTAGTACTAATTAGCTTTTTAACCTATGGTCGTATAAATATCTTTTGATCATGTCTTTTGGAGTTTGGTCTTATATATCTTTTGGAGTTTGGTCTGTTGCAATATGCAATCTTGCAATTAGACTTTGAAATCTGGTGGTGCAAATAGTAGTGAAAACAACGCTATGATGAGAAATAGTTGATATTATGAGGAAAAACGGTGCAAATTAGTGAGTTTTATGTTAGCAAACCATCATAGTCAAAAACAAGTTTAAAAAAAAAAATGTAGATGTGAAATGGAAGAAGAACAGTTTATAAAACAAGAAATGTCAGCAAAACCCGAGATAATAATAATAAAGCTCAATGTACCTAAATCTGTTACGATTTAATTTCATGTCTCTAAATAGTAATTACCTCTAAAATCCCTTGATTTAATCCACATTAAATAAAAATTAACCAATGAGGAGAGCCCATAACACTAATTACTAATTTACCAATTTACTAATTTACCATCATAACATGTCGACCGTGTAGTTTTAGTCTGCGCCGCTCTTTATCTTTTTATATTTTATTTACTTACTGAATCCAAAATCCCGGCAGGTAAAAAGACGATAATACCCCTCGATTGAGAAGAGAGAAGAAGAAGAAGAAGATACGATCAGATTTGCTCCCATCGTGATTCTCTCCGATCCGCCATGGCCGAGTTTCTCTGGAGCTAAAGAGATCTCTGCTTGGAATTTTAAAAACTCGTTGTAACGAAGGAGATAGATCTCTTCTTCACGCCGCGAGAGCAAAAAAACGGTATGTTACTGTTCATGTGGATCGGTTTTTGTTTCGTGGTATATGATTCTCTTATTAGTTTCTAGATCGAGTAGCTTTCGACGTTATGGATCTGATTTTGTATTGGATCCGTCTAGTTTTGATCTGAGGAAGCATACTTTGTTATTGAATTATTGTATGGCATAGATTCGTTGCTTTAGTTTTGTGATGAATGTTTCTGAGTTTTGTTGTTGATGGATCAAACGTGAAGCTATTTATACTTTACTGAACATTGTTGTGAAGATGGTTTTGATGTTTGTGTGTTTGATACTGTGATGCATACTGTTGGTTTTTTTCTTCCTCATGCGAATGAATAGTCTTAAGAATCTTAATCACTTTGTTTTGTTAATTTTTTTACTTAATTTGGTAAGTTTTATGTTTTCTACAAGTAAAAGTGTTGAATCTTTATGTATTTGTTGCTAGGAAGTGAGGCCAATGGTCAACTATGTCACTGGCATATAGTTTCTGTGTTGTTTCTTTTATATTATAGTTCATTTTGCTTACTTTCAGATGGTGTTTTGATGGTTTTGCCTCCTATGGCTATTTTTTGTTTCTGTTCGTTCTCTAGTGTCTGAAGGCTTTTACTGAAGGAGTAGAGACGATACTGAGTTGATAGGAAAATGGACGATGGGATATCGAGCTTTTGGGGTCCAGTGACTTCTACTATAGAGTGTTGTGAGAAGAACTACGCATACTCTTCTTACATTGCAGAGTTCTACAACACCATATCCAATGTACCTGGAATCCTTTTGGCTCTCATTGGTCTTGTCAATGCGTTGAGGCAACGTTTTGAGAAGAGGTTTAGCGTTCTTCACATATCGAATATGATACTTGCTATCGGCAGCATGCTCTACCATGCCACACTGCAACACGTGTAAGTAAAAACACTTCCCATTCTCCGTGTCTTTGTCTTCTTCACACTTGTGTGTCATTTAGATTATAACTATCGGTTACTTTGATTACACTATCAGGCAACAACAGAGCGATGAGACACCAATGGTGTGGGAGATACTTCTTTACATGTACATCCTTTACTCACCGGACTGGCATTACAGAAGCACAATGCCGACTTTTCTCTTCCTCTACGGTGCTGCCTTTGCTGCAGTCCACGCTTACCTCAGGTTTGGCGTCGGTTTCAAGGTCCACTACGTGATCCTTTGCCTTCTATGCATCCCCCGGATGTACAAGTACTACATCCACACAGAGGACATCGCGGCCAAAAGGATAGCGAAATGGTATGTTGCTACGATCCTAGTGGGGAGTGTATGCTGGTTCTGTGACCGTGTTTTCTGCAAGAGGATATCTGAGTGGCCTGTGAATCCTCAGGGACATGCGCTGTGGCATGTGTTCATGAGTTTCAACTCTTACTGTGCAAACACATTCTTAATGTTCTGTAGAGCACAGCAACGCGGATGGGATCCAAAGGTAAAATACTTTATGGGGCTTCTTCCTTATGTCAAGATCGAGAAGCCGAAAACACAATGAGAAGATAAAAAGGGGGAAAAAAGCTCATAAGAAGAACATTAAATGTCAGAATTTCGACTTTTGGTTTATTTTTGTGTTTAAATTTTGCAAGTGAAACTCTTTGATATATAGAGTAGTTTCTTTTTCTTTCATTAGTTATTGTGGATGGTTTTAAGAACTGGTTTTGAACTTGCTTCTTGTTTCAAAACTACTTGTCTTCTCTTTGTATCATATGAATTGTGACTAATTCTTACACAGTAGCCAAGCTTCATGGAATAGATCTTGTTGCTCTTTCAGTGTCAGGCTTGGGACTATCTGTACTGAGTTAAATCACTAAAAGCAAACTGAGATAATCTCAAATGTTTTTGTGTTGGTTGTTTTACTGTAAAGATGCATAAGGCTGTTCCCAAAACACATCCTTGAACCTTTTTTAATAATCCATAGCTGTTACTGTTTTCTTTAGCCTTTGATTGTTGCATACTAAAATTTGAAAGGTTCATGATTTTCTCCAAAATTTTGTCTCTACAATGACGAGTAGGCTTGTTTCCTGCTATTGCTTCACTCCTCCTCATGTTGCTGCTCATATATCTGCATGTATGCTTCCGACAGTTCTACCCCATTTGCGGAAGTGTCTCTGCAACATGGAAATCCTGCATCTCATACCTGAAATCACACATTATCTTCTCTAATTATGTTGGTTTTATTAAAGGAATAATAACATAACCCTCCGTTTCTGTGTGTAGAAGCTCAAGAGAGAGCTTACCATAGTTCTTGAGACTTGCGCTGCACAAAGACTCTGAAGTAGCCGTCCTCAGGCTTACCATCATGTACAATGTTAGCAATTAGGTTATACTTTGAACAAACCTTCTCGCCTTCCGAGGCTGTAGGCAAGGATGGTATGTAATCCCTCAGCTCCATGTCCTTCACCGGGAAATTGACTGCAGCGTAGTAAAAAGAATTGGGTTAAATTAACATTAGAGATCGTTGTAAGACATTACTAACCTCACATAAAGTTTTAAATAGCTAACCCAAGGTAGGGTTCTTCTCTCTGAAGAAGTTGTTCTTCTTGAACCGAACCATATGGAACATCAAGTAAGGAGGTGATTTGGTTACTCTATATCTCATTCTGGCTAGCTTTGGGCGAACCACCTCTGTCACGGTTTCTCCATCAAATTTCTTCAATAAATCAAATAGAGCAACCTGCCACAATCAATACAGAAATTAGCTTGTGGTTATGTCACATTTGCAAACTAAAGAACTCAAATACGCATATATGAGTTAACAAGCCTTAATGCTACATTGCTACTTGAGGTCCAAACCAAAAAAGGACTCAGGAAATTCAAAAGAGACAGTGTACTCTAGAATAGTGAAAATACAACGTCAGTGTTCTTGCGTCTCAACCATATGTTACATCATCACATAGTAATGACTAATGAGATTAAGACAATAATCGCAACCTCACATATCTAAGAATGTTCTGAATGCATTTTGCAAAAGGGACAGGGTAGCAAAATTCTCAAGGTTTGAAATAACCATAACTTAAAAATTCTAAAGCAGGAAGTGTAAACCTGTGGAATTATGTTTTTCTCCATAACATCTTTGAATAGAGGAGGCGGGGGCAAATCTAGCCCAAGCATCAGAAAAGGCATCCTGAAGATTTCTTTGTCTGCGTTGCCTTGATACTCTTTCATAATTTCCAACTCACCCTGTAACAGTTAACAGGTTACATCAAACTATATTATACTTGACGTGTAAAAAGACGGCCACATACCTGGAAGCACTTATGGATGATACTGCTGGCGTCTTTCGAAGTTCTAAGATCCGTGTGCAAAGTGTTGAGAAGCCACGATATAAACTCCACTGGATCAGACTGTTGGCCTATCCTAAATCATTTCTTGCTAGCTTTCATTACAGCTTGCAAAAACTCATGTGGACTCACCTATCAAGGTAACTTAGATTAGTGAGGTCAGCAATAGGTGAGGGTACGAATAAAACTAGAGATGTGATTGTGAGAGGCATGGGATTAGTCAAACATGTCCTTTAAAGTTTCGAGCATGCCATATCTTTCGAGTGAGTTCCCCAAAACGGTGAACAAGAGGAGACTTTTTCTGCTGATAGTTCTCAGGAATAAGGAAAAAGTTCCTTAAAGGAGTTACTCTCATCAACGATTGGATTGTAACATTCAGAAACTCTGTCTTTTGTATGTTGTTTAACCCCACCTATATATATACATACAAGGTAAAAGTACCTTTAGGAGACAAACTTACTCAGAGATCAAATGTGTTCAAAGAGAGATAATTACCATTCCAGGAAGATAGTCAGATCCATCAAGAGTCCTAGACCACTGCCTATTCCTGTCAAGCTCTTCTACTTGTGCCCTACTAAACCTGTAAATAAATAAATAGCACCCGAGCCTAAATAAGAAGGAACTGAAAAACAAAACTGTTAAAAGAAAGATATATCCCAAAAGCATCAAAGAAGAGTCATATGTTCAAGTTACCATATGATGTTATTTCTGTTAACTATGGGTAAAGGTTCAAACTTTCACTAATCAACGCCCGTAGGAGGAAGATTGCACACAACAGAGAAAGACGATATACCTTGGGTTTAAGACATGTCGTATCACGTATGTCATCCAAAGAAGGGTCATTGATCTCGTAGCTATCGGGTAAAAAATAAACCTTCTCCGTAAGAAGGTTGATATAAACGTGATGCCCTGCTTCCAAGCTATGCGTGTAAGCATGAGACTTCTGGCTTCTTCCTTGGAAGTACTTGCCGCATACAAGACACGCGTACACATTCAAATTCGACAACGAGACAGAGCAAAATCTCTTGAAATCAAAATCCATAACCTGCAAATTCCCCACATAAGACAAAGGGGCTCTAAATTCTGAACATTGTGAGACCATAGATACATATACAATGTACCTGACAATTCACAGTATCGAGATAGGGACAATTGCGACGAACTTCGACATTGCGTCTATGCTTTCCACAAACCTTGAAATCGTTTTCTTCATCATCATCATCAATTCATCATCATCATCAAGCTCCTCTTCACCCAGTTGTGAAGAAGATAGTTCCATAGCTCTCTTCCGGTTAATCTCTCTATCTTCTTCAACAGAGACAACATTCTTAGCTTCTCTCTCACTCTTCATCCTCTAAAACCCTAGTTTTTGCTTCAAATCCCTAGAATGAACATAAGTAACAGAAACAGCGATACACATACACTACTAAAGATCCTCAATACCAAAAATAAAGCAATGATTCTTCCGAATATACACTCAACATTTATAAGTCGTGAATCTAATCGAGCGTATAAATCCTTCCTCTACACATTTTCCCGAGAAAATTCGATAAATCGCCACTACGAAGAAAAGCTTGAAGAAGTAATCTCTAGTCTACGAGCAATAGCCTTTTTAAGGCTTTAAGTTTCTTATTCGGCCCAATAGCAATATTCGGCCCAATACCAACATTAATGCTCCACAATCTGATACTGTCAAATTCCAATAGTACCCTCAAGCTTCTCGAAGCCAACAAACAGTAAACGCGTCGAAAATCTCTGGGGATATTTTCGACATTTGCGTCCAGTAAAGAGAGGGGTTTTAAGTTTAAACGCCAGCTGGCGAAGACGTATAAGCAATCAAGAACGACAAGACGAAAGTGCCCTCTACCTATAAGCCTTAAATGCTATGACTCGGAAGGGTAATATAGATAATCCAAGTCAGTGGATAAATCAAAACCAACCACGAAGGGTATATTCGTCATTCCAAAGGTTATAAAGACATAGAGAGAGAATGAGAGATAGAGAGACGACGAAGTAGAGAGAGAAAGAGACAAAAGGTTAGAGAGAGAGACAGAGAAGAAGCAAAAGGAAAAAGGATAAGAGAGAGAGAGTTTTTTTTTTGTGTGGTATTTTTGTTTTTTTGTGTGGTGGTATATTTAAAAAAAAAGCTTAAGAATCGTCTCTCTCGTCAATGGTGTCGGACGAGGATCTAGCGAAAGGAGTAGAGAATCTGCTAAGGCAAACAGATCCAACCTCTCTAACATCGCTAAGCAGCGTTGTTCAACAGCTCGAAGCTAATCTAGGGTTAGACCTCAAGGACAAGACCAGTTTCATCAGAGACCAAATCAATCTCCTCCTCCGCTCTCACCCACCATCCTCCTCCTCCTCCGTATCCTCCGCCTCCGCACAACAACCTCCTCCTCCTCCTCCTCCGCAGCAGCAGCAGCAATATGTGCATTCCGGCGTCAATGTTGCGGCGAGAGGGCATTTCGCGATTCACCATCCTTCGCAATTTCAACAGTATCTTCCTCAGCATTTCGCTCTCCAGCCTCCTCCGTATCACTCTTACGACCTCAATTTCCGGCAGCCGTATCCTTCGTACATGACGGCGCAGCAGCCGATGTCTCCGAGGCAAGGAGCGTCTGTGATGCTTTCGCATGGAGCCAACGCTGCTCTCGCTGTTAATCAGCCTCCTAAAGAAAGGTCTGTTTCTGGGTTTTTAGAGATAATATCGATTTTGGTTTTTTTTAGTAAAGTGTATGTCTTTAGGTCAATTTTTTGTACATTGACTGTTATTTAGCTTAGCCTTTTCGTCCACTGATATTTTTAGCACACCTATAACTGGAATATTCTCACAAAAGTTATGTCATTTTGCACCAAGTGTTGAGGAATTATATCCGAAACTTATAGAGTTATTGTAAGTTTGGTATGTGGAGGCAAGTTTTATGGCTTGGGTTTGTCAACTTTTGATGTTATTCCATTGTAGTGCTCCAGCTAAGACTAAAAGAAAGGGTGGTCCTGGAGGATTAAACAAAGTCTGTAGAGTTTCTCCAGAGCTTCAAGTCGTTGTTGGCGAACCTGCTCTTCCCAGAACTGAGGTTATCACCATCATTGGCTCACGGCATTCCAATGTGTATTGTCGTAATTGGTGTTTTGTTCTATGTGGCTTTCTGGTTTCAGATTGTGAGGCAATTGTGGGCTTACATAAGGAAGAACAACCTCCAAGACCCGAGTAACAAGCGAAAGATCATCTGTGATGATGCGTTGCGTGTTGTCTTTGAGACTGATTGCACTGACATGTTCAAAATGAATAAGTTGCTTGCTAAGCATATTCTTCCGCTTGATCCATCGAGTAATGGTTCATTACAACCATTTTTTTTGCTTAACTCCAAACGTCCTTGCTTAGTTCAGTATTACTTACCATTTGAAATCACTTTTGTTAGAGGACTCTGGTCAAGCAAAACGGGCGAAAGCTGAGGTGGAGACTAAGACTGAGGCTGGGACTGAGACTAAGACTGAGCCTGAGACCACAAAGCCTGTTACTTCGACTGTTGCACTATCTGATCCACTTGCTAAGTTCTTTGGCACCGGTGAGACGGAGATGACAGATGAAGAGATTATTCGCCGTGTTTGGGAATACATAAAGCTCAACAATTTAGAAGTAAGTGTGTAGAAAACACTCTGGTTGCTCCTTTATTTCCTCCAAAAAGTTTATCTCCGTGTCTGTATGTTATAGAGCCTGTGAACAAGAAAACTAAGCACCGTTTACTCTGTTTTTCGATATGTTCACAGGATCCGGGAAATCCAATGGCTATTCAATGTGATGAAAAGCTCAGAGATCTTGTTGGATGTGAAAGCATTTCAGCTGTGGGAATAAATGAGATGCTTAGGCGCCATATGTACAAGAAGTCATAATAACTTCTGGTCTGACCTTATTAACTAGGAACTACTAGTGTAAGTCAAGTTTGTCTTCAAAGATTATAATACTTATATCAAAGCATTGTCCAAAAAAATGGCGATTGACTTGTGCATCTCAATTCTCTTGCAGGTGTATCTAGGGAACCTACTTATGACTTGATGGTGTAGAACTATGGTAGTGAAGACAAGAACCTTGTCACATTAACTCCTTTTAATTCTATTTTCATCTTCCCTTTAGAGTTCTTTGTTTTTTAGTTGGGTTTTGTATCGTGATGGTTAGGTTGTTACCTTGTTTAGTATTTGACAGTATTCAGGAAGTATGTGATTTTTCTAGTACTTAAAAACTCTAGTGTACGGCTCAAAGTGGCGCAGATGTTTTATATTAATCGCCATTCGCCTATAAATGTTTTAGGAAACAGAAACTCATGTGTTGAACTATGTTTTCTCGGTTAGAAATATTTGGATTGTACTAATAGAAAAAAATCTTATCTTGTAGGAGTATTGTTTATTTTTTCTGCTATGTTGCATGTTATTTGTTGTGTTTGTATCAGAATCTCGGTTTGGTTAAGTAGAAAGCGGCCGCAGCAAGCAGTAGAAGAGCAAATAGCAGAACTGTTGCTGCTTGTCGTCTTATGTTTTCTGCCGGTTTCAAGTAAGTAATCATCTTCTCAGCCAAGTTCACCGCAAAAGCCATAGTTCTCTGTAAAAGAATTAAGAAAAAATGATAAACCAAAATAGGTAAGTAAGTGTCTTGCATGGATCCTATGGACATGATGTTGGAGATTAGAATTAGGCTTACTAGTCTTAGAGGCTCTATGTGAAAGATTGGCTCCATGAACATCTCCACATTCCTGCATTTTTTTGTTTCAAAAGTTGGTCTTGATCAAGGGTCAATTATAAGCGACATAAAAACCGACTTTAGACCGCAATGAGTACTGACTTTATCAATAGCTTTCCCTGATAGATATGACAAATGTGGAAACTGACTCCTTTCCCTAATTGAATCTGTGGCTTCTCCCATTCTGCGCATTGTACATGTAAACCGTTGTCAGAGAAACTTTCAGGTTAGGTAAAATCCTGGTCTGGTGATATGGAAGACTTGTGGTGGTGGTTTGGTATGTTGTGAGGCTTTGTGGATGGTTCACGGTAATTGGTTAACCGGAATAGGATGTTTAATGGAGAGACCAACCTAGTTGCCATTGAACACCAACGGTCATGCCATCTTTGGAAGTTGGTCTAACAATGATCTTGATGTCTTTCCCCAGCTTCATTATCAACCAGTAGAAGAAAGCCATCACTTGCTGCCACAAAAGACCATATTACCCTTATAACATACCTGTTCAGAAAGTAAGTTGTACAGACAAGAGCTTAATATGTGTTTACCTTCTTGCCTTGCAAGAGCCTGTAAGAAGATAAGAAGTTGCAAAAGCATTGGCATTCATCTCCAATAACTTCTGATATTCCATCTATGTTCCGCTCCTTGATATCGTTGTATAGTTTCAGAACCGCCTCCTCTGCTCGATAGTTTTCTTCCTTGTCCTCCTCAGATTGATGACTCTCTTCTTCTCCCTCGTCCTCCTTGGCTCGATACTCTTTTTCGGCCTCCTCTCCTCCATGGTCTTGTTCATTGTCCTCTTCTTTCTGTTCCCTTATCGGTCCTATTTTCCTTGCTCGTCTTACATTGTTCAAAGCTTTTAGATTTGAATGTAATCGATCACATCGAAAACTATGATTGAAAGAACCCTTGTGACTTGTTGATAACAAGCAAAAGTTTGTGGGGTGAAAATGTGAGCATGAGCTAAAGCTACTTGTCCTCCTTGCACATATATTAGATGAAAAGATTCGAGTAATATACATATAAGAAGAGGATGTCATTGTTTTATAAATTGGTTAGATTTTGCTGATTACAATATAAGATTGCATTACTATATGATAATAGTTTTGTGGCGATCAAAGATTATTCATTTATGTGAAGTTTGGCTAATGTGTGTAAGAAGAAGAAGAAACGAATCAAAGTAAGTTTGTTCTACAAAGCAAAGTGACATAACTAATGTGAGAAGGTAAGAATAAATTTATTTGTGTTAACTGTTAATGCTATACATGGAAAGTTCTATTTCTCTTATGATTTATTCAACCTAATATTGATGATTGCATGTTAAGGGTGGGCATAAGCCCACTCAGGTCTGACCCATTTCAGAAGTCACCAAGAGAGTTCGTTGGGCCCTATCCGGAGTTCGGCCCAAAGGCCCGCCGAAGTCAAGGCCCAGCCGAAGTCAAAAGCCCAATTAAAGGAGGCATGCGCGACAGTGACATCGGTACGGACCTGCCAAGGCTGACACATGTGTCAGTACGGACCTGCAAGATGCAAAGGTCAGCCGAACGGGCATTAAATGCAGGAGCATGCTCGACAACCGCATTAAATGCAAAGGTATGTTCGACATAACAGCTTTCCGTATGTCGAGCATGCGCCGAAGCAATCCCGCCAAAAGAGCAAAACCCCGCCAAGGATCAGAGGCCTTCACTATAAATAGAGAGTTCCGACTCAGAAGAAAGGGATCCGAATTTTAGAGAGAGAAAACTACTGTAAACATATCAATTCACTTCGACATTGTATCAAACAATCAATCTATAAACAAACGAACTCCGAGTTCTTATTCACTTTCTGTTCGGCATATTATTTTCCGTTCGGCATATTACTTTCTGTTCGGCACTTTACTCTTATTTTCACTTCGGTACCACCTGTTCGTCCCCATTATCACTTAACGAGTTTTCCGACCCTCTTCTATTACAATCATACCAGTTCGGCCTCGTGACCGAACCCTGTTTTAACATTTGGCGCCGTCTGAGGGGACATCTCAAGAAAATCTCTCACGCTTACGATAATTCACGAACAGCCCGAAGTCAAGAAGAATACCAACATCTCCAGCCACAATGACAAACCAACCAGAAAACGTTTCACACAGACCAGTCGTCCTACAAGCTGCACTCGCCGAAGCTCTGACATCGGCAACCCCGGTTGGCCAAACTTCGGTAGTCCTGGAATTGGAACTTCACACGCCGATAGCGGTTCGTACAACTGTCGCTGAACCGGTACTTGAACCAAGGGTCACTATCGCTGTACCACGCGATACCCCAACAACGGTCGCCGAAGTCAACCGCTCCAACCAAGACGATCAATCCGAAATCGCCGAACTCCTCACCAGCCTGATGAACAAGGTGGACACACTGACTAGGTCCACCAACGAGCGATTCGAAGCACTTTCGGGCGAAAGATCCCGAAACCTGAGACCAATCATCGACTCCTCACCGAACATCCCGAGAAATCTGTTCGGAGGACCCTCGGCAGACGCGACTCAGTTTGCAACATAGGGAATTCAACACCCCCAGGTTTTCAGCCCACTAACAGGACGCCTCTACGGGACTCACGACCCGACGACAATCTACAACTCCCCGCAATTCACCCACCAAGCTGCCGGACTAAGCACACATCAGCGAACCCCGCGGTTCGCCAACCCTCAATTCGGCACGAACGATCATTTTCCTCAGTTCGGTCAGGATGCATCTACCTTCCCGCAAACCGGAAGAGATTACGAACTGGAAAGAATGCGCCAAGAGTTGGCCGAAATGAACTCTCGCGTCCACGAGCGCAGCACCTGAGATCGGCTGTGTCCTGCGAAAAGCACAGAATGACCCTTTCACATCGGACATTACGAGATTCCGTATTCCACATCCCGGGAAAATCACCATCCCGAAGTACGACGGAACGAAAGACCCCGTGCAACACATCACATCGTTTACCATATCGATGGGCAGAGCACATTTCGCACCCGAACTGCGGGACGCGGGTTATTGTCAGCTCTTCGTCGAAAATCTGACGGGTGGAGCGCAACGATGGTTCAATAGGCTAACGCCGAACTCAATCTGGAACTTCCACGAGCTCCAGACCGTCTTCCTCAAACATTACTCGATGTACATCCACAAGGAGCTGTCGATCGCCGACCTATGGAAGATGACGCAGGCAGAAGGAGAATCACTCCGGCTATACGTCGAGAGATTCAAGGATGTTGCCTCCAGAATAAAAGTGCCGGATGACGTCGCCATCGAAGCACTTCGAAACGGGGTCTGGACTGAATCCCAGTTTTTCCGCGAACTCACAACGAATCTGCCGAAGACCTTGGAGGATGCTTTGCATAGGGCAACGACATACATCAAACTAGAAGAAGACATAGCCAGTTTTAAAAAGAAAAGGACGCCGACAAAGACCGTCCCAAGAGAAAAAGAAAAACAAGAAGAATACCGCGAACCGCGACAACACTTCGACGCGGAACACAAAAATCGACACCTCAGAGTCCTTTCGGTCGAGGAAGCCGAAGAACAGGCGGTTCATAACGTCAACCGTCCCGAATATAAACGAACTGGAAACAGTTCGGGATATCCGAACAGAGGGAACTGCCACTGAAAGGAACAATGTCGAAGCCAAAACGACGAACCGACTATCGACGCCGAAGGTAATACCAAAAATAAAGAAAAAAAAAAAAAAAAAAATAAAATAAATTATACTATCTCCTAAAAAACCGAACTACGAATGGCTTGATCCCTTATTGGGTACGTAGGCAGCCTTTCTAAAGGCGCAGCTATAATAAAATAAAAAATAATTTTTCCTTAATACGAGTTCCGAACTCAGGAAACACGAGCTCAGTACTCAGACAAAAACGAACTCCGAGTTCGGTCACACAAGCTCTTCGCTTATACTAAAACGGGCTTCGCGCTCTATCTTTAAGTCGGTCTATTCCGCAAACTAATTAGCCACTATCTTAAAGTGCAGTGGGCTATTCACCCACTATTTTGCAAGGAAGATATCTATGAACTCATGTTCAACACTTGCAGTGGCCCAATCCGAAACCACAAAAGCCGAGTACCTCGCAACCTCGAAAAACGGTTCGTATCATATGCGAACCATGAAAGAAGAATGTACAAGAAATAAAATAAGTTCGACATGCGAACAAGGAAGACTGATAGACGAACCAACATCAGGACTTTTTATATCGATGTTCGAGAAGGTCGATCCCAACAACGGGCCCGAAAACTAAAAGAGAAGTGATGTACGAATAAAGACAGAAGGACGAGCCAAAATGGAAAGGAAAAGACTTGTATTAATAAGGGCAACAAGGCCGACCCCAACAGTCGACCCAAAATTACAAAAAAGAAGGGCCGGTGACGTGGCATTCCCCAAATCGATCATATGCCAATGGTGACTCCTCAAACGCGCCAAGGCCGATCTCTTTTAGTTCGCCTCTCCTAAAAAGCCGAACTGGGGGAGGGACTAATGTTAAGGGTGGGCCTAAGCCCACTCAGGCCTGACCCATTTCAGAAGTCACCAAGAGAGTTCGTTGGGCCCTATCCGGAGTTCGGCCCAAAGGCCCGCCGAAGCCAAGGCCCAGCCGAAGTCAAAAGCCCAATTAAAGGAGGCATGCGCGACAGTGACATCGGTACGGACCTGCCAAGGCTGACACAGGTGTCAGTACGGACCTGCAAGATGCAGAGGTCAGCCGAACGGGCATTAAATGCAGGAGCATGCTCGACAACCGCATTAAATGCAAAGGTATGTTCGACGAACGACTTTCCGTATGTCGAGCATGCGCCGAAGCAATCCCGCCAAAAGAGCAAAACCCCGCCAAGGATCAGAGGCCTTCACTATAAATAGAGAGTTCCGACTCAGAAGAAAGGGATCCGAATTTTAGAGAGAGAAAACTACTGTAAACATATCAATTCACTTCGACATTGTATCAAACAATCAATCTATAAACAAACGAACTCCGAGTTCTTATTCACTTTCTGTTCGACATATTATTTTCCGTTCGGCATATTACTTTCTGTTCGGCACTTTACTCTTATTTTCACTTCGGTACCACATGTTCGTCCTCATTATCACTTAACGAGTTTTCCGACCCTCTTCTATTACAATCATACCAGTTCGACCTCGTGACCGAACCCTGTTTTAACATTGCAACACAAACAAAAACACCAAATTAAAATATAAGAAATATAAGCTTGTTAATTAGGATATGATTTTCCTCTTTAAAGTTAAAACCAATTATAATGATCTGGATTGGTTATATTCTTTACATAATAGAGTTGGTCCATTTAAGAACACGGCCATTTTTTTAAAAAAATGTAATGCATCAAATATTAAACAAATCAAAAGGGTTAGGGAATCATTAGGCTGAAAATGCCAAATTAAGTTCACGGGAATGATCATGCAAATAATTTACGTGATAAGAAAAACAGGTCAGATCTATATAATTGATATGATATGTTTATTAAAATCTTTAAATCTATAGAAAAAATCATACTATTGTAATTGGATTTATCTTAATTTTGAGGGATATAAAAATAAAGTTGAACATGTCAAAGATGGTTCACGGGGGTCCTAAATCGAGTTATTTATTACACATTATCATTAGTAAAATCACTAATTAATAATTTACCTGTGGTGAAAAACATTCTCCCTTGCTGACATGTCACAAATACGTTTATAATGATTCGAGTTAAATAAATATTAGTCTAAAGTGGTAAAAGAAATGTTAAAAGGTGACAGTTTTTTTAAACCTCATAACATCAAAACGCAAATGTATCAACCTTTTGCGTGTGTTCAAGTACAACGATAACATTATTATCAATTATCATCTTGCTTATATCTTTTAAAGTATTTAATAAAAAAATTACTATTATTTTTAAAACGAAAAGGTTGCAATTTTTTTTGATTCCACCACTATTTTCATAAAAAATGCCTCTTATGATACGAAACATGCTAAATCTATACATTATCTTGAATCCCTCATGCAACTTTATTAATAAATATATAAACATATCGGTGATATTAAAAAAATAAAAATTAGGAAAAGTTGTTCCAAGTTGAATTTAAATATATGGACCCACCATATCATATTAAGGAATGATTTATTCTTTGATTCTTCTTAATTAAATCCGTTGCTAATCATAGTCACGAGCCAAAACATAATTGATAACAATTTTATCTTTTAAGTAAATACTGAAAAACCATGTAGACAGCAAATAAACAAATCATTGATTTTTTATTCAACAGAAACAAATGAACAAATTACAATAGAGAGAACAACATTGTAAACTCAAGCAAATTAAAGAGCAAACTCACTTCATAAACTTACATCAATTCAAATAAACCAACAAGAAAACGAAACATAGCAATCAAAAGGGTTCAAGAGTTCTCATGTTTTGTAATCTTATGGGCATTGGAAGCCACGTGGCGCCTTTCTGCTACAAACATTGAGAAGCAAGCTAAGGTTGATAGGAACGTTAAGGTTGATGCCAAGAACACTAGCCTTAAGAGCGGTGCAAAGACAAACCGCGGCTTCAAGATCGACCAAACCCTGGATGAGGCTACAACATGGAGTCACCGGAGGAGTGCCTAAAGTTACATCTTTCAATAAGTTGAGCGCGTTGACACAAACACCGAGTTTTAAGGCATCTTTAGGGCAAGTCCCGGTGGTGGTCGGTGGTGTGGTCGGTGTGGTTGGTGTGGTCGGTGTGGTTGGTGTGGTTGGGGGGCTAGGTTTGTGTTTGCGGTGTTTGTGTGGTGGAGGAGGGCAATTGATGCTTCGCGTGGCTGTCGTGAGGGTGAAGAACAAGATGTTGAAGAGAAGGAAGAGAGCAAGAGAGTTCTTAAGAGCCATTGGTTAGTTCTTGATCCTTAATTAAAGAAACTTTTTTCAAGTAAGAAGTAGAGTGTATGTATAGTGGTGGAGAAAAGTGAAGAGTGTTAAGTGTGTATTTATAAGGTGAAGTGAATGATGATGGCTTTTAAGTAGAGAATAAAATGAGGTATATTATAAACTCAATATGATTTGATTAATATTAGTGGCTATTATAATACTAATTTGGACCGACCATGTTCTAGCTCTAGGGTATTTAGCTGGCGATAAGCATAAGAGTTTGGAGCTATGTATAAAGTTGTTATATTAAAATTGTTTTCTATATGTCTTGTTTTGTTACTATTAATACATTCCTTTTTATATTAATTTACATTGTTATATACATAAAGTTATGTGATATTTTTAAACTTAAATTTTTCATAGACTTTTTGTGTATAAATAATTTGTGAAACAAATAGTTTACATAAGGTGGTCTGGTCTATTCAATGAAATCTCTTATATAAGGTCATTAAAAGCCATTATATTGGTTTATGTCTGTTTTTCTTTTTTTCTTTTTTCTTGATTTTTAACATCTTCAGGTTCCTTTAGGTTTCAACTTTTGTAGAAAAATTTGTTGGTATATACATTGTGAATAGCTATATTGCTCTACTTAAAGCAAAAAAGAACATTAATGTCACAGACAATAGAACATTTTGAGACATGGGTCTATATAAATGCACATAAGAAAAATATTGTGATTGTAAACATGCTTAGGCACTCAATCTTACTCTTCAATATTGTACAATAATGTTATCCCATTTTCCTTTTGACTTGATTTTATCTTCTTTTATTCTAAATGTTGATTTGATAGTTTAGATGCTGGATTAGGGTCTGGTGTAGAGTTTACAAAAACAGTTTAATATGAATTTCAATTGGTGACTTATAACAATATTTGAAGGGGAAAACCAAATAAAAAGCTCACATAACTATAATCATATATACACATAGAGAATGTTTTATGGTGCAAAAATATTGATATCATGGACAACTAAAGCCTCGTGGAATTCTACGACCACAAACTTTAAAGAAAATGTTAAAATTAGGAGACAAAGAGAAAGGTCTTGCTCCAACAGATTTGCATAGACAAGTAACTGCATCCACATCAGAAAGATTACGAACGATGGAACAACATGGATTTGCCCTTGCAGCGCCTAAGGAAGCGTCTGCTGTTGCAAGGATATTTGCACATATTTGTAACTCGGTAGCATTTTTTAAGCAAATGCCACCGAAAGGAGGCGGTGGTGATGGTGTTATCGGTGGAGGAGGCGGCGGTGATGGTGTTATCGGTGCACGAGGTGGTGGTGTGGTTACTGGTGGAGGAGGTGATATTGTTTGTATTGGAGGTGGTGGTAGGATATTAGGCGGCGGTGGAAACATAATTGACGATGGTCCCGGACGACTAAAACCTTGTGGAATCCTACGACCACAAACTCTAAAGAAAATGTTAAAATTAGGAGACAAAGAGAAAGGTCTTGCTCCAACGGACTTGCATAGACAAGTAACCGCATCCACATCGGAAAGATTACGAACGATGGAACAACATGGATTTGCCCTTGCAGCGCCTAAGGAAGCGTCTGCTATTGCAAGGATATTTGCACATATTTGTAACTCGGTAGCATTTTTTAAGCAAATGCCACCGAAAGGAGGCGGTGGTGATGGTGTTATCGGTGGAGGAGGCGGCGGTGATGGTGTTATCGGTGCACGAGGTGGTGGTGTGGTTACTGGTGGAGGAGGTGATATTGTTTGTATTGGAGGTGGTGGTAGGATATTAGGCGGCGGTGGAAACATAATTGACGATGGTCCTGGACAGCTAAAACCTTGTGGAATCCTACGACCACAAACTCTAAAGAAAATGTTAAAATTAGGAGACAAAGAGAAAGGTCTTGCTCCAACAGACTTGCATAGACAAGTAACTGCATCCACATCAGAAAGATTACGAACGATGGAACAACATGGATTTGCCCTTGCAGCGCCTAGGAAAGCGTCAGCTGTTGCAAGGATATTTGCACATATTTGTAACTCGGTAGCATTCTTTAAGCAAATGCCACCGGAAGAAGGCGGCGGTGATGGTGTTATCGGTGGAGGAGGTGGTGGTGTGGTTACTGGTGGAGGAGGTGCTGTTGTTTGTATTGGAGGTGGTGGTAGGATATTAGGTGGCGGTGGAAACATAATTGGCGATGGTCCTGGACAGCTAAAACCTTGTGGAATCCTACGACCACAAACTCTAAAGAAAATGTTAAAATTAGGAGACAAAGAGAAAGGTCTTGCTCCAACAGATTTGCATAGACAAGTAACTGCATCCACATCAGAAAGATTACGAACAATGGAACAACATGGATCTGCCCTTGCAGCACCTAGAAAAGCGTCAGCTATTGCAAGTATATTTGCACATATTTGTAACTCGGTAGCATTTTTTAAGCATATGCCACCGTAAATAGGCGGTGGAGGAGGAGGATGCGGTGTGATTGATGGTGGAGATGGTTGTGCATTCGGTGATGGGGATAGTGGGGTAGTTATTGGTTTGATGGCTGGTGGAGACTGAGGTGTGATAGGTGGTGGAGGCAATGGTTGTTTAATGGGTGGTGATGACCATGGTGTTTGAGTATTTGGTGGTGATGGGTTACATATACAAATACAAGGTGGTGGTGGAGGACATTGGATAGAAGATAGTTCAAGATTAGAACCATTATTGGCTCCTAATGTTAATAATGGATATATATTAAATATGAGAAAAAGGCTTATAAGAAATGATGCCATTTTTTGTTGGGTGGATGACAATACTAGATTTGGAAAGTATGGTTATTATTAGAATAGTCTAAAACTTTTTTTATTACTAGAATATTTTTGCTTACTTTTTTACCCTTTTATCATTTGACAACAAAAAACGTAATTACGTAAAATGCCATTACTATTTTTCTGCGCTTTTGCGTTTATTACGAAAAAACCAGCTGCGCTGATGTTACGGCAGACTTATTAGAACGGTAGATTTATATTTTGGAACGGTAGATTTATATTTTGGAACGGTAGATTTAAAAAACGATGGTAGACTTATAAAAATGGTTGGTAGAGTTATTTCGTTAAATCCGGTAGACTTATATTTCTGACATAGTAGATTTGTTTGGGTGTGGTAGACTTTTATCGACATTAGTAGATTTGTTCAACAGACACGGTAGAGTTAAATACGTTTGGTAGATTTTTAAACCTTGGAAGCTCACATTTGACTTTTTAGGAATTTTCGTTGACTAAATCGGTAGATTTGTTTTATATGATGGTAGATTTTTTATGTTTATTGGTAGGTTTATTTACTGACTTGGTAGGTTTAATATTGTTATTTGTTTTTGTGTGTGATGGTAGACTTGTTCATGTAGTGGTAGATTTTGTAAAATTATATAGACGTAACCATTGTTGCGGTAGACTAATTGTACCAGTTTTCATTTTCCGTCTTGGTAGTAGATTTATTTCTTTGGTGGTAGATTTGTTATATGTTGGTAGATTTATTTTTGTTGATGGTAGAGTTTTGCTAATCTTTGAAGAGGTTACTTATAATAGTCTTCTCATGGCGATTTATCGAGTTTTCGGTAGATTTATTTGAAAACATAAAATAAGAAAAATAAAATTTATGTTAGGTTACGGTAGACTTTTTAATATATAAAACGTTTTAATTACTTTTATGCCCTTAGTTATGCACAACAATTACAAGCATTGGAAAAAAGGTTTTCAAGCACCCAAAAAATGCAATGGTGAAATTTCTCGTAAATGGAAAAGTTTAGTTGAACATGAAAATGTACAAAACAATGAAGAAGATGAGGACGACGAATTCAAATTTGATTAATGTGATGATATGGATGGTGCAAGTTCGGATGATGACTAAATGGAACACATAAAGATTTAAGGGAAGAATATGATAATTTTTGGTAGACTTAGATTTAATTGAAAATACATCGTGGTAGATTTTAAAACATAAAATAAGAAAAATGAAATTTATGTTATGTTATGGTAGACTTTAGATATTTGTTACGGTAGATTTTTTATATATAAAAACGTGTTAGTACTTCTATGTCTTTACCTATGCACACAATTTCATAAAAACCTCTTTCTCCTATTTTCACCACACTTATTTTCATTTGCATCCTCCTTCTATTTGATCTTTGGATTTAGATCTTTCATTCATTTACAAAAAAATAGTTATCTTAAAACATGAATCAAGTCATTTGGATTGTGGAGAGTGGAGTTTTGAGAAGAATTGATTGATGTTTTTGGTTGATAAACGTAAATGATATTGTATCTTAGGTGTACTAAATACAATATTTTGAATATTTTTTCGACATAGTTTATTAAAATTTTGGTTTAGATGTAGGGGTTGAAAATGTAAAATTGAATTATATGAAATACTTTTTTTAACTAAACTATCATTAGACACACCAACAAAATTTATTTTAAATTCAAGGCAATTAAGTTGTTTTTACAACAATTGAAAAATAATATATGCTGCGATTGAAAGAACCATTGACACTATAAAGGATAAAAATAAATTTAAGTTTTGTTTTATTGCATTTGGTAATAATTTCCGTTTTAAAAAATTGTTATTGCCTATGTAATACATTTACAACTAATTTTTACAACAATATGAATTACCAAACCCAATATGAATCAACCAACAACGAATTTACCCTTATACATAAACAAATCTACCATTTTACATCAATAAATCTACCATCAAACCTTACAATAAAAAAATCTGTCAAAATAAGAACAAACACTATAACCCCAAACAAATCTACCACATTGAAAAAAATCAGATCTGAACATTTCTCATCGTTAGTGTTGAAAAATTTCGTTGCGACAAAGAAACAAAAACCATGTCGCCACGAGATAGACACTTCGCCGACCAAGAACATCACAAACCTCCTAAAAATATTAAACCACAATATTTCAAATCCTAAATACGCATAAACTTCATAAAATTACCAAATACAACATAAACTCGATTGAAGAAACATTAAACAAAAGATAAATGAAGAAATATATATTTTTTTGTCGAAAAATAATGAAAAATAAAGAGAGAAGAGACAAACATCTTTGCACCGTCGTCTGAATCCGCCATGAAGCCTCGTCGTCGTGAAACACAAAATAAGTCTACCACACCAAATTTGCACAAAATAAAGATACCGAGAAAAGTCTACCACAACAAGTTATGAACAAAAAAATTGACAAATAAGTCTACCACTTCATCTAACGTTAAAGTAAAACAAATCTATTGCATAAGATTTAAAATAAACTAAACAAACTAATCACATAAAATATAACAAAAGAAATCTACCACAACTTTACAGATCCGTCGGATCTCGGCGGAGGAGAGATTGTTACAGATCCGATGGTTCTCGATGGTTCTCGACGGATCTCGGCGGATGATAGATTGTTACAGATCTGAAAGATCTCGACGCGTGGCTTTTAGTTTCTCTTTCTCCAACAAAAACGAATACAAAAATCTCAGATCTAAAACCGAGAACTCACCGGAAAACGAGATTGAACGGTGAACGAAACGACGCGAGTGTGACCGCCGTTGTAACGGAAACGAGATTGAACGATGAAGAGGAAGAAAATGAAGATTGACGATGACGATCTTCTTCTTTGTTTCTTCGTTGGAGAGAGAGAGAAAAGATGAAGAAGGAGAGAGAGATATGAAGGAGAGAGAGATGCAGAAAATAGAGAGATGAAGAACGAGAGAGTGAAAAGAGGAAAGAGAGAGAAGAGAGGAGAGAGAGAGAAGCGAGGAGAGAGAGAGAAGAGAGAAGAAGAAAGGAGGAGAGAGAGAAAAGAGGAAAGAGAGAAAAGAAAGAAGAAAGTTTTTTTTTTCATTAAAAAAAAGAAGAATGGCATTTTCGTTATTATAAACAAAACCAAAGGTAAATTTTCAAATCTAAACTTTCCAAGACTATTATAGTAAATCTTGCTTGATAAAAGACTAGTTAAGTAAATACTATACTTTCTAAGTCTAGTATAGTTATTGTTTCTTTTTTGTTTCGCTTCTTATAAGTTTGAGATATTTGAACTATTTATAAACGATGAAGTTAGAGTTATTTAGTGCAATAACGTGTTGACTAAATTGTGTTTGCCTAATTTTGCATTTATATTGGAAGTGTTTTACATAGAGATTGTTTGACCATGTGACTTATTATTATTATTATATTAAATTAGATTACGATTAAATTTGACAAAATAGTCTAAGCATCGGTTGATTTCCACCAATAAGTAGAGAGTCTTATTTTTGTCTAACTCATTATTCTGGCTTTTTGCTCCATATGCATCTAATCCTTGTTTTCTCGCTTATATTTGACTTTATGTATCTTTTCCTCCTTTTATAATCTATTGTTTTTTTTTTTCAAATCACCACATATATTTTTAAGTAATATTTTTTCTATAACATTAATGTATTAGTTTGTTTTTAAGATCAAGATCAACGTATTAACTACAAAAGTTTTTTACAGCACTAGACATTTTTCTCTTTTATTTCTTACTAGACTAAATGCGGTTTGTTTTAAGAATTTAAGAAAAGTTATATACTCCATAAAATTGGATATGAAAATCAGCAAAACAATATGTCTATTATATCACTTGTAAACACACAACTTAAGTTTCTTCCAAACACAAAGAAGTTTACACATACCTTTATAGACTTGTGTTCAAAAAAACTTGTGATCATATTTTTGGCACAAAACACTCATATTTGGTATTTTACAATTTCCTTTATAGTCTTCTGTTTTTTTACAGCTATATGTGTTTGATATTAAGTGAAACATGCGTGGTTGTACATTTAGTATAAGAAAGTTCTTACAATTTTTTCATGAAGTTCTTATTCATTTATATAGTAGGATAAAGTTCTTATTCATATAATTTTTTGGTATGAGAAAAAATAAGAAACTAAAGTTTTTTCATGACTATAGTATATACGCCAAGATAGCAATCAACGTCGATGGTATTGTGTATACATCATTGAATTTTTTTTCTCATTTTATCTTCCTTTAGCCGTAGTCATTGCCAATTATATTATTATTATTTTTGGTCAAAGTTCAATTATATGATTTAGATATGAATTCTTACAATCTAATTATTCTATCGTAAGCAAGGAAACTAACAAACCAAGTGCGATCAACGTTAAAGTTAACGTCCTTTAAATTTAAAATCTTGAGAAATAAATATGTCAATCGGTTATGAAACTTTAATTACTATAACAATAAAACATAGATGAAGAGAATAACATAAGATATATGCACTCACTATATCTAAGATTTAATGCATATGTGTATCAATTTATATCACAATTTAGAAATAATTTATGGCTTAGGGACTTCGCAAACATGTTTATGATTAGATTGCTAATTGTCCCAAATTTTATAATCTCCATTTTGCAATGAAATGAGAGAAAATAACAATAAACATAGGTAAACAAAAACTTTATTGATGTTTTATTATATTAGTAATGATTACTATAGAGTAAAAAAGTCACAAGCATTTAGTTGTGGCTTAATTGTTGGATAAGTTTTAGTGTGTTATCAGTATTTTGAGAGTTACAACGAAATTGGTTATGGGCAGGTGAAACCTCGGGGGATCCTGCGTCCACAAGCTCTACAAAGGATAATGATATTTAGAGAAGGTGGTGAACGTCTTGGACCTCGTGGTTGAACCAAACCACACAAGCACGCAATTGCATCAACATTAGATAAGTTGCGGATAAGGGAGCAACAAGGTTGTGCCCTTCCAAAATTTAGGAAATTTCCAAAACGTCTTACGGTTTTAGAACATGCCTTTTGTTGGGCGGCATTTCTGGGACACGTTGGTGGCAGTGGTGATGGAGGTGGAGTTCGTTGTGGTGGTGGTGGAGGTGGAGTTTGTGGTGATGGTGGAGGTGGAATTTGTGGTGGTGATGGAAGTGGAGTTTGTGTTGGTGGTGGTTGGGAGTTTGGAGGAGGTGTTGGTGGTGGAGTTTGTGGTGGTGGTGGAGGTGGAGTCTGTGGTGGTGGTAAAGGTGGAGTATCTCGTGGTGAGATGTTTGGTGGTGGGGTTTGCGATGGTGGAATGTCCGACAATGGAGTGTCTGGTAGGGGAGCGTTTGTTGGTGGAGTGTTAGGGGATGGAATATCCGGTGGTGGAGCATCGGGTGATGGAGCTTCTAGTGGTGGAACATTTGGTGTTGGTGGAGCGTCTGGTGGTGGAGTGTCGGGTGTTGAAGTGTCAGGGGGTGGAGTGCCAGGCGGTAGAACGTCTGGTAAGGGAGCGTCGGGTGATCGAACATCTGGTGGTGGAACGTCTTGTGGTGGAGAGTTTGGTGGTGGAGCGTCAGGTGGGGGAGCATCGGGTATTTGAACGTCCGGTGGTGAAACGTTTGGTGATGGTGGAGTGTTAGATGGTGGAACATCAATTGTTGGATTATTTGGTGATGGAGCATTAGGTGGTGGAGATTCGAGTGATGGAACGTCCGGTGGTGGAGCATCTGGTGCTGGTAGAGTGTTAGGTGGGGGAGCATCGGGTGATAAAACGTCTGGTGGTGGAGCGTCTGGTGTTGGTGGAGTGTTAGGTTGTGGAACATCAGGTGGTGGAGTGTCAGGTGATGGAGCGTCCGGTGGTGGAGCGTTTAGTGATGGTGGAGTGTTAGGTGGTGGAGCATCGGGTGATGCAACGTCTGGTGGTGGAACGTCTGGTGTTGGTGGAGTGTCAGGTGGTGAAACGTTAGGTGGTGGAGATTCGGGTAATGGAAGGTCAGGTGGTGGAGCGTCTGGTGCTGGTGGAGCGTCGGGTGATAGAACGCTTGGTGGTGGAGTGTCTGGTGCTGGTGGAGTGTCAGGTGGTGAAGCGTTAGGTGTTGGAGATTCGGGTAATGGAACGGCTGGTGGTGGAGCGTCTGGTGCTGCTGGAGTGTCAGATGGGGGAGCGTCGGGTGATAGAAGGTCTGGAGGTGGAGCGTCTTGTGTTGGTTGAGTGTTAGGTTGTGGAACATCAGGTGGTGGAGTGTTATGTGATGGAACGTCCGGTGGTGGAGCGTCTGGTGATGTTGGAATGTCAGGTGGTGGAGCATCTGGTGATGTTGGAATGTCAGGTGGTGGAGCGTCTGGTGATGTTGGAATGTCAGGTGGTGGAGTGTTAGGTGATGTTGGAATGTCAGGTGGTGGAGCATCTGGTGATGTTGGAATGTCAGGTGGTGGAGTGTTAGGTGATGGAACGTCCGGTGGTGGAGCGTTTGGTGATGTTGGAATGTCAGGTGGTGGAGCATCTGGTGATGTTGGAATGTCAGGTGGTGGAGCGTCGGGTGATGTGACATCCGGTGGTGGAACGTCGGGTGATGTAACATCCGGTGGTGGAACACCTGGTGTTGGTGGAGTGTTAGGTGGTGGAGAAGTATTTGGTAGCGGAGTGCTTGATGGTGGAGTACTAGGGGGTGGAGTGTTTGGTGGTGGAACCTCCGGTGTCGAAACATCAGGTGTTGGAACATTAGATGGTGGAAACTCTGGCGGTGAAAATATTGGTGGTTGAGTATTCGGTGGAAATACAAGCGGAGGTAGACAAGTACATGGTGGACACACAAAAGCTGGTGGAGGCGGAGGTCGACGTGGAGGTGGAGGCGGAGGTCGACGTGGAGGTGGTGGCGGAGGTCGACGTGGAGGTGGAGGTGGAGGTCGGCGTATAGGTGGAGGTGGAGGCCGACGTATAGGTGGAGGTGGAGGTCGTCGACGATTGGACAGACTCTGAGCTTCGGTTTGGTGGAGTAAAAGGATGATGATTAGTGAGAAAATAAGAACTACGGCTTTTGTTGCCATTTTATCTATACAAAATGAAAATTGTACGGACGATGGTGTGTTGAAATGTAGTGTGGATGTGGTTATTTATAGTGGATGATGGAGGGTCAAATGAAAAAACAAACAAGAAAAATTAAGAGTTTTGAATTAGGCCACTTTTTCAATTGCCAAACCCTCTTTAATTTTCTGGTTAAGGCTCATAGGTGGCTTCACTTTAAAGTTATTTATCAATAAAAAGATCGGTGACTTAATTAGCCTCATGTAGTGATTACTTTTACAAATTTTGATATAATCAATCCGGGAAATCGAATTATTCTTAGTCGTTAGATAATTAAAGACTATATATGTATGAAGATATGCATTTCTTCTCGTTCCTTTACAATTACTATATGCTGATATGCATGTGATATTGTTTAAATATATTTATACGTTTTTAAATATAAGGTTCATGAGTACAACAATTCATATTTTTTTTGTAATTTCTAGACTTCTAGTCATATGTATTTCCATATCATAGCACTTCCATGCATGTGTCAAAAATGTATAAAAGCAAAGGATTTGTAACGTTTCCAAATATGTGATGGATTATAAGTAATTATCTTGTTTTGATAGTTTAGTAAATAGTGGGCTTACTCCATTAATTCCATCTCAAAAATATTTCCTATTATGGCTATCTCTAACCATAATAGGAAATGTCTAAGTTAGCTTGTTCTCCAAGTCTCTATAGTTAGGCCAAAACATATTTTTGATCTTTTTTTTTATTTACTCTGAGTTTTCCAGGTTTATATGTTAATTAAGCTGGGTTTGGTTTTAGTGTGTTCCTTATGAAATTGAGGGCTAGCGATAATACATATAATAAAATCATCATACTTGCTTATTCGAAATTGAATGTACATCTAAAAAATTGTTATAAATTTAGTAAAGAAAACGATTTTTAATGTTTTTTGTGTGAATATGATATTAAGTAAAACAGTTTGTGTATTTAAATAAGTGGGCTACAACCATATTTAAATAATATATTACCCGAATGGGAAATTTTTAATAAATAGAAAACAATGACTCTGTTTAGTATTAACCTTCGTGATTAATAATTAAGTTTTAGAGTTTTTGGCCTTTGACGAAACGTTTATATCATTAAACTTTACTTGCCTAACCTTTCCTCTACAACGACGAAAGCTGCTGCATGAATTAGAGGGACCAAAACCTACGATTTCGGCTATGTATTTAATTAAATACATGTATAGTAAAAAAATCTAATCTTAAGATTCCGTAAGTTTTTGAAGCTAACACTTTTTTGTTGAATGTGTAGTTTTACGCATCATATACAAAATTATATAAAACTAAACTATTGTCAAAAAAAAAAAAAACTAAAATAATACCTCATTAACAAAAACAATCGAATGTATGTAAAGATCTTTCAATAATATAAGATGTTTTATGTTCCATACAACTTGTGAAATGATGAATTAGTATTTTTGACAAATTATTTTTTGCAATCTTTTGCAATAATAAATTATGTGTTTTTATTCATAATATCTTATATTTTAAATAGAGAGAGTACATAAGTATTTTCAAAAATTACATTTCTCCACCTTAGCTAGAAGTGTAATTGCCTAAGTTAAATTTTGGACTTTTTGTTAATAACTTTTAAAGTCACATTCGGTGGTAACCAAACTAAAGCTTCCAAAATCTAAACCCTATAAATACAAACCATCACTACCAATTAAATATTGAAAACTCAAACTCCTCCTTTTCTCTCCATCAAAATCTTACTAGCCATTTTTTAACCTAATGGCTTCAAAAATGACGACGAACGTTATTGCTCTCTACCTCACTTTCAACTTCGTTTTCTTGGGTTTCGCCGCTGCACAACCACCCGTGGCACAACCTTTGGTGTGTCCTATTAGCTTGCGTGAACTCGGGGTTTGCGTCGACCTATTTGGACTCGTAGCCATCATTATTAGCCCAACACGTGTGGCCCGATGTTGCGATCTCTTAGCTGGAGTTGGTGCTCCTCGAGCGTCTGTATGTGCATGTGATGCCGCTAGGATCAGCATTCTCGGCTTATTGAACATCAATGCTAGGGTGGACCGCCTTCTTAGCCGTTGCCCTGCATCAATAAGACCACCTAATGGTGTTAACTGCAACTAATAAAGTATACAACATGAAGACTCTTTATCTATAAATAATGTTAAAATCCAATAAAAATAAGCATATGTGTTCCGTGTGTATCGGTTCATGGTGCAATTATGTTTTTCTTTAAGTAACTATGTTTTTATCTTATGTTTGTAATAAAAAAAAAATGAAACTTGGATGATTATTCAATGCCCCCATAATTAGTCCATTCAGAAGAATAAAATGTTTTGTACGACAACACAAAATTGTAAAGTCTTAAGCCGTTAACGATTGCGAAATAAGTATTGTTAAAATGGGTCCCAAACATCTTTTGTTGATCAATTGGTGAAAATATATGAGCATTAATCCATTTATCAATGTTATAGACAATAATTGATTCACTAGACCATATATATATAATAACCTCTAAAATTTGGTCTACCAAAGAAAAGAGTGACTAATATAACCGAGTGTTTTAAGATTGACTAAAATTTACAAAGTAAGCTAAGGACCAAAGTGCTTCTGTAATTTCTCATGAGTATCATTTGTTATTTCACCAATCATTACATTGACAATAACCTTCATATTACTAACCAAAAACATACCTCAATAAGATGTCTTATATATATATATATATATATATATATATATAATTGAGATTAATGAATAACTATAGTTACAAGGAGATGCCAACAAAAAATATAATTAAACAACAAGATGGTCATGATTATAAAACTCCCTCTGACCCACTTTTAATTTTTTTTTCAAATAAATAATGTAAGTCAAAGTACTCATTAACTCATCATATTTCACTTTAATTTTTGTTTTCTTTCTACATTATTTTTAATATACTTAATTAACGTGTGTTTATTAAAGAAAAAGTTCTTAAAAGGTATGCATTCAACTAAAAAAATCTTACAATTTGGGAGAAAGGGAGTAATAATACCTGTTTTTAGCGTGTGTGTTGTAATAATATAGAATAAAATCGTGATTATATATATATATTTTTTTTATTACATCAGTGATTATATATTTTGAGATGTTAACTTTTAGTATAGAGCTTTTGGCCTTGCTGAAACGTTAGTATCATTAATGATTAATCTTAATTACTTGCCAAACATTTCCCTCTAGAACCAGAGAAGCTGCTACAATGTATTAGAGGGACTCAGGGACCCAAACGGCCAAACCTACGATTTTGGCTACATATATTTAATTAATCACATGTATAATAACCTTGACTAATCTCAAGATTCAACGAGTTTTTGATGATAAAAGACTTAAGTTAATTGTTATTGGGGGTAAATTTTAGTTTTGTATATTTCAGCTTAATTATATGGATGATTCAAAATTATATAAAAATCAATTCTCACACCACATTTTACATAGAATGATAAAATTATATAAACAATCATGTACACATAATAACTTTTTCTTTTTCATAATTTCTAAGTTTCTTATAACTTCAAAATTGAGGTCTAAAATCTAATTTTCATGTGTTTGGACCTTTCCTTCCACTGGAAATCAAATTATGAAACTCATGGAATTAATCCTTAAACTACTAGCATAATACACATTTGGTCATAATTTCAAGATAAATTCCTTAAAATACCATCAAAATAAGTTTTTGTTTTGAAAAGACCATTATAAAAAAATTTATAACAAAAATACCATTAAAATGTTTTTTATAACAAATATACCATCAAAAAGTAGTAGTTTACAAAAATAGCAGAAATACAAAAAACGAGTTTTAACACTTTTAGATTTTATATTTATCATTTGGGTTCGCTATATAGTGTTTATGGTATAGTTTTGAAAGGGTGGGGTATAGTTTTTGAAGGTTTTATGTGTAATTTTGAAAATTTAAGATTTGTGGTATTTATGAGAAAAAACTTTTTAATGGTATTTGTAAAACTTTCGAAAATTTGTGCTAATTGTGTTAAAAAAACAAATTTATTGGTATTCATAAGAATTGCCCTAATTTCAAGGGTTTTTACTTAAATCAACATAAAATACATTTCCTTACTGCACAAAATTTATTATGTTGAATTGTCTTAGTTGATTTTAAGTTAAATAACTTTTTAATAATTCACATTTTATGGTAACCAAACAAAACATTCCAAACCCCTATAAATACAACCCATCACAACCAAATACTAACAACTCATCACACTCCTCCTTATCTCTCCATCAAAATCTTATTAACCATTTTTTAACCTAATGGCTTCAAAAATGATGACGAACGTTATTGCTCTCTACCTCACTTTCAACTTCATTTTCTTGGGTTTCGCCGCGGCACAACCACCCAGGGCACAACCTTTGGTGTGTCCTATTAGCTTGAGTGAACTCAGGGTTTGCGTCGACCTACTTGGACTCGTGGGCATCATTATTAGCCCAACACGTTTGGCCCAATGTTGCGATCTCTTAGCTGGAGTTGGTGCTCCTCAAGCGTCTGTATGTGCATGCGTCGCCGCTAGGATCAGCATTCTCGGCTTATTGAACATCAATGCTAGAGTGGACCGCCTTCTTCGCCGCTGCCCTGCATCAATAAGACCACCTTATAACGGTGTTAACTGCAACCAGTAAAGTATACAACATGAAGACTCTTTATCTATAAATAATGTTAAAATCCAATAAAAAAATAAGCATATGTGTTCCGTGTGTATCGGTTCATGGTGCAACTATGTTTTTCTTTAAGTTAACTATGTTTTTTATCTTATGTTTTGTAATAAAATGAAACTTGTTTGGTGTGTTTCACATGTTGGCCTTCTTGATTCAAATTCATAGGTGTTATTTAGTGCCCATTAGGATTTTATATGACGACACAAAATCGTAAAGTATTAAGCCGTTAACGATTGCGAAAATAAGTAGCTTAAGAAAACCTAAGAAAGAGTATAGTAAAAAGTGTGTCTCAAACATCTTTTGCTTATCAATTTGTTACAATATGAGCAAAAAACAACTATTTATCAATGTTATTGACAATAACTGTCTCATTAAACATTATATTAACCTCTAATATTGTTAATCTACCAAAAGAACAGAGAGACTACAATTTTTTTTAAAATAAGGCGAGTAAAAAAGCGACTCTCTAATTTCTCAAGATAATCATTTGTAATTTCACTAAACATTACATTAACTCACAATGACACAAAGAACAATAATTAATATAATTAATATATTAATTATATATATTAATTGAGAAAACACTTGGTGAATTATTTGAATGAAACTTTTCTTCGGAAAATGCCACGTGTACTGCATCTTCGCCGTCTGATCCTCGAAAGGGATGCATCCGGCCATGATTCCGTCGAAAATGGCTTTCCGCGACGAGTTGGAGTATTTCCCGGCAAGCTGTTTGGATGAAACGACGTCGGATAAGGAAAAAGTTTATTATAATTGCAAAAAGTCCTTATTTTTTACATACACTCTTTAATTTAACAATCTTTATTTCTAAATCGAAATTAAACCTAATAAAGATTAATAAATTGGAATAACTCTGCTTAGACATCTTTATAGGGGTTCTAGGATATAAGTTTTAACGGGTGGCCCCACTAATTATATTAAAAACGGATGTCCAAATCTCTTATATAAGCGACGACTTCTGTATTTTTTGCGGGCTCTACTGCTACGTGACGGCCCGCAATTGGTTAGCTTTTTTTTTTAATTAAATAAAAAAGAAATAAAAATATCTTAGAATCCCCTCACCTATATTGATGCTCTTATATAACTAACCAAACCAAATTAATTAGTAACCGAATTAAATCAATTAAACAGAGCCACACACTTCAAGAAAAAGTCAACAACTAATAATAATCTCATGGCGGCAAAGAAACCATCTCTCAGTGAATTATACGCCACGTGGTCCAAAACCCTAACGGAAACCTGCCTCCCTCTCCTCTGTCACTCTCTCTCCGCCGCCGCCGCCAACATAACCACCGTCCTCCGCCACATCGACTCGTACTACGACGACCTAGACGGCTACGCCGATCCAAACACGATCCTCTACATCCTCTTCCCTCCTCGACGCAGCTCGCTAGAGATGCCTCTTCTCTTCCTCGGCGACATCGACCCTCGTTTTCTCACACGCGTCATCGCGTCTCTCGTGAACCGACACGATCAAGAAGATCCACACGAGCCTTACCCTGACCTAACAAACTTTCGCCAAGCCGAAACAAGAATCCTTGAGATCAAGACCGAGATTTCGCGCCATGTCGACGATTTGCTGAAACGTGCGAGAGAAGCAAACGAAAGCTACGTGGAGATAGTCTCCGAAAGTTGGATGTTGGCGCAGCCGAGGAAGAGGAGGAGAACGGTTATGGAGACGGTATTAGCTTCGGATCCGGCCGCCAAGGGAGTGATGATGAAAGAGCTCGTGAGCGTCTTCGTGGATGCGAATCGGTTAAGGAAGCGTGTGATCCACGAAATTGTTGATTCCACCACGAGCGCGAATCAAAAGACTCTGTTTCTTGCATCTCTATGCGAGTTTCTTGCTTCCTTTAACGATCAGGTTACTACACTTTGATGTGTATCTTGATCTTTAAATAACTAACCGGTTTTCGTGTTTTCTTTTCTAAACCGTTTTAATCCTATATTTTTTCGCGCCGGCAGCATACAATAGAACCGGAGAATGAGAGGACTCTTTGGATGGAAGATGTAACAGAAGACATGAGCAACGAGTTCCTCTACAAATGTTTCTCCGAAACCGGAGAAGTCGTTTCCGCTACTTGCATGCGCCACAAGCAAACCGGAAATAGCAAAGGGTACGGATTTATCGTGTTTTTAACTTCCGACGCTGCGAAAAAAGCTCTAGAGAGGTACGACAATACACCGATCCCGGCCATCCAATCATCATCATCATCATCTCACACTCGTCATCAGCTGTTTAGACTGAATTGGTCGATTAAAGCATCGGGTCACGGTATATTCGTTGGGGATTTATCCGAAGATGCAACGACTAGTGTGCTACGTGACAAGTTTAAAGCATGTTATAATTCGGTTAAGGCCACAAGGGTTGTGATGGACAAAGAGACAGGACGTAGCAAAGGGTATGGTTTCGTTACCTTCGCGGATAAAAGTGAACATGATCGCGCTTTGGTTGAAATGAACGGTAGGTTTTGTTTAGGTAGGCGTATGAGAATTGTTAATGCATCTAGAAATTAGAATTTTATCTTTCAGGATTTGTCTGATCTCATGATTTATTGGGGGATTGATATACTAATAGGAGAGTTTCTTTGGTATTTTTGTAAATGATTTGGTTTCTTTATATAAGACTTATCTTGAAACTCTTTTTTTATCCTAATTAATGAGGATACCTCTATGAATTACATGCAATGATATGATTTAGTTAAGCAGTTATAATCCAAAACATAATTATTAGTTTAATCCTTTTAAAAAGGTCTCATAGTTTAACTTATGTATAATATTAGAAAAATGATGACATTAAAAAATGTTAATGAAAGGTTCTTGATTCTCTCCTACACAATGTCACAATCATCAAGAACATGTAGAGTTTTCTTCAAGCTTCCTCCATTTCGCTAAAGTTTTGAGAAACTTCTTCACCTACAAAAACACCATTAGTCCATCACACAACAAAATTAATTTAATACAATAACATATATATGTTATGATTATGATGATTTATACCTCGGAGGTGTCTTTAAGAGAGTAGAATGCATCGCTTTCTTTAGGCACCGGCGATACCAATATCCCAAATCCTCTGTTCCCTTCTCTTAGTACCTTGAATGCATCTTCATCGGTCGTGTCATCGCCTATGAAGATTGAGAAGTACTCATCATTGTTGCTTAATCCGAGAGATTCTAACAGAAACTCGACTGCTTTTCCTTTGTTCCATTCGACCACGGGCCGAACCTCTAAAACCTTAGTAATGTGTTTATTAAACCATGTTAATTAGAGCTTGTGAACTAAATATGAAATCATAGTTAGTGATACATTTGTTTGTTCATTGCAAGTATAAAGTACCTTTCTTCCGTGGGTTAGACGCAAACTAGGGTATTGTTTAAGGTGGTCATGTACGCGCTGAGCAACGATAGGCCAGTCCTTTTGATCAACGTTTCTGTAATGCACCGTGGCGCAGAACTTGTGGGTCTCTACTTTAGCACCTTTGATACATTTGGTTATGTCAATTAGGTTTCTGTAAACCTCTTCGATTACGGGTATGAACTCTTTAGCAGGCTGAAAGTTGTTATTCTCTTCATCCTACGAAAGATTAACAAAGTATTGATCATAGATTAATTTTTTTTGAAAATGAGGGTTATGGTTTCACCTTTTGGTCAGTGGATTTAACACAATTGGTGTCTTCATCAGACCGATGTAGATTGATAGGAGTCGATATGTCCATACCATGACTACCCGCGTAGTAAAGTTCCGTTAGTCCTACTAATTGAGAGACCTGCCACATGAGAAAACTCAAAACTCATGTATTAGTGTTTGGTTGATATACATGTCTATTATTAGATGAAACATATGGTTTTTAAAAAAGTTTCACCGTGTCGCGGCTTCTACCGCTAACTACTGCTGTTGGGAAATACTTGGCCACATCTCTAACCGCAGCACGCATCTGGAAGATATTCAAAGAGAGAGAGCAGAGACTTATTAATTAGCCTTTCGTGTGTTCTGTTCGGACAAGAGAACATTATGTTTAGCCAGTTTTCATACCGAGTTAGACATGTTGGTGCGGTCAGGGTCATCGACTATCGGTGAGAGTGTACCATCATAATCAAGAAACACAGCTATCTTCTTATTCTTTGCTTGAGCTACAATATCCTCAAACAAGCTAATCGCTGATGGATACTTGAGCTATACGAAAAGAATGCGAAAACATTAATAGATAGAGCAAACTAAAGATATCATATGAATAATAATAAAACATGATGATATTTATTATTAAGTATAATATTACCATCCATTGTGAAAAATCATCTTCAGGAGCAATCTCTAGGTTTAAGTCCTTAGCTAGCCTTTTACCCGGCGGGGAGGAAGATATCATTGCGTCTAGCCAACCGTTAGATCTAACATCGTCGAGTTTATCGATTTTTTTCCTCTTGAAACTTGATTTGTTGACTTGTGTTGAATCGCTAAGAACATGTGGCCTCTTGTTTGAATCCATCTAAGCTTTTACACAACACAAATGTGTGTTGTGCAATGATAAAAGAAGAAAAAAACCTACACTTTCCTCTGTTTTATCAACCAAGTAAAAAAGCAGATCATTACAAAAACAAAATCAACAAGAAAATTATGTTTGTTTGTTTTTTATACAAAGACAAAAAAAAGGAAGGACCAGTATGTAAACCTGATTCAAACGATATATGAGATGTATACACAATGATGAGTTAGGCTTAAACACAAAATGAGCCTTTTGTATTTATAGACTCTTGTTTCTTCAGGGAGACGTGGCTAACAAGGTTACTATACTTGGTTGTGTTGACCTATTTACTAATTTGCCATAGTTAAATTATTATTACCTTACCTAATTACAAAATATTATTATTGACCAATCTGCCATTAGCTATGTTATTCATTTGGCTATGACCAAAGACCACATTGTGCTTTCTTATTAATTACCGTTGCCTAAATAAAAATTGATATGATTTTAATGATTTTATGATTTATGAGTTCTTCATTAGTCATATAAGTTCGTTTTTTTCTATTCAACGTTCTTTTACTTCATTTCTTTTTTTGTGGTGGGATATTTTAATCAACTTAAAGGATTTTTTATTTGCCATTCATATATGTGAGAATATCAGATTTAGACATGTTCCTATTACAATTAGGAATACGATGATTCCTAATCTTAATAGGAAAAGACCTTCATAGGACATTAGTTATAAATACAAACATAGAATCTAAGACATAAACTAATCCGAGTCCTTAGGATTCCGAGCACCTTATAGGTGGCTCGTAAAGCAAGAGATAGCTAGATAGAGAAAAAGTCTTTTCTCGGTATCTAGGCTTAGCTTGTAGTAGTCCTTCTTCCTAGGTTCTCTTTGTACTCTCTCGGGGTTATCTATAGTGAATGTTGTGGATCCCGAATCCACCCCAGATGTAGCGGTTGCGACCGTGAACTGGGTTAAAGTCTTGTGTCTTTAGAATTCGTAAATCGGTTAATTGTCTTGGGACAAGGATTTGGATCACAAAATCCTTTACAAGTGGTATCAGAGCGCATGGTTTTGATTTACGGATTGCGAAAAAGTCATAAGTTCACGGATTGAAGAATTGTGTTGTGGTTTAAAATTTGTAAACCAAACACAAAAAGCGTTAAGGTTAAATAAAGTTTAGGTGGTTTAATAATAATTATTTTGTCTCACGTGAAGCTTCACACGTGTGCAAACTAATTTAAAGAAAATCAATGAGAATATCATCGTTCACAAGAGAAAAAAAAAAAAAAGGAAGACGAACTTCTGGTCATGAAGAGAAGCTTCTATGGAAAATCAGAAAAGAACGAGATTGATCTATAGTCCTTTACGAATTCAACACAAGTAAGACCATTGGTGGATAGACTCGTCGGTGATGATTGAGTCGGAAAAAAGCCAAGAGGTTGTGACGGATTGGTATCAGAATTAGAAGATTGGAGAGCGAGGTGAGGGAATTCACCGAAGCTTGATCAATGACGGCATGTGTGCTCATGACGTATCGATCGCGAGAAGAAGCTTGTCAAATAAGCTCTCGTTCTACTTGCCATGGAGGAGCTTCGTTGAGTAAGGAAAAAAAGCGTCATATTTTTCCAAGAGTCGGGTAAAAACTCATGACGGAGAAGTCAAAGGAATAAGCGATTCCTAATCACGTTTGGTGATGAAGAAGAGATTCCCAGTCAACACCATTGATTCCATTGAGCCGTGATTAGCTGGTGGTGTTGCCACATAGCCGAAAAATCAACGGTCTCGCTTGGTCTTGTTATCAAAAGAAGGAGAAACGCTTGGAAGTTGGCGACTCGAGTCCACAAAGATAAGGCTTTGTGATGGAGTAAGGGATGAGATAGTATGGCCACTATAGAAGTCAACAAAGGTTGAAAAATTACAGAGATCTGATCGGCGTCAGAGTTGACGGTGGTGGCGTTTCCTGACATGATTGTGATTAGATATCGGTGGCTGTGATTTGCCGGTTTTGTCGATTGCATGAGCTAGAGGAGACGATGGCTAAGTCGGAGAGGGCCAAGAAGATGTGAATGGATCATTCTCATACACATAAGATTGACAAAAGGAAGTGAAGATATTCACCTGAACTTGATAGGAGAGGGCCAAGATACTGTGAATGTGTCGCTCATGAAGTATCCATCGCAAGAAGCTCTCGTTCTACTTATCGCCATGGGAGGAACTCTGTTGTGGAAGGAAACAGATCACCAGATCTGTCCACAAGTCAAGTCGGAACTCATGGCGGCAAAGCCGAAAGCTAAGTGGTCCCTAATCGCGGTCAGTGACGAATTCGCGAACAAGATAAAAACCTGGATCTTTATAAGCCGAGTTGGGTCGTGTCGGATTCTCATAGCCAAGATAGTCTCAGGTAGTGCCCGTGATGACGGTTTAAGTCAAAGGAACTTGGAGACGCCGACAGTGGTGCGACATAGAGTCTCAAACGGGATGAGCACATGATAGCTAGTGGTCCGCGATGGACATCGCTGGGTCTTATAGGCTTGAAGAGGAGACGAAGTCTGCAAAGGCGGTGGTGGTTTCTTTCTCTTTAAAGGAGCAACCGGTAGTTGAAAATCTTCATCGTGAAGAAGAGGATTTGTGTGATTGAAGTTGTTTGATTGAGGACGAAGATCTCGCCGGAATTTCACCAGAGAGCCTTGCTTTGTCAGGCTCGGTGAGGTTGGCTGGAGAACAATCTTCACGCCATTATTGAGGAAGAAATCAACGATAAGAAAAAAAAGAAGAAGATTGGGCTTAAGGTCAATATGTGAGTTAATGGGCCTTAGGTTCTCAATTTTTGGCATGTTTGATTTAGTAAGTGGTTGAGCCATAAGTGGGTTAAATCCATTACGGAAAAAAGTCAAGACCTTGTCCATGTGAGTTAGGTTTCGTTTCTCATCAAACGAGAGTTTTGTTAAGTGAGCAAATAAAATCGTCTTGTTTCACAAAGACAAATACGGCGACGAAAAATTGGTGTCAATGACTAGATGTCTCGGCAAGGGTCGACAAGGAGAGCATGAGATTTGATTTTTCGAGAAAGAGATCTTGTCAAGAAAAATTCATTAGTGGATTTAAATTTGACGGGTTATTGGTTTCCAAACCAATGGTGGAGACGTTCCTATTCACATGAGAACGTCACCAGAGAACATAGCTGCAACTTAGAGATCTCTTGCAAAAATCTCACGGGTTTGGTGCACAAAGGTTCTCAAACGGCGATAGGAGAATCGTTAAGGCGACAAGAGAACTTGTCGGAGACTAGATATCTCGGCGTGCACAATACGGAAGTCACGTCAAAAATCGCATTAGGTTTGATTTTGCGATAAAGAAGCCATAAAGGAACTTGTGGTAATGACATGTTCGTACCGTCAAAGGTTGGGGACGACGGCGAGACGAAACACGTTTGGTCCGGTGTCAACGGCTAGAATAGCAAGTTTCACCAGTTCTTGTCGTTGTCGGAGAAAGAAATTAGCGAGAGAAAAAAGACGAAGAAATTTGGTTAAACGACGTGTCTCTCGCTACAAGGAGAAACACAGAGAGCTTCAAAGGAACATTATCAAGATGGCGTTCTTGAGATGCGAAAGTTAAGTCAACGGCGATTTGATTTAAGGTGGAGATATTCTGTGTATAAAACTCGATTAAGGTTCTGGAAGGAAAGAGTTAATGTATTTGACTCAAGGCTAGAAAACCAGAATCGAGTAAATAACTCGTAGACTAAGATCTGGAAGGAATGTTGTTTCGTTGTGGTTGTGGATCACATAATGATTATGTGATGTTTTGAAGTTTCTGGATAAATAAGCTGCTAAGATTACAGAATATAGATCTTAATAGAACACAAGGATAATAGTGTTCAAGTTTGGTGGAAAGAGATCCTAGAAGGACACAGAGATTCATGGTTTCTAGGGGACGCTTTAGGAATGATATCTATGTCAAAAGGGTTACCGAAACATCAAGTTAAGATCTAGGATTCAAGTATGAGGTTATAGCAGATGGTAGAAACTTGAATGAAGAAATCTGTTTGAGTTGAAACAGGTTGACAACTTCGAAAGCTTTTAGGATTTGTTAGAATTGAGTTGTTGTCGTTGAGAGGTCAATATCAAGGATAAAGACTGAAGTCTCAAAGATGTAAGAAACTCAGAGGCTGAGAGACTTACAAGGAGATCAAAGGAGAGTAATGAATTGAAACATTCATTGTAATTCAATCTGATTACTCGAATCAGATTGAGGGATTCACCAAAAGTAAAGTGTTCTTGGAAAGTTTTCTCGAAAGAAAGACTGTTGGAGGTAGCTACATTATGGTGGAAAACATGTGTCTAAGATTTGACATGTTGTTTAGAGAATATGCCATAGTTTATACAGTCAAGCACGCAAAAGGATTGGTGATTATGAATCTTAGTGAAACAGTGAGGAGTAAGCTATTGTGAACCTAAGAAGATAAATCTCAAAGACCTATGAAATGCTAAAAGATTTAGGTTTTAGGTGGAGTTGTAGATTAAAAGGTGTCTTAATCTTCTAAGTGTGGTTTCCATCAGTTCATGAAGATGTTGAAACCGAGGTAGTAACTGTTGGGAAGGATTCATATTGTGTGTGAAGAAAACAAGTTTCTTAGAACAAGCGAAGATGTTTAAAGTACCAAGTATAATCAGATTGTTGCAACAAGAGAAAGAGAGGAAAACTTTCTTTATGGATTATGTGCTTGATGATGGAAAAGACATGAATATCAGTTAAGGGTTCTTTGAGAATGGTGTTAGCAACTGACGGGGAACCAAGATAAGGATCAGAATGCAAAGGGTACAAATTGCATTGGAGATAAAGTGACTTCAAAGATTCTAGATTAAAAAAGTCAAGGGTCTTAAGTTAGTGTTTCGGGGATGTCACAAGGTTGTGGATATGAAACCAACTTAAGGCGGTAACAGTTCGAGTTTGTAAACTCGAGGGTTTTGCTATTGCAAGAAAGAGTTTGAACAAAAGGTTGAGCAGAGATATTTGTATCGATAGTCTTCCTAGTCATACGAAGTTAGGCGGCGGGTTCTGTTAGTAATAACAGCGGTGCGAAGTGATGCTCTATTTAAGGTGTTCAAACAAGTTTTGATCAAGTTCAAGATTGTTTCAAGGAAGTGAAACATGAGTTAGTTATTCTGCAAATTGATTCATGGAGAATTTGTTTGTTATCAGTTTTATGTTAAAACATGGTGTTTGGAAGGGGTTGTGTCGAAAGTCTATCTAGCAGCGTTTATAGTTAGATGGCGTGTTCTGTTAAGTCTAACAGCGGTACAACAAGGAGTTCAAATAACATGTTTAAACAAAGAAAACATTGAATCAAAGATTGATTCAAAGGAGATGACACGCAAGATTCAAAGTATCTGATTCAAGACTCAATGCGCATGAGTGAAATCAAAAGGCTAGTAAGAGAATCAAGTTGCAGAGATACATGTCTTGGAACTTGTTTAAAAGTTGGTTATGAGTATGTTAACTCATAAAATGAAACTATGAAGAAACAAATAATCAATGATGAGTTGAGCTTTATACATGAAATTTTTTGTTCAAGCTATAACTCAAGATAGACGTGGAGATGTTGGTAGCTCGGAAAGGCATTGTGATTTCCACATGTGGAGCTTATCAAGCATATATCTAGATCATTGATGGTTTAGTAGATTTATGATATTTATTCTACTATGTTATTTGTTTTGTGTAAGTATACACTTATGCATGTTTAAAGAAGATCAAAGTGCCAAGACATCAAATGTTCTAAAGAGCAACGTGCAAGGAGAAACCAAGTTGGGTTCAAGGTGGAGCTCAAGGAAGCAATAAGGAAGAAAGACAACAAAGCATGATTCATGGAGGTTTGAAGTGATGTTTAATCTGAAGGTGGAGATTGTGAGAATATCAGATTTAGACATGTTCCTATTACAATTAGGAATACGATGATTCCTAATCTTAATAGGAAAAGACCTTCATAGGACATTAGTTATAAATACAAGCATAGAATCTAAGACATAAACTAATCCGAGTCCTTAGGATTCCGAGCACCTTAGAGGTGGCTCGTAAAGCAAGAGATAGCTAGATAGAGAAAAAGTCTTTTCTCGGTATCTAGGCTTAGCTTGTAGTAGTCCTTCTTCCTAGGTTCTCTTTGTACTCTCTCGGGGTTATCTAACCGGAGATCGAGAGAGCGTTTGATATCTTCTTATTGTAAACCACGTCGGAGGTGTTTTCCGATGCTTCATAGTGAATGTTGTGGATCCCGAATCCACCCCAGATGTAGCGGTTGCGACCGTGAACTGGGTTAAAGTCTTGTGTCTTTAGAATTCGTAAATCGGTTAATTGTCTTGGGACAAGGATTTGGATCACAAAATCCTTTACAATATATCTTTTATATTTTCATTTATTTTATTTTTTCTATAGATATATATTCTCTTCTTTGACCAGACGAATATTGCTCTTTTCCCAACTCGTAAAATTTAATACTTTTTAATACAATTATTTTTTGTCAAAATATTACTGATTTACTATGATACAAAAACTAAAGGAAAATTAATTTATGATGTTAACAAAATAATTTAAATACAGTTTAATTTGGTTTATGTTTCGTATTCAAAAACCGAAGATAAACTGACTTGAAATGAGTAAAGAAGTATTAATATAAATTGATAGTTCGATGATACTATATACATAAGTTAAAAATATGTATATATATTGCTCCCAAAAAATACCTCCATTAATAGAAAGCTTTGGACATATGCTCGATTTTCGACTTTGGATGTATAAAAATAAAAAAAATTATAACTATAGAGAATACTAAAATCTATATTTTTTTTGTTAAACCAGGGTTTCCCCATCGGCCACAAAACCTATTCTCAAGTCCACCAAAACATATTCTCAAATCCAAACCTATACTCAAGTCTACCAAAACCTATTCTCAAATCCAAACCTATTATAAAATCCGCGAAATCTATCTTTTTTTGTTAAACTAGGGTTTCCCCATCCGCCACAAAACCTATTCCCAAATCCAAACTTATTCCTAACTCCGATTAAACAACGGAAACCATCGAAACCATGTGGTTCATACCGGGGTCGGGGTCGGTAAGAATAAGAATAAGTTTGTATTGGTTTCTTCTCTTTTCCGTGGTAAGTAAAAGTAACTCTTAATGGCTTTGATAATCGGCAGACCAACCTTAAACCAGAGAAAGGATTAGTCATTGATTTAAAAAGTATATTCCATTGCTTGGTGGCTCTTGTCATGCACCATAGATCCACCGGTTTTCTTATCTTTCTCATAATCTCTTCGCTCAAGATTTCATAAGGTAGATCCATTATTGTTGTCTTCGTGGCTTCTCTTTTCGTCTTCCTCTTCTCCTTTTTCATCTTCATCATCTTCTTTTTCTTTTTCTCACTCTTGATCTTGGCATTCCTCATCATAACCAGTTTCGTCTTCATCTTTGATAAGTTAATCAGAGTAAAATCACAAAATTGTTAAAAAGATATTATTAAACTCTCGTGATAATAAAGTTACACAAACATTAGTTTATATATATATATATATGGAGAACAACTAGCTAGACCTAATTTCTTAAACCAAGATAAACATAAATGTAAATAATATATTTTTGATAAAAGTAAATTTTCTATTCCAAGATATTTATATATTCTTAGAATATTTTCATAATCTTTTTAGATATGGATCGCCGATCTTTTGGATCTACTTATGTCGACCACTTTTCTTATGAAATTCCAAATTCAATTAAACCACTTTTCTTTTCAATTTGTATACTCCTTTATCAATATTCACATTTTTTTATTTAAAGTTATATTTTACAATAATTGATTTAAATACTAGAAGTTTAAAGGAAAGAAAAATTATAAGATAAGAAGAACACATGCATGATGGATGCATTGCACCGAATGCTTCAAAATTAGGTACACGTAAGTACAATTTAATATAGTTAAAATAGTATTCGACCTCTCAAGTTTCATGAAAAGAGTTAAATAGTACAATCCAAAACATGTACTAAATCACTGACACCATGCTGATGCAAAAACATTCTAAAGTTTATATACAACCAACTTGTGACAAAACAAAAATACTTCGACGAAAAAGTTAGGTCAATGAATAAAATTGCATATCACCGTACAATTCCTTACGTTGACTTTGAATAACCTTTGCACATTAATAGAGTTTGACCTTGAAGGAAAAAAAATGAAAACACTAACACGTTATTATGACTATTCACTAATGATAGAGGCCACACAATAAGCTATGGTCGCCAATAACTTAAGCTTAATTAACCGCTAATTTATTATGCTAACAGGTCCAGAACCTAAGTTTTATTGGAAATAATAAAATCGGTTAAAAACATGGGAGAATTATAAAACTACATCATTTGAATTACATTTCACAAAACTACACCATTTCAAAAATACTTCACAAAACTACACCTAAACATTCAAAATTAAATCCAAATAAACTCTACCCACACAATCATACTCCTTTAATACTATACCATAAACACTAATTAACGAACTCAAATGAAAATATTTTAATTTTGGTAATTTTTAAAAGGGTAAATCAAGCTTTTAAAATTTTGAAAGGTGTAAATTTGTGAAAATATTGAATTAGGTGTAGTTTTGTGAAGGGAGAGTTGAAAGGATGTAGTTTTGTGAATTTCTCTATAAACATCTTCCTTTATGAATTTTTTTAAAAGTATTGGTTAATAATGTCAAGTTTTTGTTTTGTCAATTTAACTAAATCATGAATATCATCATATTATTTTTCATTCAACAATTTGACAAATATTCTTGAATTAAGAGTTTGGTCTTAACTCAAAGTAACCTCGTGTATAAAACAGCAAGCAAATAATCGATAAACTTAATTTTCTCGTGATACAAAGTCTTAATTCTTTTGTATTTTCTAGAATAGTAAAATCTAATGTTCCTTAGATGTATTTCGTTAATCGTTACAATGAATCATATCTTTCAAAAAGCGACAATAAACTAACAGATATACTATAACTTTACATAGAAAACAATATATATAATATTAATGACATGTTAAATTTGGAAAACTATACATCAAAATGTGGACATGATTACACGCACCCACACACAAATTACATTTCAAAGGTCACACACACACCTCAGAGTCTATAAAAGGAAGTTGGTTTGCTCAATTCACAGAATCAAATCAGTCTTCTTCTTCTTCGTCTTTTACTGTAACACATAAAAACAGAGAGAGCTAGCAAAAAAATGCAAAAGTTTCAATTTTTTCTTTATAATCTTCTTCTCCACTAAAAACCCATTTACAAAGACACAATTTCAGAGAAACCCATTTCATAATTTCTTCAAAAAGCTTCAATTTTTTCAAGTCTCTGTTTTTGTCGGAATCTGAACACAACCATGAAAAAGCTTCGAGGTTTCAAAATCGGACACAGATTCATCAAGAACTTCAAATGGATAATCCGATCTAGAAAAAACCAAACCGAGAAACGCCAATGCCTGACCCAAATTCTAAACCCGGTCTCTAAAGTCTGCTCTTTTGCACGTCTCTGTCTCCGTCGTGGAGCCAATAGAATCTGCGGAGGGAAAAAATCGGGTCAAAGTCAAACCCGGTTAGGTTCCGACACTAAACCGATGGTTATACCGAAAGGACATTTAGTGGTTCACGTCGGCGAATCCGGCGGCGATACACGGCGCTTGGTGGTTCCGGTCGTATATTTTAACCATCCTCTGTTCGGAGAGTTGTTAGAGAAGGCGGAACGGGTTTACGGGTTTGATCAACCGGGTCGGATTATTATACCTTGTCGTGTATCGTATTTTGAGAAAGTTCAGGCGAGGATCGCCGCATGGGATCATTTCCGTCGAAAAAAGACTTTCAAGATTCTTTAAAGTTTGACCAAAAGTTATATAAATTTTTTTTTTTTCGACATTTGGACGACAATTGATCGATCAATTAACCATTTTTACAAGATAGTAAATGTTGGGATTCGATCCTGAATGGGATGGTGTTACATGAGTCACGTGGACTTATAAAGTTTTTTTTTATCTAAAGTTTCAAGATTCTTTAAAGTTTGACCAAAAGATATATAAAGATATATAAAGTTTTTTCTCCACTTGAACATAATCAGTTTGTAGGTTATACACATTTATACAATTTTCTTTAAATAAATAAAGATACTATTTGACTCATGATCTCGACAACATATTTGTGTATGGTTAAACAGTATTAAATAGATTAATTTAGTACACATTATTACAATTTTCTTTCAATAATAAAGATACTATTTGACTTATGATCTCAACATATTTGTGTGGTAAACAGTAATAAATAAATAAATTAGTTGTAATATATCACAACGAAACTACCATAAACGATACAAAGCTATGCAGGAGAGAACTATTGGGCCAAACTTTTTTGAAAGTTTTGTTTTGATATAATGTTGGACCCAAATTGTTGAAAAATACATTCACATTATTTTCAAAATATTTGTTCATGAGATTTAGGAACAAGTGAATAAATAATAGTACAAACCAAAGTAAACTAAACATTTATTTTCTTGCTTTACATGGTTTTCTTATGATTTGTATGAAGTTAGGGCACATACATATACACATATATAATGTACAAATGTTATATGCTTAAATATGATACTAATATTTGTTACTAATATCCATAGCTAGAGTTGTCAATATGTCACCATGAAGGAGTCAAAACCCAAAATCATGAACACCAAAGTCTTGACAATAATCCAAAAACATCCAATCCTCGCCGTTGATTCCTTCTGGCGACCATATCGGAAAATCTATTCCGGCAGCCAAAACATTATTATTGCATAATGTTCCACCAACACCATAGTTACTATTACTCAATGAGCCCTCATGTTTAGTAGTATCCTCGGACCATAAATAACCAAACAATTCCTCATCATTATAAATGTTACTAAGTAGTATATGATTTTCATTATCCATCAAATTGTTTTGATCAGTAATTGTGCTGCTGCTTTTTTCTTTTGTAGTTGTAACACTTGTCTCTAACTTTTTGGTGTTGTTTGTCTTAGTTTCCGTTGATGTTTTATCTATACTCTGCGAAATGTCTTTGGGGTTATCGATATTGTATGGTTCTTTGTTTAGAGATTGATGGGTCATAGGGTCGATTCCCATCTTAAGAAGCTTTTTCTTGATATGAGTATTCCAATGATTTTTGATTTCGTTATCTGTTCTTCCAGGTAATCTTGAAGCTATCTTAGACCACCTAAATCAATGATTATACATAAGTTTTAATGATAAGATTGTACAATATTTTATTAAATGTTGGTAGATATGTTAAAACATTTGAATATAAACACACACAAAATTGACAAAATAAGTTAATATTTATCTTTGAAAGAGAATAGACGTTACTTTCTTTTGAAGTTTAGTTTAAAGATACATAAATGCAAAACGAAAACTTAGTTTTGTCTATATATATGATTATCATTTAATTTGACAATCTTATTTGGAACTATCTAGTTAATTATTTGTCATAATTTACACAACATGTATATATACTAATTAACATGTTGGATATATAAATAATATTGTTAACCATATAATTGACTAATAAACACGATCCAAAAAAATTGTTTTCTTAAATCTCTATATTTTTGTTACAACTTATTCAAGATTTTAAGCTCCTCAACATATAATCATCAAGTAAAAATTCAAAAAACATCTTAATGAGTTATTAAGGCTTACTTGTTGCCTAAATGAGCATGAAGATCAATGACAAGTTGTTCCTCATCATTAGAGAGAAGCCCTCTCTTCAAGTCAGGCCTAAGATAGTTAGTCCAACGGAGGCGGCAGCTCTTCCCGCAACGGCGAAGACCGGCCAGCTTCGGTAAAGCTCTCCAACAACATTGGCCGTTGGTTAGTATAAAGTTTATAAGCTTCTTGTCTTCCTCTGCCGTCCAAGGTCCTTTCTTCACACCTAGCTTGTCACAACATGGCTGCCTCCCCATTATATATTTTTGTTACTTATTATTATATATATTATGTGTGGTTAAATATTTTGTTATATGGGATTTTTTGAAATAGATTAGAGAGAGATGAAAGAAAACTTTCAACAGCTTGCAAGTTATGCCAAAAGCTTACCAAAGCTCACCCACCTATATATAACCTTCATGCACCTTTTTCTCTACAATTGTTTTTTAGTAATATAATAACTTTATATTTCTATATATAAGAGTATTGATAATTTTATTAATTCTAAGTTGCATAACCTCAAATTTATTGGCACTGGGGGTAAAAGATGATGATCGTTAACAATTGTTACACATTTTTGTAATAGTTTTTATTTGCAACATACTCTTGTTATAACAATTTAGACTCCATCATTTTAGAAAGAATACAATTAAATAATATTTTAACGCAAGGAAAATTACAAAGCAAATTAGTAAAGTCTACCCTATCCACTTATTTTAAAACAATATATAAAAAAAAATAAGGATAGAGATCTTTAGAACAAAAAGTATGTATAAATCAAAGTTACATATAACAAGTATACAGATGTGTCCATTTATTTACATATGAAATGAAATGGTTCATGAATAAAATGTATCAACTAAGAAATAATCAGCCAAACAATCAAGGTTTCTGATTAAAATAACAAATAATGATCAAGGTTAAGAATAAGAATAGTTTGTCTTACTTTGTCAAATCTGTGCAAATAGGCTCACAAGGAGTAGTGTAGGAGATGTTGCATTTGGTTGGTGAAAATGACTTTGGAACTAATATGAAAGGATATGGTGCGTGCCAATGTACGCAATCACACGTGCGGCTCATACATTTTTAGCCAAATATTTGTTCAATATCAAATATATATAATATTGTATTTTACCATGCATATCGATATCGTACAATGTTATAGTATGGTAGTACCTCCATTTCATATTTTTTTATAAATGTATACAAATAATATTTAAATAGCATATTATACAAAAATAACATACAAAACATTTCCAAATACCGAACAACATTTAGTTTACAAATCATATCTAAAAGCTTTTTATGTTCTTTATTTAACAAAAATAAACTACAATAAACCAAATTACGTATAATAATATAAGTGTACTATTTTTTAGAAGAAAGCTCTTCCCGACAAAAAAAAGAAGTAAAAATAAACTCTTCAGAGTATATTGTAAACTATATCTCTATAGACAAATATATGTGACATGTAGGTGTACACGTATAGATAATTTTTTCTAGAGAGTTCTAGTCTTTTTTACTTGTTTGTGACTGATATGTTGTATATTTTGCATGTTTTTACATTGATTTATGCATTAGAACAAACACATTTAGGTTGCATTTAATGTCATATAGGTTGCATTTGTGTTTGTTCATGTGTTTTCAGGTCCAAGAGTGCCAAAGTGACAAAAAGGCGAGGAAAAAGAGCTTAAAGTGGCAAAAACGACCATATCGGTAACTTGTACCGATTAGCTGTGGTCGAGACGCAAATAAAAGGCAAAGAAGAGGCAAAGAAGGTCATATCGACCTATGGTATCGACCAACAACTGGTCGATATTGGGAGGAAACTCATACCGACCTATGGTATCGATGGAGTTTGGTCGATATTGAAGACAGACGAAAAGCTTCATAAATACACTCGTTCAAGACGTTTCCACCGTTGGATCTTTATGAAATTTTACCACAAGATAGCCACGGATGTTAGCTTTCATTTGGAGGTGGTTAGAGATGCTTTCAACGGTTAGATCTAAAGTTACTCCAGTTTTACTGACAACGGGTCAATCTGCTGCGGAATACCGATTTGTCGTATCGACCAAATCTAGTCGATATCGACCAAATCTAGTCGATATCGACCAAGTGTATCGACCAGATTCTGGTCGATATTGGCTGCGAAAAAACAAAGGAAAAAAGGCCCAAGACGTTTCCTAAAGGCCCAAGACGTTTTTTTATTGAAGTTTTAGGTTTTAGAGACTGTTTTGTTGAGCCGACGGGGTTTTTTTCTTGTTCAGTTTTTTTGGGTTCTTGATAACTTTTGTTCTTGTTTTAGATTGGAGATTGTTTTGTTCTTGCTTGGAGTTTTGGAAGCATAAGGATTCCTATAAACCTTGATTTCATTGATAAACAGAGTTTCTTCTACCCTTAATCTCTTGATTTATTTTATGCTTTTCTTAACTATGATTGCTTTGATTTTCATTATGTTTAGTGAGTAATTTCCCTTAGGCAATTAGGTTGGGGGAAAAGGGTGAATCAATATTAGGATTGTTAAATGTCTTGTTCTTAAACTTTACAAAACTTTAATTTAGGGTAACATTCTAAATGCTTTAGTTGAATTGGCCATTCAATTGATAGAAACCAGGAAGCTTCATCTTTGGGAAAAGTGTGAAGATTCCTGAACAATTACCCTAAAACTAAACCTAGCTTAACCGAGGAATCTGTGTTAATAAGTTTAGTGGTTAAATTGAATTGAGCTTAACGTTTTCTAAAATTTAAACTATCCAAGGTATTGTTTTAGTTTAACTAATAGGAAAATGATCATTACCACGGGAGTGGATTGATCTAATCAAACGTTTTCAAAACCTTAAAGTTATTTTTGTTAAAAGACATTTAGAAATCTGAAAGTTTGATCACCCGTTGAAGTACCCTGACCTAGTTGTTTAGCTTTTTATAAACTTTTAAAACTCTTAATTTTCGTTTTCGTTCATTGATTACACGGTTACAAAACATTCAACAAACAACTCTTTAACTTGCTTGGACTAAGTGTAGTTTCTCATAAGTTCTAATATATTGATTGCTCCTGATTCGGATTGACACCTTATATACTACGATAAGGCATTCGAAACAACGAGGGTGAAAATCTCGTTTATCAAATTGGCGCCGTTGCCGATTCAGGAATTCGATTAATTATTAGAACTTTGAAATCACTTGGGATTAAGTTTTTGTTTCAAGTTACTAATTTGCTCGTATCTCTTCTCGTTTTTTTCATATATTCATCCATAGATGGGTGAAAATAACGCCGAGAAGAACCAATGGGATAATGATATCGAGGAGCTTGAGGATCTTCTTTATGGAGACAAGCCAAGACCGAAGAAGGTAAATGTAGTGGAAGAGAATGCATATACCAATGGAAGCACGCAATGGGACGAAGAGTTAGAAGAGATGGAACGTCTTGTGTATGGAAAGGAGCCACCGAAGGTAGTTGAGACAAATGCCAAAGTTCTTGAGGTTAAGGTTGTTGGTGCCAAGGATGTGAAGGCTAAAAATGAGATCTCTTTCGGAATGGAGAGTGATGCTAGCAATGGTAAGACTAGTGATTACGATGATTGGAGCGAGCTCAAAGCTCCAAAGGTGGAACTCAAACCTCTTCAAAAAGATCTAAGGCGCGATCGATGCAAGAAATCGCGACACGAAGTTGTATCGGGTAGTCGTATCGATATGCTGAGATCGATATACCTGTATCGACATGTTGTATCAATACGCTTGGACCGATACGGGTTCAAAAAATTTCTCCGGTGGATAATATCGACCCGTCTTAGTTCTGCTATCGAGGTAACTCCTAGACCTTTGTATATACGCATTAGTTTTCATATAGTTTTGCATTTAGGAACCTTCTCCGATACTTATTTCACACGGAGACCGTGTGATTTAAGTTTGGGGGAATAGTCATATTAGCTTTCGCATAATAAAAAAAAAAAACACAAAAAAAAAATGCATGTAGGATTAGTTCATCTCATTTAGGTCATATGCATAGGGGATCTATGATGATTTTAGCCTTATAAAGCGACGCGTCTAATGTTTTGAACGGTATCTTAGGTATAGTGTCTTCCTCAAACGACTTAGAACTCGCCGAAAATCTTGAAATCTCGACCCTAGACATTGATGTTTAAAAAGCCAATAGTGTGGTTATGAAGCTTGATAGTTCTAGGTTGCCTTCAAAAATTATTTGAACCTAAACTTGACTTCTAATTAACATGATTCGAGAGTTTTTAAGAGTATTTCTATGGCTTTGTGATTTCTACGGATTGTGGCTTCCTAAACCGAAACATTTTAAGCGCAATCCGGTCATTCTCACTCTAAGGATGATCCCCCTCTCACCCCTAAACCTTAACCCAAACACTTGTGAGAATTCTTTTCATTTAGTGATTGTTTGGTTTCGCAAAAACTTGAAAGTATAGGGAGCGACAAGAAAGGACATCCATTGGGCTAGTTTTTCTTAGACTAGTGATTTAGAAGAGGATAATGGTTTGGTGAGACACGTCTTTGAGTTTTGGGAAATAAGAAAATAAACACGAGTGATTGTAAAACACCTAGGGGTAAAAGAATGGCTAAGTAAGAAAAAAAAAATAAGAAAAAAATAAGAAAAAAAAAAAACAAAGAGAAAATAAACTTAGCCAAAAATAATCCCCTAAGGTAGTTATGAAAAAGAAAAGAAACTCGATGTTTAAGTGTTAAAAGAAAATGACGGGTTAGTGGTTAGATTTGAATAGGAATGGATGTCCGGACTTGTATGCATAAATTGCTCCTTGTCTTTCTCGGTTTTGCTTAACCCCTTCACTCCCCGAGAGAAACCTCGTTACAATCGACCACATGCCTGAGTGTTAGCCCATCCTCGTTTGACTTGAAATCCCGTTTTTACCTAGACAAATAGAGAGACTCTTGGGAATTCTTGATCATGTTTCATGCTTTGATTATGCTTAATTGAATGTGAAATGTGCTTAGACTAGACAGGTGGATCACATGCTTTTGGTAATAATAACGGATTTAGACGGAGTTTGAGGTGAATGGTAATAGGTGGAACTAGCTCGGGCGATAGAATAATATGTTTAGGATACTCGTTCACTACACTCTTCGCGTTACTTTTGGTTCTGAGGTCCCCGCCTCTATACCCTTTTAAACTTTGATGTTAGTTCTCTTGCTTGAGGACAAGCAAAAAATAAGTTTGGGGGAGTTGATATGTTGTATATTTTGCATGTTTTTACATTGATTTATGCATTAGAACAAACACATTTAGGTTGCATTTAATGTCATATAGGTTGCATTTGTGTTTGTTCATGTGTTTTCGAGGTCCAAGAGTGCCAAAGTGACAAAAAGGCGAGGAAAAAGAGCTTAAAGTGGCAAAAACGACCATATCGGTGACTTGTACCGATTAGCTGTGGTCGAGACGCGAATAAAAGGCAAAGAAGAGGCAAAGAAGGTCATATCGACCTATGGTATCGACCAACAACTGGTCGATATTGGGAGGAAACTCATACCGACCTATGGTATCGATGGAGTTTGGTCGATATTGAAGACAGACGAAAAGCTTCATAAATACACTCGTTCAAGACGTTTCCACCGTTGGATCTTTATGAAATTTTACCACAAGATAGCCACGGATGTTAGCTTTCATTTGGAGGTGGTTAGAGATGCTTTCAACGGTTAGATCTAAAGTTATTCCAGTTTTACTGACAACGGGTCAATCTGCTGCGGAATACCGATTTGTCGTATCGACCAAATCTAGTCGATATCGACCAAGTGTATCGACCAGATTCTGGTCGATATTGGCTGCGAAAAAACAAAGGAAAAAAGGCCCAAGACGTTTCCTAAAGGCCCAAGACGTTTTTTTATTGAAGTTTTAGGTTTTAGAGACTGTTTTGTTGAGCCGACGGGGTTTTTTTCTTGTTCAGTTTTTTTGGGTTCTTGATAACTTTTGTTCTTGTTTTAGATTGGAGATTGTTTTGTTCTTGCTTGGAGTTTTGGAAGCATAAGGATTCCTATAAACCTTGATTTCATTGATAAACAGAGTTTCTTCTACCCTTAATCTCTTGATTTATTTTATGCTTTTCTTAACTATGATTGCTTTGATTTTCATTATGTTTAGTGAGTAATTTCCCTTAGGCAATTAGGTTGGGGGAAAAGGATGAATCAATATTAGGATTGTTAAATGTCTTGTTCTTAAACTTTACAAAACTTTAATTTAGGGTAACATTCTAAATGCTTTAGTTGAATTGGTCATTCAATTGATAGAAACCAGGAAGCTTCATCTTTGGGAAAAGTGTGAAGATTCCTGAACAATTACCCTAAAACTAAACCTAGCTTAACCGAGGAATCTGTGTTAATAAGTTTAGTGGTTAAATTGAATTGAGCTTAACGTTTTCTAAAATTTAAACTATCCAAGGTATTGTTTTAGTTTAACTAATAGGAAAAGGATCATTACCACGGGAGTGGATTGATCTAATCAAACGTTTTCAAAACCTTAAAGTTATTTTTGTTAAAAGACATTTAGAAATCCGAAAGTTTGATCACCCGTTGAAGTACTACGACCTAGTTGTTTAGCTTTTTATAAACTTTTAAAACTCTTAATTTTCGTTTTCGTTCATTGATTACACGGTTACAAAACATTCAACAAACAACTCTTTAACTTGCTTGGACTAAGTGTAGTTTCTCATAAGTTCTAATATATTGATTGTTCCTGATTCGGATTGACACCTTATATACTACGATAAGGCATTCGAAACAACGAGGGTGAAAATCTCGTTTATCAGTGACTTGCAATTTTGGTTTCATGGTTTTGTGAAAAATTAGTCTTGATTTCAATATTGAAAGTAAAATATTATTTGTCGTACCAATTTACATAAGTTTTAACCAAACGTGTGATTTTGTGTCTCGATGCTTTATTAATTTACTCCCACCGGAAGTGTTTTACATATAATTTTCTATAAAAGAATGTATGCTAAAATGATATTAACGCCAATTTTATTATGAATTTTTAACGGAAAATAACCTCAAGATATAAACAAAATATGATGAAAAAGAAGAAATCTATTTTCTTATATGATTTGCCCTCACAACATATATATGTGTTCCCACTATTAGAGTCACTAACTCTTATTTTCTCGTTGGTTGGATCATTATTAGCTAAGTAATAATATATATATTAAGTAACCGAGTTTCTAATTTTCTATCTAAATTAAAAAGGAAAAAGTCACAATTGTTTTGTCCAAGTACAACTTGTGTCTCTTGTCTTCTTTGTTAATCATAGTCCCTAGAAAAATGTAAAACGCACAATTTTTCTCTAGTGTTTGTTTGCGAGTGATAAAGACGATCGAGTCCTAATTAATGACATAAAAAAATAATTTAATAAAAGAAAAACAATTAATCACATTAGTTAACATGAAAATTAATATGATTTAAGTCTATTAAACTCGATATATGAGCAAAATTCAAAAGTGACATTTCAACACTTTAGGATTCGATGGAGACTTCCGCTCTAAACCCCCCACCACTTTCATTTTCTTTCTCTACATATCTCATGTGCGAATGATTTGTTAAATAAGATTCAAGAGTCTTGATCATATATCGCTTCTTCCCTTAATCAAAATTGTAAAAGCTTAAAATCAACTTCTTGCTTTAATCCCATTATTAAGTCACCTCTTACGTAACTTAAGAGTAATGATATCGTCATATATTATGCATATATTATATATATATGAGGTGGACTATGCACCTATATTATGGGCTAAAGTTATAGATTATGAAAGAATATCAGCTATTAACATGGTTAATCAAGCTCAAATCCAAACCACATATCACTCATAGAAAGAATAATTCATTTCTATAATAATAATTTATTAGTCGAAATTTTGATAGATTAAATATGATATGAAAATATATCATATTTAATCAAAAATTTAATATCCGAGAGCCATTAACTTATTTGTTTATGATTATTATATTAATATTTTAATATAGTTTTATTTTGTAATTAAATTTTAATATTTAAAATAAATTTAGACCAATAAAAAGAAGACATATCATCTAGAAGTTGGTTACACTATTGAGAAAATTGCTTAAATAAGCAACGATTTTCAAATTTCTTATATTTTAATTTATTTATTTTGCGTAAAAACTCTTAGATCGTCTCCATTGGTGGGAGAGTTTTTGAACAATATTAGAGACAATTCTAAAGTAACTATGTTGAGACACATTTTCTATTTTTATGTCCTTTTTTTAATTTCTGAATTAAATTTTAATACTAGAAACTGCTTACAAACCCTGATAGAGGTGACCTTAGACCAAAATCAACGCGGTCTCTTAGGTGGGTTTTAATCGTGGGTCCCACGAAAAACTTTAAGAGATGTGCTCTTTCATCTCTTATTCCAGGACCGAATCTGAGACTATTTGCGGGTCCCACTGACACGTGACGGCCCGCAATTGATCCAATTTTTAATATATATATATTTTTAAAAAAAATATACAAAAAAATCTTAAAAATCGTGCATTCGTTTCTAGCGATGCACATGCTCTTATATGAATCTCGTTTGATCGTGCTCTTAGAAATTTAGAATCCACATAGAATTCTAATGAATATCTTCTAGACACAAATAACCGAAATCTAATTTTTGATTACCAATATGAAACTTAGCCTTAAGTTCTTAAAAATAGGAAGTCAAAGAAGTATAACCTAAACATCATTAACCAGCTTCTTTTTATTTCGCAATGCTTTTTTATTTATTAAAATAATGATCATAAAGAAAATGTTACACAATTGATTACAAAGAGATACAAAAGATTCAAACAACATGAAGATATTCTGAGGCTTTAACTGCCTTAATATAATCATATTGATGAGAAACTGACTATTTTAACTACAATACTAATACGAGTTTTCATATTGATTGGACCTACAAAGAAAAATATTTCAAACGGGTTGGACCTTCTTGTTGGGTCAAAAATTGTAAGGCTTACATTCTATTTAAAATTATAGTTTTGACCCTAAATTGTTTTTATGTTAGTGCAACAAAGCCCAAACCCGTTTGATTAAAGCCATCATTTAAAATAGTAAATTGAAAATGTATTAAAAGCAACAACCGACAAAAAAAATATACTACAAAAAATCAGCAGATACACAATCAAATAAGTCAAAGTCAACCTATTACGACTACTATTGACTAATGGATAAATGATAAGGTGTATGAATATTCACAAGTGGATTGATATTTATTATTTGTTTCTACACTTTTTTTCTATTCGCGCGCGGCTGCTATAAATTCATCACATCACTTGCTTTTGTATTTTTGTGTGTCTCATCTCATTTCCTCTCTTCGAATTATTGAATGGGACTTCAACACTGGCGACTTAGTCAACATTGGCGTTTTATTTTTCTTCTCAATATATATAAATAACAATAATATATAGCATAGCATTTTGTGACAAAAAAGCATTTAATACGTTATTTATTTTTACTTTTACAATTATTGGATAACAGCCAAACGGAAATTTCTACTTTATAATCTTATTACTTTTGAATGTATTAATCTGAAAAAGAAAAAAGAAATCGTTCTAATTAAAATATATCATTTATGTAATAAAATCTTGGTGACTAGTGTAACTTTTTTTTGCATGAGTTTTTTCAATATAGTCATTGTAATTACCTACCACCATTATCAACGCCGTCTCAAATCTTTCACATTTTTTTGAGTTTAAAATACTATGAAGGAACGTAAGAAAATTCATTTTAAGAAAAAACAAGTTGATCTTATAATATAATAATAACAACAAAACATTCAAATCAATCCCAACTAAGCCTACAATATATAAATCTCCACACTCCTTTCTTCTATCTTCACCACACCACACAACACAAAAAAACATCCAAAACCATTAATCACACACTCTATCTCTTTCTTTCAAACAACAAAAAATGGAAACGTCGTCGTTTAGCTCCACGCTCTCACAAATCTTCAACAAAGAAGATCCATACACCATACTCCTCCTCGCCGTCGCATCTCTCGTCGCCGTTCTAAGCTACTTCTTGATCCAAAAAAAATCAAAATCAAGAAACGAACCACCGTTGCCTCCGGGACCATGGCCACTTCCTATAGTCGGAAACCTCCCTTTCCTAAACTCCGACATACTCCACACACAGTTCCAAACCCTAACTCTCAAACACGGTCCTCTCATGAAAATCCACCTAGGATCTAAACTAGCCATAGTCATATCCTCTCCCGACATGGCTCGCGAGGTTCTCAAGACACACGACATCACTTTCGCTAACCACGACCTCCCCGAAGTAGGCAAGATCAACACATACGGTGGCGAAGACATACTCTGGTCTCCTTACGGCACACACTGGAGGAGATTACGTAAGCTTTGCGTCATGAAAATGTTCACTACACCTACTCTCGAAGCTTCTTACGCAACACGTCGCGAAGAGACGAGACAAACCATTGTCCACATGTCGGAGATGGCACGTGAGGGGTCACATGTTAACCTAGGGGAGCAAATCTTTCTTTCTATATTCAACGTTGTGACTAGGATGATGTGGGGAGCGACCGTTGAAGGAGAAGAGAGAACAAGTTTAGGAAACGAGCTCAAAACCCTAATCTCTGATATCTCCGATATCGAAGGGATACAAAACTACTCTGACTTTTTCCCTTTGTTCGCGAGGTTTGACTTTCAAGGGCTTGTTAAGAAGATGAAAGTACATGTTAAGCAGCTTGATCTTTTGTTTGACCGTGTTATGGAGAGTCATGTCAAGATGGTTGGTAAAAAAAGTGAAGAAGAAGAAGATTTCTTGCAATACTTGCTTAGGGTTAAAGATGATGATGAGAAAGCTCCTCTGTCTTTGACTCATGTCAAGTCTTTGCTCATGGATATGGTTCTTGGTGGTGTTGACACATCGGTCAACGCATCGGAATTCGCCATGGCGGAGATCGTGAGCCGACCACAAGTGTTGAAGAAGATAAGACAAGAGATGGATCAAGTTGTTGGTAAAGACAACATTGTTGAAGAGTCTCATTTGCCTAAGCTTCCTTATTTACAAGCTGTTATGAAAGAGACACTTAGGCTACACCCTACACTTCCTCTTCTTGTCCCACATAGAAACAGCGAAACATCGGTTGTTGCAGGCTACACGGTGCCTAAAGACTCAAAGATATTCATTAACGTGTGGGCGATTCATAGAGATCCTAAGCATTGGGATGAGCCTAATGAGTTTAAGCCGGAGAGGTTTTTGGAGAATTCGCTTGATTTCAATGGTGGTGATTTCAAGTATTTGCCTTTTGGATCAGGGAGGAGGATTTGCGCGGCGATTAACATGGCAGAGAGGCTTGTTCTGTTCAACATAGCTTCGCTTTTGCACTCTTTTGATTGGATAGAGCCTAAAGGAAAGAAGTTTGAAGTAGAAGAGAAGTTTGGTCTTGTTCTTAAGTTGAAGAATCCACTTGTTGCTATTCCTGTTCCTAGGTTGTCTGATCCAAAACTCTACACAGCATAAGAAGAGTGGTTTGGTTTGGTTTGGTCAAGTTGTGTTTTGTAATTTAGTGGGAGTGCTAAAAATTTTAAATGTATCTTGTTAAAAGATGTATTAAAACGCATTTCTTATCATATAATAAAAGCTTTTTTCTTCGTATAATGTTTAAATTCATATTTACACATTTATAAATCATTATGAAAATTTTCAAGACCAAATTAGTTCATCAATCAATTAGTATCACTATATATTAATAAAATAGTTTAAAATGTTTTAATCAAGGCACATCCATTGGCCAACTCAGTTTCATTAATATTAATTTGTTGGACCCATACGTCACACATGTATGCCACACTTGACTCATGACTTTGGATGAGAATTCGTATCTTGTGTGCTAGCAACTCCATCAATGAAGACACTCACATGTCTTATTTTTAATTTTAAAAATATTTTTAATGTATTTTTATGTATAAGACATTGTGACGTTTATGCTCGGTCCTTTGGTAAACACTGCGGTGTTTTAATATTTTTATTTAAAAAATATAAATAATTGAAATTATTCATATTAAGAAAATGTGCAAAATACATAGAAATACAAAACGAGTGAAATTTTTTAAAATTGGTGAAATCACCGTCTTTCTTAAAACCAAAACGAACAAAATAAAGATTATACCCTAAATACTAATTAGCGAACCCAAATGAAATTTTTTTAATTTTGGTAATATTTTAAAAGGTAAATCAAACTTTTAAAATTTTAAAAGGGTGTAAATATGTGAAAATTTTAAATTAGGTGTAGTTTTGTGAAGGAGGGGTTGAGTAGTTTTGTGAATTCCTCTTAAATAAAAGAGTGAGTCACAATGATTTCGACACATGTCGTTCTTATTTGAGTTCTTATTAGTCCAAAATAAGACTCAAGTCTTATTATTTTCTCCTTTATCTCTATTTTTTCTTATTAATTAAATAATAAGACACATCAAAAATCAAAATAAAACCCCCGGTTGGAGTTGGTCTAATGTCTATTTTGGAGACAAAACAAGAGATCATGTAATTTGGTTCTCTTTGGTTGATTTTAATCACATAGTCTCGTACCTACTTATAGTTACCAACAACCAAAACTAATACTATTACCACACATATATTCTTTGATATATGGAAGTTTATTAACATCACAAGACAATCCACTTTTTTAACATATGAATCATACAAAATTATTCAAGTTTATCAACTCTTGGAATTTATTATTATTCGTATTTCACTCCTCCCTTCTTCTCAGCTTCCTTTTTAGTCTACAACATAAGAAAACACAAAAATAAAATATCATATACAAATATACATATATATGAAGCTAATAAGCTTATAACGCTAATTTCTAAACATCTAGATTTAAGTATATTTACCTGTTGATGAACAAGCTTCTTATGGATCCGATAGCCCTATTGATATGTAACAGAAAAACAATTAATAATAACAAAGGTTAATTTTTCATCCATAATTTGAAATATTAAGGAACAAGATTTGAAATTAGATTAAACACTCACTTTGTCAGTTCCATAGATGTAATCGCAATATGTGAAAACTGAGGCAAAGTTGCTTTGGCTTTGTCCTCCAACATAGTGATGATAGTCATGATACTCGGCTCCACCGTAGAATGGTATACATTTTGTCATGGTCCATGGAAAATCATATCTATAAAGAAAAAAATCGTCATATTTATGCTATAGTTCGATAATTCCGAATATAAAGAAAATTTGTATAATTAATAACGTTGAGATACGTTTTATTAATTTATAGAATATTAATTTAATTGGAACTATTTTGTTTACCCGCTATGAGTCTCTATGGCTTCGATTTGGCGTAAAGAGATCCATAGCCAATATGTCAAGATATGGCCAGGGACTATCGCCGGTCCAAGAAACGTCGGAATCCCAAGAATCAAGATTTCGGCCCAATGTGCGTACGGTGAGGCATATCCGATGGGAGATGCGTACTCGTGATGGACTCGATGAATTTTATCGTAGCCCCATTTGCAATGCAATAGTCTATGGAACCAATAATGCGTGTAATCTTCTATCAAGAAGTATATCACTAGTTGTGATATAACCTCCATTATTGATGGTAATGGCAATCCATTTCTAATCCCCACCATCTACATTTTGAAAATATATTTTAGTTACATACTTATTAAGTATGGAAGAATATCACAAGTTTTTTAGTTTATCTTTTTGTAAGTTTCAAAAGTTTCTTATGTTTTTATATGATTCACAATATAAAATGTTTTCATGCAAAATTATCAAATGATTTATAATCTTTGTGATAATTTATATTTTACCATCGGTTAAATTATTTAAAATAAATATTGTATAAAATGCATGATTTTAGTTAAAAAAACTTATATTTCAAAACATAAGAATAATATTAAACTTTAACTATTTATCAATATAATGAACCTGGATTGAAGAATGAGAAATGAGTTGCAATGTACCGACCACAATGAAGAACAACTTCATGACATCTTTATAACATTGTAATATTTCAGATAACGTATACTTCACTTTTGGTTGAATCTTAAACCGATCAAACCAACCGGTTAATCCCACAAACGCTAATGGAAGAGGAACCAGAGAAAATACTAAGAACAAGACCAAGATAGTGTGACAATAAACATAAAAATCGGATTTGGTGGCTGCGTAATCGAACCAAACCGTCTCGAACCAAGTCAAGTTTCGTCCTAACGCTAAAGACGCATCTTCAACGGTTTGGTAAGGGATCATTGTCGTGTTTATGTTTAAAGGAGAAGTAAAGAGTGATTAAAAACCGCGGCTTGAGTGTTATAATAAAATGTTTTGAAGAATGTAGAGAAGTTAGCTTTAATGCATAAAGTTCGAAATAGTACTAATTATGGAAAGGATAATTGCAATGGATGGACACCAATAAACTCTTTATTAGGTCTAAAAAAGTAGGTACTATTACGTGTACTATTCATGTTTCTATTGACATTTTTACCCCTATGTCTTGGTAAGTTTTGAATTATGTAACCAAATCTTTTACCGACAAAACTGACACACAAATATCTTCTTTAGATATTTAGTTTTATTTTTATTTAATTATTAAATCTATCTCTCTCCTAATCTATCCTCTTAAATATCTCTTCATCTCTATCCTCATAAAAAAATCAAAGCTTTTTAGTTTTTTGGATTCTTGTTTCTCAATCTAAATTCGGTCATCAATTCTTTGTTTTGATTGGAGAAAGCAGGAGACGATTTTAAAATATTTAATCGGAGTACACGACGATACTAATCGGTATGTGTTTCAATTTCATTGCTATTCATCCGTCTTGGCCATCTCTTATGAACACGAATTCCGCATTCTTATCAAATCTCATATCTCTCGTTTTTTCGTAGTTAACCTAATCGATTTGGGGATTTTTGCCCATATTTAATTTGTGTTAATTTTGAATGTATGTGGGTTTAAATTTTTAATTTGTATCTTGTTCGTATAGTTTTTGTATCAAATTAGGTTGTGTTTTTAGTAATTTTTGTTATTTGTTAATATTTAAAGTTGAGTTTTAGTAACCTATTATCAATGTTTTTGTTTGTTTAAAGTGGATGTAAAGTTTACATCATTTAACACACAAATTATTCTAAAAATATCTTGTATCTAGCAAAATATCAGATAATTGTGTTAGTATGTATTATATGTAATATCACTGTTAATTTTGAATGTATGTGGGTTTAGATTTTCAATTCGTATAGTTTTTTGTATCAAATTAGGTTGTGTTTTTAATAATTTTTGTTATATGTTAACATTTAAAGTTGAGTTTAAGAAACATGTTATCAATGTTTTTGTTTGTTTGAAGTGGATGTGAATTTTACATCATTTAACATCCAAAATATTGTAAAAATATCCAGTATCTAGCAAAATATCAGATAATCGTGTTAGTTTGTATTATATGCAATATCAGTATATGTTTTGTTATATAAATTGTCCATATCATTAATTTTTTTACGGATGGATGTTCTTGAACTTCCCAAGAGGATAATTGCTTACGGAGAAAAGTTGTTTGGTGTTAATTTGTATCTTATGTAATATCATTATCTGTTTAGGTTTTTTGCTATTTTTGACATATCTGTAATTGTAACATATTTCGTAATTTGGTTGTTATCTGGTAAGTGTGTTATTGTTTATATTATATCGTATCCGCTAACTGCAAACTAATAATGTTTGATATTAATAATTTATGTACCAGATTGTTGTTTCCTAAGAGATTATTGCTTATGGTGAAGAGTTGTTTGGTGATAGGATCAACGTCTATCATAACCTGATTTGTTGGTTCGTGTAATTGTGTAATAGTCAAATATGTTTATCTTGTAATTTCTCATATACATCGTTGAATATATATTGTAACTTGGTTGTTATCCGCTAAGTGAGTTATCGTTTATATTACATCGTACCCGTTAACTTCAAATTAATAACGTTTGTTTTGAATTGATTTATACAACTTATTTTGCGATCGTTTGCCGATAATTATGTATTCACGATAGTTTATACATTATATTGTAATATCAAATATGTATGTTTTTGAAATCATTATATTTTTTATTTGATTGTTAGCCGATAATCATGTTATCGTTTATAATGTATCTTACCATACAAGTTTATGGTTAATAATTTATCATGCTAACATTTTGTGTATTTTTAATAGGGACAATGTCTATCACAAAAGAGAGAAGACGCGAATATAACTGATTTGCTCGACCCGTTTGAGAAGAAATGCATACAAAAATCACCTCTTGTCACATTGTTTTGTTTGATTTGTTATAAAAATTTGATTTAAAATGTATACAATGATAACATATACATCAACAATGGCCATTAAATTTATTGGGATCATTTAGTCCACGTTGAACATTATCTTTCATGCCACTTTTGGATGCGATTAGTTCATTCCACCGGTCCAATATGTATTTCCTTTCTGTCAATTCGTATGCACACCAATTCATAGATGGCGTACCTTGAATATTATCTTCTGTGAACAACCGTTTTTGCGGAGTAGTGTATTCCTGACTTTTGCTATTTGAAATTGCTTTGTTTGCTTCACTTGTGCACATTAACATTTCATCTACCGCCTTCAGCATATCTCGCAGTTGTTTCATGATCGAGCAAGTGGTCTTATTTCAACATTTGGAGTGACAGACGTAGTTGCGCGGAATACATCTTCACCGGTAACAATATTGTTATCTATACAAATATTACCGATAAGATTATTATTGTCGGTCATTGAATCACCTAGCTCTTCCCTCCCATTCTGACCTCCGTACAACCAAGCTTCGACTACATATCTTCGTTTTTGGTGGCTCGGTGGGCTTGCAACACGTTTTTCTATTGGTTGTTTCCCCTCCTCAATGCTTGAAAATCTGATTCCTTTACCACGTCAGTTAGCTTTACAACTATCTTTTTTGTTATCAGATATTTGTTCTCATTCTTCCACATCTTTTATCACCACGCCACCATGTCCTTCATGCCTAGCTGAACATTTTAAGTGGTTATTCCTCCAGTAATTACCGGATATCACCATGGTTAATGGGCCGTTGTTAGCTTTGATCGTTTTGACGCACAGAATAATATCCGCTAAGTCTGCTCTTAACACAATGAACAAACTCATATGTATCTTCACTTGCATTTAATGCATGTCAGACCGCGAAAATATCTACACATATGTATCTTCATAGTATCTTCAAATAGTCTTCTTGTCCCCTTGCCGCCGATTAACAAAAATAAACACATAGGGGCATTTTCGGTAGTTTGTATTTTCTGAATGTTGTCAGACCTAAAGATTAGCAACTTAGTGTCCAAAAACTAATTTTCGGTTTATCCATGTCCATCTACCTAATTGATCCTTATGGAAACTAAAAGAGTATTTTAAAGTGATTTAGTGCTATAGTTTGTAATGATTTATTTTTTTTGTATCCTTAAAAATATTATGTTCGAAAAGTCCGCAAAAGTGGGTCCTCTTTCTTTGTGTAACTAAACATGAGAATATTACGTTATCTCTTTAGGTACTTTTTACTTATTTTCTGTCGACCTAAATATGTTATACGTGTCATATTTTGGATCTAAGAAAATACATATTGTTATTTTGTTGATCAATTATTTAGGGGTAGAAAAAATATCTAAAACTTGTACTTTTTTTGTAAGAAGTTATTGCATTTGGAACTAGATGTTTAAATATTCAGGGACCAATCAAAGTACACAGATTAAAATCAATAAAATTATGAAAAAAGAAGCAATCGCCCACCGTGGGGCTCGAACCCACGACCACAAGGTTAAGAGCCTTGCGCTCTACCAACTGAGCTAGACGGGCTTTGTGTTCTGCTAGAACATATTTATTATATATTTATTAAAAGTATCTCTTTGTTTTATATTGAAATATATTATAATTCTTACAAGGGTTCAAAGAAACTCTATTATTTGAATATATCATTCAAAATTATGATAACTGTAACTATACTAGATTCTGATCAGTGTTACCAATAAGGTATATATTTTTCACATTTTATTTTGAAAATTGCAATGCATAGGTGGTACTAATATATAATTATTGATTACAAATAATTTATTTAAACCAAGAGAGGAATAAATAAGACAGAAAAACAATCCTAAGTTACAAACCAACATAAACTCTAAACCTTGAGAGTCTCTAAAATACAAAACTCTAATCTAAAAACCGAAATACAAAAGAGCCTACAAGTTCTTTTGAGGAAGAAAAATCAAGTTAAAGCGATGTTAATGTCATGAGAAGGCTTGTGTCGCGGATCAGAAGATAAAGACGGTTTCCATGTACTGATCTGTAGACTAGACGACGACACGGGCCGAATGTTTGGATGATCATCTGCATTTGAATAAATCGGCATTGGAGGCGACACGAAGTTGTGGTTATTCTGTTTTGGTTTCTGATCATCTTGCTGATTATTAGTACCGGCTAAGAAACCTCCTACGACAACTTGAATAGGAGTGGCTGCAACGAGCAGGCCAGCGACTCCACCACCTAGTACACGTCCATCAGGACTAGCTAATGACACGGTCATACCGCCTGTTCTGCTTCGTGTACCGTCCGAGTCACTACTCGGCATGAATGATCCGGACAATGATAATATCTCAAACCGACCCTTATAGAAACAACATAAAAACCCCATCAATATCAACTAAAATTACATTAAAAGAGATAAGTAATCTTAAACAACAATGTCTATAAATATATTTGATAAAATTAATACATCCCCAAAATTCTCATAGTCTGAAACTAGTTTTTTTTAAACAATTACCAAGTATTTCTATAAGTTAAATATATATATCGTAGTTCCAACATTATTAATTAATACCTCGTATGTCAATGTACCTCCCGACGAATCTGGCTGACGAAGTGTAACGCTTGAAACGACGCCGTTTGCGCAAAGAACGCAAATAGAAAGAGACCCTTGTTGAGAAAATGATATTATTTTCTTGGTTACATCCTATAATCACCAAAAATCATCAATTACTTAATAATGACCACTTAACAATAAACACATACTATAAATTTGTAATATGTATATTTTCACCTCGCCTACGTTAACCGTAATTATATACGGCGTAAAATTAGACCCCACCGAGGAAGTAGCCCATTCACCTTAACAACAACAACAAAAAAAAATGAAATTAATATACGTATTTTTATACGGTATACGTAGTTGGTCGTATATGTACGGACAAAAAGGTTTAAAATGGTCCCAATAAGAAGCTTTCTTTGCATGTTTTCAACTTTTATAGACCAAGAAAAGATCCCAAAAAATATCTTTTTTTAGATTTGAAGTCGCAAGAACTATAAGAAACAAGATTTATTACACACAAAAATTATAATTTTTAAATAAAAAGATTATTACCTAAAGTATTAACTTGGTTCTTTGTCTTGATGGAGCTAGTAGTAGTTGCTGGTTTCACTTTGTCTTTTGCACGTTTCTCAGAAGCCGAGAAATCGATGACGTGTGAACTTCTTGGCGCGGCGGATGATATCGGATTCGGAGATAACGCCACCGTAGCTCCGTCGTGTCCGTACTTCCTAGGACGTCCACGTTTCTTTTTCATTGAACAGCTTGAGAAATTTTCCGGAGCGAGCGAGTTTTGCGGCGGTGGAAGAGGAGGAGGAGCGACGGTGGTTGTTGGAGGTTGATTTGAAGTTTCTGATCTCGGAGCCACGTGGAAAGCCGACGGTGCGTTGGATCTCACCACCGTAACGCCGTCGCTAATAATTTCTCCGGTAGACTCCATAGTTTATAACGATCTTTTATAAAGTTTTATTATAAACCTTATAAAAATTTGGGACTATAAGAAGATTTTTTTATTTTCTTAAATCTAAAAGATTATTTCATTCAACAATTCAAAGAAGCTAGACCAAAAATAAATTACAAGAACATTAATTTTATATTACAAGCAGTAATTTAGAAAATTATCCCTAAATACATGAGATTTTTTTTAAGGTGGAGAGTATTATTTCTAAGAATTAAAAAGATTTTAGGATAAAATTAAGAAATGTTTTGAGAGGAAAGTGAAGAAAATTAGATTTATTTTTGCTCTGTGGTTTAGATGAAAAAAGAAAATGAATATATTTCATTTTCGAATTTGGAAATATCGAGATTAAAAAAGCTTATTCTTTTATATTTTAATGTTTTAATTCAGGCTATCAGATCATTTCTTTCCTAACTTTTTTCTTGTCTGTCCATTTTTAATTTAATACTGAATAAATTAAGTAATAATAAAATAAAATATATTTTTGTGAAAAGGAAATGTATTAAATAGAGCGTTATATTACAAGTTACAAGTTACAACTCACAATAAATATATATTTAACTTCGAGAAAACAATATTGATTTTGGCATATATTGAAAATCGTGATTTTAGCTGGAATCCTATGGGAGAAAATAAATAAATTAATTAAAAGTTAGAATAATAATAGTAAGTAGGAAAAACTGAAAGTGGGTGATACTAATTTATTTTCTTTAAATTATTTTTTTAAAAGACAAAGGTGGCCTGCCGATAAGTATTGATTATTTTCTATTGCCGTGTTTTATTTATTATTATTGTTTTGAATTCATAGTGATTTTTTTAATGATTAATGGACGATACAAATTATGTAAATTTTCTATCGTGGGATTTTTATTTTTAACATGGTGGGATTTTTATTTTTAACATGGTGGGATTTTTTTTTTAAAATCTCAAGATGTGTTTGTATACTAAAAGGACTACTTAATTTTTTTTTAAACCCTTTCTTTTCTGTTCTGTTTTTTTTGTTAAAATTTTTTCTTTTCTGTTCTTTTAAGGGAGAATTATAAAACTACACCATTTGAATTACATTTATCAAAACTACACCATTTCCAAAATACTTCACAAAACTACACTTAAACACTCAAAATTAAATTCAAATAAACCCTGCCCAAACAATCCTACCCTCTTAATAACCCAAATGAAAAGATTTTAATTTTGATAATTTTTAAAAGGGTAAATCAAGCTTTTAAAATTTTGAAAAAGTGTAAACTTGTGAAAATATTGAATTAGGTGTAGTTTTGTGAAGGGAGGGTTGAAAGGATGTAGTTTCGTGAATTTATCTTCTTTTAATTCTCCTCACAATCATATCGCCCTAATTGCTGAGTGGCATCTTGGATTATAAGCAAGCTTATATTTTTGAAAATGATGTCATTTTGTAACGTATCATTTTCTCTGTGAATCTTAAATATTTTTACCACTTTTTGTTTTAATCTAAACAGACAGGTGATGAAGAAAGTTAAATATTTTTATTAGGAAAACTGAGTAGAAAATATAATATTAATTGGGTCCACAAAAGAATTGATTTAGCGATTAATACTTATTTAAAAAATATATCTATACAAAAAGAATCTATGGTCGAGTCACTAGTGATTAATATAAAGACTTTTTTATCCAAACACTAATTCTCATTAGGTTTAGTACTAGTTAATTTGGGCTACATAAGCCCATATTATACTGGTGTTGCAGCCATGTCCAAGGTTATATGAAATTAAATTATTGATCAAATATAAAAAGTAATTAATTAATTACTCTCTCTCTTTTTTCACACGAATTAAGGTAACACATAAATTTCTAATGATAGTTACATATTTTTTTGTGTTGTACAATTTTCAATATTTTTTTAATCAATAGTGTCTTTGAAATAACAATGGATAAAACAACATTAGTATTAGTAAAAAATCAGACAATTTAAAACAAATATTTTTTCTAAAACATCATGTAACAAAGACATGAGAGGGAGTATTAGTTAAAAAATCACTTGCACAACAATAAGAAAGACCGCTTAACATTCCTCTTCGTCTTTTTAAACGTAAAACCAAAATTTTGTTGACTTAAGATGGCGTTAGGTGCAAATTTTCAGGTTCATAAGTCATGTGTTCTACTTTTCTTGGTCAATAATGCTTAGCTGTTTTGCAGCTTTGCATTTAAAAACTTACACTAAAGTTAGATTCTCTTGATTTCTTATTGGATTTGTATAAATTATTTCATGAGGTACTACTGTATAAAAGCATAATTAAGTGCAGTGCATGTGTAACATTTCTTCATTGTTCATTTCAATTATTATATTTGTACAAAAGAAAAATGAATAATATATATATATTTTGTGCCTAAGTAAATTAGTTGGTATCTTTGCATATCATCATAGGTGTCATAAAACTACGTAGTTTTTACGTCATTAAGACAAATTGTCTATTAGGTGTTAGTTAAATAAACCATATTTTTTATATAAAAAGTTGTTTATCAGTCACTTGCAAAGCTTATCTTCATTTTGAAAATAGTTTTGTTTTTTATAAGCATGCTAAGATCATGAGATTATAAAACAAAACAAATCAATAAGATTCACACATGTTGGACCCACTTTGTCTCCTTGCTTAAAACTTATTCCAAAACTAAATATTATTATATACATAAACACACTGATTTACTGTTGACAAGTTAAATGTTTTTAAACCATAGGTTATATTATATTTACAAAGAAAAATAATAAAATGTAACTATGATATACCTAACATCCTTTTACTACCTATTGGTCCAACAAAAGACCGGCCACCAAATTTTTAACTAACTTCCCACCTTCTTCTTTTGTACAATCACAATACCAATTTTACCCCTTAAACCAAATTCATTACCGGTTTAATGTCTATGTCCTAGAAATATGATTTGATCAAACCTATTTGGTATAGATTTCTCATCACTAGGCTCCCAAGTGACACCAACACTGCCCCTCCTCCATTGCCTCCTTTTTGAAGTTGTGTTTCTTGATGTTCTTTCTCTAGAGCTTCTCGACAATTTATCGCGAATGGTTCTTTAACACTTAAGTCATCGAGTCCGATCTTTTCTCGGACTGATTTGATTATTGCGGAATCTATTAGGTTACCGTTTGCATCCGTCACGTAGAACACATTCTTTGCTATACCGTCATTTGTCGATATATCGGCTCTAACAATGTTTGATCCGTTTTCTCTCAATATCCGAGTTACTTCCGCTAACAATCCTGGTCTATCCGCCGTGCATAACTCTAATTTCACACCCTACACAAAAAAGTTAAAGTTAGTTACACGACCCGGTTTTAATTTAAGTTATATTATAGAATTTTTTTTATATAGTTTCATACCTTACTCGTTCTTCTTTCGATCGCGGCTTGTAAACATTGAATCAAACGTTGTCGTTCCGGTTCAGAACTAACCGGATTTCCATCGCAATGTCTTACATAGAACTCCAAAAACGCCGTTTCTCCAACCGTTCGAATAGCGGCGTGGAACACAATGTAAGCCATATCCGTCAACGTGCAAACCACGTCGAACAAAAGCTTCATACGATCTTTACACTGCAAATTCACAACGGAGTAACCCCGTTTCGGAAGATTCTGCACGGAAACGATCGGAGAATTTTCGGAATCAAACTTCTTTTCGTAGTCTCGGTCCATAAACATCCTCTGGTGCAACCTTCTCTCCATATGAGTGTTGCCACCATACGAAACGCTTGTCCTCGTGTCGTTTTGATAGCCGTCGTCGGAATTTAGTAAATTACGTAATTGTCCTTCTATAAGTTGGACACGGTCCGAGTCTTTGTCTATAGGAGTTTCGGAGTTACGGTCTTTAACATAGATCATAGAAGCAATACGTCCGTTATGCGTCCATGCCTTAGCTTCAACAACATCACATTCAAGATCGGCTAAAACCGCGAAAACCTCCGAGAGTAAACCTACTCTGTCTGTTCCGGTTAACTCTAGAGCGGTTAAACCGGTGTATCCTTCGCTTTTAGTGTAATGAGACGTCTCAATAGACTGTAAAATATTCATTAAAAAAGAGTCCTAAATATTATAAAAATTAATTCTGTAGTTAAGACTAAAAGAGTGATTAATGATAAAATTAAAAGTTACCTTTTCAATGTAACGGATTAGTTTCTCGTCTGTTAATTTGTTTCCGTTGAGATCGCTAACATGAAAAACTAAAGATTCCAAAAAAATCAAAGAATTAATTATAACGGTTTTAATTACAATATAATTAGCGTTAGATTAGGGATAATTACCGTCCATATTCCATTTTCCATCAGAGGAAATATAAGCTTTTTTAATCCAAAGATTCATATCAGTAAGAAGCTGTACAGATTCTAGTAATACCCCTGAGCTTCTTGCACTATCAATCTTTAAAAAATGTGGGGAAAAAACAAATAAAAGTGTAATTAATAAATCATTTTCAGATTAAAAGGAAGAGAAGGAACAGAGTAAAGCTTTGCGTGAGGGATAAGAAACCTTGACGACAGTTGAATTAGGGCAAACTCCATTATCAATCACGACCCTGCAAGTAACCAAAAAAAAAGACAGTGACTCTTTAACCTCACTCTTTTGTCTGAATCAATCAATTAAAAATAAATAAATAAATTTTTTAACAAAATAAAAAAAATAAAAAAAAAATAAATTTTTAGAAATGGCCAAATATTTTGACTTTGTGGAATTAACTGTTTATTATACTAATAGATGACGGTAAAAGCCAGGAAATGAAAATGACTTCCATACAAATTGGATATTTTTTTCTCCGTTAATTCATCAAAATCCTAATTGTTTAACCAAACAAATATTATAGTATTTATCAAAAACATAAATATCTTTAGCAGAAAAATTATATTTTGAAAGATTACAAGGAGAAAAGGGGTTGATATTTGAGAAACAAAACCTTGTTTTATCTTCACAAAAATTGATAATTTATACATGTATAATATAAACAAACTGTGATATTTTTATAATAAAAAGAGTAATAATAATGAATTTTTTTACCTGGGCATGTTCATCCGTACAACGAGCTTCTCGTATTCATTAGAGGAATCAGATAACTCCATATATTTTTTATATTTTGATTCTTCAATTATTTTGCTTGATAGTTGTTTCAGAACAAAAACGCTTAAAAACAGAGCCTCTGTTTCTCCTTCTCACAAAAAAAAAACAACTTTGTTTTCCTTTTTATTCGGATACCATAAAAAGGAACAATTCATGTGTGTTACACAGAGTCTCTCTTTCTTTCTCTCTCTCTCTAAAACCACTCTCTTTCTCTCCTCTGTTTAGGGGTAGAGTTTACTTCCAACTATGTATTTAGAATTTATTAGGATAATAAATAATAAATGATATTATTAAAATATCAACGAGGCGTTTTAGGACCGGGCTCTAGAAAAAATCAAAACAGACGCTGACCGGTTCTCATATAGTAAAAAAATCAAAATCATTAGAATATTTCAAAAAAAAAAAAACTAATCTTCTTATTAGACTTTCTGTTTCTGTCTCGTATCTGGATTCATACCCACTTTCCTTTTTTGCAAATTTTAAAAATTAAAAAATTTGTAAATATAGAAATTATTACAAATGGTTAATCCGTACAACCAAGGAAGCCAGGAAGGGAAACACACTTTGAACTACTTTGACCTGTCGGAGATCCTACGTGGCATGTGATTGTTAAAAATTCTTACGCGCGTTTGTTAACGGTAGCTTTAAAATTTGAAGGCTTTTGAGAAATAATTAACGGCGTTTATGTTAAAGAACTAACGGTGTTAGTATACGGGATTTAGGGTAATAGTAATCAGTCGTTGATGACTACGGTTCATAATAAAGATTTAATTTTGATTTCAAAAATATCCTCTATTTTTCAGATTCGTTTGTGAGAAATTTGATACATAAATTTTCCATGTAAAGTAGAGGTTATATCATTTCTAAAAATATGTTAATTTGATTAAATTTGGTTATATGATTTTATTCATTATGTAGTAGTATTTTCAACTTTGGTTAAGGAATTTTCGTGAGTAATTTTATTTAGTCTCTAGAAACGCGTTGAAAAACTATAGAAAAAGACCATCATGTGTTTCACAATAAGAAGAAACGACCTTAAAAAAAAGACCTTTAAGCTAATATGAAAGCTCGTCGAAGCAAAAGTTGGTCCTACGTATACTTTTCTACATGCGAACAACTTTGGTCGTGTTTTTTTTATTATTTTGTTTTAAATAATATGGACACGATGCTATTCACAAAATCTTCACCGCTAAATTTAGTCATATTCGATAAAATTGTAACCGTTGTTCTGTTTACCATTTATAACATGATTTAGTAAAACGGAGACAAGATTTATGAGGCAATAATAATAAAAATCTCTTGAAAAAAGATTTGAGGCATTGAACATGATCATGTGAAAATATAATTAAGGTTCGACAATTATTTTGGAAAGACATGATTCGTGTCTTTTTGAGTGATTGTTGCCACGATGTGTTTTCCTTTTTTATGGATTCATGCCTATTTTATATTTTTATATTGATATGATATTTATTAGGTATTACAGTTTCGAAGATCTGAGCATTCAATCTAGGTTGGATCAGATTTTTGTACAAGAATCTTTAAAAATCAGAGAACATAACTGTATATGGAGGATTAAGATTTGGTCAAAGATAAAACAGTTGGTCACTGCATGCAAATTTATTACTTATTAAGCGTCAAAATTACATGAGTAATAAATTAAATAAATTCCACCTACCAAAAAAAAATCAATTCCAGTTTTTCCTATTTATATAAATTCCATTCAGATTACTACTAAATTATAAAAAAAGTAAGCAGGAATTAAGAGAAGTATGAATAAAGAAAAAGGTAATTGTCAAAGACATTTCATGGAGAAGAGTGTAGTGTGGGACTATAACTTGGCTTGTAAATTCAGACATTTGAACCGGCCATTATAATATAATCATCTTTTCTAAATATTTGACTCACACATTTAAAAGATTTTGCCATGTTCTAATTTCTTCTATGTATCAATTTAAAATACTTAATACATCCTTGTCAAGACATATTATATTACAAGTTGTAGCCAACATTAATGTTCCTTAGAATATTCTAGATAATAAAAAGTGAAAAATATAGAAGTTGTTATTCAGACAAAACGATTTTCTTATACTTTTGAGAATGTTCCTTAGATTTCGATGATTACAGCGACAACTAACTGCCTGATCAAGATTTTATACCAAAATTCAGAGTATTGTTGTTGTTTTTTTCTTCAAATTATTAAAAATTTGTAATAATGTTAGATTGATTCAGCAACTATCTTTAAATTTAATCTAAAACCTTTCTGATGAAACTTGAAATCATCCTAACTCGATGCGACTAATTTCACACAAAAAATAATAATAGTAGTGACCTAAATTCAGATAATATTCATATATCATATATAATCATAAGATAGAGTTTAAATTAACAACCGACTTTTGACAAATCGCATAATAGTAGTATTATGTAGTGCATGCCGTAACTAAAACTCAATGTTATATTTAATAAACAAACGTTAGACCAAATCAAAAAACTAATAATAACTCCATAAGACCCGAGTGCGTACGTGTCTATACATGTGGTTGTAAAAAAATAAAATATCTTTCACGAGTGAATATCAAAAAAATAAAATAATTTAAATTAAATGTTCACTTGAGATTATATTTTTCCCCATCTCTCTCTCTCGGATATGTGTTTCCAATTCATAAGACACAATCAATGTATTTAGATTCCTTGTCTGCTAAAACACCAAGAACCAGCCATACTTGTCGTGGTCTTATGAAATATTTTTGACATGGAAAGCAATAACAAAAAAATTTCACGGAAAAAAAATCATAATATCTTTTGAAGGTTAGTCTTGGATTTGGCATATAATTAATTCCGTAGGATTATGGAGTGTATTGTATAATTCTCGATATTTATTAGTCATATTGACTTTTGTTTTATTTAGCATCTTAAAATGGCATTATAAATGATTCACGTCTATTAATATGTTCAAGAGTTTGTGAACAAAAGCCCGTCTAGCTCAGTTGGTAGAGCGCAAGGCTCTTAACCTTGTGGTCGTGGGTTCGAGCCCCACGGTGGGCGATTGCTTCTTTTATATATTTTATAAAACATGTTTCTATATATAAACTATATTATGTTTCTCTCCCTTGCAAGAAAAACTGGAATTTGCCTAAACTCACTACAAGAAAGCTCTTTGCTTTCCTTAATTCAAGTGCCACTTGGAAAATTCCTTATTTTAAGTCTTAAAAAACATTTTCATGAACTAATCATACTTTGGCTTTCTTTAAATCTTGGTCAGATTTTCCGCAAAATTATACATACAAAATTATCTTATGGTGTGTTCACTACAAATGTCACTTGTTTCTCTTTAGATTGTATTTGCAACAAGAAGAGGCAAAACTTCACAAGCTAACATTGACTATATCTTTTTACCAAAGTTAATTCTTCATATATACTTTAAAATCATATACATGATAACTTTCACTATATCACTAGAATTTAACCCGTCGTACACTACGGGTTTATGTTTTTCAATAAATAGAAATATTTTAAAAAATTCAATATTATTTTTCGTTATACAAATAGATCAATTTGATCATTTCATATCCAAATAACCCGGATTTGATATTTCAAATCCGAACATAACCAATATATGTAAATTGAAACCGATCAAAATATAAATACCTCGAACGGTAGATAAATTTAATAACCGAAAACCCGGAACTAAATCCTAATTGAAACAAATTTTATGAAATCGAACACGAAAATAAATACCTCCATACTTGTTATTTTGTGATATTAATTTCATTAACTATTTAAATTTCATTAACTATTTAAATTTCATAAAAGTATGTGTTATAATTGTTTTATATTAATTGAAAATTATTTAAAATTTATGAAAATACTTGTTATAATTGTGGTATATGGTATCATTAATCTTGTACAAAATTTTTAAACTGTTGGGATAAATTTAATCATCTCGGTTAAGGTTTAACCGGCGACAGAATCGGACCGGGTTGACGGCAGATCGGTCCCGCCAAACCGGAATCAGCGGCAATATCGGAACCGGCCTCCTTTAGTTGATATTGGGCTTTATTTGGGCTTAATTATCGACATAAGGTAAAATGGAAAAGATATATTACTAGATTCTCTTAAATATTCATTAAGGAGGGAATCTAGGAAAATATCTAAATAAAAGGAAAAAGGTCAATAAATGAAAACATGTCAATTCCTATTCATAAAAGGAAAAGGAAGCTCATTGACCTAAAGACCTCTATATAAAGAGAAGAAGCTAGAAGACCTAGAGGATTCATTCAGATCGACATTCATTGATATCGACTTTCACATACACTTTTCGACATAAACACTTGTTTCTAGAGAGAATATTCGATTATAAGCTTTAGATTGTTCTAAGTCTAGATTTTGAATCATATTCCTCTTTTTTGTATTCTTTTATCGATTAATAAAGACATCTAATTCAAACCGATTCTAGTAGTATAAACCGTTATCGAATTCCGTGGTTCTTCTAACGGATCGCTAACTTTTGCCCAAACAGTTTGGCGCTAGAGAGAGGGGCGAAGTATAGCGCTACGATGAGCGATAACGGAGCAACCTACTACACCGTTCTCGACGAACACGCTCAGCAACGGGTGGATGCCGTCAACGAGCAACTCCGGCAAGCAACGAAAGGCTTGCTCGGCCGGAAGAGGATAATCTTCGACTTCGGGGGCGAGCGCTAATCTCACCACCCAGGGTCAGAGATCAGCTTCCCGACAGAATCTCGTCACCCCCATCCGGCCGATGAGGTTATTCCGATCAGGGACGGAACATCAGACGACGGAGGAAAGACCTGCTTTCTCCGACGATCAGCACACCGACGATCTAGATCGCAACGGATCCGATTTCGGAAGGGATCACGCCTACATAGATTCCGTCATCGAGAAAAAGCTCAACGCTTTCGAATCGATGATCGAGCGGATGCCAGGAGTAGCTCCACCTATAAGACGTTCCGACCGCTACTCCTACGCCGATTCGCCCTTCGTAGACGAGATAGCCATGGTAGAGATGCCCAGAAAGTTCGCCTTCCCGTCAATGAAGATGTACGACGACTCTACCGACCCTGACAATCACGTGGCCTTGTACAAGCAACGGATGCTCACCTTAACAATTCCCCCCGAGTCAAGGGAAGCCGTCATGTGCAAAGGTTTCGGATCAAGCCTAACGAGACCGGCGCTCCAGTGGCTCGTCAACCTCGCCAACGGCGAAATAGATTCCTTTGCCGACTCGACCGACGAGTTTATAGAGCAATTCGCAAGCGGCCGCCGCATAGAGAAAAACGCCGACGACCTCTATGAAATCGTCCAAGAAGCCGGGGAGCCCCTTCGGGCATATGTAGGACGATTCAACAGGGAAAAGGTGAATATCCCAGCATGTAATGTGTCAACGGCCATATCTGCTTTCAAGAGAGGACTCTTGGTGACCGGCGATCTCTATAAGGAACTCACCAAGTATCGTCCAAAGACGATGGAAGATGTTCTGAGCAGAGCATGGGCTCAGATCAAGTGGGAAGAGGATCCATCTCAAAGGAAATCCCTTCCCCCCAGAGTCGAGTCAAGGATCATCCGACCTGAGAGAGCTCCTCGGGACGACAAACCATACCTGCGACCTCGGGTGGACCCTCGTCGAAGTAATTCCCATCGACCAATCGCCCATATAGGAGCCGGAGGATACCGAGACAATTCATGGCCCAACGCGGGCAGTTTGTCTATCCAAGGTCGAGAACTGGTCTGCGCCTTGGGAAGAATGGGAGACGCGGTCAGATGGCCTCAGAAGATGAGGGGGGACCCAGAAGGGCGAGACACGCGGAAGTGGTGCGATTTCCACAGTGACCACGGGCATCGCACCGAAGATTGCGTCGCCCTCAGGATGGAGGTAAACGATCTGATCAAGAGAGGGCACCTCAAAGAATTCCTGTCCGACAGAGCTCGGAGACGGCCAAGCACCCAGAACCCCGAGCAAGAAGGGGCCAAAGAGAAACCTAAATCTCCACCGAGACAGGATCGGGTGATTAACGTCATATCCGGTGGCTCAGAGGTTAGCGGGATATCGCATTCGGCTGCCAAAAGGAATACGAGGATTGCGAGAAATTTCCAAAAGACCATGATGGAAATAACCACCGACCAATCAGTCAACGCAATTACCTTCACCGCCGAGGAGGGTGAAGAGATGATGACTCCTCATCATGACGCCCTCGTCATTACTTTGTCAGTGGCAAATTGCCTGATAAAGAGAATTCTGGTCGACAATGGAAGCTCGGCGAACATTCTGTTCCTGGCCGCATACAAGGAGATGGGCCTCGACGAATCAAAGATTGTCTCCAGGGCAACCACTCTGGTAGGATTCAGTGGAGAGGTGAAACAGACTGTGGGCGAGATAACCCTGCCCGTCTACACCGAGGGAGTCAACAAGCAAACCAAATTTCTCGCCATAACGCCATAGTGGGGAGACCTTGGATCCATGACATGAAAGCCGTGCCATCCACATTCCATCAGACAATAAAGTTTATGACACCCTGGGGTGTGAGGAAGATAAAAGGTGACCAGGAGAACTCGCGATCCTGCTACCAAACTACGCTCAAAGGAAAAACGGGGACGACCATGCAGATAGAGGGTCCGTCAACGACGAAAGAGGTATCGAGCTCTACAGAGGAGCCTGATGTAGAGCAGATAGATGAGATCCCACTGGATGAAGCCAATACAGAGCGCAAGGTAAACATTGGGTCAAAACTACCGAAAGACGTGCGTCGAAACTCATCGACTTTCCGAGATCGAACGCCGATTGTTTCGCCCGGTCGCATGCGGACATGCCGGGCATCGATCCCGAGATCATCACCCATCGTCTACGAGTCGATCCCGATCATCGCCCGATCGGGCGAAAAGAAGGAAGTTTGCGCCGGATCGCGATCTCATCGTCAACGACGAAGTGAACAATTTACTCAAAGCCGGATTCATCCGCGAGGTGAAATACCCTGACTGGCTAGCTAATGTGGTCGTCGTTCGAAAGAAAAACGGTAAGTGGAGAGTCTGCATAGACTTCACCGACCTAAATAAGGCATGCCCAAAGGATCCTTTTCCCTTGCCTCACATTGACAAGCTGGTAGACGCAACAGCCGGCCATGAACTGCTGAGCTTCATGGACGCCTTCAGCGGGTATAATCAAATTCTGATGCACCCCCAGGATCAGGAGAAGACGGCCTTCATGACCTCCAGGGGCATATATTGCTACAAGGTAATGCCCTTTGGATTGAAAAACGCTGGTTCAACCTATCAAAGGTTGGTGAACGCGATGTTCGCCGATCAGATTGGCCACACCATGGAGGTATACATCGACGATATGCTCGTAAAGTCGTTAGTTGCCGACGATCACATCATGCATTTACGCCAAGCGTTCGACACGTTAAGGAAATACAACATGAAGCTCAATCCGACTAAGTACTCATTCGGCGTAAGCTCGGGGAAGTTTCTGGGATATATTGTCACACATCGGGGCATTGAGGCGAACCCCGATCAGATCAGGGCCATCCAGACAATTCCACCACCGCGAAACATAAAGGAAGTCCAGAGACTTACGGGAAGAATGGCAGCCCTTAGCCGATTCATCTCTAGACTATCCGACAGATCTCATCCGTTTTTCGAGGCTCTCAAGAAGCCGAAGGGATTCGCATGGAACGAAGGGTGTGACGAAGCCCTTAAACAACTCAAGGACTATCTAACTTCTCCACCGCTACTGTCAAAGCCAAAGACCAACGAGGCACTACTCCTATATCTAGCCGTGTCGAACACGCAAGTAAGTGGGGTACTAGTGCGAGAAGAAAGTGGAAGACAACGATCCGGTCTATTACGTCAGCAAATCCTTGCTAGAAGCCGAGACCCGATATTCTCATCTCGAGAAATTGGCCCTCGCCTTGGTTGTGGCAGCAAGGAAGTTACGACCGTACTTCCAGTCGCATCCAATTATCATGGTGACATCGCATCCGATCAAAAGTGTTCTCCACAAACCAGATATCTCGGGAAGATTGGCCAAATACGCTATAGAGCTTGGCGAATACGACGTGATCTATCAACCAACCTCCGCCATCAAGTCACAAGTCCTCGCCGATTTCGTGGCCGAGTTTACGCCAAAGATGCTTTCGGAGGTTCAGAAGGAAGTGAACGCATTAGAAAACCAGGTGGTAACGGGGACATGGAAACTTTATGTGGACGGATCCAGCAACGTACGAGGATCCGGCCTGGGACTCACACTGACCTCCCCTATCGGAAACACCATCTCAAGGGCGATCCGATGCAGCTTCCGAGCGACAAATAACGAGGCGGAGTATGAAGCGCTAATCGCAGGTCTATCTCTAGCATGCGATTTAGGAGTCAAAGATATAGAGATCTATAGTGACTCGCAGTTGGTCGTTAGCCAAACTGAGAGTGACTATCAAGCCAAGGACTCAAGCATGATCAGATACTTAGCGATAGTCAAACAGCTCGAAAAAAGGTTCAATAGCTGCAAAATCACTCAAATCCCTCGAGAAGAAAACGGGCAAGCAGACGCTCTCGCCAACCTCGGTTCATCTTTCAAAACCGACTCACCGACGAATGTGCCACTGCTAGTATTACAATGGCCGGCAACGCAAAGAGATCTCGATGCGGTCCCAGTCAACGAAATAAGTGGAGCCAAATGCTGGATGACTCCCCTTGTGGAATATCTGAGAGATGGAACGCTGCCACTGGAAAGAGCAGAGTGCCGAAGGATTAAACGACAAGCAGCTCGGTTCAGCCTCATTCGCGGAGCGTTATATCGCCGATCATACTCAGGACCATATCTCAAGTGCATCAGCATCGCCGAGGCTCAACAAGTCCTCGCTAGAGCCGCATTCCGGCGAGTGCGGAAACCATTCCGGAGCCGAAGTCTAGTCCTCCGGACCATGCGAGCCGGATATTACCGGAAATCGATGAATCACGACGCAACCATGTTCGTCAAAAGATGCGACAAGTGCCAAAGGTTCGCCACTGTATCCAAACTTCCGCCGGAGAACCTAAAAACTATCAGTGCTCCCTGGCCATTCATGAAGTGGGGCATGGATATAGTTGGCAAGCTTCCCACGGCACCAGGTCAGAAAGTCTTTCTATTGGTGATGACCGACTATTTCTCCAAGTGGATAGAAGCGGAAGCGCTCAGTCAGATAACCGACAAAGAGATCCGCAACTTCGTATGGAGGAATATAATCTGCAAGTTCGGCATTCCCCACGAGATAGTGACCGACAATGGACCACAGTTCACAAGCAACAACTTCAAAAGCTTTTGCGAAGACTGGAAAATCAAATTAAGCTTCGCGACGCCCAGACATCCGCAGTCCAATGGCCAAGCCGAAGCCTCGAACAAAACCATCGTCAAGCTCCTTAAGAAAAGATTAGAGAGTGCTAAAGGAAAATGGGCCGAGGAACTCCACGGGGTCTTATGGGCCTACAGAACAACCTCGAAGGTCTCCACCGGCGAGACACCTTTCTCACTCGTTTATGGAATGGACGCAGTGATACCCGTCGAGATAAGTGTGCAGTCCAGCCGCACTGAAAACCCCGATGAGGAAAGTAACAACGAAGCAATAGCGCTCGACCTCGACTTGCTCGATGAGAAACGAGAAGCCGCGCAAATAAGAAACTGGTGTTACCAACAAGACGTAGCCAGGTCATACGACAAAAAGGTGAGGACGAGAACCTTCAAACTGGGTCAGTGGGTCTTAAGGCGAGTATTCCAAAACACAATGGAGAAAGAAGCCGGAAAGCTAGGACCAAACTGGGAAGGCCCTTACCAAATCGTTAAAATCTGTGGAGCTGGAGCCTACGCACTCCAAGACAAAGACGGAAAAAGACTCACCAACAGTTGGAACGCTTTGCACCTCAAGAGATATTTCTTCTAATAAACGGGCCACGCCCGCAAAAGGTCGTGTATACTTAAACTATTTTTTTTAATTCTATACTTTTATATCTTTTAGCTAAAAACCTCGCCGAGAATTTCGCCAACGAGAGTAACCCCAAAGGCGAATTTCTCGCCGAGATTTTCGGGGGCAAGGGATATCTATCCTTTGAACTCGAAAACCAAAAGCCCTACTCCGCGTAGACCGAAAGTCCTACTCCGCGTAGGCCAAAAGCCCTACTCCGCGTAGGCCAAAAGCCCTATTCCGCATAGGCCAAAAGCCCTACTCCGCGTAGGCCAAAAGCCCTATTCCGCATAGGCCAAAAGCCCTACTCCGCGTAGGCCAAAAGCCCTATTCCGCATAGGCCGAAAGCCCTACTCCGCGTAGGCCAAAATCCCTATTCCGCATAGGCCAAAAGCCCTACCCCGCGTAGGCCAATCCTAGCCGAACACATCACGACGGACTCGTGTCGATGTAAATCGAACGCTGAAGGGTTCCATACGGGTTTCCGGACCACGTTAGGACCAGGCAAAAGTTAGAGTTATTGTCCGCGGGCATGTAACCTAATAGCCGAGTGTACGGGTGCGACGGCACCTCGCTCCATAAGACTGCCGCCAGGTTGCCTGAACCGCCCAGTCGACAAGGTGGAGGCTAATTGTGTGTTAATGACCTTCCTCGAAAGTATAAAATCAGCAACGCACATTAGTCGCCCTCTTGGGTGTACAGGTCTGACGGGACCTCGCCGAAACCACACTGAGATGGCCGATCTACGGATCCCATCCAGGCAATGTACAGAACAAAGGCTCGGCGAAACTTAACCGACTCACCCGACAGGCTCTGTACGGTTAATAACAGCGCCGAGACCCTTAACTGGTCCACTATTAATGACGATCGAATCTCCGAGATCTCGTCCAATAAACGGTCGACCCCCCGCGGTCCCGTACGCATTAAAAACAGCCAGCGGATAGAATCTCCACGAGAGATAGTAGATTCACCACTTAGAGATGAAGGGTGACCGACCTCGTCGGATCCATCCGGATTTAAGATGGTCAGCGACGGATAACCTAACGAGGCTTAATTTGCTCGGTACATCTAAACGGATTTGACGCTCAAAGGATACAGTTCAAACTTATCGAGAGCTCAAAACAGAAAGATAACCAAATAAACAAGTTTAGCCTTGGGGGCAAAATCCAAAAAGCCCACCAAGGGCAAAAACATAAGGGTCCGCTATGATCAACGAAAGTTTAAGCGGCCCACTTAACAGTCTAAAGATGGCCCATCTCACGGATGGACCACAACAGAATTACAAGTTTTTAGATAAAGAAGAGTTAAGACGGAGGAGTATCGCTAAACGCCATCAGCGACTCAACCACCTCCGGAGCGAGGCGGACCCTCGAACCGTGCCTCGAGCCTTCACCACTTGGGCATAACGGCGATCAAGGCCCTCAAGGTCCCACGACAAATGCTGCCCGGCCGGATACTCCTTCACCGTCTCCCATCGGGTTATAACCGCAGACCCACCAAGGAAGAAGTCGTATTCAGCTCGAAGCAACTCATTCTTCCTCTTCAGCGACTTCACCTCCTCATCTTTGAGCTCATCCTCCCTTTCCAGATCAGAAACTCTTTTTTGGAGACCCTCCTTAGCCTGATCACATTCGGCTATGGAGTCCTTGAGATCTTTTATCTCCTTGTCCCCGGCATCGATGGCGGCAAGCCGATCCTCTCCTCTCTTCTTCTCCACCTCGTACCTTTCTCTCATATAGACGGAGGCCTCATGATCCTTGGAAGACTCCTCCACAGCTTCAGCGAGTTTGGTCTCCATGCTGCTAAAAGAGAACATCACCTACAGGCAGCAAAACCAACGAGGTTTAGACAATGCTCACAAAAAGTTTCAAATACACGAAGACTTTCACCTTAAGGAGAGAACGACAGACTTCATCGGCGGCTAACTCAGCACCACCCTCAACAATGGATTCCATATCCCATGACAAGAGTTTACTCTTCATCTTGCCTACCCGAGAGGAAGATTGGGAGCTGCCCAGTTCACCACCTGACGAAGGGGACACCTTCATCCTGCGACCCTCCACGGGACCGCATGGACTCCGTCCAGCCTTGCGTTTGCCAGCGACCACTGTTCCACTCCTCGGAACCTCGGTGACCTTTGCCTGACTCTCGGAGGCATTGACAGATCCTCCCATCTCAGCTAGCTTCCCCGAAGCAGCGAGAAAAAGCTCGAAGGGATCGGGGGCAGATGCTCGTTGACTCTCAGACATGTTACAATCTAACAAGCAATATGTCATCTTCGGAAATCAACGTTAAAGGAAGAACTTACGGATGGAATGAAAGCTTACCCCGGATGGCACCGTGTTCTAAAGCAAGATGGCTGGAAAGGAATTCAAGGGATCTCCGTTCGGATGGGATCTCTAACAATCGCTCTATGATCTTTTTCCCGGCGGCGTCGTCACCCTTGTTCAAATGGCCAATGTCTGCAAACAAACAACAAAAGAACAATAAGGAGAAGTCAGCAAACTTACAAGAACTGAGAAATAAAAGCACCCACCAGAATAGGACCACGCGGTTGGAAAATTTGGAGCAGGTCCAACCGACAAAAACAAGAAACGACGACGCCAAGTCTTCTCCGATGCGCCTTGATCACCAATCTCAGGGTTAGTCACCAACGCTAGATTACGACGAGGATGGAGGTGATAACGATTGATATCACCCGCATAGGGCTTGAAATAGAAGGCGTACAGGACAGAGGCCACCGATACCTCGATGGAATTCAAATTGCCCATCACCTCAAGCGCCATCAGCATTCTCCACACCATTGGAGAAAGCTGCCCTGGAGATAGACCAAGGTAGCGGGATATCGCCGCGACTAGCGAAGGAACAACTCCGCGGAACCCATAGCTGAACAGAGCCTCATACACCACAATCTCCTCTGGACCGGCATCCATCGGGCGCTCCGCCGCGTTGGGAATCCTCAAACAGGAAATAGGAAGACCAAAGGTCCTGGAGATCTGAGCCACCGAGTTCATGGTGGTGGAAGATTTAGGGTTCTTTTTGGAATCTATCGGCGGATCTTGCGAAGAACCAGAGTCCTCGACTTTTATCGCGTCACGAAGGCAACGACGGTCAGATCTGGTGGATCGCCGTGATTTTAGACGCTCCCCGACAGATGAATCATTCGAAAGATTCATAGCTTCAGGATCGAAGGACACGATAGCAGTAGTTGGGTCCCAATCAAGCGATGACATGCAAAGAAGAAGAAAGAAAGGGGAAATCAAAGGTGCTCACCTGATGACAAGACGAAGAAATCGCAGACTCTATCACCGTCGAAGACGATACCAAGCTTTATCTGACTGGGTATGGAGAAGGTGAAATAAAATCTTGAGAAAGAAGATGAAAGGACCGCCGCGGAAGAAAATGAAGTAGACGAAACGCGAAAAATATCCTTAGGTCAACAAAAAGGACATTTCGCAGGATTTGGGCCTGAAAACCAAGCCCAAATTTGAAGAAGAGACCCAAGACGGTGATAGAAGGCCATATTTGGAATTGCGATTGAACGAGAAGTATAAGCTTGTGGAAGATCAATTCATCACCGATCAAGGCGAATACGAAGCTCTTAAATTCATCCTCGACAAGCTACTTTCCTCTTCTTATCCGAGGTCAAAAAAGAGCAAAGTCGAGGCAAACTGTTGGGGATAAATTTAATCATCTCGGTTAAGGTTTAACCTAGCGACGAATCGGACCGGGTTGACGGCAGATCGGACCGACCAAACCGGAATCGGCGGCAATATCGGAACCGGCCTCCTTTAGTTGATATTGGGCTTTATTTGGGCTTAATTATCGACATAAGGTAAAATGGAAAAGATATATTACTGGATTCTCTTAAATATTCATTAAGGAGAGAATCCAGGAAAATATCTAAATAAAAGGAAAAAGGTCAATAAATGGAAACATGTCAATTCCTATTCATAAAAGGAAAAGGAAGCTCATTGACCTAAAGACCTCTATATAAAGAGAAGAAGCTAGAAGACACTAGAGGATTCATTCGGATCGACATTCATTGATATCGACTTTCACATACACTTTTCGACATAAACACTTGTTTCTGAGAGAATATTCGATTATAAGCTTTAGATTGTTCTAAGTCTAGATTTTGAATCATATTCCTCTTTTTTGTATTCTTTTATCGATTAATAAAGACATCTAATTCAAACCGATTCTAGTAGTATAAACCGTTATCGAATTCCGTGGTTCTTCTAACGGATCGCTAACTTTTGCCCAAACAGTATATGGTATCATTAATCTTGTACAAAATTTTTATTTTGTATTTGTGTTTAAATAGTTTCAGTGGTTCTTTTTATTTTATTTTTATTTTTATTTTTTATATTTTAAGAAAAACGAAATTAAAATATGTTTGAGTGTATGTTTAGAATTATTCTCCTTTGTGATTGTTATTTAAGGTAATGATAGAACTATCCTTTATTAGTTTTGTTTGTATTTTTGAAAATTATTGTGTTATCCTTTTGTAAAATTTAAATCATGTTAAAACCAATTGCATAATGTTTAATTAATTGATTTTTTTGGAAAAGTTGAAAAGAGTACTTCAAAAATAATATATCTTATCTTGAACCTTGTGATGTTTGTTCTTCCTCCTCTGTCTTACTTGTCAAAACTTGTGCTTTTCTAGCTTCTTTAACCCAATCTATCTTTGCAACAAACATGAGCAACATCGACAAACAAACAAAGATTCCTACCGATAGCCCGATAAAGAGCCCTTCAAGTCCTAGCTTTGCCTTGAAAGCCAAGCTTGCTCCTAAAGGCAAAGCCAAAAGATAAAACCCACCAAGACTCGCATACATTGCACGCGACGGCTTTGCTATTCCCCTAAGAATCTCTCCACAAATCACCAGTGGAAAGTTTAGTACTTCAATAAGCGCCATTATAAGCATGATCTTCTTCACACCATTTAAAATCACTTGGTCTTTAGTATAGATACTTCCCCAAACACTTCTACATGCTATCATCACCAAAGCTCCAATGCACCCCGAAAAACAGCCCACGGTGAGTGTAGTGTAGGCTGCTCTATAAGCTCCTTTGGGGTTATTTGCCCCTAGCTCATTGGACACTCTTGTTGCCACACAAGTGCCCATTGAGACCATCACAGAGTAAAGCAAGTAGTCAAAGTTGAAAACTATGATCAATATCGATACGGCTTTGACCTGGTTTGGTAGCCTCCCTGTTAACAAGACCAATGTCTCGTAGCACCACCACTCGAGGCACACGGTGAGACAACAAGGTCCACTTAGCTTGATAAGCAGAAGCCAATCTTGAACACATTGGTCAAACCACCCACCTTCTTCCCATTTGCTCTGTTTCGACCTCTCTGATACAATCACATATCCTGTTAGAAGAATCACAACTATGGAATCGGTTATCCAAACCGCCATTGCGACTCCTTCGATTCCTTTGGCTCTAGAGAGGACTATGTTGATGGGTATATGAAGAGAAGTGGCTGCAACTGTTGTGTACATGATAGGGATAGTAACACCTTGTGAGCTTAAGTAAGTCTTAAGTGGACAAAGCAAAGAGAGGACAGGCAAATCAGGAAGAAGGTAGAGAAGATATCTCTTGGCTATGAAAGAAATGTCTTTTCTTTGTCCGAAACCGATAAAGATCTTGTGAACATTGAGCCACAAGACAGAGATAGGGATAGAGATAAAGAGAAGCAAGAGCACTGACATGAGAAGTGTTTTGTGTAGAAGCTTGAAGTTCTTGGCTCCAAAAGCTTGGCCACAAATAGGTTCCATAGCGGCTGAGACACCGTATAAAACAGCGAATCCGGTAACGTTTGCAAATGAAAACCCTAATGAGCCTCCGGCTAGGTTAAGATCGCCTTGATGTCCAAGAAAAACAGATGTTGTGGTCATCTTACCGAACCAAAACAAGTTCATAGCCACCAAAGGCAAACCAATTCTCATTTGAAGATTTAGCTCATGAAAAATGCTCTGCAACAAGGTCTTTGAACAACACCCTTCAGAGACTTCTGGATCTAAAGTCTCTGACATTAATGTTTCTGACATAGATTTGCATATACAAAGAGTACTCTTTGTTAGTATAGTTTGAAGAAAGTTTTAAGCCACTTTTTGGCTTTGTTTTGAGATAGGGAGAGAATAGTTGTATGTGTTTATTGTTGATGAAGATGAGTTTATATTATAAGTAGATAAATGGTTTATTGTTTGTGTGGGAGATATTAAATAAATTGTGAAATGAAAAAAGCATGGTTTGCGTGAGAGAGAGTAATGAGCTTAATGTAAGGTAACGATTTTCTTGAGAAAAAGTTTTTTTTTTGTAACGGCATTTGTGGAACAACTTGTAGTGGTGGGTTTACTATATTTCTTAGTGCAATGATGATTATGAATCCATTAGTTCCATTTTGCATCATTTGTTTTTAATTTTTTTATAATCAACTTTTGATTTATTCCCTTATTTTTTTAAAAGATTTTTTTTTTTTTGTCGTTTTTAAAAGATTTTTATGTAACTAATTCCAGATTATTTGGAGATTTTTTCTATGGAATATGAAGGTCAAAGAAACTGTTAGGAAATGGTAATTGATCGATTCCTTCTTGTTAATACTGATAGACAACTAAACGTTTTTTTGGAAAAAAATATAACGTATAAAGGTAAGAAATAATTGAGAACATAATTAACAAAAGACAAATATGGGAAAGAGAAATTAGAGGATATGTGACCTTGGCTTTATATTTTTCTTTATAAAAAAGCAGCAAATAATTGCATTAAAGGCATAATTGTCTAGTGGAAGCATTATGAGTTTAAAATAACAACTCTCTTTTTTTGATTAAAAAAGCAATAAAAAATTGCAAAAAAGGTTATGCCTAAGAGAACCAGTAGAGAAAAACAAAGTGTTTAATTGGCAAATTTTGGTGAGGCGATAATGATATGATCCTAAAGTTTTAGAGTATAAAACTGGTTGGTGAGCAATACTATATAGGATAAAATAGGTAGTGAAACTATGCTTGCTTTATTTTTAAAATCATGATAGATAATTAAACGGATAAAAGAAGTTAAGTCAGAACGTTTTTTTTTTTTTGTGCACCAAATTTTCATTAAATAAAGCTAACCAAACACATAGTTCAAAGATAGATTTTCAGCATTCTCTCTAACACATGGAGAGATTACAACAAAGTTAGCAAACTTAGATAAAAGAGAACTCGACTTGACACCCGAGATGATGCCATGAAGCTCAAAAACTTGAGAAAGTCCTATAATTGCATTCACCAATTGAATCGAGTCGTACTCGAAGGTGATTTCTTCAAAGCCCATCCGGTGAGCATGATACATTGTCTTTAAGATTCTCACTTCTTTAGAAGAGGAAAGAGACATTGTTCTCTCTTGGCCCCCACAAGAGGAAGTTTGGTTAGTCTTATCTACATACGAATAGACTAAGGGACTAAACTTGACATGCTTCCCTATAATTTGGTTCAAAACCAATGTCAAGACATAGCTTGTGATGGATAAAGTTATATCCATAATGGCGAGAATGTGATGAAAGCGATCTCTCCCGGCCTCGTCGGAAGGAAATTGAGATAAACATCTTCGTAAAGGAGAAGTTTAAGAGGCTAATGGTTTTGGATTTATGGGAAACCAACTCTAGATTCACTATCGAGCAACATTGTACATGTGGAAGCCGAGCAAAGTTAAGCAACAGGTTCAAACTCCAAATCACGAAGACCTCGCCATCGCCGGTGGACAGAGGCAAGACATTTGTGGAGTCATGAGCGGATCTCGGCGGCTTCAGAACGCAACACCGGAATAGAAACAAACCTTCCGACGAAGTATGAGAAGTAAACACAACTCGATGTAGGCCAATATGAATCATGGTGGATGGAGTAGGCTTCAACACGGCTAGAAAGAGCTCCGGACTAAGTCCGTCATACTCGAACGCACCAAGAAGATTCACCCCGTGAATGAGAGAGAAGGACGTTAAATACGGTGAAGGCGGTAGTGAGGATTGTCGTGGCAAAGGTTCAACGAGAGGGCTTCACGAGAGATCTCGGTAATGATACGGCGAATGAAAGAGACAAAGGTTCAAGGGTGGAATTCAAGAGCGATCTCGGCAGCGACAAATCACAACGCCGGAAAGTTGAATTAAAACACAGAGCAACAAGGACAAGATTTCGAGCAAACCTGACCGTACTTTGATGGTGAACTTCAATAGGTCGAGATCCACCGTACCACATAGAAGAACATAGACTAGATATCTCTAAAACAAAAACTGTAAATCGCGAACTAAGAGAAGCAGACATGAGGAAAAGTACCCGACGCCGGCCAGTGTTGGTGGTGGTACCGCCGGCGTCGGAGATATGCAAAAGTGAACTTTCCTCGATAATTGTGCCTGAGAGGAAGCGGCTAGGGCGAACTCATGTTTTTAGATATGAACTTTAGTCAGAACGTTATTACTAAGATATATAACACTTGCTTCTGCAATTAGTCTGCATCTAAATAATACTACTAATTACTACCATTGATTAACTATTGGGGTCAATAAACCCATTGGGGCTATGAGGGCTCATTTAGTTGTCCTGGTCCATTAAGAACTTCTCATTTTTTCCAACGTTAACTAAATATTAGGCAACAAAACATGCACATTTTTACATAATTGATCCACTCGGATATATAGGAAAAATAAAAGTAAAACATACTAACATGGTTATCTAAGATAACTTATCTTTGTAAACATATTATTAGCAAACCGGTAAAGTTATTTGCAAAACTAAACAAAAAAACTATCGATTTTTGGACTATTAACTTACAAATTAAATCCAGAAACCCATTTGGATATTGTTCAACAATTTGTTATAGTTAGTGTTTTTTCGGTTTTCACAAAAGAAAAATTAAATAGAAAACCTTCCAAACAATTTTTAGGGATTAATGATATACCAAGGTAAAAATTTAACCCAAAACAAAATATTACAAAAACAATAACATGTTAGATTTAGTTTCACTTCGATCACCTTAAGACAAAGACAACTATTTTTATTATATAAATGTGAGACAGAAAATATATCATTTTACTAATAATAATTAATGAGATTCCTCATGGAAAGAAGCCTTGAATCATGTGAGGTTTCTTTGAGCTTTATTTTGTCTTTACTCTAATTTGTCTCCAATTATGCCATCTTAATGACCCTTAAATCACCCACTTAATCATTATTTTACACACATGCTCCCCTCAACTTTATTATTTTATTTTTATTTTTGTTAAATCCTCAACTTTATTATTGCACTAGATGAAATCCCGCGTAATACGCGGACAAATTACATAAAACATTTTATTATTATATATTAATAATTTTATTAAATTTGTATAGTTATAGTTAGATTTAAACGGAAACTAATATTATACTTGTTATTTTATTAACAAATAATATAAAAGACACACAACAACATATCAGGTAATAGTAAATAATTGATTTTTACCTTTTCTAACAAATAAGAAATAAAATAACACATTTTTTGTTTTATTAAATTGCTTTTGTTATTACATGACAAAATTATTCATTACAAATGTTACGATCTGGTGAGTTATAATTTTGCATACGTGTCGAGCTCACGTTAAACGCGCTCACTGTTATATAAAAAGATTTCGGTTGACACGGGTCCTCGCGTAATCACGACGAATGATTATTTTTTAATATGTTTCCTTTTTTATATACAAAACGAATTCGAGTAATGTAATGTGTTTTAGTTGCATTTTTTATATACTAAACTAATTAGAGATTGATTAGTTTCTTTTTTTCTCCTTTCTAAAAATAATGAGTTTCATTTTATTAGATTTCATTTTTAAGGTCTTTTCCTTCTTCTTTTTTCTTCTTTTAAAATTATTTCAATTTTCCATTTTTCCATTTTTCCATTTTTCTTTTATTATTTTTTTAAGAAGATTACTTATTTTAAAAATGACAAATGTCACGATCTAAATTAAACGTGACACGTGTCACGATCTCGTCAGTTATAATTTTACGCGCTCTCTTTTATATAATAAGATTCTTCAAACTCTCCTTCTACCTCAATGCACACTTATAAAAAATGAATAAATAACACTAATAGTAGTAAACGTGAATATAAAGAGAAAATTTTATAAATTACCAAAAAAAAAAGAAAATTTTCTATACATATATGAGAAACAATTTAACATAGCTTGAGTTTATAAGAGCATGATTATTGGGAGCTTCTAATTTTGGGTTTTTAGTTAAATTAAAATATTAAAAATGGTTAAGAGACTTAAAATGATATTAATGAAAAGTTGGTATTATTGATAAAACTTCTAAATGGTTCTTAAAAAAAATGACAAAGTACCACAGATCGATCTCTACCAAACCGCCTTGGTTTCGATCGATCGCGTGACGACACATAATCTCAATTGTAGCCCATACTTCCCAGATTTTGATTCAATTTGTGCCAGATCTTCCCAAGAGACCATTTTTGGCGCTTCCTTCGCCTTTGGTGCTCGGGATTCCCATTCAAGAACCAGTAACTCACCGTCTGATTCACGCGGATCAGAGCAAGTCTTCGAGGTTATGCATATCTATCTTCCTCCGGTTATCATTCCCATCTCTCTGCATAAACATTTCGTTTACATGATTCCCAAATTTAACAAAAACAAAATAAAAATAAACGATGCAGAAATCGTTTGCGATTGTATCGACGACGAAGAGGTTTCGTTATCGGAATCTTCCCAGAACGAATCTACCTCCTTTAAGCCATTGCACTTTCTGTTGACCAGAACTCGTCTTCGAGATATAAAGCTACACGACGCAATCGATTTCTTCCATCGTAGATTTCAATAGATTGTTAAACGCCATTGTTAAGATGAAGAAGTACGATGTAGTGATCTCTTTGTCCTTGATTTTTTGAGTTTATGCCAAAAATTACCAACAGGCTTTCGTCGAAGGAATGTTGTTTGATTCAAGAGAGGAAAAAAAAAGGTTTTTTTTTTTGGAACCGGCCCCCAAAGAAGAGCTCCAAGAGTTGGTCTCTTCCCTTTTTTTGTTTTTTGATTTAATTAAATGGAGTTTTTCCTTAAAACTCAATTTAAAAGACTCCAATATTCATGGTCTAAAGTTAGGAATTGTTCCTAAACAGAGAAATGTCTTTATTCACACATTGATGTTATAGAATAGGAAAGTCATTTATATACACATTAATTAATTTATTTATTTACATAATCACATATGGTGGGGAGGGGACCATTAATTAGGTTCGTGAGAAAAGTAGAAGCACGACAAGGTTTAACGCAAATTAGGTGTCTTCCACGTGGGACTTGCATTCAAAATATACTTGTGATCATAAGCTTATTGTATCTTAAGAATATTTTGAATAGTTTAATTAGAAAACTAAACAAAAATGATAAATGTATAAAAGGTAGAGTTACTCTAGTTTACTCGAGTATGGATTAAGAAAAAATTATAGAATCTTAATTAGGGATGTTAAAGATGGGTAAAAACTCGATGGGTATCCGGGACCTGTCTTAATTTTTAAGCCCGGGACCTGCATGTAAGGTAAAAAAAGTCGCATATTTTTAATGGGCAGGTACCTGCGGAGGAATAGTCTGGTACAAGTTTGTTCTAATGGGTAATGGGTACCTGCTGGGCTTTTTTTCTTCTTTAATTATCACACATAAAATAAATACAATTTATAACTAATGTTCCAAGTTAACATAATAAATTTTATGTTTATTCTATAAAAACAAAAAATATATTATAAACTTTTATATAAAATATATAAAATTATTTGAAAAACACTTTTATTGATTAAAATATTAGAAATATATAGATTAATATACTAGAAATAATTAATCACTTTTACTGGTTAAAATATTATATGAGTTTTTGAGTTGTTGATATGCACTAAGAAAATTTTATAGTTTTTTTAGGTAGCTATATTTTTTAGGGAAATTACCATAAAAAAACCCAAAACTTGTAACATTTTTCCAACTAAAACCACGAACTTTTCGGGGTTCCATAAAAAACTCCCAAGTCATAAATTTTTCCACCTTAAACCTTCAAGTTGTTAAATTGGGGCACATCCGAAGGTTGACTAACGGTCAACCATTTGACTTAGTCAAATAATAATAAAAAATAAGAAATTTTCAATTTTATTAATTAGAAATTTAATAAAAATTGAAAAATACTAATAATAAACTTAAAATGTTAAAGAAAAATAATTCTTAATTCAAAATTTTAAATATTTTTTTGACAAAAAATGAACTTAAATATTAAAGAAAAATAATTCAAAATTTTAAAAATAACTTTTTAAAAAAATAAAATTAAATATTTTTATTTGAAAAATTCAATCCCAAAAATAAAAATTAACTTAAACCCACATATTTGAAAATTTATATAAGTTATTTTTAGAATTCAATTTTTCAAAAATTAATATTTAAGCCCTTTTTTGTTAAAAAAATATTTTTTAAATTTTGACTTATGAATAAACTATTGGTTTCACTTGTAATTTTATATAATTTGATATTATTTTTTATTGATGCATGTTGAAATTACCTTATACAATGACATTACATGTAATGAAAAGAAAAATTTAAGTGTTCTTCAAAAATTGTTCTTCCCAATTAATGATATAGATAACATATTTTATGTGTATATAAATAATTAAATGAAAATATATTATGAATAATATAAATTAAATACATAAAATCAGAGAGATTAAAAACTCAAGTGAACAAATACAAGTACCCGCGGGTTGACCTGTATCATACAGGTTATTCGCAGGTTGACCTGCGAAATACCTGAAACCCGTGCTGGGTAGTTTTGGGTACAGGCCAGGCTGGGTAAAAAAACCCACGACAACCTCCCTAATCTTAATTATAAAAAAATTAAAGAATCCATACAGACTGACGTCAAAAATAAATAACATTATACTAATGTTCATGCCTCGGTTATTATTTACCATAATAAAATAATGAAAACTCAAAGTAATTTAATAAACCAATCAGTTAATTATCCGTATAATTCGGGATTGAAAGCAAGCTGTCCTTTTCTCTTTTTAAGAGCTTGTGAACTCCAATTTTGGTTTGATAAGTTTCATGCCTTTTTTTAATTAAAATACAATAAGACAGCTGTCTTCATTTCCCAATAAATAACTATTGATTTAATTAGGTTAATGTAATCAATAATCGATAACTAACCAACTAATTATTGGAAAATGCATAGCAAGTTTTTTTTTAATAATCGGGGGGTCATACGTCACCAAAACTCAAATTAACCTTTAAGCTATATAGAAATCCGATTTTTTTTTGTCACTGAAAACGTCTAGAAATACCACGTTGTATATTTTTATGATTTGGTAAATATGTTCACATTTGTTTAGAATAATCTGCAAATATAAGAGTGCATACTGCATAGGTTTCATGTTTCCCATTTTAAATGAATCAATTGAAAGTCAATGATTAGAAAATGTAACGAACTGTTATAGTTTAGTAGTACTATATATTGGTGAAAATGCTTATTATTATTATTACTATTATTACTAGGTAGGTACCGTGCGGTATCGCACGGGAGCTGATATCGCATTGAGCTAGAATACGTAAAATATTTTTTTAAAATTCATAATTCTAAACTAATTAGTATATTTATTCATATATATTAGATAATTCATAATCATTATAATTTCAATATTCTATATACATCAATTATTTTAAAATTTAAAAGTGTAAAACTTGCAATTAGATTTAAATAAAACTCAATCACAAACTTACAAACCTCGTAATAATATTTTTAACTTCAAAATGTTGTCACAATTTTAAAAACAAATTAAAATCCTACATCATCTTTCTTTACTACAAATAAATATGTTAAGAATACTCGACACTTACTCATATTATAAATCGTTTTATCAAATTGCGTTAGTAAGATATCAAAAATCTCTGTTTTCAACAAAACAAACAAGACGACGGTCATTTTTCATTTGGTTTAACTATTTAGCGTTTAAAATTTAATTTTGAAGTAGGTAAGATTTACTTTTGAGGATTTAGGATTTAATTTTTAAGATTTTAAACTAAAATAAAACATTTTTATATTAATACTCTATATGTGAATACATCTATAGAAAATAATTTTTAATGGTGTTTTTGGTAATTGTCATCAAAATTATTAAGTTTTGTTAAATTTATTGGAATTTTACTTTAATTTTTTTATGATAAAATTTATCTGATTAATTTTTTAATATGTTAGAGAGGTATAAATAAATTTAGTTTATTAGTCTAAATTGATTAAGAAAAATAGTTATGAATTGATTAAGATAAGATGTTTTAATTTTTCATTACCTTAAGTTAGACCACCATTTAACGGAACACACATTAAAAATTGGACAATTAATAAATTGTAATCAAATTTTATTTCACTAATAAACTAACATGATTCATTCTTTTTTTTCTTTGAACACTGATGAAAAAACTCTTTTTACAAAATACCATAAATATTAAATTAACTTAATATTTTTTAAACTAAATTCTAAAGTCTCAAAACTAAATCTTACAAATAAAATACACACCACACTCCCTAAAAAATAATGATAAGTAATAAATCAAGAAATCGAAATAAGGAAAATAAAAAAGGATAAATAATAATCTACAAACAATAGTGAAAAACGAAAAATAAATATACAAAATGAGGTTTAAGATCATATCATAAGGTTTTCTTCTTCGTCTTTAAAATTTTAGAAACTTAAAAAAATGATTTGGAAGTAGTTACAAAAATACCATAAATATTAAATTAGCTTAAAATTTCTTAAACTAAATTCTAAAGTCACAAAACTAAATCTTACAAATAAAATACACACCACACTACCAAAAAAATAATGATAAGTAATAAATCAAGAAATCGAAATAAAGAAAATAAAAAAGGGATAAATAATAATCTTCAAACAATAATGAAAAACGAGAAATAAATATACTAAATGAGGTTTAAGATCATACCATAAGGTTTTCTTTTTCGTCTTTAAAATTTTAGAAACTTAAAAAAAATGATTTGGAAGTAGTCATACGACATATATATATTAATCAAAAGACACATTTTGGAAGACATCTTTTCGACGAAACAACACGAGTTTGTAAAGACACTTTACGAGTTTGTAAAGACACCTTTACGAGTTTGTAAAGACACATTTACGAGTTTGTAAAGACACATTTACGAATTTGTAAATACATATTTACGAGTTTGTAAAGACAACTTTACGGAAAACACCCCTACGAAATTTCAACAAAGAAATCTCAACAAATCTCTATTTATAATAATCAAAAGACATGATCAAAAGTCACGATTAAAAGACATGACTTTTGTAAAACGGTTATGTAAATAAACGAAAGAATACAACTTTATAAAGACACATTTACAACGAAGGAATACAATTTTATAAAGACACATTTACACAACACACCCCTTGAGTCTTTTTTTCATTTTGTTATTATTAGTAGATCAACGTGCCCACCTTTAGTCAAATAATTCATTTTTATTAACACACAAACACGTATAGAGAAAAATGTTTACTTCCACTCCCATCGTATCACAATTTTTTTTTTATGTTTGAAGAATGATGATCTTATTATATAAATTTAATATATATATATATATATATACCGTTGACAAAAAACAATATATTAAGAGCTACATATTTTTCATCATTTTTGTAGAACTTGATTAGCTTCATAAAAAATTATAGGTACATTAACAATACTTTAAACCAAAATGATTACCCGTATATATAACTAAATAGACCAAAACAACTACTTATCAATTTATTATCTATGTTTTAGATAGAATAGCCATAATCCATAAGAGCAAATCCAAGGGTGTTTCTTAGTGGGATCTTAACAGGTGGGACCCACCTAAATAGTTAAGATCTAGATCTTAATTAGACCATGAACAATCCTGGCTTTTAAATGAGTTTTTAGCCTCTGGGTCCACAAAAATTAAGAGATTTGGTTTCAAGAGATCCAAATTAAAGGTTGATCTCTTCAACTATTCGCGGGCCCCGCTAACACGTGGCGGCCCGCGTTTTAAAACAGACAAAAATATAAATAAAAAATAAAAACTAAATGCTTAAGAAATCGTGTATAAAGTTTTTGCAATGAACATGCTCTTATATTATGATTTAAGATTTGAATCTTAACTATTCATGGGTACTTGTGACGATTCATGATTGGTGAATTTTCAATTTTTAATTTTTTATATTTTTTTAATTCAAATATTTATGGACCCCATTGAATAGTTAAATTTTTTTGAGGATTTCTGTGTTGGAGATGCTCTAAGCTGCCTAAAATTATAGGATTTCATAATATTGTGAATAATCGGACTTATCACACGCCTATGCAATTTTGTAGAATATTTTGTATCCCAATTTATATATTTTAAAAGAAATATTTTAAATTTTTGATATGGATCTGGTCTGACTAATTACATGGGTGAGTAATGTGACCCATGCATATAACTTAACTCTTCGATATAAGATCTTTTAAGTAATATTACTGGTTGATATAGATCGAAATATTTTTCTTGATTATATAGAAAGTTAAGGAGTGAGAGAGGAGAGGAGAAGGGGCACGTGGAGCATGACAGAGCCGACAAAGAGCATCTCTTTAAGACATTGGAGTTTGTGTCTTTATCTTCACTTCTCATGCGATGCTTCTCCTCTCTCCATTTTCTATATCTCGTGGTTTTGTAATTTGTCAGCGACATCTTCGCGCTTTTTCTTGTTATTTTTACACTATCCTATGCTCTATCTCTCTCTCTCTATATATATATTCACAGATTTTTTATTTACAGAAAAAGCATTCACATGTTTCTATAACACAAACACCTTTAGATCTAAGACGATATTGACTAATGACTACCAACTAAGTTATATATATAGACCAGTTTCTACTTTTCAATACGCAAAAATCTCATAACAATAATGATGATCCATCCACAAATACTCGAGTACTATAAAAATTTAAATAAATGATGCAGCTATTTTGTCCCAAAATATCTTATCTATTAATTGGAAAGCATTATTGCAAATTGCCCTTAAAAAAATTCTAATTACAATACAATGCCTTTACTAACATATGTTTATAATTTGGGCAAATTTACAGAATTTACAAAATCATACTCAGGCCCAATCGAATACAAATTATACAAATCATAATAGAAAATACATATTTTAATTTGAAGAATTCACAAGACTACACCAATTCAACTTTTTTCACAAAATTACATCTAATTCAATATGTTCTATAATTACACCCTTTTAAAAATTTTAAAGGTTGATTTATCCATAAAAAACTATCAAAATTTAAATCTTTTCATTTAGGTTCGCTAATTAGTGTTTACAATATAATATTAAAGGGTAGATTTTGTGTAGGTAGGATTTATTTAGATTTAATTTTGAGTGTTTAGGTGTAGTTTTTTAAAATAACTTTGAAATGACGTATTTTGTAAAACGCAATTCAAATGGTGTAGTTTTGTAATTATTCTTTTAGTTTTTGTAACGGATCGTTAAAAGATCACAAAACAAATTTAAACGAATGATAATGGTTATGAGATTAAATCGAATTCAATTTATGCACAAATATTTATGTGTAATTTAGCAACATGTCAAAAAATAGCATAAATAATTCATAATATATAACTAAATTATATTCCAAATATATAATTATACATAAATATAATTTTGAACTTTATATTAAATATAATTCAGTAAACTATTTTTAAATTTGTATCAAGACATCTTGGAAGATATATCCCGGGGTAAAAAATTTAAATATTTCTAATACGCGGATGAATCTCGCGTTAAACCATACATCGCACAATCTACATGTTTTATTTAATGTATTTTATGAAATAAGAGACTATCTATACATAATCCAAGTCGGTGAAAAAAAAATTAATATATATATTTTTTACTAAATAAGTATATATATAAAATTAAAAAATATATTAAATTTTGTACGTACGTGCGGATCCTCCTCTAGTTTAATGGAAAGAGAATATATAATTCACCAACAAAAGGACATATTAACAGTACAAATTAATCATAAGTTAAAATATTTATATTCTAACATATAAATAACCATAGGTCAATGATGATGTTTCTTTTGTATATCATTGGATAAGCTAGTTTTTATGTTTTTTATATATAAGTACTAAGATGATTAATCAAATATTTTGTAAAAGTATTTTAAAATTCATGATTAGATTAATTAACTAATGATACAAGCTTTTATTATGTCTAATAAATAAATAAAAAAGTTTCAAACATATTTTTCAAGTATATGGATCAAATTATTCATATATAATAACTCAACTAATCACGAGGTCTATAAACTAAGCCAACAACGAATCATTTTTGTACTACCATTTTAAAATTGGATGAAATGACTTATTTAAATACAAATAATATAGTTTTAATTAATTATAAGGAAAGGAAGGCACGGTCACAATTAATAAACACAATTATATTTACAAAATCACATATATGATTATCTAACCCTAATTTACCAATCACAAACCAAAGCTAGACCCATACACACATCTCATGACCTTTAAATAAAAACCTACCAAACCCACTTTTTCACTATCCAAATTTCACTTCCACTAAAATTCATCAAAGAGAGAGAAAGCTAACAAAAAAACTAGGTAAAGAGAAGAGAAGAGAGAGAAACCCTAACCAAAATATAAAAAAAGGAAGAAGAGACGAAAAAGATGAAGAAGATCCAGCTTGGATTTCGTTGTTCATCATAATTACTTTACTCTCTCTCTTACCTTCCTTTCTTCTTCTTCTTCTTGTAGTTAGCTACTTTCAAGAACAACAACAAAAAAAGACTAAAGTCAACTTCAAGATCAATTCCTAGATCCATTAAACTCATCAAATCACACATAGATCATATATGGATCCAACACAAAACTCTCTTCCTCCTCCTTTCCAAGCAAGAGACTTTCAATTACAACTTCAACAACAACATAACAACCAACAAGAGTTCTTCCTCCATCATCACCACCAACAACAACAACAAAGAAACCAAACCGATCAAGAAAGTGGTAATTTCAACAGACAAATCAAGATGGACCGTGAAGAGACAAGCGACAACATAGACAACATAAGCGGCAGCGAAGGCAAAGACATAAGCTTACACGGCGGTGGTGGAGGCTCTGGAGAAGGGGGAGACGGCTCCGGAGGAGATCATCATCACATGACAAGAAGACCAAGAGGTCGACCTGCCGGCTCCAAGAACAAACCAAAACCACCTATAATCATCACACGCGACAGCGCGAATGCTCTACGCACGCACGTGATGGAGATCAACGACGGCTGCGACCTAGTCGAGAGCGTAGCCACTTTCGCTAGGAAACGACAACGCGGCGTTTGTGTTATGAGCGGCACGGGAAGCGTCAAGAACGTCACCGTGCGCCAGCCTAGCTCGCAATCTCCGGGCTCGGTGGTTAGCCTTCACGGGAGGTTCGAGATTCTCTCACTCTCCGGCTCTTTTCTTCCTCCTCCTGCTCCTCCCACGGCCACGGGTTTAAGCGTTTACCTCGCGGGAGGACAAGGACAGGTTATAGGAGGAAGTGTGGTTGGTCCTTTGGTATGTTCTGGTCCTGTTGTTGTTATGGCTGCTTCTTTTAGTAATGCTGCTTATGAGAGGCTTCCTTTGGAGGAAGATGAAATGCAAACGCCGCCGCCTATTCACGGTGGAGGAGGAGGAGGAGGGATGGAGGCGGCGGCGGCGATGATGGGAGGACAAATGCCACATCAGCAGCAAGTACAAGGTGTGTTGGGACATCATCAACAAGTGTTGCCACCAAATCTACTTGGTTCGGTTCAGTTGCAACAGCCACCACCACAACATGATAATAATAATAATCAGTCTTATTGGTCAACGGGACGACCATCTTATTGATCTTTTATATATATTACACATACTCATTAATTATCGTAATTAGCTATATATGTATATATAGCTAATGAGGAGTTATGAGTTTAGTGGATATGTATAAATGATTAAAAGGAGTTTATTAGGTTATGAAAAAAATAAAACTTGAGTTAACTCGATGATGATCAAGAATGTGGTGGATAAGGATTGGATCAAGCTTTCACTATATTATTCATAAAATGAATCAGGTTTATTTTCTTAACTTTTTTTTTGTTTTTACTTTGGTTCGTTTTAGTTGGTAAATCTTTTTTTATGTTGTTTTGAGTAACATTTTCTTCGTTTGTGGTTTTCATTTGATGAATTTTCGTTGCTAGTTTGCATTTTCTTCGTGTTATTGGCTCAAGTATGTTTTTACTTCTTATTAACATTTTATGGTGTTTTTTTACAAAATGCTTATGAAAGTATTTTGATTCACCTAAGTTTATGACGTGGTTGTTATTGTTCAAGCTGAGTTTTTGAGAGGGAAATTGGTTTAAACTTTTATATGCTCTCACATTATATAGATTTAATTCTTCTTACAATTAATTTATCACAATTTTTTCCTCATTATAGAGATTTTATTTCTAAAATGATCCTTATATTGAGATGGAGATTACCGTTGTCACATAGTAGATAAAGGATATTGACAAAAATTATGATCCTAAAATTAAAATTGATTTTAGCTACTTAATTAGTACATGTTTTATGTTTATATATACTCTATAGCTGTGTATATATTACTCACTGTTGAAGTGACTATAATTAAAGTTTAATTCATGCATGAGGAACTTTCCAAAATTAGAAAGGTGTTTTTGTGTTGGTAATTAAATTACTAATGCAATGAAAACACTCAATTTTCTATGTGTAGAAATACTTTAAATGGGAGATTTTCAGCTCATGCCTCATATTATGGTCTTATTATGGATATATCTGAACAATCAATAAGCGTATGTGGATAATGAATTTCATAGTTTTTTTTTGTTTTTGTTAAAGTGAGAAATTCCATAGTTAATCATTACATTATAATAACGCAAACATTATTTGTATGTAATCACATGTTTATGTTTCACCACCTGATTGAATACTACTTTCTTTAAGTTTAATTCATTATATGCGTACTTAACTATTTAGAGAGAAAAATAAACATGATATACATAATTACAAAAACGCTACTATATATATATATTGAATATAATTGTGTGTAATTTGTATGCATATACTTAAAAAAGCTGCAATTAATACCGGCGATTTAAAAGGGAGCCTAACTATTTACGAGAAAAACAAAGAGGCATGGGGGGTTTTATTTGCATGTTATCTCTTATACATACACACGCACATATATGCTTTGTATAGTTCTTTATAAGAAACAGTAAAGTGAACTTCGTGTGTTTGTGTATATGTGCACATATATTATGTGTTATAATGTGAATACGTACGTATATACATGTCACATGTGGATAAGGAGACAATACATTTTGTTGAACTGTGGCCTCACACGTGCGCTTGCTCGTGAATACCATAACATGTTCGTTTCGGGACTACAATCTACAAGCTAACTAATTTATACATAATGCCATATGTATTAATATTAAAACATTTACTGGATAAGCTCGTTCAAAAAAAAGTATTTAATTCATATTTCAAAGACAGAAAATCAAACTCAAGACTGAAAATGTATAAAAGTGTATGTTTCCTCTCTCTCCAAATGCAGAAAATGATCCAATTTAGTGTGACAAACATAACTTGTAAGAAATATTATACATCAAGACCTTAAATGATAGTATATTTAATACAAATTTTTCAAAATTTGATTGAGCTTAGTATTTCTCAAACTTAAAACCTATCTTATATTATTAATACAGAAGACGGAGATAGAAAATGAGTGTAAAAATGACACGTGTCATCACCTTAAAAAAGCCCAAAAAAAGTCCAAAACAAAAAGCTCAAAACAAAAATTTCAAATTTATCAAAAAAATGTCTTAAATTGGCATAATAAATGGCTAATATATTTTAAAAATGTTGAAAAACCCATAAATATAGAAAAATTAATATTAACAAATTTATAAGAAATACAATTTTATCATTTCTAATATATCTCCTTAATATTTATATGTTATATTCTATCATATTGAGTTCAAAATAATGATAAAACATATTGTTCATTTATAAATAACAATATTATTTTGTAAAATTGTATTTAACACCAAAATTCATGTCAAATGATCAAACTTGAACACATAATTTACCCGACTCATCGGTTGAACCACCAGTTCCAAAAATTTGAGCAAAGAATTTTCGGATAAGTTTAGACATGAAAAAGTGATTAAACCTTCATAGACAATATGTTTAAAATATATAAAAAGCCAATGAAAAACACAATTTTATAATTTTTCTAATGTTTGTATGTTATATTCTCATAGAAAAGAATGATAAAACATATGGTTCATTTATAAATAACAATATTATTTTGTAAAATTATATTAAACATCAAAGTTCATGTCAAATGACAAAACTTGAACACAAAATTGAATCGAGCCCCCGAAATTCAGTGTTTTTATCCGAGGTTTTAATAGTCCGAGTTTTATGACAAATAGAGACCGAATTTACATACTTTTCATTGTTAAACGAGTCATATCATGGTTTCAAAACACTATGTAGTTATTGTTTTCTTAATGATAAATAGTAAATTATACGTAATGGTAAGTATTCGACATCGAAATGGCAATGATAATCTTTTTCGATGATAAATATTAAAATATAAATATTAAAATAATAATAGTAATAAATTTTTGTAAATAAAACATTATAAAAACCAAAATATAATATATTTTGTATATATACTTCAAATTTAAACTCCGCTTTTAACGCGAATCACATGAGATCCAAATTCTTTTTATCTTATTTTATAGTACACATTGTTTTTACCGATAAACATTTCTTTTTCTATTACGTAAATTTTTATCCCGCGCTTGGCGCGGGTAACTTCCTAGTATACTACGAAGTATCTAGGCATTTTTGATTGTAAAATAATTATCTCTTCATTGTATGTGGGCTTTGAGACCAAATTCAAGCCCATTAATTAAGTATCTCTTTATTTAATGTGGTCTTTGAGACCAAATTAGAGGCCCTTAATTTGAATGCTTGTAAGCACCCAAAATATTATTAACATGTTGATCCAATAAGTTTTTTACTTGTTCTTTTATTTCATCTTCTACAAAAGAAAATCAAGATTCAAGAAACCAAACTTAATCGATTCACTTTATTATGGAACCAAATTAATCATCTCTTTCCGTTCGTAAACAATCCATTTTTAAAACCCATTCGAAACAAACCCCAAATCGAAATTCAAACACAAATCGAGTAAATCAATAACATTCAAATCCTTAAAAGAGAAGAAACTACAAAGTTTTACATTTTTTCAGAACCTTTGAAGTTTATCAGCTTTAACCACAGGATTAGCTTTCGCAATCTCTCCGCGACCGATTCCTTTGAAATCAAAGCTACACTCATGTCTCTCCGGGTATCGATGTTCCCCGCAGAAAGTGCTCCCGCATTTGCACTTAAACCCCAATATCCCTACCTTCTTGTTACAACATAGACACCGGCCCGGTCGAGCGGGTGGCCCCGACGGTCCGCTCTCGTCAGCTACTGGAGAAACCGCTTCCACCAAAGACGGTTCAGACACAACCGCGGCAACATCGACAACAACAACGGCTTTTTCTTTATCTGCGGGTTCTGCGGTGACGAGACGAGGAGAAGGAGGAGGAGATTTATTGAATGATTTTTCGACGGCGGCTTTGGCGACAGCTGTTTGAGCTTCTTCGGCGCATATGCTTCTGTAACATTTGGAGCATAAGTCCATGTTCGATGGTGATCCGAAGAAACCGCATCCGTTCGCGCATAGCTTCGGCTCTGTAGATTGCGTGAAGCTCGTGCTATCGTTTTGTTCAGACCCCATCCTTGTCCTGTAATTAAAATTTCAAAATTCGGATTAAAACTACGAGAAATATCGATTTTGAAAAACGGATCAAACCTATTTAAGCTTCGATTATATCAATTTTCTCATCAAATTCCCTCAAAATTAAAACAAAAAACGAATAAATAATTAATTATAACAAAAAATCAAAGAATAAAACTAGATCTGAGTTTTGTATACACAAATCCTAAGCTAACACAAGGTTCTCTTACAGATCTAAAAAGACAAAACACAAACAACACAATAATCAATAAATTCGAATATATAAAACATAAGGAGATTTTAGTTTTTTTTACCTGTTAGAATAGAGATCGCTTGCCTTCTTCTGTTTTTTTGAAAAGAAAATATAAAACAAATTCGAAAAAAAATTATTCTGATCTAAAATCGGAAGAAAATTAATGAAATATTTGATTTGTTCTTAATCGATAAGGATTCAGAACAAAACTTTTCGTTTTCGATGAAAGAAAGAGAAAAAGAGAGAGAGAGAAAAAAAACACGAACACGTAACTATGGAGGAACATACATCTGTCTTATATAAATGGTATGAGTCACGACACGGTCTAATAATCGTCTACATACGCGTTATCGTACACCTTCGTAGTATCTGCCGTCAGATTCTTTAGCCAACCTTCTTTGACGCGCCTGATTTATCATCCGACGGATAATATCTAAACGTTCATAAATGTATTTTAATCTTTTATGTTTTTTATTCTTTCCATTTCCAACGCTCATTTACTTTTCTTTTTTTTGTTATTAGAGAAAAGAAGTTTTCCATTTTCTCTCATTTATTGACAAAAATTATAATATGTGAGAGATGAAAGAGAGAGATTTCCATAAATTAGGTAAAGATTTTTGTTTTTAATATTGATGATAATTAAAAAAAAAAAAATTATATGGTCTTTTAAGCAATGATTAAAGATGGGATTATAAGTGGACTCTTTGAGAAAGGTTAGGGACATGTCCTCGTACTTACGCTTTGGCTTTGGAATAACAAACGTATTAATTATTTTAATTAAAGAAAATGGATAGAAAGTTTCTATTAGGGGAAGTGACATTGGTCTAATGGCAGTCATAAGTCCACAAGAGGCAGGTAGCATCACCCCACCCGGGATCGATTCCCCGCGCCTACGTTTGTGTATGATAGGCTAATGGGTCGGCCATTTGTGGCCCAAACGTTGACAAAAAAAAAGTTTCTAATATATTTAAGACGACAAAAAAAAGAGTAAGTATAAGTGTATTATATTTATGTATAATATAATTTTAAACTTTTGTACCTTTTCGGAAAATTTTATATACCAAAAAGAATTAGCTCAACAAACCCGCTTTTTCTTATAAAAAGAGATAATTTGTCACGTAAAGATTCAAATTACATAACATGACTTTATACATAGTCTGATGGTACACAAGACGACACTAATACCATATTGACAAGTTTGTGTAACTCTTGAAAATCAAGATGCCTTCTATTACCACCAAGAAACAATACAATTTTTTTTATTGCATTGTTCCAATTTATCTTACAAGAAGTTTCATGTTACATTGTTAAATGTTTTTACTTTTTTTCGTTAGACCATATCATAACAAGTGTGAACCCCATTAATGACATTACCACAGTCTGCAAACACACACAAAACCAAATCACTACAAATGATTTAAAAACTACACATTATAATGTTTAAATTGCGATGTCGATTTCGAAAAAAACTTACAGAGATTGCAGGAGGAATCCCTACAAGAGGATCTTGAAAGAACTTGGTCGCAAGCGCAAGAGCCAAAAGACTACTTTGCATCCCTATGAAACAAAAATCAAACAAATCCATTTTCGTTACACAGACGATTTAAGATGTTATATAAGCAAATCACAAAGTTAGTTATACCAGTTTCATAGGACAAAGTCCTCTGCAAGGCTTTTAAGTCAGGAGCGTCTCTAAAGACAGAACCGGTAAGGAAGTATCCAGCTACGAAAGCCGAGAGATGAAACATTGTTACTAGAAACAAAATGGTAACACCAAAAGGAGACATGACCGAGTTTATGTTCAACGCGAGAGGTGCTCCAACGCAGCAAGCCGTGTCAAGAACCGATAATATCGGGAGGAAAGGCCGGATCGCATTGGATACTTTCGGAAACAACCTTGTAAAAACAATACAACACATAGAAACATGTTTAAAACTTTTGAGAAAAGACAAAAACTTGTGCTTAAAGATGAAGCTCTCTTACTTGTTTAGTAGCAATCCTGCAGCGATTGGTGCGATAACGACCTGGAGAATGCTTGATATCATTCCTATTACATCGACGGGTAGTTTCTTCCCAATGAGCAAGAGTGATAGCATTGGTGTGATGAGAACCGCGGTAGCGGTTGATAGAGATGTCATAACAATGCTAAGAGGTGCCAATGCCGGATCTGTCAAGAAAGTCGCGTAGTTTGATAATTGAGCTCCGCTAACACAGGACACCAATATGATTCCAGCGCCTAAGATTGAGAAAGGTTAGTCCCTAATATGCGGTTAAACACTCTCGAATGATGTGAAAGAGAGATTGTTCAATACCTATTGGAGTGGGGAGTTTAAAAAGAGAGACAGAAGCTAGGCCGAAGACGAAACCTAATAGAGGCTTAATGAGATACTGTCCAACATAACCAAGTAGAATAGCTTTCGGTCTTTTGAAAGCTTCGAGAAAGTCTTTCTCGTTCGAATTGATACCAACCGCAAACATCAAGAAGCCTAAAGCAGGCACAAAGTACCTATAACACAACAACAAAAACAACAAGAAAGCAAGTGATGTTTTACTACTTAAAAGTCTTAAGACCAATATGAACTTGCCTCCAAGTTATGGTAAGAACCTCGAGGTAAACCAAGTGAAAGAAGGTGGATAGAGAAGAGCTAATAATGTACTAGCCAACACTGCTTGAGGAAGTATTGTATTAGCTTTCTTCAATGTATCCAATATAGAATCCTTCTCAACAAACATCTGAGACACAAATCAAAACACATTTTCAAGCCACTACTAGTAGGTAGATTCATGTTGGTTCTTTAATTGAACATAACAAATCTCAACAAATTTAAGACCATCACCAAACAAAGAGCAGAGAGATAACTAGAAAGCCTTCATTAGTGTAAAAATAATCACATTTTTGACATAAAAGATGACACATTTAGAGAAAAAAGGGTAAGAATCAAAAAGTGGCACCTTGTCTGAATCAGAATCAATCTCAGAGAACTTGTCGGATACATATCTACGCCACAGAATCGTCGATCCACTACCTATACACAACGAGAGAGACAAAAAGGAGTAAACTTTACGAGTACCCATCAACAAAAACAAGCCATAGATTCGATTAAGTGAATCAAACCTTGAGAAACTGATTCGACGCGAGAAGGGCAAGAGAAAGCAGAGTTCGAGAAGGCGTTGTTGCGCGGGAAAAATCGAATCCGTTGACTTGGATTCACATAAGAGAAGCTTCTTCGTGGTGAAATACGAATCGTTGACTTTAAATGAAGAGTTTCGATGACACTCATTTTTCTTTCTCCTGCTTTGATCGTTGAGATTTTAATTGCACAAAAGTTTATGGCTCAAGAATTGTAATGGGAGAGAGATTTCAGAGAAATTGGATTGTGTTACATCACTAACCTAATTACTGTATTATCCAAGCCAGACCCGACCCGTTTAATATTTTTATTTTATTGAAAGCTTGACTTAAAACTCTTAATAATGTTTTAATATTATGAATCCAAGTTAAATTTCTGTTTTTTAAACATATAAAATGACGAGTAAAGATAAAAAATTGTTTGTCATGAATCATGATGGTAGGGATTGTCATCATGAAAACTATATAGACAACGAATACACCCAAATAATACACTAGTAGTATGAAAATCCTAAGACATTATTTGAGAAGTAATTTTTCTTAAAAATCCTACGTGTCGACACCCGAATGAATTTCAACAAATAAATTGTGACATAGCAGAATAAATCATTAACAACCAATATAATATACAACATGGAAAAATCATTAATCATTTTATTTAAAATCACTAAACATCTTTCTAGTCCCAAATATAAGATCTATGTGAAAACGCTATGTGAAATATCATTGTTAAATATGACCACTTTTTATTCATGCAATCATTTGTTTTCAAAAATTTAATTTTTCACAATGATAAAAGTTTAATAAAAAAATCATGATTCTCTAATAAATCTATAAAATAAAGTTATTAATATTATTTTTATTTTAATTACGAACATAGAACTCTTGCATGGTATAAGTAAATTTATGAAGATCTAAAAAATAGTCCTTTAACAAGAAAATTGTTAGAAAATAGAACTCTTTAACACAAACGTTTTTGTTTGATAATACTCTTTTAACAAAGCAATCAAACATATTTCTTTCGAATTTATGAAGATCCATAAAATAGTAGGATTAAACATTGATGTAAAAAATATAGGGAGAATTACAAAACTACACCATTGAATTACATTTCACAAAACTACACCATTTCAAAAATATTTCACAAAACTACACCTAAACACTCAAAATTAAATCCAAATAAATCCTATCTACACAATCCTACCCCCTTAATACTATACCCTAAACACTAATTAGCGAACCCAAATGAAAAAGTTTAATTTTGATAATTTTTAAAAGGGTAAATCAAGCTTTTAAAATTTTAAAAGGGTGTAGTTTTGTGAAAAAATTAAATTAGGTGTAATTTTGTGAATGAAGGGTTGAAAGGGTGTAGTTTTGTGAATTCCTCAAAAATATATCCCCATTTGTTTAAATTATATTCAAATAATGTTTACCAAAAAGAACTAAAAGATCGTATAATAAATTCTCATGTTATAAATAATAGAAGAATTCACAAAACTACACCGTTTTATCCTTTCATTTACAAAACTCTACCTAATTCAATTTTTTTACATATTTACACCCTTTCAAAATTTTAAAAGGTTGATTTACCCTTTAAAACTTTACCAAAATTAAAAAAATTTATTTGGGTTCGCTAATTAGTGTTTATGGTATAGTGATTAAAGGGGTAAGGTTGTATGGGTGAGCTTAATTTGGATATAATTTTATGTGTTTAGGTGTAGTTTTGTGAAAAAAAAAATTAAAAGGTGTAGTTTCGTGAAACGTAATTCAAAAGATATAGTTTTGTAATTCTCCCTAAATAATATTTATCAAAAAGAATTTTAACATACAAAGATATTTTAAGGTAGGATGTAACTTTTAATTAGACAATAAAGCAATTTTAGTAATAACTTTTACTACAAATAATATCCATATATTTGTTAGGAAAAAATAATATTTGATATGATTTTCCAAATTATTATACGCAGTGGCGGTCCTAAGCACAAGCGGGACAAACACGTGCTTGCGACCCAACTTTTAAAAAAGAAAATTAGTATGAAAAGCGGCCTATTTTTAAAAAAATAATGTAAAATCGGCCCATATTTTTCTCTTTAGAGTGCGACCTTCTAAAAATTTCAAAACTCAGTAACGACATTTATACGTTAATTAAGGGAGTTTTGCGAAAAAAATTTACTGTCAACTATTTAGTTTATAAAACCGAATTAGGTAAAGACATATTCACGGGCCATATAAATTTGTGGGGAATTACAAAAATACACCATCCGAATCCTTTTTTTTTACCTAATTTATCAAAAATTCAAAATTATTTCCTTTTATACTCAATGGCATAATGAGTAATATTGAGTGATTTTTTGGACATGTTCAAATTACTACTTCAAAAATAATAATATAGATAAGAAGATATACATTTATTTGATGGGATAGTTTTGGTCGGAAATCGGTCGGAAATGTCTATTTCCGACGGATTTCCGACCAAAATTGCGTCGTCGGTTTCAGATGGTCGGAAACCGGTTTTGGTCGGAAAGTGGTCGGAAATTTCCGACCATAATTGTGGTCGGAAATTTCCGACCACTCTCCTACCAAAATGTGGTCGGAAATTTCCGACCACTATCCTACGGAAATGTGGTCGGAAATTTCCGACCAAATTCCGACCACATTTTCCGACCAAATTCCGACCACATTTTCCGACCACATTTCCGACCACATATCCGTAGGATTTCCACCGGAAATTAATTTATTTTAAAAAAATTAAATTAAATTTCCTACGGATTTCCGACGGATATCCGACGGAAATAAATAAATTTAAAAAAAAATTAAATTACATTTCCGACGGTATTCCGACGGAAACAAATAATTGTTTTTAAAAAAATATATTAAATTTCCGACGGAAATCCGACGGAAATAAATATTACATTTCCGACGGATTTCCGACGGAAATGAATATTTTTTTAAAAAAATAAATAAATATTTCCGACGGATTTCCGACGGAAGTAAATTTTATAATAAAAAAAAATTTATTAAAAATACGAATATTAAAAAAAAATTACAAAAAACTAAAATTAAAAAAAACGAAAATTAAAAAAAATTACAAAAAAGAGAAAAAAAACAAATAATGAAAATAAAAACTAAATTCCCGTTCCCGACCCCGAACCGGATCCTGGAGGATAATCGGGGAAACGGTTCATCAAATACTCATTCATCTTCCGGATTTGAGCGCTTGTTTCTTGCCGGATCTTCTCAATTGCTTCATCTTTTTCTTTATTCGCATTTCGAAGCGCATCTTTCGACCTCGGAGATCTCGAGAAGAAGCGATGGATCGGTGTTTGGTACGTAAGGCAAAGACGTCTCTTGGGATTCGGGAAGGGTCCCTAAACCGTAAGGTTTACCTCGATACATAGGAGTCTCCTACGATCGGAAATTTAAATTATTAATATAATTATATTTTTTTAAAAAAACTATTTAAATATAAAATATTACCTCGAGAACCAACCGGTTTATTTCCGAATTGGTTAGGGTGTTGGAACCGGTTGATTCGTCGGAAGATTGAGTTAACTCGGGTGACTTTCGTTTGCACCCGTTCGACGACGTTACGAACCTTTGGTATAATTTCACCCGTCTTTTTGTTGGTATGGGTGGTCTCCATAACCTTCAACCAATGAGGTTCGTGACCACCCTCTCGGACTCTCTATTACGGAATTAAAATTTAAATGTTAGTATGATTAATCATAATTATTATAATTTGTATATATTTAGTTGGTTTAAAATATACCATGACATCCGAGATTTGTTCGAAAGTGTTTGCGCCGGCATTGTGAGTTGGAGGCGCCTTCTCGATGGACCCGTCCCCACCTCTCGCGGTTTGTGGCGTTTCGCTTGGCTTTTTTTCCGGCCGCTTCCGTCGTCCAATAGTTTTTAAACCCGTCCCAAACGAAGGGTTTAGGAACGAAGGTTTTTCCCCACCCAAACGCCATTTTTCCTTCCACTCGAACATATGATTCGAGTAGGAAGTCGCACAAGCCTTGTCAAATTCTTCTTGAATTTGACTAGTGAGTTGTGGTTCCCAATTAAACTCTTGCTGGAAATTTAAAGTTTATAAATAAATTTCATAAGTTTTTTTTATTTATTTAATAATTTTTTGAGTAAATAAAAAAATTTATTTACTAACCGCAAAAGAACGGAACCACATTTCCCGAAGTTCGGCTGGGAAATCTCGGTATTTTGGATACGGAGCGGGTAACATTCCGTGGATGCATTTAAGAATAGCCTTTGGGATTTTTCCCTCATGTCTAAACCTTAAATTATTTTATAACTAATAATTAATATTTTTAGGTATTATTTTTTTGTAAATTTAAATGTTTGTAAATATTTACCAAGTGACTCGGTTATCGGGAATGGCTTCAAAGTTGGGATCGAGCCGAATCGGCCTCTCCCGTCCTCCCCGCTGGACCAAATCTTCAACGGACATTCTCACGGATTGTGAGGATCCAATACCATCATTAGACCTAATTAAAAACATATAAAAAAAACAAATTAGTATTAATTAAAAAAACAAATATAAATAATATTTAAAAAAAATGATTTATAAGAAGAAAAAAATTACATTTTTTGGAGAGATTTGGAGAGATTTTGTAGAAATTTCGGAAGTGTTTTTTTAGAGAGATGTAGAGAGATGTTGTTTGAGTTGTGAAAAAATGAAAGGGGAAGGGGGGTATATATACGAAAATTTCCGACCGAAATTTCGGTCGGAAATCGGTAGGAAAGTGAAAAATTGACCGCCAAAGTGAAAAATTTGGCGGAAAAAGAGCGGTCAAAATTCATTGTGGTCGGAAATCGGTAGGAATTTCCGACCGAATTCCGACCACAATTAAATTTTAATATAATTAAGTATTGTGGTCGGAAATCGGTCGGAATTTCCTACCGATTTCCGACCACAATGAATTTTGACCGCCAAACCGAAAAAAACTTGGCGAAAAAAAGAGCGCTCAAAATTATTGTGGTCGGAAATCGGTAGGAATTTCCGACCGATTTCCGACCACAATACTTAATTATATTAAAATTTAATTGTGGTCGGAATTCGGTCGGAAATTCCTACCGATTTCCGACCACAATAATTAATTATTTTAATTATTTAATTGTGGTCGGAAATTGGTAGGAAATTCCTACCAATTTCCGACCACAATAATTTAATTATTTTAAAATTTAATTTCCTACCATGCGAACACTTAGCAGTTTCGGGTAAATTTCAAGAAGTACGGTCGAATAAAAACGTATTTCGAATAGGTTTAATGGAGTGTTTATATAAGATTTCTTGAACATAACAATATATAAGTATAATATGTTTCACGTTTTCAAATGTTTTTATGAAAATACCAAAATTTTGAAAAAACATATGAAAGTTACATAACTAACTTGTAATGAAACATATATTTATAAAAATTAAAACTATTTTGCATTTTATGATCATTTTAGACATTTTGTAGAGTTTATTTTATTTCTAAAACGTATTATATAAAGGTATTTCATTGATTCGACAAAAAAAAACATCATTTTGAAATGAAACCCTATAATGGTCGGAATTCGGTCGAAACCGATAAGTGATCGCATTGATTAAATGACATGCATTTAAATTTTTATATAATTAATTAATTGTGGTCGGAAATTGGTCGGAAATTCCTACCGATTTCCGACCACAATTAATTAATTATATAAAAATTTAAATGTGGTCGGAATTCGGTAGGAATTTCCGACCGAATTCCGACGGAAAATGCATGTCATTTTATCATCCGAACACTTAGCAGTTTCGGATAAATTTCAAGAACTACGGTCGGAAATCGGTAGGAATTTCCGACCGATTTCCGACCGAAGTTCGTGATTTAGTGTATATTTAGTGTTTCGCATAAAAACGAATTTCGAATAGGTTTAATGGAGTGTTTATATAAGATTTCTTGAACATAACAATATATAAGTATAATATGTTTCACGTTTTCAAATATTTTTATGAAAATACCAAAATTTTGAAAAAACATATGAAAGTTACTTAACTAAGTTGTAATGAAACATATATTTATAAAAATTAAAACTATTTTGCATTTTATGATCATTTTAGACATTTCTAGAGTTTATTTTTTTACTAAAACGTATTGTATAAAGGTATTTCATTGATTCGACAAAAAAAAACATCATTTTGAAATGAAACCCTATAACGGTCGGAATTCGGTCGGAAATTTCCTACCGAATTCCGACCACATATCAAAAAACGGTAGGAATTCGGTCGGAAATTTCCTACCGAATTCCGACCGAATTTGGGGTTTCGATTTAGTACGAGGTAATTTAGTTTTGGCGGCTATCGACGGAATTCCGACCGATTTCCGACCGTTTTTTTAAAAATTTAAAAAAAAAAAATTAATTTTGTACGAGGTAATCGAGTTGGTACGAGGTAATCGAGTTTCGACCGATTTCCGACCGCAATGTAAAAAAATAAAAAAAAAATTTAAAAATTTGAAAACGTGTAAAATTTTTGAAAACTCGTTGAAAACTCTTTTCAAAAACTCTTTTCACTTAAAACTCTTTGAAAAAGTGTAAAATTTTTGAAAACTCGTTGAAAACTATTTAATTGAAAAGTCTTTGAAAACTCTTTCAAAAAGTGTAAAAGAATTTAAAACTCTTTGAAAACTTTTTTTAAAACTCTTTGAAAACTCTTTGAAAAATTGTATAATATTTGAAAATTCGTTGAAAACTATTTGATAAATATAATCTTTGAAAACTCTTTGAAAAAGTGTTAAAGAATTTAAAACTCTTTAAAAAACTTGTTGAAAACTTATTGTAAAATCTTTAAAAACTATTTCAAAACTCTTAATTTGAAAACTCTTTGAAAAGTGTTTTAAAAATATTTTCAAAAAATTTGAACTTTTTTTGAAACATTTCATTCGGATTCGGTTGAGTCTTCGGTGGCAGAATCGGATCCCTCCTCAAATTCTCCAACCTCTTCTTCGGACTCTTCATGTACAACAAAATCAGCATCTTCTCGTTAAATCTACAACCAAATCCACTTGTAATGAAACATCCACTTCTCCCAAATGCCCAACTCGTTGTCGCTTGCAAAGGAGGATCGACCTCTCGAAGAACTACCATGAACTCTTCCCCTCGGGTTTATTTCTCGTAACAACTATCCAAGGATCCCGTCCGCTGTGTGGTCGCGGATAAGTCATGTATGATACTTGGTTGGCCTGCGATCCAAGAATGAACGGATAATATTTTTGTAACCTCCTCCGAGAATGTATTGTAGTAACACCAAACTCGTCCGTACGTACACCATGTCCCGCAACGGGGCTATACCAATCACAATATAACGTAACACATCTTAGATCGAGCATCCCGCTATAATGCACTTCTAATATCTCATGTAATACCCCGTAGTAAACCAAATCTCCGGCTACCGCCGACACCCCATGGTTTGCCGTCGACCTTGAATTTCCCTCACGAAATATTTTAAAAGCGTATCCACGCGTGCGATACATCGGGTGTGAAACAGCAATATATTGTGGACCGTTCACCACCTCTTCTAACCATGTTGGAATTAACTCTCCTTCGCGCCGCCCGCCGTATACATATAACTTTAACCATTCCGCAAATTCTCTTTCTTTGACTTCATTTAATTCATCGTCTCGTTGCTTCCGAATGTTCAAATCGTTTTTGCGCCATGTAAATCTCCTCGTACGGCACCAAATCTTCGCAGTTGGTCAAAATATACATGTGCACATTAGCATGCTCAACCTCGCCGAGTCTTCGCCTTTTACCCTTTCCACTTAAACGCCCAACCTCGTCTAAAAAGTTCTGGTACATATACGGGATAACAAGCATGCACTCCTCCATCATCATGTCGTTTTTGTTTTCCACTCTTTGTTTGGGTTTGTGGTGGAAAGTAGTACCCGACTAAGTTAGATCTCTCTTCGTTTATGCTTTGGGCAATAATTGAACCTTCAACCCTCGCTAAATTCTTCACTTTTTTCTTCAAATGGTACATGTATCGCTCGAAAGGATACATCCACCGATATTGAACAGGACCACCGAGTTCTACTTCCCGAGGCAAGTGAATTGGCAAATGTTCCATAACGTCGAAGAAAGAAGGCGGAAATATCTTCTCTAGGTTGCACAATATCACAGGGATCTTCTCGTCAAGATTTCGGATTTCTTCGGCGGAAAGGGATCTCGCAGAAATGTCTCCGAAAAAAGCTCCTATTCCCGCAATCGCTTCATGGACTTTTTGCGGAAGAAGCCCGTCGAATGCAAATGGAAGAATACGTTGCATAACAACATGACAATCATGACTCTTCATCCCCGAAAACTTACCTTCTCCACGATCAACACAGCTTTCTAAGGTTAGAAGAGTAACCATCCGGAAACTTAACACCGTCCATTATCCAGCTAAAGAATTCATGCTTTGTCGAAGCGTTTAACCGAAAAGCAGAGTTGGGGATATCTTCCTTGACCGGTGACATGAAGTTCCTTCCGAGAACAAATAGTCGGCAAGTCTAATCTGGACTTCAAGTTGTCTTTCGTCTTCCCTTTCACGTTCATAATGGTGAACATGATGTTGTCAAAGAAGTTCTTCTCGATGTGCATAACATCTAGGTTGTGCCGAAGTAAATGATCCTTCCAATAAGGCAAATCCCAAAATATGCTCTTTTTGTGCCGCTTATGATGTTCACCATATCCATCCACAACTTGATGTCCGTTACCACCACAACGTACTCGTCTTCTCAGCTCCAAAATCTCTAAGTTGAGTTAGTATATGTTCACCGCTTACTTCTTCGGGAGGTCCTTCATAGATTTTCTTCTTCTTCGTAAACAAAGTAGTGCTCCGACGGTATGGATGATCGTTTGGTAAAAATCGTCGATGACAATCAAACCAACATGATTTACGTCCGTTCTTCAATTGGAAAGCATCGGTGTTATCTTGACAATAAGGACAAGATAACCGTCCATGTGTGGTCCATCCGGATAACATACCATATGCCGGAAAATCGCTAATAGTCCACATTAGTATCGCTCGCATCATGAAGTTTTGTTGCATTGATATGTCGTACGTTTCAACTCCACTCTCCCATAACATCTTCAACTCATGTATCAACGGCTGCATAAATATGTCTAGTGCTCTCTTCGGATGCTCCGGCCCAGGAACAAGAATAGATAGGAACAAAAACTCCCTAACCATGCACAATGACGGAGGCAGGTTGTAAGGCGTGACGATCACCGGCCATAAAGAATATTGTCTCCCATGTTTCCCAAAAGGGTTGAAACCATCAGTACTTAATCCCAAATACACATTGCGACTCTCACTTGCGAAACTAGGATACACATTTTGAAAATGTTTCCATGCTTGAGCATCTGAAGGATGTGCTATCTCTCCATTTAACATCTCATGTTCCGCATGCCATCTCATCGAACTTGCTGTGCGCTCCGACCGATATAACCTCTTCAGCCTATCCGTTAACGGCAAATACCACATTCTCTTATAAGGTATGGACACTCTTCCACCAGTTTCTTTATATCGTGGTTTCTTACGGAACCGGCATGCCGAGCGGTTTTCATCTCTTCTCCAATATAACATACGGTTATCGACGCACACATCGATAATCCGATACGGTAATCCTAGACCGGATACCAACTTCTCGATTTCATAATACGTCCCTGGTGCCATATTATCTTCGGGCAAAATGTCTTTGATCGACCGGCCCACGCATCCACACAATCTTCCGAAAGATTGTAATCCGTTTTGATAGACATCATTCTTGTCGCAACTGAAAGAGGTGAATGACCTTCTCTACACCCACCATATAACGGGTTCTTAGCGGCATCCAACATGTCAAAGAATTTCTGCGCTTCCACATTTGGCTCCTCCAATGTAGGCTCATGATGATCTCCAACAAACGACGGCATAGTTTCGCGAAAAATATCATTTACCATTTGCACGGTCCTATCTACGGATATAGGTTCTTCTACCGGAGGGACAACTAAATTATTATCATAATATTGTACATTACTACTACTAGGATAATTTACCATCAAATCATTTTCCCCATGAGAATACCATATTTTATACCCCGGCGTAAAACCAACATTATATAAATGCTTCCATACTACTTTTACCAAAACATTTCTACGATTATCGCAATTTTTACAAGGACAATACATTTTACCTCGTTGCTACGGTTCTTTCTTGAATTGCGGCAAACTCCATAAATTGTTTAAGCCCCTCCGCAAATTCTTCCGAAAGTAATCCCGTCGCCGGATCTTTATGATTTCCATCCATCCACGATCTAAAATAACTCATTATAATAATTTTTATTGAATTTTGTGGTAAATGGAGATTGATAAGAGAAATTGTTAATTTGTATTGAATTTTGTGGTAAATGGAGATTGATAAGAGAAATTATGAGAAAGAAGAAGTGAGGGTGTGATATATATAAGAAAAATTTCCTACCGATTTCCGACCGATTTCCTACCACAATTGATCCGTTGCACAACGGTAACGAAACGTTCAAATATCGGTCGGAAATCGGTCGGAAAAGTTTTCCGTCGGAAATTGGTCGGAAATTGGTAGGAATTTTCTACCAATTTCCTACCAATTTCCGACCAATTAGTTTTCCGACCAATTTCCGACCGATATTTGAACGTTTCGTTACCGTTGTGCAACGGATCAATTGTGGTAGGAAATCGGTCGGAAATCGGTAGGAAATTTTCGACGGATTTCCGACCGAAATAAATTCCGACGGAAATCCGACCGATTTCCTATCAAATTCCGACCAAATATTTGTGTCGGAATTTGGTCGGAAATTTCCGACCGATTTCCGACCAATATCCATGTAGTCGGAAATCGGTCGGAAAGTGGTCGGAAATTTCCGACCACATTTTTACGGTCGGAAATGTGGTAGGAAATTACCCTGTTTTCTTGTAGTGGATTGTATATTTCCTAGATTATATTTTTCATAAAGATTATGATAATTTAATTTTTAACTTTTTCTATTTTCAAAAATTTCCATATAAATTTGTTTTTATTTCTCCTATAATCTAGGAGTTATCATATATAGTGTTAAAAATATCATATGAAATAATTCTAACAAATATTTTCGAGATTTTAGAAATATACTAATAACAAAGATTTTCGAGATTTTGGGAAAATATTATAACAAAGATTTTCGAGATTTTGAAAAAAATTTGTTTAAATTATAAAAAATTATAATATTGTCCATGATACAAAAGTCTCGAGATAATAGTTGTAGTTCCTCGATCAAGTCTATACTGAAAACTAACATGGTTACGAGTAGACTAATTCACGACAAAAAATTACACTTTAAAACTGAATTTAATTTAGTAAAAAATATAGTATAAATTTTATAACCGAAACAAAATAAATCAAATTGTAAATATTATTATAATAAACCTTAAACCTCATTATCATTATCCATCTCTACGTCAAACTTTCTTATTTTTAAAATTTATTCGTCGAGTATGGCGCGAGAAGTCACCTAGTATACAAGTAGATACTAGAAAAAAGATATATTGGAGATATTATTTTTGTGATGTCAATACCAAATTTTTAGTCTCAACCATTTTTAGTTAAAAGAATCAATCAAAAATTATAAATTCCATTAAATAGTTCTATTACTATAATTTTATTTGGCCATTTAAGACAAGAATAATAATTAAGAATTTGAAACCATTTTGTTTTAAAAATTATGTCCATTAAACTATTAAATACCAAAAAAAAATCGAACCGTTAAAAAAAACTTTTCAAATAATTATATTCCTTTTTTTTGTCAAATAATTATATTCCTATAAAGCCTTATTTATATATATAAAAAATTATGACACAGTGTGTTAATAGTAACCAGATTCCTTCCAAGAGCTATGAGAGAAATCAAATTTTATTAAAACTTGGCAATATCACAATGATACAATGTGTATGAATATGTCTTCACATATTCAATAAAATACAAGCACCAAATACAAATATAACAAAACGAACATAGAAATGTTGATAAAAGAAAAACGAACATATTGAACTTTTGACAAACTTAATCATTTTTCTCCAACACTAGCTCCTCTTGGTCCTTTCTAAACAACTTATGCTCAAGATGTTGAGCAAATGTCCTTGGAGGAAACTTAGCCGGAGATTCAACACTCACCATCTCCGGCAAGGGCTTAAGTACAATCTTATCCTTTGGTGGCTCACAAAACACTGCCCAAGAAACTCTAACCTTCTCCTTATTCACCAAACCGCGGTGAAGTATACTCTTGTACTTCCCGTTACTAAGAATCTCTAAAGTATCTCCAATGTGCATCACAATTGAATCGGGCACACATTTTGCTATGATCCATTTTCCCTCGTAGAATAGCTGCAAACCGGGAACCATGTTGTGTAGAATGAAGGTCAAAGCGCTTACATCGGTGTGAGCTTCCACGCCCAGCGCTAGCTCGGGTTGAGGGCATTTTGGGTAATAATTTATCTTCATTTGTAGTAGAAGCTCTTCTAAACCACCTACTTCTTTCTCTAGACGGTCAGGCTCTAAGCCTAGACCGATAGAGAGAGCTTGTAATACTTTTGTGGCTAGCAAACGAAGACACTTCGCGTACTCACTAGTAGCTTCTCTACAAACCATACCAAAAATAATATGTTAGAAAATTTTACATAACCAAATCAAGATTTGGTTTCTTTTATGAGTAAAAACAAAGAAAGCTCACATGTAATCACTTGGTGTCTTTGGCCAAAGTGATAGATCTCTCTTGTCTTCGGGATAAGCGAGGTGAAAGTAGTAATCTTCCCATTCTAATTGCCCGCTCGCGTTGTTAGCCAATTTACTACCATACCCTTGAATCTTTCCGGATTCTTGATCATTCGCGTACTTCTCCTTCTCTTCCACCGGCAAACGAAAGAACTCTTCTCCGGATTTCTTCACACGCTCTATAAGATCAAAGGGTATGCCATGGTTGATCAAATGCATCACTCCCCAATCCAAAGAAGCCTTTTTGAGATCATCTACGCATTTCTCTCGTATAGTCTGGTCTTCGGAATCGATGCCTTGTAGATCGATTAAGGGGACTTGAGGACCGTCTTCTTTCTTCTCTTCTTGGAATACGTCTTTGATGCTCTCTAGCTCTTCTTTGGGACGAATGTATTCTTTCGGTATCGATTTGATTCCGCTCTTTGCTAAACTCTCAACTCTTTCCACAGCAACCATCTCCTTGGTCTTCTTTTTAAAAGCTAAAAACAGAGCAAAAAAACAGAGTAAGTAAAACAAAACTCAAAAAACAGAGGATTTGTTCTGTTTTTCTCCTTACCCTTTCTTTAAGATTTGTTTTGCAAGTATATGAAATGAGGAAAGGCTCATTTTTTTATAGTAAAAAGAATTTAATTTAATTAATTTATAATGGAAATAACTATTAATTTAAAGAAAAGAAAAAAAGAATCTAGAGAGCTACCGGTGGTTAGAAGAAGAGGTGAGTAAGTGAGTGACGGTCAACGGAAGAGGATGGTTGTGTTGACTGATGGTTTTAACCATTCCTATATAATCCAACGGTCAAAAAGTTATTTAGTGAAGATTTTTTATATAAAGTTTAGTACTTTGTTTTTAATGATAATCACCCCAATACATTAATGGTATGTATCAAAGTTTTACCGAAGTTGGTAGAGTAGGACATCTAAAAGGATTAAATCGTAGCCGGCGCAATCATCTTTATCTGTTCGAAGTAGACAAAATCGACGATACGAAACGAAGTTTACAAGCAACCAAATGTGGATGATTCTCATGTTTAAAACTTAAGAAATTGAAGCACATCGTACATCGATTAGGACATTGTAACCCTCGTATGAGAACCGGTACAATAACTTAGACAAACAACACATACAAAACAATTTCTTAACTACTTTGCCATGTACTTTTGTAGACAAACTAAGCTGTTTTACTGCTTATCACATCTTGTATATTTCATAAAATCTAACCTAAGATAGGTTCATGTGAAAAAAGCATTACTAAGATGATTATGATAAAAAATGATAAAATATGAAAATATAGTAAAGGAAAGAAATGAAGAATATCAAAATTAAAGTTTCTTCGATTAATATCATAAAAGAGTAAGTGGATAGAGTTGTTTTAAGCCAAATTTGTAGCATGACTAGTTTGGATAACCTAATTATAAGAATTTTCTTGGCTTTTATTATTTGAGATACTTGGTCTAATAGTATCCTCATGTTGTAAGACATCTTAACTATGTTAATGAAACTTTAGAATTGTGTTCATGTCTAAAATGTTTTATTAGGTTTTTGATCTATTTACTTCCAATGACTTCATTTTTTGTCTTATCATGTTCTTCGGTTATCCCTTTCAGATTCTTTCTCATCTCAAAAATGATCACTTGTTGCTTAATAATTATATTTGAACTTGCAAAGTATAATGTAATTTTTTTCAGAAGTTCACTATATAAAAATAATAATCTAGTGAATTATATTGGAACCATTATATTATGGCACAAAACTACCATTTGCATTGCATTCACAAAACTACGCAATTTCAAAGTCACTTTTATAAAACTATACATAAATGTTCAAAATTAAATCTAAATAAATTTTATTCACACAATCTTACATCTTTAATATTATATCATAAACACTAATTACCGAACTCAAATAAAAAGATTTTGATTTTGGTAATTTTTTAAAAAGTAAATCAACCTTTCAAAATTTTGAAGAAATGCTGTAAATATAAAAAATATTGATTTAAATTGAATTTTGGAAACTGTATAGTTTTGTGAATTCCTCGTTTTGTAAGACCATGTGTATCAAAGATGCTTAACTTATTTTGATAGGGTGCTTATGTATTTTTGTGTGTATTTGAGTAATAAAATAAATCAAAAAAGAATTATATATCAAGCACCGTTGCTTATTTAAGGTTTTTAGTTTTTCTGCAAGCACCTTTGCGTGTCACTTCCTCCACCGTTCATCCTCTCTTTCTCTTTTTCTTTTTACTTTTTCTCAAGTCTTCAATTTGAAGAAGGTTTTTTGCTTGGATTTCCATAAGGATCAATTAAATATCTAGACACCAAAGACTCGTAAATTAGGTGGGAAGACTTATTTACACTTTTATTAGGTCTGACACAAATCTGACATATGGGTTGGACGAAAATACCCCTATGACATCGCAGTGAAAAGTGACGGTAGGGGACAAGTGTACTCGTATGTGCGAACAAGAAGATTCGGAAAATATCCGACCACTCGCCGCATTAAATGCTCTGATTTGGGCGGGAAGTTATTAAATTCGGCGCTAATAATGTTATCCGCTAATAATATTATTAACGATAACAATTTAGTTAGCGCTAACCAAGTTCATGGCGCTAATAATTTTGTTATTGTCAAAAAATAAAAGTTGACTCATTAGAATTATGAGTGAATTTTTGCTAGATTATGCTAAATTAATGTTAGATTATGACTAAATTTTTGCTTAAACAAAAAAATATGATTGGATTTTGCTACAATATTCTTTCATATTGAATAACTTGTCATGGTAACATTAACATGACAACTTCACATATAAATAGTGAATAACTTGTCATGAAAGAATAATGATTGTTACCGATAACAATTTCGTTAGCGCTAACAAAGTTGGTGGCGCTAATAATTTTGTTACCGCTAATACGATATTTTTGTTTTTAAAATGATAATATTTACTCAAATAAATAGTGAAAATATGTTAATTTATTATAATAATATTTATGTTACTTGATAATAGTTAGCATTACCACAATCACTTATGTGTTTTTATCGTGTTAACTTAATTGAAATCAGTTAATTTAAATATTATCACGATAATTACGTGATAAACATTTATTTATCGTGTATTCGTGTTAAATAATTATTTATATAATTTGTAACATTATAAATTTATTAAACATCGCTAATGTATAGGTCATCATTGTATACATTTTAAATCAAATTGTTATTCATACAAAGAAAATCAAACAAAAAGGTGACAAAGAGTGATTTTTGTATGTGTTCTCTCTCAAACGGGTCGAGCAAATCAATGATCAACTGCAACTTCTCGCTTTTGTGATAAACATTGACCCTATTAAAAATACACCAAATGTTAGCATGACAAATTATTCATCATAAACTTGTATGGTATAAGATACAATGTAAACACTAACACGATTTAACAAGTTAAAGAAAGTAATGAACAAACAAACATGTAGCAAAATAGTTATCGGCTACCAATCGCATAATGAGTTTTGTACCAATCAATTTACTAACAGACTAATGAATACAAATATCCCTCAAATTACCTGCTAACCAAAAATGTAACTAGTAAGGTTATGTGAAAACAACTCTTTTCCAAAAGCAATGATCCTCTTGGGAATTTTGGTATCAGTCATCTGCAATGTAACAAAAACTCTATTTTAACGTCCCAGTAAGATAACATTACATTTACTCGCTAAAATGTAAAATACACGATAATAATATTAGTAGAGAGAGGAAGGTCTCTTATCATCTGAGTCTTAGTGGACGGTGAAGATGAAACTATAAGACAAATCAACGAATCCCATTAATTCTTCCCCAATGAATCACCAACAAACATTATAGTCTTCTCTTTCATCTTCAACAGAAACTCACCTCCATTGAACCTATAATCACACCATTACACACACACAACATAACATAAAGCTTCAGACTTTTTTCAATTGAAATCTCATAGATACACACAAGCTTAAATTGAAAAACATGAGATAAATCCAAGTAAGAAAACGAAGTGTAAATACGTGGATAAGTTACATATTTATCAACAAAAACTCACATCCATTATATACACAACATAACCCAAAAAAGCTTGAAACTTTAACAAGTAAAAATTCGAATCTCATAGACACAAAAATTGAAGAACTTGAGATAAACCCAAGCAAGAAGACGATGTGTACGTACGTGGGTAAGTTACAATTTTGTGGCAGCCATCGATATTTGAGATAATCGGAGTCAGGGCGTCCGTACATCTGACAATCGAACTCCGGTTCGATGACGGCGAGACAATCTGACGGTTTGTACAAAGAACATGAGTTGTCGCGAACCCACTTGCCGAGGAAGAGATAGCACGTGCTCTTATTCCCTTGGAATGAAGATGGTCTGCTTGAGTTGTATTAGTTGTTGTCATTGTTGCTGCTTACATGGCGTTTCTATTAGGTAAGGATTATGGTTGAAGAAGATGGTTTTGTGTGAAGGAATTGGAAGAAGACTATGATAATGGCGGAGATTGAGATGCAGAGAAGACAACGTGTCAGATGTGTCAGTCCAAATTTGATTTTAAAAAATCAAAAACAACAAGACTGTAGGGGTAAAAGAGTCAGAACAAGGGTGAATAGTAACGACTACAGTTGCACTTTTCGTTCGCCTAATAAACGATTTCTCCATGTCCATATAGTGATATTATCCTTTCCATAACTCCATAATCAACAACTTCTCCAAGTAATTTCCTTTTCTTTTTGGGTCTAAATCTGATTATAATAATGCTTCCACTTGTTTTTGTGTTTGGTAAAACTTTTTATTCCGACAAAATTAATCTTGTTTCTCTTCGGTGATTTTGGATTCTCGTATATGTTCCTTTAGAAAATGTTTGATATCTCTTTTTAGTATAATGTTTTAAGTTTTAAAAAAATTTAAGCATCCCTTTTTAGTCTCCTTTAATGGAGGATAATTTTTAATAAAACCTTTAAAAATGCTTATGTATTTTGTTTTGTACAAATACACAAATACTAATAAAATATTATTAAGTACCTTTTATTTAGTCTCCTTTAATAGTCTCATTTAATGTACATGCTCTAAGTATCATCTAATTTTTTTTTTAAAAAGTGGATACAACCAAAAATATATTTAATACTGACGTGTAAAATCGAATTTTCGAAGATGAGATGGTAGAGAAAAAAAAATATGTGAGAGAGGAATTCATCTCCACACCTCTCTTATCTCCTAATTTTCCAAAAACAAAAAAACTCAAAAAATCAAAAGAAACCTGAAGCTCACAGTAACACAAATCGGGCATTTTGGATATCTTTAACAAAAAAAAAACACAAATCTTTTAAAAGAATATTTTTCCAAGAAAACAGAGGAGCCTGAGAAAAATGGGAAGCAAGATTATGCTTAGCTTCACAAGCCCTCGTCTTTTCTCCGCCGTTTCTCGCAAACCAACCACCACTTCTTTCTCTCCTCCTCCTCCTCCTCCTCCTCCTTCATCTTTAAGAACACAGTGGACACATCAGCTTATTAGCCATGGAAGATCCATTTCTTTGAGAAAAAGATTCTTCTTGTTACCTTCAAAAGCCACCACAGAGCAATCAGGTCTTTGATTCAACACTTTCTTTCTACTTTTTTAAAAATTTGCTATATAAAGTTATGAATTATAAAGTCTTCTTTTTTTGTATTCTCTTAAAGGTCAAGTAGGAGGAGGAGGAGATGACGTGGACAGTAATATAATGCCTTATTGTAGCATCAACAAAGCTGAGAAGAAATCTATTGGTGAAATGGAACAAGAGTTCTTACAAGCCTTGCAAGTAATACAAAAAGACCGTTTTATTATCCATTTAAGTTTCCGATGTGGGATTTTATATCGTTACCAATAACATGTTACATAATAAAATAATAATTCAAAATTGTTATGTTTTGTAGTCATTTTATTATGATGGAAAAGCGAGCATGTCAAATGAAGAGTTTGATAATCTTAAAGAAGAGTTAACGTGGGAAGGAAGTAGTGTTGTTATGCTAAGTATATAATTAAAACACTAATTATATATGATTATTGTTACTTATTTAGGTGTAAAGCTCTTATATTTTGATTGGTTTATTTTAATAGGTTCTAATGAACAAAGATTCTTGGAAGCTTCCATGGCTTATGCTTCTGGAAACCCAATCTTGAATGATGAGGAGTTTGATAACCTTAAACTCAAACTAAAGGTTTCACTTTTTTGTTTGATTTAATCAAACAAATAGACTTTAATTTATCTTAATAAGATCTGGTTCCCTTTTTTTCTAATGGTTATGTTTGATTTCAATAGATGGATGGTAGTGACATTGTTTGCGAAGGTCCACGGTGTAGTCTCCGTAGTAAAAAGGTTAGTTACAATGCAAAATAATTTGTTTAGGTTAGACCATTTTGAAATATATTTTACAAATTAAACAAATGAAGTTAAGATTAGACCGTTTCATTATATATTAGCTTTAGTATTTTCGACGTGGAACATTTATCCCTGATACTTTCTTTGACGCATGTAGGTGTATAGTGATCTTGCGGTAGATTATTTCAAAATGTTCTTGCTTAATGTTCCAGCGACCGTTGTTGCTCTCGGCTTGTGAGTACTCTCTATATACGATTATTTTACTTCTTCTTTCGACATTCGAGAGTTTGTCTTTCCTTAGTTGTTTGCTTTTCAAAATGTGTACTTTTTCGAGGTTTTTCTTCCTCGACGACCTTACTGGTTTTGAGATCACATACATTTTGGAGCTTCCGGAACCATTTAGTTTCATATTCACGTGGTTCGCTGCCGTGCCTGTGATTGTGTATTTGGCTCTTTCAATCACCAAATTGATCATCAAAGACTTCTTGATCTTGAAGGTACTTAAAACCATTACTCGAGATTGCGAAAGAAAGGCAATGAAGGAGTACTTATAATATGAATCTTTCTTGTCTTTGTTGTAGGGTCCTTGTCCGAATTGTGGAACAGAGAATGTCTCCTTCTTCGGAACAATTCTATCGATATCTAGCGGCGGTAAAACCAATGCTGTTAAATGCTCCAAGTAAGATCTTTGATTCAAAAATAACATTTAACATTTTTTAACATCATTTGAATATTTTTGATCATGTTTTTTGCGGTTTTTAGCTGTGGAACCGCGATGGAGTATGACTCGCGTGCTAGGTTGATCACATTGCCTGAAGGAAGCCAAGCTTGAACTATGTGAGGTACACACATCTCCTCTTCATACAAAATTAGTAGATATAATTAATTACTTTTTAAAATAATTCAAATGGTTATAGTTAAATTTTGTTTTGATATTCAGCAAAAATGAAGGATGGGTTTTGTCAGAAGCAAGATTAGATTCGATGCTTTGTTTGTATATTTAAGAACTTCCATGTTAGCTATCTTTACTCCTTCACATGTTTTCTGAAATGTAAGTATTCTGTAATCAATAAAAGGAAAATATTATATTGATTACTTCTTCATCAACCTTTGGTAGAGGTATTATATTCTAATATTGTTAAATCAACAAAATCCGAATAATTAAAAACACAGTCAGATTGACTTTATAAAAAAAATATTTGTAATAGTGACTCTTTAAAAAGCCATTAACAATACAAATCCGAACTAAATTAATTTTAGATGAAACTTTTTCCTTTTACTTTTAAGCACTGTGCTAGGCGGTAGTCTCCGCTTAGCGCCTAGAATGCCTAGGCCGACTAGGCGTTTTTAAGCGTTTTAGGCGATTTTTTTAAAAAATATTATATATTTCTATACATATTATATGATATGACAAAATTATATTATAAAATTTTTTAAATTTTAAAGATAAATATATACTTAACATAAGTAAAAAGATGTATAAGAAGTATAAATATTTTTATACATACTTTTAAAAAATTCAAAAAAATATAAAATATATTTAATTCCGTCTAACCCGCCTAAAACCGCCTAATCAACGCCTAAACCCGCTTAGTCAACGCCTACTCCGCTTATTAGCCGAATAGTCCGCCAAATTTTACCACCGCCTAATAGCACTGCTTTTCCAAAAATCCAAGCGGTGAATGGACGCCTAGCGCCTAGGCCGCTTTCTTGAACACTGCTTTTAAGACTTCCAATTGAAATTAAAAGTAAAGGTACTCGTGGTTTATGTGGTTCACCTTTGTATATTTTATTATTAGAGGAATTCACGAAACTAAACATTTTCACATATTTACATATTTTCAAAATTTTAAAAGCTTGATTTACCTTTAAAAAATTACCAAAATTAAAATCTTTTCATTTGGGTTCGCTAATTAGTGTTTAGGGTATAGTATTAAGGGGGTAGAATTGTGTGGGTAAGATTTATTTGAATTTAATTTTGAGTGTTTAGGTGTAGTTTTGTGAAGTAATTTTGAAATGTTGTAGTTTTGTGAAATATAATTCAAATGGTGTAGTTTTGTAATTCTCTTTTATTATTAGAGAAATTCACAAAACTACACAATTTCAATCTTTCCTTCACAAAATTATACCTAATTCAATTTTTTCCTACTTTTACACCCTTTTCAAATTTTAAATGGTTCAATTATGTTCTACAAAATTACCAAAATTAAAATATTTTCATTTGAATTCGCTAATTAGTGTTTAAGGTATAATATTGAAGGTGTAGGGTTTTGTGGGTAAGGCTAATTTCGATTTAATTTTTAGTAATTAGGTGTAGTTTTGTGAAGTGATTTTAAAAATGTGTAGTTTTATGAAATGCAATTTAAAAGGTGTAGTTTTGTAATTCTCCCAAGAAATTTTTAAAAGGTGTAGTTTTGTAATTCTCCCTTATTATTATGATCAAATTTTAAGAGTTTTCAATTTTTTACCGAAGACTAAACAATAGTGAAACCATTTTTAAGCAAATACAAGTCTTAAAATTTGAGTGTCAAAATAACTCAAGTGGTGTTGTGTAACATAAAGAAATTGATTGATAAGAAAACTAAAGTCAAGAACACATATAATGAAATGATAGACAAAGGTATATAAAACATTTGCACTAAAGAGGGAAAAAAGGTCATACAAATATTATTAGCATGTCAATGTTTCTCTTTTTTCATTTGTAAAAAACCAATTTAATTACTATTTTTCTTTTATTTCTATTTATGAATGATAATTAATTAAGTTACAAGAATAATTATCTTTCATTTTCACAAGAAGTAATTATGATCATCATCTTCACATGCATCTATCATCATTAACCCAAATTTCTCCTCCACTAGACCTTACAATTGCTTTTTTATTTTGATGCTTAAATATTCATTAAAATTTGTATAAAACTGTATTTAATTAGTACTATTCTTCATTTCCTCTGCATATAATACCCTTTAGAATCTCTGGTTTACCCTCATGGATTCTTTATCATCATCACTCTCATCACACTTGTCTTACCATACCTTGATCAATATCTTGAGTGCTAAGGCAAGTTTTAGCCCTAATCCTAAGACAACAAAGAAAAAATCGTCAGTGTTGTGTCCGTGTTTCACAAGCAACGGCTACACAACGTTTTAGTGATCATGTTTTGTCTTCTTATGTATGTAAAGGGACAAGGCAATGGCATTACCTTCTCGTGATGATGACAAGAAAAGATGATGGTGGTGCCGTGGTGGTGGTGGTGGGATGGTGACATCATCGGCGGAGGAGAGCGGTGGAAAGTGAGATTTGGACTAACATCATGTTGTTAGTGAAAGTGAAGAAGAAAGAGGAAAGAGAGAAGAGCTTATGAGAAAGAAGCACTTCTTGTTTCAAAATAGAAATCTTCCTCTATAGGTATAAAACTAGTCATTCTAATTAATTATCCTTAATCATGATTTGTTTTCTGATTTTTCCATTTTTGTGTTTATAAATTGAGTTTCTTTACCTAACACATATATGAAGATGTAATATACTTGTAGATCCAAATGATATTTTTCTTTTTATCTATACTACGAGGGAACCCGCGATACTCGCGGATTTATAGTCAATATTATATTTATATATTTTTTAATAAATTTAATATATTATATTTTTGTTTTCAATCTAGTAATTTTATTTTTGATATTTTTATTCTTATTCACTTAAATAATGTTTGTTGGATTAGTTTTTACTTTCTGAATTCTCTGTATATTCTTAATTTTTGTATTTGTTTTTCTTTCTTGTGTATTATGGTTTATTTACTTATATCAATATATTTCTCTTATATTTTGCTCACCTAAATGAATTGTGTGATACATGTTTTTAGTATTTGTTTACTCAATGACTTAAATTGTATATTTTCGTGTTTTTCATGTTTTCCAACAAATTTTATAAGTTTTGTATACCTTTTATTTTATTTATTATTTATGTGATGTGGTTTCACGTATATTAAGTATGAATTTCTTATATATATATAAAAAACAATAAGATTAAAAACATAAATTTAAGAACTTTTATGAATTAGTAAATAAAATTGTCACATAAATTTAGTGCATTTGATATTATAATATAATAATATTATACAAAATTAAGTTGAAAATTAATAAGTAGTTAGAATTGTCACATATATTTTTAAAAATTAATAAATTTAATGAATTGACATAAATTTTGAGTGATGATGTGTCAACACAAGGAGTGTTCCCCTCATCTTTTATATATAGGATTTGTCAAATAAATAGAGAAATTCACAAAACTACACCCTTTTAATCTCCCCTTCACAAAACTACACATAATTCAATATTTTCACAAATTTATATTTTTTCAAAATTTTAAAAGCTTGATTTACCCTTTTAAAAATTACCAAAATTAAAATCTTTTCATTTGAGTTCGCTAATTAGTGTTTAGGGTATAATATTAAGGGAGTAAAATTGTGTGGGTAAGATTTATTTGGATTTAATTTTGAATGTTTAGGTGTAGTTTTGTGAATTATTTTGGAAATGGTGTAGTTTTGTGAAATGTAATTCAAATGGTGTAGTTTTGAGTTTCTCCCAAATAAATATATACTATATACTTATTACCTATAGATCCAAAATAAATTTTATCTATTTTATGTGTATATATTATTCTTAACATAGAACAACTTTTTAATGAGTTTCTTCTTAACATACATAAGTATATCTAAGTTATCACCTATGGATGCAAAACGAAATTTGTCTTCCATACGGAATAAAATCATTTCCAACTTTTATAATATAATACACACATATATATAGATGTATGTGTGTTATGTAAGGGGAATTATGAAAATTAAAAAAATAGATAGTCCAACAAACACAATGTAATTTTTTTCTAGTTCTGGTTTATTACTTCTTTTTAAATATAGCTGGAGAATATCAACATTTTAATGATAGTATGTTAATACTTATTTAATCCCGTTAATTTATTTTTGGGAGAATCACAAAACTACACAATTTGAATTACATTTCACAAAACTACGCCATTTCAAAATTACTTCACAAAACTACACCTAAACATTCAAAATTAAATCAAATTAAACCCTACCCACACGGAAAAATTGCAAAAAAAACCTAAAGTTTTGACAAATCGACAGAAAAAACCTGAAGAAAAACATGTTGTATAAAAAACCTAAAGTTTCATTTTCATCATTTTAAAACATTAAGTTTCATTTTAAGCAAATTAACCCCTAATCGTTAACGGTGTTAAAATATTAATAGATTTCGACACTCTCCGTTTCATTTATCAGTTAAAATGATTTTTTAATTGTTTTTATATGAAAATACAAATTAAATTAAAAAGAAAAACAACTGTTTTACTAAAATAATGTTATTATTAATATAAAAGAATTCTTCCTTCTATTCATTTCTTTTAATCATGTATGTGACTTTATCTCTAACCGTAGATGGATAAATTGACGGTGATTGGAAACGTAGATCCAACGACGGTTAGGGATAAAGTCGCCGACATGATTAAGAGAAAATATTTTTTATATTAATAATAACATTATTTTAGTACAACAAATGTTTATCTTTCTAATTTAATTTGTATTTTCATATAAAAACAAATAAAAAATCATTTTAACTGATAAATGAAACGGAGAGTGTCGAAATATGTTAATATTTTAACACCGTTAACGATTAGGTGTTAATTTGCTTAAAATGAAACTTAATGTTTTAAAATGATTAAAATGAAACTTTAGGTTTTTTTATACAACGCGTTTTTCTTTAGGTTTTTTCTGTCGATTTGTCAAAACTTTAGGGTTTTTTTGCAATTTTTCCCTACCCACACAATCCTACCCCTTTAAAACTATACCCTAAACACTAATTAGCGAATCCAAATGAAATTTTTTTAATTTAAGTAATTTTTAAAAGGTAAATCAAACTTTTAAAATTTTGAAAAAGTAAATTTGTAAAAATATTGAATTATGTGTAGTTTTGTGAAGAAAGGATTAAAAGGGGTAGTTTTGTGAATTTCTCTTTATTTTTCTGTAAAAATCCAACGATCAAGATCTAATAATGACGTAATCCAAAATCCTAAATCCTAAACCTGATCACCTCGCATCAATTCACATGTCGTTTTCTGTTTCCTTGAGATTTCCCGGGAACGTTAAAAATTAAATTAAATTAAAAAAAGGAAAAAAGTAAAAAAGTAAAATCAAAATCAATAAAAAGGACAAAGAGGCTTCTCAACACTCTCAATATTTCCTTTTATATTAAATAAAAAATCTGAAAAGAAGAGAGCAAAGAAAAAAAAACTAAGTCAAAACCAATGGAAGAAGAAGATCCTAAAGCAAGCAATGCAACTCCGTCGGCGAATTCATCATCTCAGCTGAATAAACCACCGTCGATGAAAACTCCGGCGATCTCACTAGAGTCGCGAATCAACCGCTTAATCAACGCGAGCCAAACTCAATCGCCGTCGAGGTCGATATACTCGGATCGGTTCATACCAAGCAGATCCGGATCCAATTACGCCTTGTTCGATCTCTCTCCTTCTCCGATCAAAGACGGCAAAGAAGACGGCGCAGGCTCTTACGCGGCTCTGTTGAAAGCGGCGATGTTTGGTCCCGAGACGCCGGAGAAGAGGGATATCACTGGTTTCTCTTCTTCGAGGAATATCTTCAGGTTTAAGACGGAGACGAATCGGTGTTTGGATTCTTTTTCTCCTTTCGTCTCCGATGAAGCTCCTGGTGTTAGCCATAGCCCGATCAAAGCTGCGAGGAAGGTTTCTCGATCTCCGTATAAGGTGTGTCTTTATGTTTTTGATTTTTGTATAGATTGTTTGAATTTGTAACAATGGATCTCTTATGTGTGTTTTTGAGTAGATGTGTGCATTGTGTGGAGTTTTGAGATTGTTTCATTGATGGGTTTTTGTGTGTGTCTGTAATGTCTTATAGATTTGGGGTTTGGAGAGTTTTTGAATCTCGATTTCATTGACTTTTGTCCTTTGTTTCTGTGTTGATGCATGTAACAATGTGTGTGATCTTGTTGATATGTTGTTCTGTGATGGTCTAGAATTGAAGTTGTGTGGCGTTTTTGTAGTGTAGAGTGATCTTAGATTGTTAGAGAATGCTTGTTGTTTAGTGTTCTTTGTTCTTGTAATTGGCTTTTTTTGTATATTTTTTTTGTGGGCAATGTTGCTACAGGTTATAACAGAGGTTTTGTTTGTGTTGTTTAGGTACTGGATGCACCGGCCTTGCAAGACGATTTTTATTTGAATCTTGTGGATTGGTCTGTGCAGAATGTTCTTGCGGTGGGACTAGGTGACTGTGTGTATTTGTGGAATGCCTGTAGTAGCAAGGTGAGTTTTTTTTTGGTCAAGTTCAGTTTTATGATAAGACATTCGTAGTTTTTATGCATGTTGTGTTGTCGCAGCAGTTTATGAATTGTCCTGATGTTGATGTTCTACCTTGAAATCCAACAGGTGACCAAGTTATGTGATCTTGGTGGTGATGATAGTGTTTGCTCTGTTGGTTGGGCGTTACGTGGAACGCATCTAGCTGTTGGAACTAGTACCGGGAAAGTACAGGTTAGATCTCATTTCCTTTTTAGTGTTATGTCCATTACTTATGATGTTGTTTCTCTGAAATATTCACTTTTTAGTGTTATGTCCATTAATTGTGCATTTGATAGATATGGGACGTGTCGCGCTGCAAGAGAACAAGAACAATGGAAGGTCATCGTCTAAGAGTTGGAGCCTTGGCATGGAGCTCATCGGTTTTATCATCAGGTAGCAGAGACAAGAGTATTCTGCAGAGAGACATTCGTTGTCAAGAAGATCATGTCAGTAAACTGACCGGTCACAAATCTGAAGTGTGTGGACTCAAGTGGTCTTTCGACAACAGAGAGTTAGCTTCTGGTGGAAACGACAATCGGGTATTGTACTTACTACTATTATAATTCTCTTTCATTTTGCGGTTTTACATTGTTTTAAACCGCTAACATGATTATAAATTGTTGTATGCAGCTTTTTGTATGGAACCAACATTCAACACAACCGGTTTTGAAATATAGTGAACACACCGCAGCGGTTAAAGCCATTGCTTGGTCTCCTCATGTTCATGGTCTTCTTGCTTCTGGTGGCGGGACTGCTGATAGATGCATACGTTTTTGGAACACAACTACAAACACTCATTTAAGCTCCATTGATACTGGCAGTCAGGTAAACACTATAACTTTGACACTGATTCCACGAAACATAACCAACATTTTCACGGTTAACTAACAGTCTTTGTTAATTATGACAGGTATGCAATCTTGCTTGGTCTAAGAACGTAAACGAGCTTGTAAGCACGCACGGATACTCTCAAAACCAAATCATTGTCTGGAAATACCCAACCATGTCCAAAGTAACAAAACTCTCTGACCCCATTTGCTCTTTGCATTGTTAAGGACTTATGGTTTAACTTAACATTTTCTCTTTTTGTTTGTTCAGATTGCAACTCTTACAGGACACACATACCGGGTTCTGTACCTTGCGGTCTCACCTGATGGACAGACTATTGTAACCGGCGCAGGAGATGAAACCTTACGGTTCTGGAATGTGTTCCCTTCTCCTAAATCTCAGGTAACATTCATCTATACTTATCATTAACAATCCCCCAAAACATTCTATTTACATAAGAAATGATTCAATTTTTTTCATATGTTATAAATGCAGAACACGGATAGCGAAATCGGATCATCATTTTTTGGCAGAACAACAATTCGGTGAAATAAACATATTTTCACAAAAAGGACACAAAGACAGAAACACATGTTTCTCTTCAATACTTCAACAACAGCTTCTGAGTTGGTCTTCTCAACCAACAAATCATTCACACGGATGCAAAAACAAAGAGCTATACGATCTGTGTGGTGATGGGCAACACAATTTTCAAAGTGTATATTTCTTTATTCAAATATGTTTCTTTTATACCTCCCATATATAATTTTGTTGTATTTATTTACATGAACACAACAACATCTTATAAATGAATCATAATAAAATGCAATAATTCTTTGCCCGTTATCTCTACATTATTTTTCTTGTTGAAATTTTGTCGTAATTTACAGGTAAGATATATATAGAGACAAATGGGGTCAAGAGTTTTAAAAGTCATCTCTGTTTTTAGTTTTAAAACAATTAAAGAAGAAGAAGATTGTGAAGGAAGACAAACACCTAATAAATCCAAAAGAATGATTTGGAATCATTAGAAAAAGCCAAGGAGTGGCTCCTACGCTTCTTATCGTTAAGACCGAACAAGTCTTTTGCCGCCACTCATATTATCATTTTTATCTTCACGTTTCTCCTTAGTTTCACGTGTTGTTAAACCGTCGATTATTCTAAACCCTAATTTATACTATACTTATTCAATCCTAATTTTTCTAAAAGTATTTGCGTTTAAATTAGCATTTCTTGAACATCAAATAACATTTTCATCTTTGTGAATGACATAGTAATCTGATGATCAAGTAAACTAAAAGAAAGACGCACAATATTAAATAATTTAAAACTTCATTTTAGGGTGGGAATTTCACCCGAGACCCGAAATCCGACCCGAAAAATCCGAACCGAAACCGAACCGTATTTCTAAAAAACCCGAACGGGTTTTAGAATTCTTTAATTCGGGTACCCGACTAAAACCCGAACCGAACCGAACCCGAACGGTACCCAAATAAACCCGAATATATATGTGTTTATATAGTTTTAATAGAAAAATTGTGAATTTTCATAGGATAGTTTGAATTTTAGTATGCTATTTCAGTTTTTTTAGGGTAATTTGGGGTTAACCCGAACCAAAACCCGAACCCGAATTTCTCATCAAAAATCCAAAAACTACAAACAATTCGAACCAAAACCCGAAAAACCCGAACCAAAACCCGAAGATTTCGAATCGAATAATATTTCGATTCCATGTCGAGTTTTGTTAAAAATGTGAAACCCGACCCGAACCCGAATAGATCCGAACCGAATCCGAACCGAATTTGTAAATAACCTGAACGGTTTCTATTTAGCCGTACCCGAAAAACCCGAACCCGAATGAACCCGACCCGAATCCGAACCGAAAACCGAATGCCCACCCCTACTTCATTTCATACTATTAAACCTACAAATAATCATAATACTGTTTTGAGTTTCCTATACTACATTAATACACCAAAACCAACATTAGATCACCATCTTCTTCCTACTTTACAAACCACCACAAGGATTTAAAACACAAGAACCAAAAGAAAAACTTGAATGTGTATTTAGAGTTTCTACGGGTTAGGAGTAGTAGACATTCCAGTGTAACAATCAACACCATCACTTTCCTTACCAAGACTATGAGACCACGGTATCGAGCTAACCGTTGGGAAACAGCAACTACACTGGTCCGCGCACTGCCTCTCGGGAAGACTTTGAGTCCTATGACCATCGGCCGAAGTAGCTTCCCAAAGCGGACCCCAACATTCGACTCTATTGAACTCATCTACATTAGAATGAAAATAAACCCAAACAAGAGCTTCTTGTAACTCGGGATAAATGTTCAATAAGTTCATATCTCCATGCACAAATGCCTTCAACACCTAAATACATAGACATATATATAGTTATCAAAAACAAGCAACATTTGTTTTAACATGAATACCAAATTAAAAAAGTAGTCTCTTTACCACTGGTAGTTCTTTGCAAAAGATGTAATATCGAAACTTTGCAAACAGATCTAGTAAGAAATGGCCACCACTTATGTGACAATGAACGTGAAGCGACATTTTGCCTTTAACTTTCTTCCACTCTGCTACTACTTCATCGCGATAAATCCTATTTGCCCATCCTTGTAACTATAATAGTACACATTTTATACACATTAGCCTTCTAAATATGCTAAAAACCATAACAAGCCTATTAAGATAAACACTTTTAATGTTCTTCAAATAGGTACTTATGCTACAAGCCTACAAGATCATTTAAACATAAGTACTTTGGTAATTATTAATTTTTTACCTGAGAATTGTTTATGGAGTGAGAGATAGCTAAAGTCAATTTGGATGTAATGTCACTGTGAGTTAGTGTGTAAGTTCTTGGTAACGTTGATGGATGTTTCTTCTCATCAACTCCTAAAAACAATACTTTTAGTTTCGATGATTCGAAAATCGCCGGTCCAAACAGCCTTGCCATCTAAACCATATCCAAAACCCACCAAAAATAGCACTATCAAATATACAATCACTTCTAGGCACTTTTGAATTTCTTGAATATATATAGTCAAGAAGCAAATATATGTTTCATAGGAATTCAATTTTTTATTATTGAAATGATTAAAATACAAAAAAGGAGTAAACTTCTTACCGGAACAATTGTTTGATTCTTCCTTTTTGATTTTGGATTAGCGACAAAGAACGAATAACTGCTTCTGTTGCTAAGATTGTCTGAATAAACTGGTTTCAGCTTTGTCGGTAACAACAGATTCGCCGACAAACTACACATCTTTTCTCTTACACTCTCTTTAACCCAAAATCAAAGCTTCGATTTTTCTGTCAGAATTAGGACAGAAATCAAAAAACAAGAGAGACCCCTTTTCGCAATACACGCAATGATTTGGTTTTGCGTGTTCGTAAACTAAAACCAAAATTCGAAAGCTTGTAACTTTCAAGATTTTATTAGGTCTTGTTGGGTTTTGGTTCCTATGTGTGTTCTAAAAGTGGTTGCTTCACGTTTCTGACTTTCGTGTGTGTGCACAAATCTGAACACTATTTTATAATTTTCTGAGCTTGAGAGTGTGCCACGTGTCTTCTCCGATCTTTCGCATGAGCTTCACGTGTGTCGTCGTGGTGGGGCCTAACAGGTGGCTTTTGGATAACTTAGCCATCTCGTCGCGACAAAGAGACACAGGTTCGGCTATAAACCGAACCTTTTAGATCATGAACCAAATCCAACGTAAGGGAAGTGTCATTTTACATTTGTACCCCTAATTATTCTGAAAAATTACATTGGCTGGTATAAGGGCAAAATTGTAGGATCCGCTTCAGTCACCGGCGTTATTGCAGACACCGCCGTCTCTGTCACCGTTATCTTCTCCGTCGCTGTATTCGATTTCACGGTGTCTCTTCTCTAAATCGGTACGTTTCTGTAGTTTTAATTTGAAAAAAATGGTTTTGGCTTGATATGATAATAAAAAATGTCATAATTGGATTTCAGAAACTGTTTTTTAATTCGTTTGTAAACATTCTAGAGGAATTCGTTAGCTTTTATTGTAAAAGATAAAGATTTGTTATATATTGCAGACAAGGTGTTCGACTAAATGTCTATGAGAACTTTTTTGAAATGTGGATGTGTTTTGTTTGTTTTCTGGAAGTGTTAAGTTGAGTAAAGATATACAAAAACTATGGAATTGTAACAAAACATGTGTGCTGTAATTTCTTTGTTCTAACACATATCGAAGTAGCTTAGAAGTATTTATTACTTTCTTCTTATGTCATGGCAAATTGGCAAGAGAAATTGATTTTGTTGGTGATAATTATGTAGATTTTTGTAAAATGGTATTATGAGTTAAATATGAATACTTTGGGATCTGATTACTAATTTGTTCTTTTGAGCAGGTGAATCTTGCAGAGTCTTTGTGATGATAAAGACTTTGGTTTCTCCTTGTAGTGTATGCACTCTCTGCCTTCTCCACTGCTCTTGAGTCACGTTTTGTTTACTATAAATTATTCTATTCACGTGACCCAAACTCTAATTTTGTTTAATCCGAAAGCATCTCGTTGTCCATGTGCTTCTGAAAAAAATTATTGTGATAACTTAAAATTTATTCATGTATTTAGGGATTTGGATCTCAGAGACTGAAGTTTGACGGATCTTGTAAGAAAGTGAAGCCGAGAGCAGTAAGAATGGAACTCACAATCACTCAACCTGATGATTGGCATCTTCATCTTCGTGACGGCGATCTTCTTCAGGCTGTTGTTCCCCACAGGTCATATAACTTCCTGCATTTTGATGTATGATTGTTCTCGATGGAATTTAATTCTGGGTTATGTGTCTCCTCACATCACTGCTTGGTGGTTATTACTTATTAGTATTCTCTATGGAAACTTTGTTGCTCGTTCTGTATTAGTTCTTCATTTTGTTTGATGCTTGTTGTTCTCTGATTTGGAATGGGTTGTGTACATGTGTGTAGTGCGATTAATTTTAGGAGAGCGGTTGTGATGCCAAATCTGAAACCGCCTGTTACCTCCACCGCAGCTGCCATTACTTACCGTGAATCTATCATGAAAGCTTTGCCACATGGGAGTAGCTTTGATCCACTAATGACACTTTATTTGACAGACAAAACCCATCCTGATGAGATCAAGCTTGCCCGTAAGTGTCCTTTGCCATGTTTCTCCATCAAATGAACATTCTACTTGAGGCAGTTCAGTTTATGCATATATAAACTCTTTTTAGGAGAAAGTGGTGTGGTTTATGCGGTGAAGCTGTACCCTGCTGGAGCCACGACCAATTCTCAAGATGGTGTTACTGATCTCTTTGGAAAGTGCTTACCAGTACTAGAAGAGATGGTCAAACAAAACATGCCATTACTGGTAAATAAATTACACAGGAAATTAAACTTGTCTTTAGACTCTCTTGTCTGAGGGATATTTTGATTAGGTTCATGGAGAGGTCACAGATCCGAGTATTGATGTCTTTGATCGCGAGAGAATCTTCATTGATACAGTTCTCCAGCCTCTAATCCAACGCCTTCCACAGTTAAAAGTAGTGATGGAACACATCACTACCATGGATGCTGTGAACTTTGTTGAATCTTGCAAAGAAGGTTTTTGTAACTACTTTCTCTTTTTCTTGGCTTTTGGTTTTTGTTAATCTGCATGACTTATCATACCCTTTTGTTGGTTCTAGGATCTGTGGCTGCAACAGTCACACCACAACATCTTCTTCTCAACAGGAACGCTCTTTTCCAAGGTGGATTACAACCGCACAACTACTGCCTTCCTGTTCTCAAAAGGGAGATACACCGTATGCTATTCACTTTTCTCTGGAACCTTAAGATATCATTTCTTACCACCACTTTCTGAATATCATTTCTTTTACTTTATTGTACAGGACAAGCCATTGTTAAAGCTGTAACTAGTGGCAGCAAGAAATTCTTCCTCGGCACAGATAGTGCTCCGCATGAAAGGAAAAGAAAAGAAGCATCTTGTGGATGTGCTGGCATATACAGTGCTCCTGTTGCCTTGTCCCTATATGCCAAGGTGTTTGATGAGGTAAACTTTGTAACGTCAAACAGTTTTTACTTTTCCGGTTCGTAATTTTTTTATGTTCATAGCTTATACCTTTTGAACATTCAGGCGGGTGCGCTTGACAAGTTGGAAGCTTTCACAAGCTTCAATGGACCTGATTTCTATGGCCTCCCGAGAAACTCGACAAAGATCACACTGAAGAAATCTCCTTGGAAAGTTCCAGAGGCTTTCTCTTTCTCCTTCGGAGAGATCATTCCAATGTTTGCTAGAGAAACCCTTCAATGGCAACCTTTCTTCGAATAATGTGGTGGTTTGGAGTTGGTGAAAATCTCCTCCCAAATCAGAGTACCTGTTGTATCTTTTGCATTTTATTATAGCTGAGTTTTTTTTTTTTTTGACATCATTATAGCTGAGTTATGCTCTGCATTTTTTTGATGAATAAAAAGCAAGATACTAGCTGACCAAGAATGTTTAATTTTTCTTTGGAGTTTAATCTGTTTTATATTTTCTCCATTGACTCTCTAATTGACAGTACAATCTTCAATCAAAGTGTGGCTGATGCCTACTCTCTCGGACGAAGAGGTCCCAATTTCGTAATCACTAGGCAGAATTGATGTTGAGTTAACTCTAGATGGACTACGTGGCCAAGGTATGTGTTCCTCCATATCCATTGTTCGACTTAGATTTGGGTCTTCTGTAGATGAGTCCGTGTAAGAGACTTCCGCTCCAGTTTCATCCTCGGTTATCCTGTCCTTAGCTGTTTGCATTTGTCTATGATAATGATCCGGTAAACTAAAAGTCTCGTCTTCCTCGTACGACCTTGTATATGAGCTGTCTCTGCTGTTGGAATCTGAACATGGTCTCTGCATATACACATCACCTTATATTTCGGATTTCTGCCAAAACACTCAAGAAACCTTAGATCAAAGATACCTGCACCATCTTTGTTAGAGGAGAATCTGCTTGAGATTCCTCTGTTTTTCTAATTTGTAAAGCTCTTCTTTTAGTTTCATCGCGCATTCTAATATCGATTTCCTTACTGGGAGGGTATTTTGGTAGACAGGATGGATCACAAGCCAATGGCTGAGTTTTAAAGTACTGTTTTCACAAGTTGACAAAGTTAAGCATTTTGAACTCATTAGAGAGGAACGTGTACAGATCCAAAGTATTAAGTACCTCGCTCTTGAGGGCACTAGCCGCAGTGCCGCGAAGATCTGGATCTATTGAGAGCAATGTCTCTAGAATCGAAATAACAGGAGATGGAAACTCTTTGAATGTCTCTCCGACATGTGATCCATAAGGAAACATCGGTCTCAATGGTGTCGAAACTTGAAGCTTTAGTTTCGTCCAATAATCCTCTGAAGGTGATCCACATAACTCGAATATCTTGTGCAGTTGTTCTGTCTAACATTACAATACAGAGCCAATGTATGAGATCCTGTAAGAACAAGATTCGATTGGATTGTAATGGTATACCTCGTTTTTTCCAGGAAGGATAGGCTTGCCAGCGTATAGTTCACCTATTACACAGCCTGTGCTCCACAAGTCGATCCCAATACCGTAATGAGAAGCTCCAAGCAAAAGCTCGGGAGGTCTATACCATAGAGTTACAACATGTGTAGTCAAGGGAACACTATTATGAGGATCAAAGAAAGTCGATAGCCCAAAATCCGCTATCTTGAGGACTCCATCCTCGTTTATGAGTAGATTCGAGCTTTTTATATCTCGATGAAGCACATGATTTGTATGACAGTGTTCAAGCCCTCTTATGAGCTGTGCCATGTAGCATTTAACCTGTCAGAGAAGATGAAGAAGAGAGAAGTGATTGATTGCTACAAAGCTTCTTAAGAGAAGTGATAAAACAGTACCTGAGGTTCTGAGAATTCGACGCCGAGTAAAGAAGAGAGTCCCAAGAGGTCATGTTCCATGTACTCAAAGATCATGTAGAGGATAGAGGAATCGCGGTCTACAAGTATTAACCCTTCTAGTTTAATGACATTGGGATGGTCTAGCTTGCGCAGGATTATGATCTCTCTTGCTATACACTTTATGCTTTCCGAGTCGCTGAGATCGAACCTGATTCTCTTCAAAGCTACTGTCTTGTTACGGACAAGATCTTTAGCTTTGAACACTTTACTGAATGTTCCTCCACCAATCTATTGCAGAGACAGACAAGAAGAAGAAGTATGTTTATCAAATGAGAATCAACAAGGAAAGAGACAAGAGAGCCTTTAGAGAGTAAAGGCTAAAGAGAGAGAGACTTGTTCTTGCTTTTCGAAGTGAGATTCACGGCCAGGGATCCAACCGACAAGGGCTTCTCCGGCGACAGAGATAAGCCACGGTGGCCAACCGGAGGCAGCTAATTCCGATGAGCTAGGATGAGTATTAACAACAAGAACACTTTCTTCTCTTTTGAGCTCCTTGGGACCTAACTTATCACTCATTTCCAACATTTCTGCGGCTTTTCGAGCTTCATCATCATCGACTATTGTTCCCGATGGATGAATGTGGTAGCGAGGGAAGGGGTTTTCCGGCGACCATTTTGTTGCCGGTTTCTTTCTCTTTGAAGAAATGATGCAACCCATATTGGCAAAAGAAAGCTTGAAACACAAGGAAGAGATAATATAGACAAAGAAAAGAAAGTGAAAAAGGGGAAATGTATAGTGTAAGAACAGAACCAAATTCGTCCGAAAACGACATGACTCATTCTGACTTTTCCTTTTGGACCCCACTCACTTTAAAAGACTAAGAGCATAATTATCCATAAGTAACATAATTGGATCCTTAATGATTTTTTATTAATAAAAGGTGGGAAGATGTAATTTAGAAATTTGTAAGAAAAAAATAAGATTATAGGTAGGACAGTGAAAGGTTCTTAAAAAAAAATTTAAAAAAAATGTTGAATTCTTTTTTTTAACATTTGCATATATTGTTTAAAAACTTGAAACAACAACATTTGATTTATTAATAATACACACAAATACATTTGAAAGTTAATCATTGTGTAACTGATATCTAAATTTTTGTATGATCACTAAGAATCTGAAAATCAAAACACTAAATAGTCAAAGAAGCATCAAAGAAAAGAGCATATGAAAAAGTAGTACAAGTATCCCTTCACCATTCACCGATATCAAAGTAGGCCAAGATAATCAAGCCAAAGAAATAGCAAATAGAGAATCAGTTTTACTGAGAGAACCATACCTTCATGAAAAGAGGAGCGCAATCGATACACTTGGGAGGCTTATTTGGATACGGTTTCGGCGAAGAATCTTGGCCTACAAAAATGAACAATGAACACACAGAAGATTGTCTCTTTTAAAGTCAACAATGAATCAAAAATTCAAATGCACAGTGAACAAAACAATAATCCAACAAAAAGAAGTGTTACCAAACAATCTCTAGGAACATAACTTTTAACTAATCAAACACGGGTTTGACAAAAAAAAAAAAAAACTAATCAAACACATAGTTAGTCTCTACATCCTCAAAATTGAGTCATAAAGAGACCCACGAGAGCAAACCCATCAAAAGGAAAAGAGATTTTGAGATTGTAGCCATAGGAGAAAGGGGACATGACGATGAGCTGATTAGGTTTAGGAATCGAATCGTCGTGGACCTTAATGGTTATGCTACCTCCAGTTCCTGAAACCGAGCCTTGTATGTAAAAGAAGAAACCGATCCGAGAAGAGTAGATCGACGAGAAATAGAAAGAGAAAGCGCCGCTCCATTGGGAGAGAAGAGTCGCTTCTTAGTTTAGGTTTTTTAGTGTCGTCACTTAGCTTTTTTATTTTTATTTTTAATTTTTTTTTTTAAATGGGCCTTAAAAATTTGTTAAGTACTCCGATAATAATGGTCTAAGTGGCTAAATCGTTTTTATACGAAATATTTAAAGTATACAATGGTTATTTATTTGATATATTTGTGTAACTTGAAGATTGAAGTTTGGTTTAGCTTAGGGTTTTATGATTCGATTAATTGATTATAAAAATTGAGAGGTTTATCAAATTTGTATAGAATTTTGTTAAAAATTGTCAGAAATTGTGTGTATTGAAAAACCTATAAAAAAAAGTTTTATTATAAGAAATTAAGAATTCATATACAAATAACACTAGATTTTAATAGAACTATTAAATCAAAACGGTATACTTTAACTAAATGGTTATTAATTCTACACACAAGTGATAGGAAAGTAATTTTACACAAGTTCTTTTTATAAGTTGAATCCCCTGATAGATTAATTAAGAACAAATTACTACATTCACTGAGTTCATAATTTTTATCAACATCTCGAATTTGTAGAAGAAAAATAATATAAAAACAAACATTTCATATATAATAAATATGATCCCTTTTTTGACGTATAATTGGATTTAACTTTTAGGATGGGTTTTCTTGAATTGTCTAGTCTCAGGAGGTCCAATGAACAAACCAGTCTCCACTTCCATAGTATCATTCATGTCATTATCATCATCATCATCTATGTTCACTTGTGATGATGATGATGATGATGATAATGTTGATGTTGATGATCCTCCTACTATTGCTCCCATTACACCCCACTTTTTATTTTACACAAAAACTCTTTATCATAAAACATTTACAATTATAACAATAACAACATTTTATGAATGGAGAAACAAAATGTGTATACCTTCTCTTTTAGTTCTTTATTTTCCTTGATAAGATTCCTCTCCTAAGATTTTGATCACAAATTGGAGATGATTATTAATGTAACTATATTATATTGTATGTGTATACATATTAATAATGTGAATTTTTCTTTTACCTCTTGCTTCAACCTCTCAATTTCTTCACGGAGTAATTGGTACTGAATATACGTAATTTAATATAAAAAAAATGATGTAAGCAAAAACTCCACAATATATGTAGAAGTTGATGTAAAATACCAAATAAATATTGACTTGAGAGTATTAATATGATTAGTGAAACCATGCAAACCAATTAGTACTGTATACTCATGCATAATGGACCCTTAGTATATTTTATCTAATTTAAATGAATATTTTGTGTGATATTATGCGGGTTTATTTTTGTAAGTATAATTAATACATACCTTCTTGGCTCTAATCCTGGTTAAGCCTCTCTCCAATTGATTCTCTAACTGTTGCAACTCCTCGATAGAACATACATCAATACCTTCTCCATGCATTTTTCTACAAAGTATTTTACAGTTAAATATTTTAATCACAGTCTTTAACTCATATTAACAAATAATATATCGAAAAATATTATGAGTTTCAGACCGTTTAGATATCTCTAGCTGTTCAATTTTTCTTGACAAGCCATATGTTTCGGCTCTTGCTTGCTGTAAAATAAGTAGTTTGATTAGTAAAACATTTCAAGACACTTAAATAATATTTACGAGAAATTATTAATCCACAATATGTAAAACCCATAAAAATACATGAGAGCTAATTTTAAGCATAAAATCATTGAGATTAAATTACCTGAGAATTATCATCTCTCTTATTGTTATTCCCAATTTCTTTTACTCGTTTCTGATACCGTTCTATTGTTTGTGCTATGCTGAAAAAAAAATCAAAATACAAATCAAAGAAGTCAAAATGTAAGCAATCTCCAACGAGTCAAATCACTATATTATATATTTGTTATATTATAATTCTAAAACTAAAGTTATGTGAATAAATTGAAAAAGTATTTTTTATGATATTTAGTACTATATATCTACTTTATCACACATTCTATTAGCATTCAAAATTGTGATATATTGGCTTGCTATAAAATAGTGTATTTCTTCATTATTTTAATATACGCTATATATATATTTTCTTGAATGTATTTTATTTTTATTTTTTGTTCCTCTTAAATTCAAAATGCAAAAGTACAAAAAAACCCATAGCAACATTGTAATTAATATTTATAATTCCACAATGTACATATATATATATAGAGAGAGACATATCGATGTATTAACATTTAAGCATAAGATTTCTCATTAACACTATAATGTCATATACAAGGGGTATTTATAGTAGTAGAGTTATACATGCTATACATGTATCTTAATACACCCCCCTCAAGCCAAATTATCTCTTGGATGATAAAGGCTTGAAACATTTAGACGACCAAGCAAGGAGTGAAAAGGTCCTGGATGCAGTGGTTTTGTCAAGATATCAGCTAGCTGATTATTGGTTGCAACATGAAGAACCTTCAAGAAACCATTCTTCACTTGATCCCTTGTTGTGTGACAATCAATCTCCACATGTTTTGTCCTCTCGTGACACACCGGATTGTATGCCATTTGCATAGCTGATTTGTTATCACAAAAGAGCTTAGCTTGAGTTGTAACTGGGATGTGTAGATCCTTAAGCATTTGATTCAACCAAAGAAGCTCCTTGGTACATAGAGCCATCCCTCTGTATTCTGCCTCTGTGCTGCTTCCACTCACTGTATCCTGTTTCTTTGATTTCCATGATATCAATGAGTTCCCAAGGAACACACATACGCCAGTAATAGATCTCCTTGTATCTTTGCAAGTTCCCCAATCTGCATCTGAAAAACCATTAAGGCATAGTTCTGTTTTTGATGAGTAAAACAGACCTTGTCCTGGATTGGTTTTGAGATACTTGAGGATGTGATGTGCTGCTTGAAGATGTACATCAGTGGGACAAGACAGAAACTGACTGAGTTTATGGACAGCAAAGGTGATGTCTGGTCTTGTGATGCAGAGGTATAATAGACGTCCAATGAGTGTTCTGTATGGCTTTGCATCTTCTAGCAAGCACTCCATTTGCTTTATCCAGTGGCATCTTAGGATCCATCGGTACGGATTTTGGTTTGCATCCCATCAATCCAGCATCATTTAGTAGATCTGTACAATATTTTCTTTGGCAAACAGAAATCCCATCTGAATTTCTTGCAATCTCCAGCCCCGAAAAGAATCTTGCTTGTCCAAGGTCTTTGATCTTGAAATGTTTAGCCAAAGTGGCTTTAACCTTTACGACGACTTCATCATCATTGCTCACTATCAAGATATCATCAACATAGACCAAGACGGCTATGAATGATGATCCAACAAGCTTGACAAACATTGTGTTATCCATATATGACTGAGCAAACCCATCATCAAGCAAAACTTTAGAAAAGCATTTATACCATTGACGTGAAGCTTGTTTCAGACCATATATAGACTTGTGAAGCTTACACACTGCATTTGGAGGAAGTGTAGTCCCATCAGCTGGTGTATACCCTTCGAGCAAGCTCATGTATATTTCTTCTTCCAAGTCACTATGCAAAAAGGCATTAGTGACATCCATCCGTGTTAAACTCCACCCCTGTCTTGCTCGCTAAAGCCGGAACCAACTTGACACTTGCTAACTTAGCAACCGGTGAGAAGGTGTCAAAAAAATCCACCCCTTCTTGTTGAGTGAAGCCTTTGGCAACCGGACGTGCTTTGTACCTCTCTATTGTTCCATCGGAATGATACTTGATAGTGTAGACCCACTTACGACCAACAACATTCTTCCCTTGTGGCGAGAGAAACAACACTCCAAGTATGATTAAGTTCCATAGCACTAAGCTCTAGTGTCATAGCATCAACCCACTTCACCGAAATTATGGCTTGTTTGAAACATTTGGGTTCGGTTTCAATGGAGATGTTTAAAATATAGGTTTGGAAAGGGTCACTGAGATGAGAGTATGTCAAGACAGAAGAAATAGGATGAGGTGTTGTTTTTGGTTTATGGGATTGTGGTTTAATGGTCTGTTTGGATATTGTTTTGATGGTATTTGGAAAATGAGGTTTGGGGGTAATATTGGTTTGTGGTTGTGTGGTTTGAGTAAGGGAACAATGGTAGTCAGACAAATAACAAGGAGCCTTAGATGTTCTCCTAGGCCTATCATTGTTCATTGAAACCCCTGTCTCCGATGTGGACACGGTTCTCGATTCATTTGTGACACTAGGATCCAATAATGATGATGTATGAGATGCGGATGACAATGAGTTATGCACGGGAACGGAATTCAATTCTACGAGGTGTTGACAAAGGCAATACAAAATGATCAAATCTATCTATTGATGATTTCATAGAATGATCGGATGCAAATGGAAAATCATTTTCAAAGAATACAACATTCCTAGAGACCGAGACACTTCTTGTTTCTATATTCAAAACCTTATAACCTTTGTATCCTGAAGAATAGCCTAAGAATACACACTTATCCGCACGGGGAGAAAACTTATTCCTATCTTTTATTAGAGTAGAGACATAGCATAAACACCCAAATGTCCTAAGAGAGCTATAATCAGGTTTCTTCTTAGTCAGTAACTCATATGGTGATTTGTTGTTTAACAAGAATGAAGGTGTTTTATTAATCAAGAAAACAGATGTCAATATGCAATCACTCCAATAAGCTAAAGGGATATTTGACTGAAACAACAAGGCTCTAGCAACATTTAATAGATGTTGATGCTTTCTTTCCACAACCGAGTTCTGTTGTGGAGTATAAGCACAAGAATATTGATGTACCATGCCATGTTCGTTTCACCAAATCGATAAATGCTAACTCGAGTGCATTATCGGTTCTAATAGCTTTTATAACGGATTGATATTGAGTTTTAACATGATTAACAAAGAGTGGAAACTGTGTAAGAACATCACTTTTATTTCTTAACATGTAAATCCATGTGACTCTAGTACAATCATCAACTATAGTAAAGAAATATTTGTACCCTTCAACAGACTCTTTAGAAAAAGGACCCCAAACATCTAAGTGTATAAGATCAAAAGGTTTACTAGACAAATGATTATGTGACTCATAGGGTAATCTTTTCTGTTTAGCTAAAGGACAAACATGACAATGAGATTCTAAAGACAGACTAGATGGTGAAACACTAAGTGTACCAGATAGAAGCTTTAACTTGTCAGAAGATGGATGTCCTAGGCGTTTGTGCCACGAGTTACCATCTACCTTCAAGGATCCGGAGAAGTGAAGAGACTTAGCAGGTGCATCAAGTTGTAGAATATACAAGTTATGAATCACGGTCCCTCTACCAATCGTCAAGTCCCGAATACACTCCTGAATAAAACATGAATCGAGTAAAAATGAGCGAGAATGTTCACTAGTTTTAAGTAAACTACTAACGGATATAAGATTGAATTTGAAAGATGGTACATGCGGAACATCATGCAAAACAAGAGTGGATGACAAAGGAACTATGCCGGAATGTGTTATTGGAACCCTAGTGTCATTAGGTAATGAAACTGTGACCCCTGAAACTGTGACAGTTTCTTTGAACAATGACAAGTCAGAACAAACATGGCTAGTAGCTCCACTGTCAATTATCCAACAACCATTAGGTAGATTATTGTAAAGGGATGATAAGCATTGGTGTTGAAAGGTTAATTTGTCATTTTCATATCTGAGAGAGGTAGAGGGAAAAGGATTTATACCGAGAGGTAGATTGACAAGCCATAATACCATGATCCGTGATGGTTGATTGCTTTGTGAAACGAGAGCTCGTGTTTTTGAAACTTGCACATGATTTGTAAGTCTGTTGAAGTAATGTCCGAACCTCGTTCTTCATTCATATGACTAAAGTCCATATTTGTTGGTGAAGATGGCACATATGAACAAGACTCGGTGATGACATTGGCCACGAGAATGTGAGGGTCTTTGGCCTTGAGAAAAGCTGTCCTCTGAGGCTGAAACCGGAAAGGCCTTTGTCCCGTGGAAGCGACGAGTCTTGTAACCGGGTATATAACCAGGAGGATAACCATGCAGTTTGTAACATTTCTGAACCATGTGTCCAAACTGTCCACAGTGTGTGCATAATGGCCTATTTGACCTTGGTCTATATCCATTATGAACTGCATAGGTTGCATTATCCGCTGAGCCAACATAGGACTTGTCCTGAGTCTTGACATTATTAGCTGAAGTCTGAAACACCACATTCTCTGAGTTTGTTGATGGTTTGATATTTTTCTGCCTCTCATCTTGAGCTACTAAGTTGAAAGCTTCTTCAATGGTAGGTATAGGCTTCAACATCAGAATGTGTCTTCGTGTGGATTCAAAAGAATCATTCAGACCCATCAGAAACTTAGTTACTCTGCTCCTTTCTTGCAATTTTTCCCACAATATAGCGAGCATTGCATTCACATTTACCACAAGTGCATACAGGCAGTTCCACATAGTTTCGATACTCTTCCCACAATGTTACTAACTTCGTATAGTAAGTACTAACATCCGGAGATCCTTGTTGTATGCTACCTAGCTTCTGTTCAATCTCATAAACCCTAGGTGCATCATCTTGTTGGAATCTTGACATCAAGTTCTTCCAAATACCTTCAGCTGTGGATATGAACAAGAGACTCGTGCAATCTTCTTGGACACGGAATTCATTATCCACGTTGCTACCATGTCATTGCGGCGAGACCATGACCCAAAGTCTCTATGATCCAAATCGAGGCTTAGTCATAGTACCATCAATAAATCCAAGTTTGTTTCTAACATTCAAAGCCATTCGTACGGAGCGACGCCATGAATGAAACTCGGCTCCGATATCTAATCTATCGGACACGAGAACTAGACCAGGCACCATCGGTTCTATGCGGGAAGTAGGGATTATCATATCGATCTATAACCTCACTATTGTGATTCGACATTGGAAGATTCCGGAACTTCTAAGTATCAATTAGTGAAGAAGATGATACAAATATACAACGAGGATTGCTATGGCGAGAAGATAAGAAATCAAGAACCCGTGATATTAGGTTAACAAATGAGATGAAATTGATTTGTCGATTAGAAGCACTCATCGGAGAAAACGAAGAAGAAGACGATATCTCCGATAACGAAGAAGAAGATTAGCTTGATATCGCCGATAACGAAGAAGAAGATTAGCTTGATATCACCGATAACAAAGAAGACGATTTCAAGATCCAAGTGATAAGCGATGATTCAACGAGACGATTCCATGAGATAAGCGGAAGATCTTGAAGAATCAGTGAAATTGAAGAAGAATCGATGAAGAATCAGTAAGAAGATCGTTGAAGAAAATAGCGGAAAGATTTTCTCGAGAAAGTTTGTTAGAGAAAAATGAATGAGAAAAAATGAATTTAATGCTCTGATACCATATTAACATTTAAGCATAAGATTTCTCATTAACACTATAATGTCATATACAAGGGGTATTTATAGTAGTAGAGTTATACATGCTATACATGTATCTTAATACGATGTATATATAGATGCACATGGACATGCTCAGACCAATACTGAAATTAATATGCTTTACCCGTTAAAATATCATTAAACACTGTGTTAACAACTATGATTATGTGGTTAATAATGCCTAGTTAATTGTGATTTATCTCCCTTGCCTTTGCTCAAAAGACACCAAGTACAATTACTGTTTTAAGTGTCTAATCCTTCTTATGTTCAATAAGCAAAAAAATATTTGTTAATAAAAACAGTAAAATTATAACTTAACAAATACATACAAGAGAAAGAGTTTGTGGATTAAAATATTAAAACTCGTACTTATATAATAGTAGAATATCAATGTTTGAGTAATCCATCCATAATTTCAAACATATAAAAATTATATACGAATGTTTATAAACTCAATTAGTTAACTACATACATATGTAGAAAACCATTATATAACAAAACTCGCACACTTGTATGTGTGTAGAGAGAGGCACATAGTACTAATATCTAAATAAGGAAACTTATAGTTACTTCTAAGTATGGAAATTTAATTGCCTAATTCATGAACATTCTAATAATATATAGATAGGCCTAATTTGAGTAAAAAAAGACACTATCTACATATAAACTTGTACCTATATACAAAAATGTACTATGTAGATAGATATTTTAGCTAGCATTGACTCTTCTTTGTTGTTATAAATGGATAAGAATCAAGTATCTGTAAATTAAAGTTGTTTCAGTATAAAAAATATCTCATATACACACACATACATATATGCATAATTCATAGATTACAGTGCCATGTATATCTAATTACTACAATCTTATTTAAGTAGTCCATTTTATTTCCTTTAATATAACAAATCACCATTAAATCACTCAAATCACCATTTAATCACTTTCTACCACAACTTTTATAAGTACATACATAACCAAATTTAAGCCATCCAAACTATTTAAATTAATCCAATAAAACCAATCAATAGTAATGGATTTTTTTCTCAAGTAGTATAGTACTTTTTTGGCACAAGTAGTAGGTTATATAACATATAAAAAAAAAATAGAGGATAAAAATAAAAGAAAAGTACCAAGAGGAAGAGAACTCATAGAGTTTAGAAGTAGGAGAGAAGATGATCAAAGCAATTTCAGCATCACAAAGGACAGATAACTCAAAAGCTTTCTTCAAAATTCCATTTCTTCTCTTTGAAAAAGTCACTTGCCTACTTGTTGAGTTCTCTATCCTCTTCATCTCTGTCTTTCCTCTCACCATCCTTTTTTTTTTTTTTTTTTACTTTTAATTCCTAATTACAAAATACAAAATCTAATTAATTAGATATGTATTATGTTTTCCACAAGAAGAAACATATATTAAAAACAAATTTCTCAAACTAGAAAGTGACCAAGAACATCAATTACAAAACACAAGAAGTAGGATTAGCAAAGAATAAAATCTTTAATTTGACTTCTTCTAGGAAAAAAAAGGAACAATTATTTGCTATAAATAGAAAATGGATCAAAGAAAAGCTGTTTTCAAGATCTACCCTCTTTGTATATGTATGCGCTTAGATTGATGTGTTCTTTCTCTCTCTATTTGTGTATCTTAGATCTATGAGCTAGAGAGAGAGAATTGAGATTTTGTGAAAAGGGTGTGATACAGATAAGATAAAAATAGATTTGCTGGGAACTTCTTTAGAAACCCTAGATTTATTATGTGAGGAAAGAGAGAGAGAGAGAAATGAATTTATTTTGTTTTTAAGTAAAATAATATTTTTTAGAATGGTATTTTCTTTGTGATTGATATTTGATCATTGCTTTTTTACTAATTTTTGACATTTTATCTTATGCGTATAGTGGTCAATATCACTTAGGCCTGGCTAAATAGTACATTGCACTTTTATTTTTGGAAACACCATTACGTAATTTCTTTCTTCTTTTAGTAAAAAACTTTAAAATCAAATTAAAGGCTAATACAAAATAATAAAATAAGTTCAAATGGGAATGATATGCATATTCTCTATTGGATTTTAAATTATCACAATTATGCAAGAACCTCTCCTACAATGTATATGTAAGTGACGGCAGGCCCAGAGGGCAAGCTAGGGAACCGGTGGTTTAGGGCATCCAGAACTTTAGGGACATGTTTTAGCAAGAAAAAAATATTTTTTATGTAAAAAAAGTTGTTAAATATTTTTATAAAATTCATTTTTGTTAGTTTTCCTTATTTTTGTGGGATTTTGAATGGAAAAAAATGATTCGTATTGAAGAAAAAAAAGAGAAGAAAGAAAAAAAAATTGATTTTGTTTTTACTTTTGATTATACCATTTTGTTAGATTTTATTGTTTTTTTCGTAAATTGTTTGAAATTTTTGTAGAGAGTTTCATAAAACTAAACATTTTAATACTACTTTCATAAATTAATTTTTCTCTTACAATACTTTGAAAATTATTTACTTTTATTTGAATTCAATATTTAGTATTTTATGATTTTTTTTCAAAAGGGATATAGATACATATTTATAAATGGATGTATTTTATAAAATGAATATATTAAAAAAATTTGTTCACATATCATTTTTTGTTATTAAAACAATTTTTAAATATTTTATATAGACAAAAAAAATATTTTTTTTTGGCGTAGGGCATCCAAAAACATTGGATCTGATGTAAGCATAGGCATAAAATAAAACTTTCTATTTTTTTTTGTCAACATAAAACTTTCTATGTTATTTCATGATAAAACGTATTGTTTACAAACATAAAGAAGTAAAATATATAAATAAAATTGATTTTCACGAGATAATATATATAGGTAAATCGAGAGATTTATGGGATTAAATAAATAATATTGTTGGTGTAGTTCTCAGAAGATATAAGTGATTATACTAAAAGGTATTTGATGAGATCTCGACACGTGTCCATGTAAACCGACAACTTACAAAACCGGTGTCCGTCAAAGTGGGTATAAACCAGTTTCCATATGTAGACAACAAGCATCTCTGTCGGTTGCCAGCTCCTTTCGGACCAAATATAAGAGCTCAAGTTAATCACGCAAGCATCTCCTCTAATCTCCATAAACTTATTAAATAACATTATACTTAAACCGTGTTAAAATAAAATAAACAGTGTGTCCGTACAACTATGTTATTATAACAGCGACCATACTCTCGACGCTTCTTAACCAGCGTCTCGCTTTAAAACTTTAACTCATTTCCTCGCGTTTTTATTTGCTGTTTAATTATGAGAACTCTTTAATTATTGTAATTAGTCACTAGCAAGTGGTTACCCACTATTGGATGCTTTTTTCATTATACTAATCATAGATTTAATCAACTAACATTTCTTGTATTTATTAATCTTTTTCGTATCTCGATACACGTGTCGCACGCTGGAAGGACCACATCCTTTTTCAACAGTTAAGCTTGTGTAAGAATCAAATTTCATGATTTATATTTTATAATGATTTAACCATTTTTAACTTTTCATTATACTACTAAATAATGGTTTTACTTTGTTTAGAAGTAGCCACCTCACAATAAGTCATGTGCTTAAGTTCATAAAACGATTTTTTTAGGAGAATTCACAAAACTACACATTTTCAACTTTTACTTCACAAAATTACATATAATTCAATATTTTTACATATTAACTTTCTTTTAAAAGGTTGATTTACCCTTTAAAAAACTACAAAAATTAAAAAAAATTATTTGAGTTTGCTAATTAGTGTTTAGGGCATGGTATTAACAGAATATAATTATGTGGTAAAATTTATTTAAATTCAATTTTGAGTGTTTATGTGTAGTTTTAAAAAGTGATTTTGAAATGATGTAATTTGTAAAATGCAATTCAAATAGGATAGTTTTGTAATTCCTCTTTTTTTATTGCTATGAATATGATTAAACCAGAATAATCAGTTTCTGTAACATACACATAAAAATTGATCTCTAAATTACCAACATTTTTGAGAACTATATAAGACACTAACAAGATGAAGAAGAAGGAAGAAGAGCATCAATGCCTTTTTTCCTGGTGATACCAGTTGGTACACCATAACAAACCGGTGCAGCCCCTATCAAGTACGGTAAGATACACACTTCTCTAGCCGCAGCCATGAACGAACCGATTTTGCGTCTATGCTTGTGGTTGCACTCAATCTTCCCTGACCCATCAGCAATTGACTGAGCTGTCTTGTTACGCGAAGACGGTTTCCTTGACCTCTTGGTGGTGGTGTTGTTGCCTTTTAGAGTCATGGCTGCAAGTTCATTAGCTAATGACTCGCACTGGCTGCAACCACCTTCCGAAGAGGAATCTGACCTTTCTTTCAGCCAAGCTTCCAGCAAGGCTTTCCCAAACCGATCAATGTCTCTGTCTGTTACGTCCCATAGATTCGCCACAATGGCTGGAGAACCGGCTAGGAGGTAAGAGAGTGGTATGCCTTGTGGGATGTAACAGCCTTTTAGCCACAGTGACCCGCTACTACATCCCATTAGGAATGTAGCAGAACAGTTTTCTAGTTTCTCTATCTCATGCCTTGACATATATTGCGCTCCTGCGGTTTCATATACAGATGAAGAATCTATTATAAACCAATCTCACAGTAAAATATAATTGCACCAAAGAGGGATTAAACACTTTTAAAGGAAAAATTGTTCTGAAGTGCCAGAGGAATCATACCACTTCCATGACCGAAATAGAGAAATAGATCGTGATTTTTTAATGCTTCTGTTAACTCTTCAGTACTTGGGACCGATCCAGCTTTCCCCTGAAAAAGCATACGCAAAGATGGGAGTTTGAACATTAAGCAGCAAAAGAAGGTTTATTAAAAGTACATTGGATTCTAGATTATATGGTACCTCTATGTTTTGATCTCTGAACCAACTCTCAAACTCGACTTGTGTGTCGCTGAGATCACCACCCGGATTCAACAAGTAAAATGAATCTAGCGGGTCGATAACTGGGAAAGAAGCAACACTAGATCTTGATGTTTCTCCTTGGAGACGGCGCTTATTTAGCACAGCAGATATGCTACCTACTGAAGGCATTCGGTACACCTCCTGTTTCCTTAGTATTGGAATATTCTCCCAAGGAAGCATCTAAACAAAATTAGAACACATTTGCAGGTAAGACACTATAAACTGCGCCGCCAAAACTCTATGTTCATCAAAGCCGATGCTTCGTAACAGACTACAATTAATAGCATTAATACACATGAAAGATCTATGTTCAGCCTTGGAATCACAACAGATAAACCAAGCAGAACTTCTTGATGACAGTCGAACATTGTAATACATGTGCATGGAAGTGATAAGGATATAATTGACAAACCTGGACCTCAGGATCTAACACGAGAATGATAGGTTCTCTATTTTCAAGGCCGTCATGTTGCTCTAGTTTGGTTGCTGCTTCATGTATCATTTGTAAGGCCAACCCATGCCTACTTTCAGAAATATTAGATGCAGCAGTAGGAGTTTTACAGCTTTCTTCTTCATAAAGATAGCCGCCTCTACCCACATAGCAACCATTTCTTAAAGAAAGCTGAGCAATGCATGCTTCTCCTTTAAAGTTTTCAATCCCACCTCCAAGAATAACCTTCAGGAGCATTTCATTTACTTCCATTTTGCACTTGGACTTGAGATCGTTCACCAGTTTTTTCTGTACAGAGTCCGGCAATTTGTAGTATGACAAGTCTCCAAGAAGCAGACAACTCCAGGGACCCAGCCAGGAAGCTTCTAGATTCCTAGAACAAAAGAGTGGGTATCCAATGTTGTTAATAAAAAAAGCAGACTCGTTTCTAGTTGTGGATTCAGAAGATGGATCACAAATAGATTAATCATAATAAGAAGAGGAGATATAAGAATGTAAAAGCTTTTGGTGGGCATGACAATACTCTGCAAAAACTCAAGCAATATGAAAAGTGACCTAGCTTACTGAACTGTGAAATAGACATATATGTAAACGCGTTCTAGAAAAAAACCCACCATACCTTAGAAATTTGCCAAGATGATGATCAAGTCTCTTTCTCTGTTTCCACCACAAGGATCTGCTCTCTTTTGTGTCTTCTACAGGAAACCCAGAAGATGTGTGGTTTTCCTCCAATATTGATTTAAATGCTGGAGCAATATCATCAACCACGGTTGAACCCCATGGACAAAGCCAGCGGCTCTCTAAATTCTCGACTTGAGTCACTTCCGTACAACTAAGACTTGCGCCATCATCTGACATGTCTACTGAATCAATGAGATCATGAGTACAAAGAGGGGACACCATCTATCAACTAATAGGAAGTTTATATTTACCTTCTAAAATCAAATCTACAGGCAGAAGTGTGGCAACCGGTTGACTTTTCAAGTTGAGGCGTGATACGAGCACCCAAGCACAAACAGGTGAACTGATTTGCATTAGCTCCTTTAACAACTGATTTAATGCGCCTCCAAGCAAACTAATACATACGATTGTTGAGCTTGGAAGATTGTTGAAGAATTCTTTAGCAAATTGTACAAGATCTCGAGTACACTCAGGAGCAAGCCTACAATCGAGTAAGAAAAAATAGAGCGAGTCAGTAGAAAATTCTATAGCATATCTGGTTGTTTAAGTTAACTCATCTCATACCTGGGTAAGTCCAACTCTTCAGGAACCATGCAGCTCGAGCAAGTAGCCTTTGTACACTGAAAATACAAGCTGTCAGATACGAGAAGCAACACATTATGCCAAATATGAAATTAATAAATATATAAATATCATCAATAACACTGACGCTACAGGAGTAAATCAACCAATTGACAAGCTTAAAATATTATACAGCCTCTTTCTCTTACCTCTTTATCTGTGAGACACTGTGGTTTGTGTCTTCGGCTCAAATTTGATATGAATTGGTAACTAATATGGGTACCAAGTGAGGCTTGATGGAAATATGCAACCCAATGACTTGTTGACAGCTCATTTCCATCACATTCGAATGAGAATTCAGCGCTTGAGGCAGAAAGCAGGTATAAAGAAGCAAGCAATCTTGAAACCTGTGGAGCAAAAACAGTTTATACGCAACAATAGTAAGACTGAAACAAGACCGTGAAAGACGGATTACCATAGAATAAGCTCATAAATTACCTTCTGAAATACAATTGGAACCTCTCTGCTCCGTATAAATGCTAATATCAACCATGAGAACAGTTTTGTGAAAGGAATATGAGACAGATCACAGCAAATAGTCCTGTTAGGTAACAAACAAGAGGCTAAGAAGGTTGGTATGTACACAGTTCTAAAGGGCATATTTGATCAATTTAACATATAAATTTTATCATGCCATATATTCTGCATCAGGGAGGACAAAGCTTAAGCATGCAAAAACTAACAAGAGTAGAACAAATAGATGTAACCTATACCTGCTCTCTCTGCAGTGGTAATTACGCAGGCTTAACCAGCACAAGTTGTACAGTATTATTGCACGATCAATAGCAAATACGTCACTAGTAACTTCTTTCCCAATAAACTCCAGCAGCTGACTGACAGAAGGTTGGTTTTGGATAGCCCAGTTGATTTTATATAAAACACATATACTATGCAGTAGTGCCTGGTGAGCTAGATGAACTCTACCAGAGTCCGCCAAACATTTTCCTGAATTGGAAAACAAAATTGTAAACCTATTAGGCTATTAGACTGTTTTCGACAGGAAACTAACAACAGGCAACTTAATATGCATGCATGAGCATATTCATAAAGTATTAGAGCATACCGAGATTAATAAGTATTGAGGACGCAAGCCTCCTATGGCAGAGTTCCCATTTCAAACTTACTAGACTCTTGAGAGACCTAGATTCCTTTACATCTCCAGAGAGGCACTGGATACATTTTTCTTGGTAGCAAATGCAAAATCCATGGACTGTGTTTTTTCTATCCAACAACAACACGTTTTCACCCACAGAACCACTGGATATACCACATAAGCCAAGCTCCTTTGAAACAACGTCAGGCACATTAGAACAGCTTTGGCATTGCTCTTTAAGTGATTGACGCATTGAGCGAGTCAACCTTGAAGTGGGCTCAGATATCATATCTTGGTCCTTTGACACACAAGTTTGGGAACTTTTAGCTCTCCGAGCCCTCCTGGGGAAACCTTTGCTTCCGGGTGGCTCCTTATTTATACTGAGTTTTGCTTTGCTTCTTTTATGTTCTAAAATTTCCCCTCCATTTCTATCAATCTCTATTCCCTCAGCAGTTTCTTCCCCATGAGAACTAATGCAGCTTTTCCATGCTGAGCAACAGATTCTTCCCAGGGCAGCACTAAACATGCTCTCAGCATCCAAGAATCTATCTGTTAGGGAAACTCTATCAATCCGTTTTCGTGATATGTCTCCAAGTTGCTTATCCAGTGTAACTTCCAGCTTCAGTTTGCAATTTGCACAAGAAAAATCTTGCTGGTTAGCAATTATTATTTCTTTTGCATTTTGGAGTTCCTTTTCTGCCAGATCCAGACTTTGCTTTTTATGGTAAAGATTTCCTAGCCGAATCAGAGCAAAAGACAAACAAAATCAAGTGGCGTATTAACAAAAACAAAAAAGGGAAGTCCTAAAAGAAAATATAACACTTATTAAAAAGAGTAGTTTCATACCTAAAGCAGAAGAAAATGCAACTACAAAAGGGAATAGACTTTGCGAGCAAGAAATGGCTTTCCCCCATGATAGAAGGGTTTCTGCCTCTAGTCCATTCCCTATCAGCTCATTGACAATTCCAACCTGCACAGTTAACACCAAATTGAGATACAAAGATGTGATTGTACCCGGCTCGCTTAGAAGGCCTGAGCAGAAACAGAACCTGAAGGATGCTTTCCAAATAACACTGAAGTACATTCCAACGACTTAAGTAGCAACGATTGATGTCCCAGTGAAACGTTCCACATGGCCAAAAATTAGTTGCTACCGATTTGAACACTTGGAAATTCGTTATGCTAAAAGTTCGTATCTCTGATATTTTCCCAGCGTTGTTGTGTTTTTCGAACTGCTTCTCAGCTGTATACTTAAATTTCTCTTGAAATATAAGAGTCCGTATCCTATGGGCTTCTTTTGCATATGAAAAAGCCTGCATAAGAAACCAGCTTACCATCAAAAGATTGTAACAATGAACCTGACAATATTTCACAACAAACAAACTGTGGAAAAGATGTAAATATGTAGAAGAATTTCACCTCAGAAAATCTCCCAAATGATATGAGCCTTTCACAGAGATCATAATATAGATATGCAGCTACAAAAGATGAATGCCCAGAGGGTGAGGCCTGAAATGACGTTCATTAGCAAAATTTGATATCACCATAGATAAAATTTGATGAAAAAAATCAACAATTAAGTTAAATTTCTTACACTTGAAGTGAGTTCCGAAGCTGCATCTGTGATATCATCTATTGTGATATCTGACTGAAAGGGACCTTTATCCTTGGTGGAAGTATGCAAGAAACCATTATATAAATCATGGAAGTTCTGCTGGAACCCAATTAGCTTTGCTTTTGAATCTTTCAGGCAATCTATCCAGAAATCAATGCACATAGATTTGTCACCAGAGTTCTCTGATAAGGCAAGGATAAATACATCACTTATTGGGGAAGGGCATAAGGCATGACTTAGCCTTCTACTTTCCCACAGCATTACAAGGCAGATCTCAAATTTGACATTCTTGCATTTAAATAATCTGAAAATCAGCTGATATAAATGATGATGGAGCACCGTACATCCCTGAGCACGGAAAAATGTATCAAGGACCAAATAGAAACGAAGCACACACTATAATGTATGCCGATAAAAAACTATTGTTTGAAAAAAAAATAAGAAATAGATACCTTCACTGAAATGAAATCGATCATATTATAAAGTAATGGAATTATACTCTCTGTTGGTACACTGTCCCCACTATCATCTAGGCTTGGAATCCTCAACCAGAGATTTAGCGAAGTGCTAATATCTTGAAAGACTTTCTACACAAAAGAGATGAGGCCAGAAGTTTCAAGAGGAGTTAAAAACTGGACAACATATCACCAACTGAAAGATCAACGGACAAGAATTAGAGGCTATGTTTTACGCATTTGCACCTTCGAGTTTGGTTCAGCTTCCTGGATACAAAAAGCTCTCAAGCAATATGCAATAGGTAACTGGTGAGAAGATGGAGCACCCTCTTTAGGTGGCTTATGATGTACCTCACTCTGCTTTCATACATACAAGAGCTTGGTCACAAAATAGTACAAGTAATTAATGACCAGATAACTCTGGGACTGTGGTAGTAAGAGGTATACCATTATAGAGATTGCTTCTGACAGAAAACAAATGCAGTCAGCTAGATGTTCAGTTCCAGATGACCTTGTCATTCTTGCTTTCCATATTAAGATTTTTGCTCTTTCTACATTCATATCTTTTGTGACATAAACATCCTTCAGAAGAATATCTGCTATTTCCATTCGCGTCTTATGACCTAGATTTGAGCTTAAAGGGAACATTTCATCATAGGCCAGAAGCTCCTGCAAGCGTTGATAGAAACGAAAAGATGTAAATCAGAAAGAAAATCAGTAGAATTTTAACCAATTCTACAAATAGGTGAAGTACATCCACGTATAAAAGAATATTATAGTAGCATGCCACTTCAAGTTAAGACCTGCAAAACACCTTATCCAAACGCTAACTAAAAGGTTTTTAGGATCCCAACCTGCTGCAGTATTTTTCCGATAGCCCGCTTTGACTTTTTTTGAGAAGATGATAGCAATGAGTACAAAGTTGTACAGGAATCAGCGGCATCTAGATTTATGTGACATCCCCGTTCAATCTGTTGATAGCACACATTCAGATACATGAAGTTCAGAAGAAAAGCATTTCATCAAATTTTTACCTTAACCCACTGTTTTACAATTGTGGCAGGGCCTGGTAACCTTCTAATCAGCTTTTCAGCTGACAACCAATTTTCAAGAATATGGATGATAGTCTGTCTAAGGTTACATCCGCTACACTGGTTGAGTATATCCAGATAGAATGCACACCTATTACAGGCTTCCCCCACAAAGTCCATAATGGCATCTTCTGACAGGTCATTATCAGATGAACTAGATTGATCAACAAACATCTGACAATGTAGTTCAACACATCTCCATGATGCCTTCAAGCACAGCTTAAGCGCCTCACAAGCCTGCAAAGTTAACGGTTAATTTATAGAATGTACTAAGAAAACTAAAAATGGAGCATATATTATATAGATACATATGGCCACACGAATTAAGCAAAAGAATTTTCATACTTGTTTGCATAGAAAATCTATAAGAAACTAAGAAGCGCGTACTTCACCTTTTTTAGCTCCTTATTTCTGTACAAAACGACACCGATATTGTATAGTGATGCTAATAAATACTTGAGTTCTTGAGATCGGATCCATGGACTGGCAATTACATCCTCGACTAGATGGGAACTGATCTGGAAAGGAAAAAGTAGGATCACTAAGTTAGATTTATGATGACATGTTCAGTAGCTAGAACAAGACATTTCCATTAATTTATGTGCACTGCACATGAATACCAAACCTCCAATTTAAGCTGGGTTCTCAACGAGACAGTGAAAGCAGCCATAGCCACGTTCAACAAAGCTTTATTATTGTCATTTTCTCTACCTCTCTTGTCAGGCGTGGATCTAAGAAGTGAGCAAAGGAGATGTGATAAATGTATTCAACCTATCGAAGAAGATTTCATAAATGAATATAGCAAAGAGAGATAATGATCACCTTACCTCTGAAGGAGGATGCAGCCGTCACAAAATTGGAGAAACGCATCATGAATAGTAGACAAGTGAGCAGAAGCGCAGGGGATTTCTGTCTTCAACACAATCTTTCTTTTCACTGAATTTGTTAAGTCCGCGAGCGGTTGGCACAAGAATTTCAAGGCATCTACATATTGTGGCTGATAAGTATTCTTGTTTCTGTTTGTACAGCTACCATTTGTTTTGTTGTTGTAGTTCTTGTGTTCACGAACAAATGATAAATTAGTCTGATTGCCAACATCACCTGAGTAACTATCAACCATACAGAGTAAAGTAGCTAAAATTTGCCATCTAGCCTCATCATCAAGCAAAGCTTGAATCTTCCAATCATCTGTTGCATCTTTAACCTTCCTTTCTTTTAATTTGGAGTCGTATACCGTAATGGATAGTCCGGACGAATAAAGTCTAAGAATTAGATTAAGTTGCGGTATTGCCTGCCAAGCAGTCAACATATGAGTTAACTCACACACCAGGATCTACTTCCTGAATAAGTTGAGGAGAGATTACAGGCCAAGGAGAGTAAAATACCTCATAGAATGTAGCTGCCATCTCATTAAAATTTTCTGAAACTTTTGCACAATACATGTCTCCTGCTGCTCGAAATTTGTGAGCGCAATAAGAGACTAGGTCAACAAACTCTATTAAATCTTCATCGGTTTCAACCTGAAAAGGGAGCAGTGTTCTAAGAAGTTACAAGTTTGCGGTCGAGCTTAAACTGAGAAGCTAGCAGAAACATGAAATGGCTAAAACTAGCAAAAGTTAATGGAGCAGGTGACAAGAGAACATATGGAAAAAACTTTATCACTAAAATATTTCCAGATATTCACAGGACGATAGATAACTAGTAATAACGATGCAAGGTTTTTGTGCAAACCTCGAATTGGCAAGTTAAGCTGCGCAACACAGACATTGAAATGTCAATGGTCACTGACATTCTTCTGTCCTTACATCCGAACAGAACAGAAAGCACCTCACGCGCAAACTGTAAATGAGCATAAGATTTAAGCATGATCACAGCATGGAAAAGAAGAGCAGCAGCACGAAAGGAAGAAAGCCACCTTATAAATTCGGTCTTTTGACAATGCAAATTTATAGTGTTCCTTCACAGTCGAGTCGCAGAAAGAAAGCACTAACTCTCCATCGAAACGCTCAGCTCCTCTAACAAGAGAAAGAGCACATTTACCCAAATTCGTCACAAGCACCCTATGCAGCTTCTCATAAGCCTTAGCATCTAATACCCTGCATAGCAACTAAACTTCAGCCTATGCTATCTCATTGATCTATATAACCAAAGAAGAAAGTTAACCACACACTAACCTGAACCAAGCTCTAACTTCCTCAAGCAAGAGAAGAACTTTCCTGTACGGCTTATCATCTATTTGCTGACCCATAGCCACTGATTTGAAGATAGCCGCAACAGCCTCAACAATAACCATCCCCAGCTCCGCCTCTCCGTCCTTAACCTCCGGCAACAACCGTCGCTTCCGGGACCCAACATCGGAGCCTCTAAGCTTCTCCAAAACCTTAAACGATTGGGTATTAACACTCTCGTAAAACCCCCAAACATCGAGACAGTAAATCATTCTTAGCCTCTGAAGCTGAACAGTGTGAGGCTTGCAGGCTAATTGAGCAGAGAACGATTCTAAGCAATCCAAGCAAAGCTCGTAAGCACGGAACAGATCTGCGGCCGATTCGCGAGATTCCTCGTCGGAGCTCGCGACGGAGAGGCGTTTAGGTAAGAGAGAGATCGATTTGTTTAGGAAAGGTAGGTATTGCTTGCCTAGCGAACGAACGGTGAGCGTTGGGTCTTGTTTGCGAGAAGACGATGATAGAGCGGAGAAAGGACGGAGGTAATCGGAGAAAGAGGAGAAGATATCGCCGTCTCCGGCGGCGGCGGAGGATTCGATTAGGGAGAGGAGACGGTTCTCATCGGTGGACGCCATTGTTGTGAGGTTTCGAATTTTTTGTGAATTTTTGTTTGTTTTTGCAATTCCCGCTAATGGAAGAAACCCATTTTCTAGGTCTCCACTATGCTCTCTCTCTCTATAAATCACTGTAGAGTGTAGAGAGAGAGTAAATATACAGTTTATTAATTTGGTAAAAAAAAAGAAATTAAAGGCTCTGAAACAAACCTTAGTGGATTGTTTCCTTTTGTTTTGGGCTTATATTTTGATATTAAAAGCCCATTTTATTACTCTTTTTTGGTCAAGCAAAGCCCATTTTATTACTTGACCTTGAACAAAAAGCTATTTTAGCTTTAAGGAGGTTTGCAATGGAATTAATTTTAAGAGAAAATGCGGTGAATATACTACTTTTCAAAAAGTTAATTTGTAATAAAGTTGTTTTGAAAATGTATATAGAGAAATGATTGTTTTTTCAACTTTTTGAAATTAATGTGAATGGTGTATAGTAGATGGTATATGGTTGACGTTATATGTGTATTATCTATAATACTAGTATTCAGCACGGAAATAGTCATTTGAAAAGTTATCCTTGACAAATTACTATATTTCAATACAAAACAATTATATGATTAAATATTTTTAATTTTGTACATATAAGTTTAAAAAACAATCAATGATTTTTGTTTCCCAAAATTATATTGCCCCGGGTAAAAAATCCTAGTATTACATAAAAACAAAAATCTCATTTTGTTTTAAGAAATTACCTATTTTAATTCACCAAAAAGAGGTTACCTGATTTATAACGTGACTTATGCAGAAACTTTCATTTTGTTTTGATTAAATGCACATACTCTTTGGATTTTGCTCGCTTGTTTTTGTTTTAGGTTTCGTGATGTCTCAGCAAAAAAATGGTTGTGAAATACATATGAAAAATATGCTTCATGTATTTGTCTAATTTAAATTATGTTTTCTTATCACCCAAAAAAACTAAATTTTTAGTTAAAATATTTTAGAGTCGGATTATTATTGATTTTTTTGTTTGTATAATGAGTTATAACAGTAAATTTGTTCTGTTTTTTTGTTTCAGAAAAAATGTACTTTATTATTGAAATAAACTAAAAACGTAAATAAACTGATGTAATAAAAAAAAAACTAAAAACGTAAATGATTAATAAACAAAAATATTGGAGTAGTGGGTAGTTTGGGAGGAGAATATTTAGGGTTTTTTTAATTGCTTTGATTTTTTTGTTTTTAATTTCTTTTTATTCTCTCATCTAATTTAATTTTTATATTATTTTCTAAAAAGAAATATTGAAGCACAAGCCACATGGCAGAATTTGATTGGTCATGTGACTTGTGCTTTATAATATAAGGATATATAATTAAATATATAAGTTATGATTGAGAAGTTGAATGTTGTATGTATCATTAAGATGGATGTATTTCATTGAAAAATATGTGTGGTGTCAGTATGGTCGTTGATGGAGCCAATAAATTTACTTATCCCACCATACTATAACCATCCACATTTATTTTATCATATGTTATCCGTCACTAAAAGTACAATTATGATATCAAACTATTAGAGTATATACAAATCCGGTTTAGCTGGTTTGGTTTAGTAGTTGGTTTATGCTTGGTTTAAAAGTTTCTATATAAGAAGACTGTTATGGGCCTGCGCCCAACACGACTGCGCATGCAGGCGTTCCGCCGCAACAATGCCTCGCCGGCCTCAAATAACAAACCGCGGCCCAATCGGAGATAGGCCCGTAAGTGATTAAACGGCGCCACGTCGACGCTCGACAGCGACAGCTCCGCGGCGCCGAACGACAAGCCCCGACGTAACATTAATGGAGCGCCGAACCGAACAACCCTACGATAGGGTACTGTTCTGCGGTATGGCGATTGCGCACCGAGAAATCCCGCCAAAGGAGGAGAGCGCTTACTATAAATGAGAGACATCTCGCTCAAAGAAAGGGATCCGGATGGCAGAGAGAGAAATCTACGGAGAGAAACAAAGACTCAAAATCTACTATCTTTTTAGTTCGACATCTTTTAACCGTATTTACGTTCGGCATTTACGCCCACATTACGTTCGGCATCTCTCGCCCATATTTCGTTCGGCATCTCTCGCTCGTATTCCGTCTCGGCATCTTTGCCATTTTCTCGTTCGCTATCTCTAGCGCTATAAAAAGCGTTCGCTATCTCTAGCGAACCATCACCTCGAACCATAGTTGTCATAACGAGAATTCCGACCCCTTTTCACATATTAATTCCGAACCATTTTCGTTATATAATTCCGAACGTTATACTTAACCGTTTTAGCCCTACAACAAAGACTTTCTAATCTCTTTTTCACTTTAATGAAGAAAATATAAACTTATCATTCACCATATCTTCTAGGCTTCTAGCTAATTTATATCTTCTCGAATTTTGTTATTATGCAATGTTTGATTTCTGTTTTTCTCAAAGCAAACCAAAACCAAATTGAATATCTACCAAAACTAAACCAACCCAACACAAAAATTGAATACCTAAACCAAACCAAATATGTAGTAATCACTTTAATTTTTTCTTCTCAAGAGCTTTCATCCTCCACTTCTCTTTCTCAACAAAATCAGCATCCAAAAACCTCGACACAAACCCCCAAACCCTAAAAACATCATCAAAGTTAGTCATAAACCCTAACCTAACACACACCACCGACACTCTCAAACTCATCATGTGCTTCTGTTTCTCAACACCTCTACTTCTCTTGCTTCTTGATCCTGTCCTAATCTTCTGCAAGTAAGCACATCTCAAACCTATCTTCTCCCTCTCCGCGAGCTTCTCCACCATCAAAGGATCGATCTTTTCTCCTTGCCAGTCAAATACATTGAACGATACCGACGGTCCACGGTTAGGTTTAGTCTTTGGTCCGCAGATTTTGACCAGAGACATCTCTGTTTCGTGCCATCCAGGGTGTTTCAAGCTAGTCAACGCACGAACCAGCCATAAAGTCAACGACTTTGACCTACGGGTCAACAGTATTAGCCCTAGAGAGTCTCCATGCTCTAACCCTCGAAACTCAATTATTGCTTTGTCTTCGATTTCTTCAACTATATCATCAGAGACAGAAGTGGATATCTTGTGGTCCACGTGGTCCAAAAAGCCTCTTTCGAGGGTAATTTCGTCATTTACCACTTTCCAAGCTGGTTCTGCTTTAACAGCCATGAGATTCGCCTTGTTGGTGATGTGTTCTTGTGATTCAGACAAAGCCTGAGAGCTAGATTTCTTGACGAACAAGCAACCGAAACCGTACGAATCGTCTCGACCTAAAACCTCGGCGAAAGAACAGATCAAGAAATCTGGTTGGAACAGAGAGAGACCTAAAGTCTCCATGTCTTTAGAACCTAGAGAAGACGTGTCAAGCAACACGTGCCACTCGTGTTCGCGAGCTAAACTCATCCACGAGTAAGAGTAAGAAGCTCCTGTGACTAGAGATTGTAGTGGAAACACAAAGAGTCCTCTTTTACTTTCTTTACCTCTTCTTGTTCTTCTTCTCTTCCTCAAGATTTTACTCTTGAGTTTCTCAGAGACTATCTCTGTGCTCGGCCACGAAAACTCCGCTGATTCGGGATTTATACCTTTCTTCTCAGAGATTCTGATCATTTCTTCGACAGCTTCGTCTTCGTAGTTATAAACGGTGAGAAGATTAGGGTTTGTCTCGAAAGAGTAGAGCTCTGCAAGAATCTTGAAAGCAGAGGAACGGTCTTGAGTTAAGACCATGTGATACTCTGTTTCTTCAAGATTCATAAAACCCATGATTCTTTTCCTCATACTCATTTGAAAGAAAGACTCTTCGCTCGCGTAAGATAACAATTCTTGACCTGAGCTCACTGACTTGCAAGACAAGGCAAACAGAGAATTATTTGGTTCTGATTCAGACAGTTCTTGGAACTGTGAGTAAGAGAACAGAGGCTGTTGTTGACAAGTGTGGTTTAGCAACACGTGGCGTGAAGAGTGAGAGAGGTTTTGGTACTCTGTTGAACGGAGATGATCGGCTTGACTGGTCTGCAAGTAATCAGGAAAAGCTGTGATTAGGTCGTAGAAAGATGTACGGAGATTAGGGAGAGATTCTTGGCTAGTGAATTTGATGTCTTTTGTAAGAAAAGAAGCTCCTGGTTTTATTACAGAGAACTCGTGATCTTCTTCTTCTTGTTTCTGAGTTATGGATTGTGATGATGAGAATGGTGTTGAGCAACATCCTTTGAAACATGCTTCTGAAGCTTCTTGTATGAAATGTGAATTCATCTCTATAAACTCTCTCTCTCTCTTCTCTTTCACTCTCCTATCTTGTCTTCTGCTCTTTTTGTCTGGAGAAAAGAGGTGTGCGACTTGTTGTGAGGTATTGTTGCAGACAATGGGTCTTTAAGAAAATAATTAGTGTCGTAATCTAATTGCATGGTCAATAATAATTAAAAATAAAAGTTGTTGTTGTTAGGAGGAAATGAGAATCACACATTTTACCTATCTAAAATCTTAAAATTTTAATTACAATTGATTTTTTATAAATTAATATTGGATAAATTAATACTTGAGACTCTTAATATTTTACAAAAAATAATAACTTTTTAATTTAAATTATTTTTTGATATAAATTTTCTTTTGCAATAAATTAATAATAGTTTAATACTATAAAAATAGTTTAATATTATAAAGTAATCTAATCACGATATTGTTAATTTGTAAAAAAGAAATCGACATGTACATTGATAACTAGTAGTCAATATATTGAATTGTATGATTTTTACACATTATGCCCACGTTTATGGTTGAACAGAGTTGACTTTTATGTGGCTTTATTGGTTAGTATATACTTATTCTATTTGGTTACGTTGTAAACTTGTAATGAGAATTGAATAAGATGTTGGTATTCCAAAACCTAATCAAGTAATTAACAAAACAAAAAAAAAAACCTAATCAAGAAATTTATTAGTACTAATTTATATTTAACAAATAAGTAAAGACTAAAAAATAGCAAGATGTTTCTTGACCAATGACCACTTAAATTATGGTCCACTATAAAAGTATAATACTTTTCTCAACCCAATTGATTATCGTATTTGAATAACAATTATTTGGAGAAGATTGACAAATTAGTTTTTAGAGTACATTTTTTAAAAAAATGTAATTTGTAAACCTTTTTCTTAAAAAAAAAAGTGAGAAAGTGGGTGGCATTGTCATACAAGTAGAAAGTGGAACCTCGAGGGCGACCGGTTTAGACTTGGTCAATCTCTCGTGTTTACACTTAAACTTTTAACATTATTAATACATATCACAATCATACATCTAACGTATGTATTGTGCACATACATATCCATACTATACGTGTCCATATATATATCAACAACACCTTGCTCCACTATTATGTGTATATAAATATCTAATAATCAAACCACAAATCCATATATAGTGAGAATGCATACTTTGAACATAGTTTTTCTTTTGTAGGGATAATTTGAACATAATATATTTGATTCCACTAATAAAACAAAATAGTTAAAATAGCATCTTCATAAAAAATATGTATTATAAATTGAACATGAAGTAGCTAGATAGAAAACAAATTATTTGTATCATCTTTGGTTATATGGAACTAAACGTGTATACATCATCACCATATTTTTGTTATGGCATAGACACCATTTAGTTGATTAAACAAATATAATTTATTGTGATGTGATATATATATATATATATATATATATAAATATACATGGAGACTTCATATCAAGAATCATGAGACATAATTATGTGGAGATTATAAAGTGTTATATCTTTCCAAAATGTATATTTTAAAATAGCTAAAAGTGAAAAAGAAAAGAAGGAACCATTGCTAGTGGCGACTTTCATTTTCAACGAACCAAATCACAAGTTTTTAATGATTTCTAAAATTTTGGCGTCATTATAGTGTGTATGGCATCCACTATAATCACTAGGAAATAAACAGAAAACAACAAAACAAAAATATAAATTAATACAATTACACCACTACAAATGATAAGAAAATGTAAAAAAACGAATTATTTTCTGAAAACATGGTTTATTACATTTTCGGATTTGGATTTAATTGGCAGTAACAAATTGTCAAGATATCTTAATATCTCATGACTGATGTGATGAAATATCAATGGCGATATATAAAATTAATTATGATCATTTTATAGACTATGAGGTAATTAGAAACTAAAAGGTCCATAACGCACTAATGTCATGTCACGTGATAATCTTGTAATTGTATTTTAGGTAGCCTAAAGTGCAGGGAAATGTTCATTTTGATGTGTGTCGCTAAAGTTAAGTCAAAGTACCCTATTTTATTATTTTTATTTGCTACTTTTTGTCCTAATTTTCTATGTAATAGTTACTGCATGAACATGATAGCCTAATGTATAAGGACAACTAATTCTATATTGAAAAACCCACTTTCATATTTTGCTCATAATTTCTGTCACCGAATTATATGTAAACTCTGAAAAAACTGAACCTATTGTTCTGAATTTCTTTCTTGAAACATTTAAAATATTCTCATTTTGATCAGTACTTGTTTGTGTATTTTAAGTTCTTTGATATGTAAAATCGCATCAAACAAATCAAACATATACTTAAAAGATTTATATTTGCCATATGATAAAATTGCATCAAAAAGATAAAATTAATAATGCGAGAGAAACCCAAAAAAAAAATCTTATATAGCATTATTGCAAATTGCCCTTAAAAAAATTCTAATTACAATACAATGCCACTACATTTTTTTACTAACCTATGTTTATAATTTGGGTCAATTTACATAATTTACAAAGCCCATACTCAGGCTCAATCGAATACAAATTATACAAATTATAATAGCAAATACATATTTTAATTTGAGGAATTCACAAGACTACACCATTTCAACACTTCTTTCACAAAATTACACCTAATTCAATATTTTTCTACAATTACACCCTTTTAAAATTTTAAAAAGTTGATTTATCCTTAAAAAAATTACCAAAATTAAAATCTTTTCATTTGAATTCGCTAATTAGTGTTTAAAATATAGTATTAAAGAGGTATAATTTGTGTGGGTAGGATTTATTTAAATTTAATTTTGAGTGTTTAGGTGTAGTTTTTTAAAATAACTTTGAAATGACGTAGTTTTGTAAAATGCAATTTAAATAGTATAGTTTTGTAATTCCCCCTTTAATTTTTGTAACGGGTCGTTAAAAGATCACAAAATAAATTTTAACGAATGATAATAGTTATGAGATTAAATCAAATTCAATTTATGCACAAATATTTAAGTGTAATTTAGAAACGGGTCAAAAAATAGCATTAATAATTCATAATATATAACTAAATTATATTCCAAATATAAAATTATACATAAATATAATTCAGTAAACAATTTTAAATTTGTATCAAGAAATCGTGGAAGATATTTTAAATATTTTTAATACGCGGATGAATCCCGCGTTAAACAAGACTTTATTTGTTATCCCACACAATCTACATGTTTTATTTAACGTATTTTATGAAATAAAAGACTATATACATATAATCCAAATAGATGGAAATAAATTAATATATTTTTTTTACTAAATAATTCTAAATATATTAATTTAAAAACATATTAAATTCCTCACGTACGTGCGGGTCCTCATCTAGTATATATATATATAATTTAAAAATTCACCAGATTTAAAAGTTGGCGATCAAAGGGTACCTAATTGCAACAATATGATTTCAAAGGGGTGAAATATATAAAGAGTACTAATACAAGGAGTTATAAGTAAAACAAGTAGCAACGATAGACAAAACACATATAACCAGTGACGGAAGCAGAGTAACATTCAAAAGCATATTCCGTCCAAAGTAACCAGCGACGGTTATCGTGACGTCAGCTATCACACGTGCGATCGTGCCAGCTTCCGTCGAAAGCAAACCTCCGTTATAAGTCCCTCTCGATAGCCTCGACGACATTACCCTCGAAAGCAACGACAAATTAACACCTGAAAATTTCCAATTAAAAGTATAAAAAAAAATTGTGGGTTAAATTGATCAAAAACAGAAGTTCTAAGCATTTTTTTGAATATTATTTAACACCTTCAAGAACTTCTGCAGAAACAAACACGATGAGCCCAGAGCAAACGTATTGTGGCACAGTGTATGGAACAAAGACATTGAAGCTGAGTAGTATTCCGACACAAACCATAATCTCCGACACCAACAGGATTTGCCTGTTACAAAAGGTTATGGCTTTTAAGGTAACTTCTTCAACAAGAAAATTTCTTGTGGAATAAGTTACTTACCGGTCTTCGAACATGTTGCATATATAGCTTCCAATGACTATGTTTACAGGAAGTACAGTGAGACCGAGACAAGCCAAGAATATCGCAACCGAGCTCGTTGACCAACCAAAGTAGTATGTGGTTATGACACTAGACTCAGAGAGAAGTATCTCCATTGCATACTTAAGCATGAAGTATATCAATAGTTGAACCTAAAAAAGATAAAAATCGAATATCAAGAACGTAAATTTTTTACATTTTTTTCGGTTTCTCAGAAGTGAAATCTCGGGGTTTTGCTTACCTTAACCGAAGGTGTGAGTAATCTATAAGCATCTACAATGGAATTTGCAGGCGTACGAGCATCCTCGGAAGCTTCTTCGCTATCATCTTCGTCTTCGACTTGTTCTTCTATCTCTTCCGATTTATTAAGCAACGGCTCTTTCACACCATTCTCAAGATTCACATCTTGAGCAGCTTCTGCTACCACTCAACATCAAAAACATAAAAAATAACAATAATGTATCGTAACTTCTATCAAAGATTAAGATTCAGGAGTTATATATACATAACAGAGTTGTTATAAGACTCCTTTGAAGTATTATTATGAGTCTCCTCATGCTCGAGAACGGGCTCACGAAACGAAATAGCTAACCATACTAAGTAAAAGAGCCAAGCAAAGGCCATAAATACAAGGCTACAAATTACTGATTTGTATTATATAAATTATATATAGAAAATTAGGAAATCGATAATTTGTAAAATAGCCGGTCAAAACCTTAGTTAAACAGTTAAAGGAGTGTGAAATAGCTTTGCTTACATACCGTTTAAAACTATACTCCTATCTTTTGGTGAAATTTTGATTTGTCTCTTGAATCATTAGTGAAATTAGGAATTTATACTAATGAGTATTTACAGTTTTATTCAAACTCTTACCATTATTTCATCCAGTTCAGTCAAATTACTTTTTACCATATACAATTTTAACTCAACTGAAAATCATTACGTATACTATGAAAAAAATCTCCAAAGATTCTTTTCTATATCAAATGTTTATCAATAACTTTCACAATCTACATTTTCTCTATAATCTTTTTAAATTAAAAGAGTATAAACTATTAAAAAAATTCACATCAGCGACCGTTACGTGATGAAGACAAATTATTAAAACTTCGTTAGAGGGTTTCAAGTTTACGGAATAAAAATTTACACGGAATAAAAATTTGCGGAATAAAAGAAGAAATATTTATCGGTAAAAATAATGTGTAGTATAAAATGAGATAAAAAGAATTTGGATGTCATGTGATTCACGTTAAACGTGGAGTTTAATTTGAAGTTTATATATAAAATATATTGTATTTTGGTTTTTATAATGTTTTATTAACAAAAATTTATTATTAATATTTTAAACATTTTCTAAATATATTATCCATTTATTATGTTAGTTTAAGAAACTTTTGTGATAAATTGGGGCTTTTGTTTTAGGATTTTTGTTTTGGGTATTTATGAATTTTCAATAAATTTTTTAATGATGTGGGGTCAGAATTACTCGCGTGATGACACGTAGGATTTTCACTCTCATTTTTTCTCTCCGTCTTCTGTATTAATAATATAAGATATTCATGCGCCTTCGTCATTTCTTAGACCTTTCCAATGTATTTCTCTATCTCTATCTCTAAAATAGAGACCTCTATAATAGAGGTGCATTTTTCTCTATTTTTCTCCAATGTATTTCTCTATCTCTATCTCTAAACAAGAATATTCTATAAAAAATTCTATTTACATTTTACTATAACACCTTTTATTTATTAAAAGTTGCAAATTAACCCAATTAAGTTTAATTTTCGCAAAATCTTTATAAAATTATTATATTATTTAAGTGTACAAAAAAACTATCATGGAATGAATAAAAATATTTACATAAGTTTATATGTCTTTTTATAAAACTTTATATAATTTATTTTTTGTAAATAATAATATAAATTTTTGAGTTCATATTTATAACTTGTTTTTAATTATAAATATAAAATTTAAATGATTATTTTGAAAATTTAAAACATTTTTGTATTTAAAACATAAAAGAAAATTATTTTTTTATATATATTTTTTTTGTTATAAGGGCATTCAATTATAAAAGCAGTAAATAAAAAGGTTACAGCCCACAGACAATGTTTTTGAGCAATGCCCAATTAAAAAACAACTAAACACACATTAGTCAAGGAACCATTTTTGAACCAGTTTAAAAGAAGGCATAATTAATGTCTCTCTATTTTCCCGATGGGGAGTTAATGAACCCGAAGAGAAGTAGCTGGTACTGCATTCATGGATCTTTAAAAGTCTATCCACTGCTGGAACATTAAGGATGTTAGTGATGGGTTTGTGTCCCTAAACGAAGCAATTCTATTTTTGATTGTAGATGAGATTGCATTGAAAACAGAGTCTGCCGATCGAAAAGCCTGCCGGTGACGCCTTGTGTTTCTCTCTGTCCAAACCGAGTATATATCACACTGCGAAGAAAAAATTGTCAAGATTCTTTGTGGCTTTGGACAGGATAGTGATTGCATGCAGTTCAAAGTGGTGTTCCAATCCGATGAAGGTGTAAATCTACAACGACGCGCAATCTTTTCCCATATAGACCAAGAGTATGAGCAGACGAAAAACAAGTGGTCACGACTATCTATTCCCCGGTTACAGAATGAGCATCTAAGCTCCACCGCGAGTCCCCAACCGTGGATTCTCTCTGCCGTCGGGCATCTATTTAGAACAAAGAGCCAAGTTAGAAAGTTGTGTTTAGGGATATCTCTCGTACACCAAACTGCTTTTGCCCATGGAACTATCGGAGAGTGGGGCTTTAGACGATTGTAAATTTCTCCCGTTGAATAAGAAGTCGTGACTTTATCCGCGACCTGCCATTCAATGTAATCAGTTCCCTCAGTTAGTACTAAGGTAGAAATATGAGCCCACAGTCCAACTTGAGCCTCTGATCTTGCAGGAGGTAAAATCCAATGTCCTTCTTCCCAAAGATCTCTAAGTGTAGCTCGGTTTGGAATCCTTAATCCCATAGTGTTTGTTCCTTGCAATAGGTCTTTTACTTTCCCCAAAGAGCACCAGTTGTCTGTCCAGAATCTTGTCGTACGTCCATCTTGCACTCTTACTTTGATCCACGAAAACACAACATCTCGGATATTTATAAGTTTTTTGGTAAGCCAAGAGTGACTCTGTTTTGTCTCAATTGACCAAAAGTTGTTGACAGAACCTGAAAGGATATTTTTGACCCACCAAGCAACCCAAATGGAACCTGATCTAAAGAAGAGTATCCACACCAGCTTTAGTAGACAAGCTTTGTTCCAGAAAATAAGATTCCTCACACCTAGACCTCCTTCTTCCTTTGAATTAGTTATCGTATCCCACGCCACTCTTGCGTTGTAGCTTCCTTCTGAACTTCCTTTCCAAAGACAAGCATTGCACAGAGTTGTAATGCATTTGATTATTGCTTTTGGTAGGACAAAAGCAGCACACCAGAAGTTTGAGATACCAGCCACGACCGTGTTTATTAGCAATAATCTTCCAGCAAAAGAAAGGGACTTAGCTGACCATGAGTTGATCTTCCCTTTTACATGAAGTAGCAAAGGCTGGCAGTTTGCAAATGAGAGCTTCTTAGTGGTTAGTGGGACTCCCAAATATCTTATGGGCAGCTCACCATGGAACAAGCCAGAGATAGATTTTATTTCATTAATCTCTTGTATGGATAAACCACAAGTATAAAAACTTGTCTTAGAGATGCTCGCTGCTAATCCTGATTGTCTTTCAAACAGTTTCAGGACCTCAAGGATACTTTCCACAGACCGGACTGAACCATCTGTAAAGATTAGTAGATCATCAGCAAAACATAAATGGGTAAGCCTTGAATCCTTACAATTGTGATGATAGTTGAACTTTCCCTCCCTAGCACCTTTATCCAATAGCAAAGAAAGCCACTTCATAGCAATAACAAAAAAGTTATTGTTTAGCAATAGCAAAGAAAGCCAGTTTTTTGATATATTTTAGTTATAGTTTATATAGAAAAGATAAAATATAGGATTACTATGCAAATAAAAAAGTTTGCCTCTATTATACAGGAAAATATAGCATTCCTCTATATATAGAGAAAAATATAGCAATCTCTATTTTAGAGGAGAAAATAGAGATGGGTTGAAGTAAATATTGCTCTATAATAGAGATTAAAGACAAATATAGAGTGGGTTGGAGATCCTCTCAGTCAATGGCGGTGATAATAAGGGTAATATCGTAATTACGTCTTTTTCTCTAAGGTTAGGTTCGTGAATCACTATATAAATCCTGACAAAATCGTCTGTTCCTCAAAATATTCGCTTTCATAGATATTTCCACAAGTGGCAGCAACGTATTAGCCGAAATACACGTGTCGCAATCCTAGTGCACCTTAGTGTTCAATTAAAAAAGCTGGAGTTTGTTAATTATGGCGTCACGAGTAATTAAGAAGCCGATGAGCAAAAATATAATAATAAACCAAGAGAGGGAAGGCATAGCTTTTCTTCTATTTTAACTTTATAGAAAATATCTACAAATTTTATCTTGATGCGTCTTCTCAATAGATTCTCAGGCGACGGCGGCGAAGAAGTACGATGGCCGGAGACAACAGCTCGGAATCTAGTATCTACCAGGTTCTGGTGGAGTGGTGCCAGAGGATGGAGACGAGTCAAGCGAGGCTAAGAGAAGACGTCGACGATCTATTGCTCCAGGAAGGGAGACGAATCGGAATCGAAGAGGCGGCGGAGACGCCAGAATCGGAGGCGGAGGATCCGTGGGATAGTCCGTCGGATACTTGGGAGAGAGCAGTGTCTGGATTCTACTTCTCCGATAGCGCGTATCGGACCTTGATGGATTCGATGGGGCATGCGATTCACGTGACTTCCGCTTCCTCTGGAGAGATTACATTCTGGTGAGCTTGATTTACAGATTCATCAATGGTGCTTTTAGATGAATTTGGTCAAAATTTGACTTGGTTCCTTTGAATTTGTGTGTTCTGTGATGTGCTCTCTCTGGTGATTCTATAGTAGATTTTGTAGAAATGCTTATGGTTTTTGTAGATTTTGTAACAAGGATATAGTGGAATATATACTATTGTGTCTTCTTTAGTGAAAGAGATTGATTTGTATTTTTTTTTTAATTTAGGAGTCGTTCTGCTGAGAATCTATACCATTGGTATGCTGAGGAAGTCGTTGGCTACAGAACTATAGATGTGCTTGTAACCGAAGAATATCGTAATTGCCTTACGAGCATCAGGAACAGGGTTTGTCGCGGTGAGGCTTGGACTGGTCAGTTTCCGTTTCAGAAGAAGACAGGCGAGATGTTCATGGCGTTGGTGACTAAAAGCCCTGTGTACGAAGGCGGAGAGCTCGTTGGCGTTGTGACGGTATCGAGCGACGCTACGCTTTTCAATAGGATGCATCCGCTGAGTAACGAGCATCAGCAACAAGCGCATAGTAGTAGACATGTATCGAACTTGAGAAAGCACCAGTGGCATCTCCCGAGGCCTCAGATCGCTGCAGGACCACATGTTCCTGTTATACCACATATTTCATCAACTGTTTCAAACTTGGTAATTCTCATGTTCTGATTCCCCCCAAAGTTTTTTTGTTGGATTTGTGTGGAAGATGAATGATTGTTTTGTTTCGCTGTTTTCTGCAAAAACTAAGAAGGCGTCGAAGATTCTACCACAGAGAAACGGAGATGAGTCCTTCAATGGAAATCATAATTTTAGAAGCAGAGATGAAAATGTTCCGATTGTTGCCTCCACAACTTTCGAAAAGTATGGCTCTTTGGTAAGTCTTTGTTGTCTACTTAAACAAGACTTTGGTCTTCTCATTGATAGATTTACTAGAAGAGTTGACGTTATCCGCTACTAATATAGGCTGATAAGTTTTTGGGGAAGCTGCAAAAGAAGTTTACTAGCAGCCAAGGAAATGAAGATAATGAGCCTATCTTAGAAAGTGGAATAAATAAGATGGCTGGTGGTAGTGGATCTGTTTCTAAGGCTTCTTCGAATGCATTTAGCTGCACGACTTTCAGAGACAATGGTAATGGAAAGCTGAAAATGGCTGAAAATAGATTCTCAGATGTCTACGAGAGTGGAGCTCGAGGTTTGAGTGAAGAGAGACATATACTATCACCTCCTAGAAACCGGTTTCAGTTTATTGGAGATCTGAGTCAAAGGAAACCACCCAAAAGACCAGAGACTGGTTTGGTTTTGGGCAGGGGAACCAGAATGTCTGACTTAAATGGTGAGATAGAAGACGCTTGGACTGCTCGCCCTAATGAAGATCTCTTTCCAGGTCTTCAAGTCAGCGTTGGTAGACAAGAAAGTCCATCGCGCAGAACGAATAATGGGGTAGTCACGGATTCTTCCTGTGAGATACGATGGGAAGATCTACAACTCGGGGAAGAAGTTGGAAGAGGTACATACGGTTTACCAAAGTCATACACTCATTTTCACTTCTTAGATATGCAGATTCAGTACAGTTTGGTATTTAAGTGTTTATAATGTTTGCTCACAGGTTCATTTGCTGCCGTTCATAGAGGAGTTTGGAATGGATCGGTAAGACTTACCTAAATGAAAGATATTTCAAAGATGGTTCTTGTATCAGTGCACATAATAACTAACTAGTTCAATTTATTTGAGGCCAGGATGTTGCTATTAAGGTTTACTTCGAGGGTGATCAAAACGCGATGACTTTGATGGAGTGCAAAAAAGAGGTATGTATATATATATATATATATTTTATGCTGTACAAGTGTTTTGAAGAAAATCATATGTGAGTGACAAAATAAAACAGTTGGGATCATTATCTTCAGATTAACATTATGAAGAAACTGAGACATCCGAATGTGCTGTTATTCATGGGAGCAGTTTGTTCGGAAGAAAAATCTGCCATAGTCATGGAGTATCTTCCCAGGTGAGATTATTGACCTCTGGAAGTAGCGTTGCTCATTATTATGTAATGCATCACATTATGCTACACAGATCAATACACTATGCTAATATACAATTCTCTGGTTTTGATTATTAGAGGGAGTCTCTTTAAAATACTTCATAGTTCGAATCAGCCATTGGACAAGAAACGTCGTTTAAAGATTGCCCTTGATGTTGTAAGACTCTCATCTTCCGTTAACCTCCTTCGCATAAAAACATGTTAAAAGGACGAGCTAATCTGGGTTCTCCGTTGTTGTTGCAGGCTAGAGGAATGAATTATTTACACCGCAGAAATCCGCCAATAGTACATAGAGACTTGAAATCATCCAATCTTCTAGTCGACAGAAACTGGAATGTAAAGGTACTACAACAAAGATGTAATAAATTGTAAAATTAGTTTATATCATCTTTTTAACTTACAATTTCGTTTGTTGCCTAGGTTGGAGACTTTGGGTTATCAAAGTGGAAGAACGCAACTTTCTTAAGCACTCGATCCGGGAAAGGAACAGTAAGCCCCTCTCTGATTCTACTAATCCACCAAAACATTCTTAGATTATTCATACTTTTTCTTCTATGTACAGCCGCAGTGGATGGCCCCTGAAGTTCTAAGGAGTGAACCTTCGAATGAGAAGTAAGCCGAGATAATACGAAGTCTTCTTTACTCTGTTTCACGTGACACATTTACTCAATAACTTGGAGCATAATTTTGGGATATAAACTCAATGCTTTTGTTATATAATAGGTGTGATGTGTTCAGCTTCGGAGTTATATTATGGGAGCTAATGACTACTTTAATACCATGGGACCGGTTAAACTCTATCCAGGTACCTCTCAGATTATGTCCTTATGAGAGTATCAACTTAACCATAAGCTTGTAGTAAAATCTAATAAACTTTTAATTAGGTGGTTGGAGTTGTCGGGTTCATGGACCGACGGTTAGACTTACCAGAGGGATTAAACCCTCGGGTCGCGTCTATAATCCAAGATTGTTGGCAAACGTAAGACAGACTTTAAACATATACCATCAAAACATTGTAGCCTTGTAAGTTGTGTTTTGTCCTGCTAAGTAATTGTTAATGAAATGTTGGGACAGTGATCCATCGAAGCGACCGTCGTTTGAGGAAATAATTAGCCGGATGATGAGCTTGTTCCGCAAAGCTGGTTCGGCTGCACAAGAAGACGAAGATTGATAAGGTCAAAATGGTTCATGGTTAAAGTGACCGTGAACTAAAAGAAAGTAAACTAATATACAAAAGGTCTCATTGTACACTAATTATATATTTTCATCAAATTTTGGAAAAAATAAGCAGAATAGCTGAATCTAAGAAGGTCCGGTCAGAGAAAATTTTGGTTGTTCGTTTAGAAAATTTACTTTTGTTTGGGTCTTAATTCAGTTATATGAAAAATGTATACAACAATATAATTATATTTTCCAGTTCAGTTTGGTTTTGCTCAGTATAAATTTATACTAATCAGTTTACACTGTAAAATTGGTGTTCTGTAGGGACCTAAATGTAAACATAAATTATTAAAGGGTGAAAATTTTAATTACGAGAAAACTAGAGATGTGTGTCTTGTAGTGATTTGGAATGTAGTTGGGTTTAGGGAGGGAGTGAACAGTGACAAGTCCGTAGCTTCTTTTTTTTTGCCTCTTTTGCTTTTATATTCTCATACAGCTTCCCCATCACTACCATAATATGTAGCTTCACAGTACCTATTGTAAGAAGCCAAGCCACAAGCATAAAAAACACTATTTTCAATGAACATTTTTAATGCATGCATAGTTTCCTCAATTCGGCATCTCGAAATAGAGTGCACGTTCTGCATATTACATAATTAAATAAAAGCCGAAGTATACGTTGGGTGTAGTTAATCTATCATCATGTATTTGTGTATGCATGTGCGTGAAAGAGTGAAAAAAAGAGAGTATTGGAAAGGAAGAAATTTTGGGGGGATGGAGAGTTTTGTCTGCCTGTCTGGTTAACTCACAACAAATCACATCGATCTACATTTGTTGTTATATTTTACAGTTTTGTAACACATGCTTGTGTCCTCTAGATAACTAAACTCTTGAACACTTTTTTTTTTTTCCAATTATGTAACATTTCGGTTCGTGAGTAAATAATTGTAGTTTAGTTATTTTTAAGTAAGATTTGTTATGGTATAGTCCAAGTTAGGGACCAAGTTTCTCAAATATAGAATTTTAAAATTATTTTGTTGGACTAAATAGTGATACGATTTAGATTAGTTATAAAATTTTGTGAGTGGGCTAATTAATGTTTTCGCTAACCTAGGACTTCGATTTTTAACCTTTTTCTTTGATAAAAATGTAAATATAATTGAAAATGAAGTATTTTTTTGTATTACTTTTACGTATTGATTGAGGATTTTCTTTTATATAATCTCATTTTATTATGGGAAACCTACTAAACAAATTTGGATGCTTCGTGTTAGTCATAATCGTCGTTAATTGTTTTCTGCTTCAACTATATGATTGATCAACTTTCATCTCATACATACAATATCCATAATTTTGAAAATTGTTAAAATCTCTTAGAAAAGACTAAAATTACTTGCCAACATATGTTTTTTTTTAGAGATAACATTAATTCGGCTGAAATTTTTGACTATAATTAAATCAGAGAGACAGACAGAATGGGAAGAGACACGTAAGTACAGAGTTCATATAGTTGACCAAAGTCAAGAACTACCGTCCACTCGCAGTCCACATAACACGTGGCGTAATCGCAACGGTCTTATAATCTGATGACTCTTCAGACTCTATGAGTCTCTGTCAGGTCATTTTCTTACATGCATGAGCCATACCGAAGATTCCAGTTAATTAATTTTTGGACTTTTTTTTTGCTTTTTTCTTGTTCATTTCTTTTTTACGGTTAGACATTTGGAACTAAAGTTAAGTTTGGTGTTTGACAAAAAAAAAAGAAGTTAAGTTTGGTTAATTAGCTTGTATTTACTATTTAGTTAGAATGTTTCAAAATTTTGGTTCTTATTGGTTATATATATATAGCCCAAGAGGCCAAGGCGTTTAACCTATGTTTGCTAAAACTTACTTCACAATATAATCTCTATTCCTAAATCATTCATACTGGTCCACTATATATCTTGTAGTTTTAAGCATAAATACATCATCTTAACAAAAATATATTACAACATGCATGATACGTGCAATAGAGTATATTTATATATCAAATATATTTACGCCACTAAAATTACATATTTCTAGTTTAAAAGATTAACAATATCCACACAAAGATCAAGAAATTATAAGATTCAAATATTTTCATTGTGATTTTAATCATTTTTTTTTTGTTGTCACAAAATTCAGATTCTTGTAGATATTTATTTTGTATCGCAGTGGCCATGTAAATTTTGTCAAATTGTATAAGTAGTTTTCATTCGGACAACAACAAATTTAAGGAATAGTATTGCAGCGAAAAGAACCAGACACAAAACATAACAACATACGTGTTATACACTATTAGCTACAGTCCGAAAATTTAACATCCATACAAAAATCCGAAAACAAACGTTTTTAAATGCCTAAAAGACAAAACAGAAACGAAAAACAAAACAAAAAAAAATTAACAAAACGTATTGTATACAGACTTTTGCCTCAAACAAAATTTCACTATCTATTACACAAAACGACGGTGCAACGGATGGCGCGATCCCGTTTTAAGATACGTATACAATAACGTGATTATGAAATGGTATTAACAGCCGTTGGATTATTGTGAGTAGGTCCTACTAAAGTGACGTTGTTAGTAATGGGTATGTTTCGGATTATAGTGTGGTCCATCTCTTATACTATTATATAAAAAAAAATTAAATTAAATAAATTAAAAAAGTATTGACGCTTTTTGTCATCTCTCTGTTCTTTGGAGTCACCTTTAATATTTCTCAGATTCACATGACAAAAATATTTAGTAGAATCTTACTTTTAGATTTGGTTACAAATGTCTTTTAGTCTATTAATCTCATGATATTACAATAACACTATATTTTTTTATGTGTTAACCAAGTGAGAATCATATAATCTTAAAATAAATTATTCACTGTTATTAAGCGAAATCATTATCACATGACACACTCTTAATAAAATAAATAATTACATAACTAAATTTCGCGGGGGAAAAGAAGAAGAGTGTGAGAGAGTATCGAACACGCGCGAGTAAGGAGAGCGATTCTAACATAAACTCTGTTTTCTAATACATAGCTGCAACTACTTAAACTCTTACAAAAGCTCTCACTGACTTTTGTCTCTCTTCCTCTCTCTCTCTCTCTACATGCGAGCAAGATTCAGGGGAGAAGAAACGCAGTCGTTTCAATTGTAATGGGAAAAGCTTCACGGTGGTTTAGGATCTTATTCGGGTTCAAAAAACCCGACCCGGCTTATCCGGATCCATCTCTCGAGACGCCTTCTCGCTCTTACCCGAAACGTCGTTGGAGTTTCGTTAAATCCAAACGCGAAAACGGAACTTCACCGCTTAATCATCCTCTTCCCTTTTCTACGCCTCCGCCGCAAACGTATCACCAATCGTCTCCGTCGTCACGCGGACGGCGTCGGAGACAGAAGCTGGTTTGGGAGGATGAAGGAGGAGATGATGAGGATAGACACGCGGTTGCGGTTGCCGCCGCGACTGCTGCGGTTGCTGAGGCCGCCGTCGCTGCCGCTCATGCGGCAGCTGCGGTTGTCAGACTAACGAGCACGAGTGGGAGGTTGAACCGTAGTCCCGTCGCGGCGCATTTTAGCGATGGGTTTGATGACGTGGCAGCGCATGTTAGCGTGTACGATGGACACAAACATTGTTGCCGAGACAGTCGTGAAGATCTTGCGGTCGTTAAGATACAATCTATATTTCGTGGTTATTTGGTAATTAATTCTTTTATCTTTTAATTGTTTTGCTTTATATTTTGTTTTGACTCTTTGTGAAATTATTTTACAAAGTTAAAATAATATTTTAAAAATTACTCCATTTTATTTGTGACAGATTTTGTTATATATATTAATATTGTTGATTAGGGAGTAGGAAAATATAAAAAATGGTTATAGATTTTATTAAAAAAGTCACGGGATTAACATCGAGATAACATTTTTCGATGTCGTAAACCTTCTTCTGCTGCTTCCTCTTCCCTAGAGAAGAGTGATTAGACACGAAACCTTCTATATTCTCATTTAATTTTTAATTAATTTATCATATAGCACTTCAATATTCTGTGTATAATAAAGTATTTTGTTTTGGGAATACCCCCAAAAAATTGTTGTACTTGCTTATCTTATTTTCTCTGGTTTTTAATATACTATTAACAGATTTCTTTAACTGATTCCGGTTAGAACAATGTTAGGGTTAATTTATTCATGTAAATAGAAAATATGTTTATAATTTATAGGCGATAATCATTACTAAACTATCATTAATATTCAATGTAACGAAAGTATTCTACGTGTAGAAATAGGTCCACTTTATACCAAATTTGTATTTTTATTCTATTGGTTAGTGAATGTATTTTTTTTTTGTTACTGGACCACTGAAATTACATGAAGATGGTGGCTGCTATAAGTAGTCTATATTTTCAGTTCAATATACACACTAGACGTAGTTATTTACTCAATATATACATGTATGTTATTGTTTCGATGCATGCCTATACAACTTTATATAGCTTATGGCGAATCTTATGTTAAATTTTTAATTTAAAGTTTAAAGACAGTAGTGTATAGTGTGCAAGACAATTCACACTTAAATCAAATGTGTACTCATTGACAGAAAAAAAAGTCGCATTGTTCATTAATAGTCGATTCATCTTTCCTCTTATAGAGTGTGACCATACATGTAAATGTCATATCCATTTAATTTTGCTGAATTCTTTGTAAATATTTGAAAAACTTGCTTTTTCCCCCTTACTTTTGGCGCCAACCTCTATCAAAAGTTACACTTTTTTAAAAAAATTCAATATTCATGCTTTTGTGGTCCTATCCATAACATTTACAAAGCTTGAGCTCAAGATATATATTTTAAGGTTTGGTATTAGAATAACCTCTTTCATTATGGAGTTTCCTCTTAAGTTTAAACTATATTTTTTTGATTATTTGATTGATGTTAATGAAGGCAAGGAGAGCATTAAGGGCACTCAAGGGCTTGGTTAGGCTTCAAGCTATAGTTAGAGGCCATATCGAACGGAAGAGAATGTCGGTCCACTTACGCAGGATGCACGCTTTGGTTCGAGCTCAGGCTCGTGTCCGTGCCAGTCGAGTCATTGCCACGCCTGAATCCTCTTCTCAATCCAACAACACTAAATCATCTCACTTCCAAAACCCCGTAAGCACGATTAAACCCCTTTTTTAAAGATTCTTCTCATTTGTTATCTAGAACATATGTGTTTTAGTTCAAGTTTCCTCTTTAACAACTCTGTTTATTCATAAGGGTCCACCAACACCCGAAAAACTAGAGCAATCGATTTCTTCTCGCAGCTCCAAGCTCGGGCATTCTCATCCTTTCAAGGTATCTACATGTTCAAATTCTCCTCGTTAAGTCGTGTACGGTCACATTGGTTTGAAACTAAGAGTTTGAATTAAATCACGCAGAGGAACAGTTCTAAGGCAATCAACAACAATAGACCATACACTTCTCATAGAGAAGCCTTCTCAGCGATGACCGAAGAAGAAAAGATCCTTGAAATCGACGGGAAACACTACAACTCTTATGCAAGACGCATTAGACCAGACATGTTCTACTCATCCCACATTGTTGTTGACAATGCAGGCCGGTATGGACCAGTTTACGCCGCCATGCCTTATAGCCCGTCTTCGTCACATGAAGAAACCGTAAGCCAGTTTTGCACCACAGAGAACAGTCCTCAGTTATACTCGGCTAATACTAGAAGCAAACACAGTGCTTTCACGGCTAGTTCTATAGCACCGAGTGATTGCGCCAAAAGCTGCTGCTACGCGGATCATCCAAGCTACATGGCTTGCACAGAGTCCTCTAGGGCTAAGTCCCGGTCTGCTAGTGCCCCAAAGTCGCGTCCACAGTTATATTACGAGCAGTCTTCATCGAAACGGTTCGGATTTGTCGATGTCACATATTGTGGTGATACAATGTCAGGTCCACAGAAAGGTTCTGGTCTACACACTAGTTTTATGAACAAGGCTTATCCCGGTTCAGGTAGGTTGGACCGGCTTGGGATGCCAATTGGGTATAGGTACTGAGATATGGGACCGGTTTACTCTATTTGGTTTGTGTTGTAGATCAGTGGACTAAGCTTTGCTGTTAATTTTCTTGGTTTTGTAGTTTGGAGTTAAAAGTGGATTATGAATTTGAAAAGGAAACCACATTTATAATAGAAAGAATTTGTGTAATTACAAAAGAAAAGAAGAAATGAATCTCTAACACTAAGAAAACAAAAGAAATGTCATGTCCTCTGAAATTTAACAGAGTAGCTAAGTTTATGGCACCACTTACAATATCTATTCAGGTTATCTCCTCTGAATAGTATCACCAATCCAGTAACAAACCTGCACATTGTAATATCCACCGGTTTAGTATGACTGAGACAAGGATTAAGACAGTTTCGAAGCTTACCCGGCGACAAAGACAATGGCTGCAGCTAAACAAAGCGCGAGTTGGCAAGTGTTATACTTCGGTTTAGCAATGGAATTCGGCATAAGAGAAACTCGGTTTTCCTCCCATTCGAACTGCGGATTAATCAAAAGAAGAAAACCGAGCAGAAACCCGCCAAGGAAACCTCCGATATGAGCAAAGTTATCGACAGGAGGGAGTGTCCCTAACGCTAAGTTCGCACCAACAATCACCAAAAGTATAACTAAAGCCACACCCTACAAATGATCATAAACACACTAAATCATTGAACTCGCGCCTTCTTATGTTGAAACGCAAAAAGAATCTTAACCTTGTTATCGTAAGTAGTCCAATTAATTAACAGTTCCGACAACATTGCTCCCAAGAGGCCAAACAAAGCGCTCGAGGCGCCAACGGATATAGCGTTCTGAACAAACAAGCAAGTTAACACGCTACCGCAGAAGCCCGACACAAGATAGATAGTCCCTACTCTAACAAAACCAAACTGCTGCTCGAGGCGAACACCGATGAATGCGACGCAGAACATGTTAGCTAGCAGATGGACGACTCCGGCGTGTAGCCACATACATGTTAATAGTCTCCATCCTTGACCCTTGTAAACTATTTTCACCCATGACAATGCTCCCATTTTCTCTAATCTAAAACAAATCCAAATATACATTAAACTCATTATAAACCAAACACACCTTAGGCTTTCAACATAACTCAACAATGTTGACTCAAAATCGACAATGTGTTGGAGGGAAGAGGACTCACGTAGAGGAAGATGGACCGAGAAGATGATTCTTTTTGAAAGATTCGAAGGAGAAACGTCCGAGGAACTTCGCGAGACAACGACCGCTCCCGCGAGGGCAATCGTTGGCGTACATCACTGAGACGAAAACGACGGCGTTTGCGACCACTACCATCGGAATGCACCACGGCTTCCGTTGTGCATTCGAGGTCGCATTGCCGCCGTTACCGTCTACTCTAGGATCTTCCTCGGCCGAGGAATGTGCCATCTCTTTCTTTAGTTTAGCTATAAGCTTTGATCTAATTAGAATCTCATGTGAATTTTGATTGTCTTTTTCTTTGGAAACATTTTGGTTTGAGATACAATAAGTCAATAACGACTAATTCCACAAAGATTGAGAGAAACATGTTATTGTGAACAGAGAGATATTTGCTGGCAATGTAAAGTCAAAAAAGGCTAAAACAATGTTTTTATTTTTTTGTGGTAAAAGTGGCTAAAACAATGTTTCGTCGTTAGTTAGTGGTTTTCTAATTTCAACCATGTGGCCATCACATCCTTGCATGGTCCTATTTACGGCTGCTTTGCTAGCTTCCCCTTGTTGAGAACTGGTGAGACCCATGTCCAACTCCTAATTAATATGATATTGTCCGCTTTGGGCTTATGTCTCAAACCCTCACGGTTTTTTTCTTATTGGGCTCCTTCCCAAAAGCGCTCATATTAATTGGGGTTGGACTCTACTTATATATTAGACATTACTCGTCTAAACTTCCAATGTGGGATTTAGTTTGTTATCCCAACATTCTCCCCCTCAAACTAAGGACCACATATCCTTAGCTTCTCCTCTCGAAACTTGGCACATATCTCGTACCGTCTTAATCTTGAGGTAATCTAGAGGGTTTTTCCCACATCGAACCACCCAACTTCTCTAGGTCCGTTTCTTTAACCTAGGCTCTGATACCATGTTGAGAACTGGTGAGACCCATGTCCAATTCCTAATTAATATGATATTGTCCGCTTTGGGCTTATGTCTCAAACCCTCACGGTTTTTCTTATTGGGCTCCTTCCCAAAAGGCCTCATATTAATTGGGGTTGGACTCTCCTTATATATTAGACATTACTCGTCTAAACTTCCAATGTGGGACTTAGTTTGTTATCCCAACATTCTCCCCCTCAAACTAAGGACCACATATCCTTAGCTTCTCCTCTCGAAACTTGGCACATATCTCGTATCGTCTTAATCTTGAGGTAATCTAGAGGGTTCTTCCCACATCGAACCACCCAACTTCTCTAGGTCCGTTTCTTTAACCTAGGCTCTGATACCATGTTGAGAACTGGTGAGACCCATGTCCAACTCCTAATTAATATGATATTGTCCGCTTTGGGCTTATGTCTCAAACCCTCACGGTTTTTCTTATTGGGCTCCTTCCCAAAAGGCCTCATATTAATTGGGGTTGGACTCTCCTTATATATTAGACATTACTCGTCTAAACTTCCGATGTGGGACTTAGTTTGTTATCCCAACACCCCTTAGGATTGGGTACGAGACACTCGCATCTCTACGACAAAAATAATATCAACTTAATATATGTGTTTGTATTCTAGTGATTTTTTTTATGGATGAATTTGCTGTTTGGACCATTTTTACAAATATATCTAAATTTTGGACAATTTACTATTTATTATTGCTAAATAGGTCTGTGGGACCGGGCCATAGAAATAGTGGGTTGTGTAATGGTTAGTGTGTGAGATTGAAAAAAAGTTCTTGGAATAAAAAGACCAAAAAGGACTTGTAAAATTTGGAGAATGTGTGATTGTATATATATGTTTCTATATTTTCGAATAGATATATGAATGTATGTATAATTGCATTTAATGACATTTAATGCACGGTTTCCGGAAAAAAAAATATTTATCTTTTCTCTCTGACATTTTTTTTTTCTTTTTCATTTATTTCTCTCTCCTCCCACCACCATTATCCTTTCTTTTCCTTTTTGTTTTAAGCTTTTTATCTTCTCTTATTTTTCTCTATTCTTTGAAACTTGCTAGTTAAATCGAAGAATTGTAAATTTAGAAATTACACAATTGAATATTATTTGTATTTAAAAGTAAATTGTACACTGGACATCATAAATCATGTCTATCATGGTCAAATTATAAATTCAAATTATTCGTTAAACCGTACAACGGATATTATTCATATGTTTATTGGATTCTATGGTAAAATTATAAACTCAGATTATTCGTTAAACCGTACAACGAATGTTACTCATATGTCCACTGGGTTATATAGTCAAATTATAATATCAGATTATCCGTTAAATCATACAGTGGATATTATTCATATGTGCACTAGATTATATAGTCAAATTATAAACTCATATTATCCGCTAAAATGTACAACAAGTGGATACTGGATAGTATGATTGTGCAACTGATTTGTACACCTCTGTACGGTGAATACTAACATATAGTGGATATTAAGCAACTGATTTATATAATTATGTACAGTGGATAATGATATGTACAACTCTGTACGGTGGATAATGAATATAATTATGTACAACCGATGATTTAATTATCCGCACTGATTTATCTTTGCATTATCCCTTAAAAATAAAAATAAAGAAAGAGAAAAAAAGACTCAAGAATGAAAATAAGAAACAAAAGAGAAAAGAGAAAGAACAAAAAAATTCAAGGGTGAAGAAAGAAAAAAAAGAGAAATGAAGAGAAAAAGAAAAAGGGAATAGAGAAAGAAAGATAAATAGAGAGAAAATGAAGAAAATAAAAATAACATGAGTAATAAAAGAGAAAAAGGACAAGAAAGAAAATGAAAGAAAGAAAAAAAAGGTGGAATAAAAGTCAAAGATGTGCATTTAATGTTGACAGCTTTGAAAAAATGTGAATATATAATAAATATATATATATATATATATTTGATGAGTTAGGTAAAATAGAGAAAGAGAATGAGAGATACAAAAGAGAAAAAAGAAGAAAAAATATATGTATATGTACATATGTATGTTCGAATGAGTGAGAGTGCGTATTTATATTTTTTTTTCTTTCTCTTTTTTCTTTTCACTTTTCATTAATTACCTATTGTACTTTTTTATTTTTCTAACTTTTTTTTCTTTTTCCATCTTACTTTGTTTTTGTGTACAAATGAATGTTATTTGTAATTACACTCATATTGTTCATTGGATTATATAAACAAATTGTAAATTCAGATCATCCACTAAGTTGTACACCGGATGTTATTCGCCACTAGATTGTACATGTGAGTTGTACACATAAATTCTTTAGTATATTGTACAAACAAATTATGCCCTTCAAAATGTCTATTGAATTGTATAGACAAATAGTTCACCGAATAGAACAAACAAATGTTATTTATCTGTACATATAACATGTTATTCATTAAAAATGCATAATCGGTTTGTCCATTAAATTTTATAGTCAAATAGTATAGTCACTATAGAGTCGTATTGTCCATTGTATTGTAATTGAGATGCACATATAAAATTTGACTAAAAAATTGTACACTTGGTTAGACTATTATCTTCACAAAATTAGCAAATTAAACTTATTAATAAATTTACAAACGTTCTAAAACAAAAAAAATACAAAAAAGAAAAGAGAAAAAATAGAAGGGTAAAGAAATTAAAAAAAAAGCAGAGAAATAAAGAAAGATAAATAAGAAAAAGAGAGAGAATGAAGAAAACATGAAGAAAAAAAGAAAGAGAAATGAAAACAAAAAAACTAACAATGGCAAAATCGTAATATGTAGTGATTATATACCTATTTTGGTAAATCCATAAAACGTGAATAATATTTTTTCGGCGGGTCCTACGATCCAATTAGCAATTATAAATAGTGAATGATCTAATTTTTAGTTATTTTTGAAAAAATGGTCCAATTTGACAATTATTTCTTTTTTTATATATTTCGGTATTATCATAACTTTATTTTTTTGTCAAAAAATAATCGTGCTCCTAACAATTACGACAAAAATTCAACAATATTTTTTACTTTTAGAGTATTCTGTATATAAAAAAACTCTTATATAAAGAAATATATACTATTACTAATTTAGTAATAGTTTACTATGACTTATATCTCAACTTTTTTCAACATACACCCCAACATTTTGTTATTATCTAATTAACTTTATGAATTTGACAATTCTTTGCTGCCTAAATATCTTTGAAAGAAACCAAAGTAGCTTGACCAACAATTGCATTCAACGTATAAGTCATGGTGAGATACATAATTATCTCACCACATAATTCATATCCAATAAATACAATGTTACCCTTAATCGATATTTATTCTATATAAACATCTACCAGAGAACAACCTTTCCTATAACCTTAATACACATTTCAAAAAAATGACTTATCACAAAACACTTCCTATAGTCTTCTTCTTTGCATTTGTGACACTATACTTAGTGCTCACAACAGATGCAGCTACATTCACAGTGAGAAACAATTGTCCATATGTTGTATGGGCAGCCACATACGCACCGGGAAAGCCTGGTGGTGGAAGGCGACTAAACCGTGGCGAAACATGGAATGTTGTTGGAGATCCAGGTGTTACTCAGGCTAGGATTTGGGGTCGTACCAATTGCAATTTCGACGCCTCTGGTAGAGGTGGATGCCAGACCGGAGATTGTAATGGTCTACTTGAGTGCAAGTCCTATGGACGCGCGCCAAATACCTTGGCAGAGTATGCACTTAAACAATATATGAACCAAGATTTCATCGATATATCGGTGATTGATGGGTTTAATATCCCTATGGAGTTTAGTTCTGCTTCTGGACAATGCACCCGCAGAATTAGGTAAACTAAAATTTCGAAAGTAACATTATAAATGACTAATCATACAAATAATATCATCTAAGATATCTTTTTTAATAAAAGTTAGGGAAAAATTGCAAAAAAAAACCAAGGTTTCAACTTTTCGACAGAAAAAACCTGACAAATATTCAGGTGTAAAAAAAAACATTAACTTTTTTATTTCACATTTTAAAACCTAAGGTTTGTTTTTTTAGCAAAACGAACCCTATCCGAAAAATCGGTTAAATTTTAGCAGAGATAAACGACATATTTCACATAAAATTAAAACGGGTTTGATTTATCATCGTATATCAAAGAGAATATGAAGAAAAAACGAGAAAAAAAAAACACAAACAAAGATGATATTATTTGTCCTAAAATCCATAACTTCAGTCTTTGATAAAGTATTCAAAATCACAAAACTTTTTTTCGTTTATCTCGTTTTTTTCTTATATCCATTTTGTATACGATGGTGAAACAATCACATTTTCATTTAAGTGAAACGAATAATTTTTTCTCCGCTAAAATTTAACTGATTTTTGGCTAGGGTTTGTTTTGCTAAAAAAACAAACCTTAGGTTTTAAAATGTGAAATAAAAAAGTAAATGTTTTTTTTTACACCTGAATATTTGTCAGGTTTTTTCTGTCGAAAAGTTGAAACCCTGGATTTTTTTTGCAATTTTTCCAAAAGTTAGGGATATTGATTTACATATTCTAACAAACTTTAAGACATTTTTACACATGCTATAAAACGGATATACCAATTATACTTTTGGATACATGTAAAAGATACGAGACAATTCAGTTATCGCCAATTGATTTTGAATTGAAAGTTATGATCATATTATTTTGTTTTGTGAATCAACTATTTGCATAAATGTTTGGTGTGTAATATATATATTTACATTTTTTAGGTGTACGGGAGATATTATAGGACAATGTCCAGCGCAACTAAGAATGGACGGTGCTTGTAACGGACCGTGTCCGGTTTTGAAGACAGAGGAACATTGTTGCAACTCAGGTAACTGTGGACCGACACCGCTCTCGAGGTTTTTCAAGGAACGTTGTCCTGATGCTTATAGTTATCCTAAGGATGATCCCACAAGTCTCTTCACTTGCAATTCCGGAACCAACTACAATGTCATTTTCTGTCCTTGAATTTAAACAAAGACTGTAATATCATAGTAGCAAACAAAAAGCCAATAATAATCTACGAGTTGCTTTTGAATAAAATCCAAGTTGATGTAACTGATATGTTTCATCTGGCTTATTATTACAAGAAAATTTGAACTACTTTTATATAATAAAGATCTCACATTTGAATAGTTTTAGTATTGGTTTTCTAGAGAGTGGACTAATTATTGGTCCAATTTTGGGAAGTATCTTGGGATGTGACTTGTGAGTGTCTATATAAAGCATAAGTACATAACATATATAATATTCGAATATCCATAATAATTTTCCTGTATTTTGTACTAGTACTTTTAGAAAGCGTAAACATTTTTTATGTATACATACGTAAATAGTGTCAAAATATGTTTTCATATTAGAAATTGAGATATTTCTACACTACTATATATATATATATATATATAAGGTAAATGTAATGCGACACTCTCATATAAAAGTATCAACATCCCACCAAAATGCTTTCCCCACATAATGTTTACTTTTCTAAAGCTGAATTATTTTACTCTAAAATAGAATAGTCCAACGTCCTTAACTTGGACGGTTTAAGATATTTTCGCAAGTCTATATTTTGGCTGCGTCCTTCAAATTTGTTTAGTTTTGACTTTTAATTTTCATCGCGTTTTCATTTTTCTACGTACTTATCTTCTTTTTTGTCATCATGCGACATGCATTTACCATCCTCACTTACGTAGCCTTATAGTGGTACGTGGTACAGTCAAATCTTTGAAAATTAATAATGTCAGAAATATAATATTTATTAATTTATTATAAATTATTAATTTAGAAAAATATTTTTATTGATTTATTGTATTTTACATAATATTAATTTATAGAGATCTTAACTTAGTCAAACATCTACCATATTTGTTTTCCTCCTAATATTTTGACCATTAAATCATTAATCACCTTCCAAATATTTTATCTTGAATAAATATTTAATACACCTGCCAAATATTAAATATTGAGTATATATTAATAAAAACATTTCTCGATTTTTCAGGTCAAGAATCCTTCAAATTTCTTAGTATATAACTTTCTCATTTTTCTCCAAAGTTAATTATGAAAATGACAATGAGAGTTTTAGCAATATGGATGATTTTATTGTGCCATGTTTTGTGTTTTAGCTTTATAATGAGCTATAACCGTGGCATCATCGAGGCATCAGAGACATTAAAACATGTTGAAGATTTTGAAATAGAGCAAGAACTTAAGCTTATCAATAAACCTGCTGTCAAAATCATCAAGGTTAAATATATTTATATTAAAGAATATTAATTAATAATTATTTTCTAATTGGTAGATTATATTCTTATTATTTATTAATTCACAGACTATACATGGTGAACGGTATGGGTGCGTGGATTTCTACAAACAACCAGGATTTGACCATCCATCCATGAACAATGTATTCTCTTAATTATAATCAATCTGCCTTTTATTTTAATATATATGCAAAAATCAAAATATTTGAAAAGGGTTTTACTTTACTTGAAAACTAGTTTTGGTTTGATACTTTGTTAATTAGTCACTATATTATCTAATACACACATATTTATCAAACTCATAGTATCATAGTATAATTTTTCTTATGTGTAGATGCGCCTCATGAGGTCATATCCAAATATATCAAAAATACAAAATGAGACACTTCATGACAACAAATTTGGTCACTTGTGGGAAAATGGCGTAGGTTGTCCTATTGGTACGGTTCCTATACGCAGAACCACCAAAGAAGATCTCTTGAGATTGAAATCTTTTGACGGCGACATTCCTAATCCTCGAGGCTCTTGGAACGATACTTTCGAACCAATGACTTCCGGCAAAAGTAGTTATCATGTAAGTATACGAATATCGTAATTATATATCGATAACTCTACGCCTATATATTACAAATTTACAATACACAAAATGGTTGTTTTCTTGATAAAGGATCATTAAAATAGTTATATCTAGCTAGAATGATTTTATATACTAATGTATATAAGCACATTATGTTTTAGCACTTTTAATTTTTGTTCAATGGTTTGTATATTCAGTTTGCAGTGATACGAACTAAAAGAAATACAAGAAGATACAACGGAGCGTCGATGACTATTAGCATACATACTCCTCCGGTTCAACCGAATCAAATCAGCTCCGCTCGAATGCTCATTCAGATGGGTTACGAGTTCGTACAAGCCGGTTGGACCGTAAGTCAATATTCATTCAATAGATTCTCTATTCTATACTTAATTTTGTGCATATTTATACCTTTTTTAGTAATGTTATATCAATCCTATCATTTATTATTTTAGGTAAGTCCGTTATTGTACGGCGACGACAAATCTCGGCTATTCGTATTTACAAACGTGAGTAAGGCCACATTCACATATACTTTCATGTTATATCATTGTCTAAAATTAATAGTTACAATAATATATATGTACTTTTATAATAAAACAGGCGGGAGGGCATGCGTGTTATCATACGAGATGCCCGACAGGAGCAGGAATGATACTTGTCCGTCACGATTTAGCTCCCGGGTTGTCTCTAACGGATACGTATTATGATATTGACATCGCCATACTCAAGGTCACACTTGCTTCTTTTTCTAGAGAAATTCCTTATAAACGTTCTTGCGATAGAGTTTACGACTATCTAATCGATCTGGTTAAGTGAATGCATGCAGGACAAAATCAACCAAAACTGGTTCTTGTACGTCGAAGGGATGCAAACCGGATTCTGGCCATCGAATCGGTTCATAATGAGCTCTGGGACGCGGGTCGAGTGGGGAGGTGAGGTGTACAGTCCTCCAACGATACCAAGTCCTCCAATGGGTAACGGTCATCTTCCGGTGGGTAACCCTAAATACGACTCCTATATGCATCTGATAACGACCGTCGACGAAAACTATGCCACGGATAAAACCGTTGAGCACAGGGAACCGTATACGGACAACGACAAACATTATAGAGTGAGCGACGCGACAGAGACTTTTTGGCGTCATTTTGGTCATCTTGTTTGTTATGGAGGCCCCGGGAAAATTTAGTTGAGACCATATATATGTTATACAACATGTTTCATCTGACCTATTAATACAAGAAATATATTTAAGCTCTTATAATAAAAACATATTTCAGTTTTTCGAATTCTATTACAACCAAAAAGATGACTCTGAGAAATTGTGTTCTTTAGACAACAATAAACACACACCCAAAAGTCCTTTTGTGTTCATGTTTCATTCTTTAGTAGAGCAGTTTCTGGAACACACACAGAATCTACGCTTTCTCCCCACTCTCGATTCTCCGCAGGTGTAAGTAACTCATATCAATTTTTAGAAAAATAAAAAAAAAATCTCTGCGCGATTGAACAGAATGTTGGGGAAACATCGATCATTTTACCTGTTCTGACAACTTCAGCGACTGCGTTCAAGAAACCAGCTTCCTTGTAGCCTCTACGCTCTAAACCATCCTGAGGAAGAAAGGAAACGAAAGAAGAAGAAGAAGCTCAATATATATATATATATCCGTAGAAAAGGTAGCTTGCAATTTTTCTAAGAGAGTGGCTTATGAATACACCTTTGCGAGTTTCAGGACATCTTCAACGACATGCTTTAACAAACCATCTCTAAAGGGCGTCTTTAAACCAGTCACTGGAACCTGTTTGCGAATGTAAGTAAAGGATTTTTTTTCATAAACTTGGGAATAAGAAAATGCAAGTTAATTAGTTGTGTGTATCGTAGTTTACTTTGTTCCTTAGCATCTCTCTTTCCGTTTGAGTCCAGTCAGCTGTGAGATCCAAGATAGCTTGGACTTGGAGTGTATCCTCATCGTATAACAAACCCACCTGAAAATTTGCAGACAAGATCAAAACCACAAGCCATATTTCTCGACATCAGAAATAATAAAGCATATATAGAAGAATGATGAGATTACCCAAAAAGCTGGTAGGACACTGATAGGTATGAGGCTGAACATCCTCCAATACTCTATCAATACCAAAAGAAGAATAAGGTCCAGGCCCAGTCTATGGATAGCAAGAAGAGTGATGGACAAGGAAATGACGAGAGCGTAACCATGGTTAGTTAACAAGAGGAGCACGTGGTCTAACGGTATCACACGAGCAGTGTGAGAGAGAGGATGTGTGTTTGTCGTTGCTTTATTATAAATAAGGACTAGTAGCTGTATGTTTAAGGTATCTTGAGAAAGGATCAAAAAGGTGGGGGAAGAGACTCATAATTCTCTTGTTGTATTTGACGTTTATTTTCTATCAGTAAGATCTGTGATTTCATTTTATTCATTGATCTTGTTTTTATATCCTACTCGTAACAAACACATAATCTTCTCCAAGGACCTCCATCAACACCTCTCATCTCCAAGTATCTCAATGTAAGAAAGGAACCGAAAGTCATTGGCTATTTAATGAACTCTTGAGAAAGATGGTAAACCTCAGGGAATATTGTTGTCAGATGGTTTTCCCAATCATTATAAGAGCAACGTTAGAGCATGTGCATTGGTGTTTTTTAAAGAGATCTTAGCAGGTGGGACCCGTTAAATAGTTAAGATCTGGATCTTATATTTCCTATTTAAGATCCGGATCTTAACTATTTAGTGGGCCCTTTGGATACGTGGCGAACTATGATTGATGCGTTTTTAATTATTTTATTTTTGTTTTATTTTAAACTAACTGTTCATGGGTCCCAGTGAATAGTTAAGAAATTTTGAGGGTTTCTCTGTTGGACATGGTCTTATGGGTGCCTCTTAAGAAGGCTCTTATGAGTGGGTCCCACATTATTAAACAAAAACTGTCTCTTGAGCTTCTTGTCTAAGAGGTGATTTTTGTTTATTTCGCGGGCCCCACCGACACGTGGCGGCCCGCGGTAGGTCAGTTTTAATTTTTTATTTTTTTTATTTTATTTTCAAAAAAAAAAAAAAAAAAAATTAAGAATTTTTTTTGGGATTCCACCTATAAAGATGTCTAAGTTGGTAGTTCACCAGAGAGCTACATGGAAGCGCTTTCCAGCCAAATATCTAGATATGGGCAATCGGGTACCCAACCGGGTTTCGGATCCACCCAATCGGGTTTCGGGTTTTTCGGTGTAAGGCAACATGATCCCAATCGGTATATTTCAAAAAATTCGGTTCGGTTCGGACCTATTCGGGTTCGGGTCGGTTTTGTACTTCAATCAAAGATCCGATTAATACCGAATTACTCTTCGGTTATCAACGGTTCGGTTAATTTTGTAACCGAAGTACTAAAAGAACCGAATAAGTACTCGAAATAACCGAACAAATGATATTTTTCGAGTATTTTTTACCCAAAACCCGAAAAAATTACCCATTTACCCGAAAAATTACCCAAATACCCGAAAATTTTACAACATTATTAATTTTTTAAAATATATAATTTAAAAATTCAAGTGTTTGAGTATAAATAAATTTAATTTTAAGTTTTTGCAAATAAATGCATTTAATTTTAGGTAACAAATCTGAAAATTTTGGATTTAAATGTATTTATAGTTTGATATTAGATATAATCATATATAATATATGTAAAAATGTATTTAATAACGGGTACCCGTTTGGATATCGGGTTCGGTTCGGGTTTACCCGATACCCACGGATCCATGACTTTAGGATCCAGTAGGGTAATATTGTATTACCCGTACCCGACCCGAACCGGTTTTTTCGGGTCGGTTTCGGTTCGGGTTTTCGGGTTCGGGTGTTTTGCCCAGCCCTACAAATATCTTATATATATTAATTGAGGCGACACTTTTGAAAATGTGAATGAAATTTTAAAACCCAATAAAATATGAACTAAAAAGCTAATAAAATTGATAAAAGAACTTTTTTTTTGAAAAAGTCCCACATTGATAGTAAAACTACATCTTAGTTGAAACACTACATATAAATAAGTCATTTGTGTTTTGAAGAGTTAAATATGTTTAGTAAAATCAATGATATGTTCTATAATCATAATTGGTTTTAATCCACAATAGTTTAAATTTCAATTGACATTGTACCGATGTGAGAGATTAATTTATTGAAAACGAGTTAAAATTGATTAAACGGATGAAAACGAGTTAAAAACAATTTCATATTTATTTTAAATAATTAAAAATATTTATGTATATTTTTATATAATACACATATTTTATAAATTTGTAATCCGCGGTAAAAAAAAATATAGTGGATAATGATTTCGACGCTCGACACATTTAGCCGTAATATTCATATCGGCTTGAAAATATAATAATTAACAGTTGACATAACCGAAATCTCAAAAAATATAATTCAAAAAGACAAAAAGACAAAAAGAAAGGCGCCAAAAAGGTAATAAGAAATCATAAAATTGATGTGGAGTAAACTCGAGTGTGCTTTTCTTTTTTAATTTATTTCTTCTTCATACGAGATCCTTGAACACTTTTCAAAATTAAGGACTAATCCCTAAACTTTTGTTTTGACATTTAAAACCAAGACTTTCACCACAATGTAACTAGAGATGATCACACATAGTACAACATGCATCAAACATAGTAGATAAGTGTTTGTGATGATTTTAATTCCAATAATCTAATATACCGAATCCTTATTGTCTAAAAGCTAAAAACATTGACTATGTTTACAAAAGACATTTGGAAATATCATGAGTAAAAAATCAATCTTTTTAATATTTGTATAGATGGATACATAAGGTATCCAACTCGGTTTAGCGGTTTTGTTATAGGGAACATTAGTGTCAAGATTGTTCTGCTTGGAGAAGAAACAAGGACAAAAGATAACTCCAAATTTATTTTCTTACAATTCATCACACCCTGGCTTCCTACTTTTGGAATGTAATCTATGTAAATGTCACGTAAACCTATCATTATAGATATATTGTGAAAACATAAATGGTAAAATGACAATTCTCCAAAACTTTTTTTTTATTAAAACTAACAATAATGAGTATACCCTATAAATAAGTGATTTATAGTAATAAAGGTTATTAATTTCTTACCTTATAATTTCTTTTTGAGTCTACTTGAAAGTTGGAATTGAAAACCACATTAATTTTATCATCTAATTATATGTACTATTTTAATATTTATTTAGAGAGAATCCACTATATAACGACGAAGAGATCAGCAAAAACAAAATCATAAATTTGGCTATCTAGCACCGCGAGAGTCCTTGTGTGATTCCGATTGCCCCGATTTGTCGCTTTCACTACCTTTTTAGTCTATTGGCCCCATCTTTGTCCGACAACCGGTGCACATCTACTCTGGTAAGCTTTAAAGCTGCTAAACGGAGGCAAAACACAATCAATCATTTGTCTGATAGGATAAACTCAAATACGTATTTTGGTAACTAATGTAGTCAACCTTTTGTTTTAATATACACCATTTTAAGGGTAAAACTATACCAAAACAATCTCTTAAATCCGTCGTAGATTCATATTTTCTTTCGTCGAGAATGTTCTATATAACTATATTTTGATGCAATTTGAATACCGAATCCAGAAGTTTTTGTTTTCCATGTTTTATTGAATAAGATTGACTAGATGTTTTCGGGGTAATTTTGTCTTTAGATTGTCCAAAAAGAATAGTACATTACCTTTCATTTCGTAAAATAGCGCAACATAAAATGTTAACATTATGGGCTTCGGCCCAAAATCTCTCGTTTATAAAAACCGATCATACATTTTTCTTGTAGATTCATGTTTTGCAATTGTGGGTAAAGATCTCATAACTTATAAATAATAATTTTCCAACAAATGCTTTAGGAAAATGTTGAACAAAAGGATAATGTCGACGGAGCAACCTAATCAAGTGGCGATAACTAGCGATGAAGAAAGAGTTCCATTGTTGAGATCAGAAGTTGTGAAATCAAGTGCTGGAAAGATGGAGAAGAAGCGGACAAAAAGGAAGAATGAAAGTGCTAAGGATACACCGGTGAAGAAGAAAAAAGAGTTATCGAGTCCGGAGGATGTCGCAAAAGCAATCGGCAAAATGATGAAGTTTACCGGCAAGGGAGTAAAGAAGAAGTGTCATTACAAGAAGTTTGAGTTTCATGGCCAACAATATGCCCTGGTGAGTTTTGTATTCCTTAAAATTTTTAACTATTACAACAAAATTTCTAGGGTTTTTACAAAATCTCATTGAAAAATTAAATTAAATTAAAAGGATCAAGGAACAATTACAAGTTAAGAACACTATTTTAAGTTTTAATATTGTGAAATATACTAAAATGACAATAAACATAGGAAAGTTTTAATAAATACCACTTTGGGAAGATATTTTTCTAAAAACAAAACTAAGTTTTTACAGAAACATGGACTTTCTTACCCAACTTCATAAAAAATGCGTGTCTTTTTAAATTTACTAGATTATTATGACATTTGTTATCTAGTACAATATACGCGAGGTTGTAATTAGATATTTTAAATCCATGAAAAATCTGGACAATTTTTTTTTAATTAGTCAAAAGTGAAATTAAGAAGAATAGTAGCATAAATCATTGAGAAAATCCATAAATTTATTTAGTTATATGGACTCTTTTGTTTTCTATTATATGTTTTCACTTGAATTTTTCATATATTTACGTGATTATATTTTACGTATTTATCGATCTATTTTAAAAACTTTGTCAAATCACATAAATTAGAGTTTTTCAACTATTTCATTTTTGAATTAAATTTATTTTTATCTAAGTAAAATGCATTTTGCTACAATACTTTGAAATTTATAGCTAAGTCTATGTACTAACTTTATATTTTCAAATAGATAGTTAGTTTTTGACACATGAGAAAATGTATTAGTAAATGATTTTTATACCTTGTCAAAATCTTATCAACTTATCGACCCATGTTAAAAAATCGTGTTAGATATATAATAGATGAATCAAATTTTATATAATAAGATATACAGTTTTATTAAATTTATAAATAGTGATACTTAAGAAAATTGATAAAATAGTTGTTATGTTTTTATTGGTTCTATATGTACTATTCTACTACGAATGGTTACACTATCTTATTTATTTATTTATTTATTTATTTTCCTATAGGAAGATTCGGTGCTATTGGTACCGGAGGACGCAAAGCGAGAGCCCTATGCTGCCATCATAAAGGTTAAAAAAAAGAGAGAATAAGAAAAAAAAACGGATATTCATTTTTTTATTATGATCATAATAGTCTTTATATTTTTATTTTTTTAAAACAGGATATTTATGCACAAGGCAAAGAAGGCTATGTGAAGATTGACGTGCAATGGTTTTACCGTCTAGAAGACGTAGACAAAAAACATCGTCGAAACTTTGATAACAAAGATTCAAGAAACATCTTCTATAGTTTCCACCACGACAAAGAAGTGTTTGCTGAATCTGTGGTGGACGCTTGCGTCGTGCATTTCGTGCCTGAGAACAAGCAAGTCCCAAAACTTGAAGACCACGATGGCTTCATCGTGCAACGTGTTTACAATTTCGCCATCCAGAAGCTGTGCAAGTTCACTAGCAACAGCTTTAACAAGCAGCAGAAGCACGATATCGATCTTCTTGTGGCAAAGACGGTTTCAAGAATTGGCGAACTTCCTGATATTGTTAAGAAGGAGGAGAAGCCAAAGCCTAAAGAATCTGTTCGGAAATGTAATGGTTTAGAGTTAAAGAAAATCATGAAGAAGTTTGATATGTTTACGGGAGATTCGGACCGTGACAAGTGCTTACAGAAGATTCTTGGAGCGGTTAAAGGTGAGTGTCCTAATAATGAAGTTGTTCCTGTGGTGCTTGCTCTTGAAGAGGCTTTGTATGAATCTTTTGGTGAAGATTCATCAAAGTATAATGACAAGGTGGAGGTGGTAGCTACGAAACTCATGGTTAGTTTAATTCCTCTTATTTTTTACTTTTTACTTTTTACTCCTAATTAAAATATGAAATGTTGTTTGTCTTGCTATGGTGAAAACGTATGCTAACATGTTATGCTACATAGAATTGATATGAAATGCCACATCGATGCTTAATCATTGAATGTTACATTATGTTTACAACATTTAGGTACTTTGATGCTTACTTAGGCTTGTTTTTTTGGGTTAACTAAGATTTTTCGGACCTAAGCTTATTGTTTAGACATTAAACAACTTTTGATAATTCAACCACCCCAAATGTCATTCAAAAGACATATGGTAAGTTTAGATTTTTTTTTGTATTAGGAGTGATTAATTATATCTCTAATTGTTTGATTATAGGGCTCGCCAAAGCTAGCTGATCGGATTCTCATTGGCGACCTAAAACCTGAACAAATTGTTACCATGACTCCGTATGAGCTAACGGTAATGTCTATAACTATTCATATACTTTCTTCACATACTTATTGATCTTATGGTTACATTTTGTTTGCCTACAATATTCATGGTGGAACCTCAAATCAAAATATACACTAATTAAACCTGAATCTTGATGTTTGTTTATTAGCACATAAACAACATTCTTTGTTATTCAAACATGTTATAAGAAACTAAGAATATAGTTTTTTTTTTTCCTTTTGGATTCAGAGGGGCCACACTTTTGATGAAATGGTGGCTGTGATCGAATAACCAAACAATGAAGAAAGATGATCCATCCACCTTCGAATATGTCTGCCCGGTACTTTTTCTAGACGATTAAAGAAGATACTAAACTCTTGTGTTAGTGGTACCTTGATCGTTTTTGCGGTTATTGTTTATCTAAATCTCTAGAGGGACTATTTTTGCTAGAGTTTTCTTTCAAGTTATATGATGCTGATCATAACTCCTTGTCTTTTTTTCGGTCTTTGACTTCTTTTCTAAAACTTCAAAATTTTAATTTATGGTACTTTTTTAGACTTTTCAATGGTAACATGTGTTGGCTTGTTTTGAAATGAATTATGACTAAAATATTAATGGGATGATATATTTGCTTTTTATTAGATTGGCTTTGTGTTTTTTTCTTGAAAATTACATTAGCATAATTTTAGAAATATAACTCTTATTGCTTGACCCATATTTTCACAATCATAGCCGAGGCTTTCGTTCTTTTCGCATCTTGTATGGTCTCTTAGGCCAAGGATCAAACTAAAAAATGTTGTTGCATAGGTATTTTAGAGCATATCAATTGGTGGTGTTTCTTAAAGAGATCTTCGGAGGTGGGACCCATTAAATAATTAAGATCTGGATCTTATATTTCCTATTTAAGATCCGGATCTTAACTATTTAGTGAGTCCTTTGAATACGTGGCGACCTATGATTGATGCGTTTTTAATTATTATTATTTTTTTTTAAACCAACTGTTCATGGGTCCCAATGAATAGTTAAGAAATTTTGTGGTTTCTCTGTTGAAGATGGTCTAAGCCTAGTAAACAAATCTCTAAAAGCCTCCTAAAATAATGCATGTGCCGTAGAAAGAGGAGAGGCAAAATCTTAAAATGTCTTTTTGGTTTTGACAATATCTCTTATATTCACAAAAAAAAAATTAATTCCATTTTTTATTTTATAATAACAAAATTGAAAATTTACAAATTTAAACCCTAAACTAATCGAAAGTCTTATATTTGGATTTGCGAACCCAAATGATAAAATTTTAATTTTTAAACCCTAAAAGTTTTTGAAAAAATATTTTAAAATCAATTTTATAATCATATTTGGATGATTTTATCAAAAAAAAATTAAATTTGTTTTTCAATTTTTGAAATATTTTTTTTTATCAAATCCGTAAAATTAAATAAAAAATATTAGTGTTTTCAGATTTTTAAAATAATTTTCTTATGAAATATAAAATTATAAACACAAAAAAATTGAAAAATATTCACGTTAAAAAATATAACTCGAACGAGGATGGGACTATAGGTCGTGTGAGAGACGTTAGGCCCAAAGATGGCGACTTCGTCTATTGTCTTTGTTTCTTTTTCCTTGTGGACCTCTTTTGATTTATTCCTTCAAAAATTTAATATCTCTCTGCCTACGAGATTCTAAAACGTGTTCATTTGGCAGTCATAACCTAGAGTTGACTCAAAAAAATTATCCACACAAGCCAAGTCAACCAAAGAAACATTGATATAGGACAAGTTGTGTATTATTTACATTATTACCAATGGACCAAAGTTGATTTAGACAATTTACAATATCATTATGTAGTCATACATTGTGACCTATAAGAAAAAAGACATTCATCCTATGTTCTAATATATGAACCCCTCCCCAAAAATAGCAAGGATGTATTTGTTTTGTATAACACTCGATTAAATCACTAGCGAGGAGTTATAGAAGTCATTGTTGCGTCGTTAATGGAACATAGAGTCGAACTATCATTTGATGGACCTGCTTGTTCGTGCCTACTTCTTAAGAAATGTCCTGGTGGTCTAGGCATTACTAAGGGGATCGAGCTAGTAGTAAGCATTTGCAAGATGGCTAACATTGTTGGACGGTCTGCGACATCTTCTTGAACACATAATAAGCCGATATGGATGCATCTATGTATTTCTTTTCTTTGATAGTTATCTCGAAAAGACGGATCCACAAGCTCCAATGGAGACCCATTGCTCCATAACCTCCATGTCTATTAAAACATTTTTAAGACTTTAAAAGCTTTGGTAATTGTCAAGTAAAAACCATAAGAAGTTTAGAATTAGACGGTCCACACTTACGTATGTTACTAAATTGCATACACTACCATCCATCTTATAGAGGCTGCTATTCTTCCTTCCGCTTATAACCTCAAGAACTAAGACTCCGAAGCTATAGACATCTGATTTCATAGAGAATTGTCCATTTCGAAAATTCTAGCCATTCCAAAATCAGCAACTTTAGGGTTCATATCAGCGTCCAAGAGGATGTTACCCGCTTTGAGATCACGATGTATGATTGTGAGTCGTGAATCTTGATGAAGATATAGAATCCCTCTAGCAATCCCTCCAATGATCTTATACCGTCTAGTCCAGTCTAGTTGACTCTGCATTATAGTGTCTACACACCCATAGTTAAAAATGTTCAAAACACGAATTAAAAATGTTTGACTAAGCATTGGTTTAACTTACCAAAGAGGAAGTGATCAAGGCTTTTGTTAGACACAAACTCATAGACAAGTATTTTCTCTTCTTTCTCCAAGCAATATCCGAGAAGCTTGACCAAATTTCTATGTTGAAGCTTTGCTACAAGAAGGACCTCGTTCTTAAACTCTTTTTCACCTTGTCCTGATGTTTTCGAAAGTCTCTTCACCGCAACTTGTAACCCACTAGGAAGTGTCCCCTTGAAGAAAACAAAATCATCACATTATTTGAATCTCTTATATAACTAGTTAAGAAACCTCAATGAAACGGTAAAGTACCTTGTAGACTTTTCCGAAACCACCTTGACCGAGTTTGTTACATATCGAAAACTTATCTGTCGCGGCTTCAATAACCTTGAAATCAAATTGCAACGAGCCTGAAGTTGTAATATCATCCTCTTCTGCAAGATAAATGATAAAAAAAAACTTCAAGGTTTTTTAACGATTCAACTTTATAAAACTATAAGCATCACACACAAATATATTTGAAGCCTTACCATCATCCGCAGTTGCGGTATCACAAGTCTTCTTCATCCTTGCTACGCGGAAACTAAAAACACCCACAAAAAGAACAAAGACAGCGACTGGCACACAAATTTCTAATATCATCACCATGGAATTCCGGTCTTTTCCTTCCAAAGTATTAGATAAAGATAAGACATAGCACATGGTTTCCAAAATCTCGACTGTCTCAACCCGAGTCGAGTAAATAAAAGTAAAAAAAAAAATTGTATACATGTAGAGACATTTACCCGACGACAACGGAAGACCTGAAACATGAGGAAAAGTATTCACCGGCGCAAATGCAGGAGGCGAAAAAGGCGGCGATTGAGTGAGATTAGCGACCCCAGTTTCATTGTGGAAAGGGTAAATCTCGTACCTAGCGTTACAACTCGGGAAAAGAACTCTGCCACCGTCTCTGCTGAAGTTAAATTGCTTCATGGATTGTTGTAGACAGCTTAAGCAATCATTACTAGTAAGATCAGGAACACATTGAACCAATGCATAAAGTGTCAGAGACGGCCTTAAAGTCAACTTTCTAACCGCGAATTTCTTAGTAGTTGCTGTGATGTTAGCAGCTTCCACCGCTAAACTGTTCATAAGAGCAAATACCGCGTCTCTAAACCTATCTGATTGGTCACCTGGAACACCGTGGGTGTCGGTGTTCCAGGTGACTATCGTAGGTGTGGACCTTGTGATTACAATAGTATCCATGAAAATGTCCCGGTCCGCATATCCAAGCATACACTCATCATACTCAATCAACAACTCTTTCCCTCGTGGACACCGGCTCGTGACGTCTTGAGAAGCGAATACTACACAGTCGTGGCAAACTTCCAGGGAGAGATCTCCTCTGCATAGATAAATACCGAAGACCGTTTCGGTTTTACCTTTTACGAGATAATGAAATCCTATTGAGAATAAGTAAAGAGGGCTATTAGCAAGAGAGGTCAAAAGAGTTTTGACATTAGAGAGGTAAGTGAGACTTGTTGATGTTCGGATACTGCAGTTAAGGCCTGCGTATTTCGGGTCATGCGTTTGTGTAGAAGCTCTCAAGCTTGTAATGAAGAAAGCGAGAAGAAACAAAGAGTTTAAAGAAGCATAAGCAGACATTAACCTTTTCTTTCTTTTTTTCGAGATTTATGAGTACTAATTAGTTAATGAATATGAATTATGAAACTAGCCCAGCCAAGTCTAAGTCTATGCTGTTTTTCCTTATGTGAAATAATACAATATCTTCCAAGTCAAAGTCAACTCAACGAGTAAACATCAACTTTTGTTTTTCGATTAAAAGAAAAAAACAAGGAATCAACCAATTAGATTTTAGAATAATTATGTGAATGAGAAAACGATATGACAATAAAGTTATAAAAAATTAAGAAATCAATTATATTTTTGGACTTTAATTTGCAATAAGGGCGATTTGTGTTTCAAAATTAGTAATTAGGTAATTTTCTTTTCTTCTGTTTTTTTGTGACATATATATACTCATCCGCGCGTTCACACATGTTCATGAATGTTCATAAGTTTTATGTTTCAGATTTTTTCATGAATTACTTAATCAGACTATGATTGTTTTTTTTTTTTTTTTTGTTAACATTTGGGCCACAAATGACCGGGTCATTAGCCAAACCCTACACTATCGCAGACGCAGGGAATCGATCCCGGGTGGGGTGGTGCTACCTGCCTCCTGTGGACTTATGACTGCCACTAGACCAAGGCCACTTCCCAGACTATGATTGTTCACAATGTTGTTATGCATATTAATTTATGTTCATGAATATTCACACATGCTCAGATTGACAGTGTCACGATTATTGTAAAAGGAAAAACATGAATGTTTATGCGAATACTTGAATGTTCATGCGAATACTTGAATGTTCATGCGCATACTTGAATGTTCATGCGCATATTTAAATGTTCACGCGACCCGACCAAAAAGTTCAAAATTATTTTTGACTTTTCAATATAAAAAATCGTATAAACGCAAATACAAAAAAATCAACCTATTGATAAATTAAAAAATAAAATGTTACTTTACTAAATACGTTAATAAATGTAAGTTGAATCAAACAATTATAACAATACGGAAAAGAAACTCTCTCTCTCTTCTCTCCGGAAAAATCTTAGAGAGAGAGAGTTCGACTTCAGATCCGGCGAGTTCGATAGCAGATCCAACAATATCGACTCCGGATTTTTGCCTCCAACACCATTAGCTTCCATTGTAATGGTGGTTGTGGCTTTAGTTTCGGCAAAGAAAGCTTCTGTTTAGTTCCTTGGCTGCTATGCTTCTGCCATCAATGGCTTCTTCAGTATTGATGTGTGGCTCTGCTTCTGTCAACGATGGCTTCTTCAGTCATGTTGTGCGGCTTCTCTCCGGCATCGATTGACGCAGCATCGATGGGTGGTTTGTTATCGATGATCGTTTTTCCTCCCTATCCTTTTGGTTTGTTCTGTCCGACATCGAGATCTTTACTAGCTTATTCTCAAGATCTCCATTTGTTTTTGCTCAAGTGATAAACGAGATTTTACCCCGTTAAATCTAATGTCTCAATTGTAGTACTTGAGGTCAATCTGAATCAGGAGCAATTAAAAATACTAGAACTTATGAGGAATCAATCTTAGTCTAAGTGAATTAAAGAATGGTTTGTTTTGAGTTTTGTAACTAAGTAACGAGAAACGAAAACGAAATTAAAGAGTTTTAAAGATTCAAATTAAAAAGCTAAACAACCAGGTCAGGGTACTTTAACGGGTTCATCAACTTTCAGGTTTTTCGATGTCTTTTACAAAAGTACTTTAAGGTTTTGAAAACGATTTTAGATCAATCCACTCTCGTGACAGAGATCCTTTTCCTAACAAGTAAACTAAAACAATATCTTGGATAGTTTAAATTTTAGAAAACATTAAAGTTCAAATCAATTCAACCACTAAACTTATTAACACAGATCTCTCGGTTAAGCTAGGTTTAGTTCTAGGGTAATTGTTCGGGAATCCTCACGGACCTCTCAGTCGTGAAGTTTCTGGGTTCTATCAATTGATTGATCATGTCAATTAAAGCATTAAGATTGTTACACTAGATTAAAGTTTTATCAGGTTTCAAGTTCTAGACATCGATCAACCCTAGAGTTGATTCACCCTTTTTCCCCCAACCTAATTGTCTATGGGAAACTACTCACTAAACATATTGAAATTCAAAGCAATTAAATTCAAAGAAAGCATAAACATAAACAAAGACAAGAAAGTAAAGGGTTCAAGAAAATCTTATTGATGAAGATCACAAAGGTGGCCAAGGCAAACACCAAGAATTCTCCAAAGTTGCAAAGCAAAAATCTCCAAAAGAACACAACCAAAACCAACGATTGAAAAAGAGAAAAACTAAAAGATAGAATAATTGTCAAAACATAAAACAAAACCCTAATATAGTCTTGAACCATAAAATAAAGGAAAACCCATTGGTTTAGGAATTATTTTCCTAATTAAAACATGAAAACCGGATTTCCTTTTAATTTTCGCAGCCTGTATCGGTCAAGTGAAACCGATACGGACCGGTCGATATCCGTGCTTCGTCTTCGTTTCCTTCGTATCGGCCGAGTCAAGCCGATACAACAAGTCGATATAAGTGCTTCTTCCTCTTTTCCTCCGTATCGGCCACTCCAAACCGATACGAGCATGTCGATATGCATCTTCGGGTTCTTTTTCTCTTGTATCGGCCACTCCAAACCGATATGGTTGGTCGATACAAGCTTCGGCAAACTTTCTGTCTTCTATATCGGCCAACAGAAACCGATACAACATGCCGATGCAAGTGTATTTGCTTCTTTTTGGCTTAAATTCATCACTTTTGCCGTCTTTATGCTCCAAAATCTGAAATACACGAAACAAACCAAAATGCAACCTATATGACACTAAATGCAACCTAAATGAATGAATTCTAATGCATAAACTAAGGTAAAATGTGTAAAATATGCAAGTTATCATCAAGCTTCAGTGGAGAAATTAGTCGCGTTGTACCGGTGAAAATACGGCCTTGTACCACCCAATTTTGGTCGGATTTCTCCTTGACGGCTACTTGTTTTTTTTTTTAATCTAAGGTTTACTGGATTGGGTATTATGGGCCTCGTTTTTTTTGTTTCAGTTAAATGGACCTAATTTGGGCCTGTTTTTGTTTGTAACTCCAGCTATTTTATATAAATGAAAGAACCACTAGATGACAAAAAAAAAAATAATCAAACAATTATAAGTTGGCGCGTAGACTTTCTCGTGAATAAGAAAGTACCATTTTTACATCCGTACCATATAAGTAACAAATGAACGGTTAAAAGTTAAAACAGTTATCTTAGTTTTTCTTGTTCTACCTTCAAACAATATTTTGATGACATATATGGATGGACTTGCTTAAAACATAAAGGAGCCCAAAACCTCTTAAAATCTAGTTTTTGTAGAAATGTTTATTACCCAAAAGTTTTTGTGGGTTTGGAATTGGATTGGGCTCAATTCTAACGTGAATATTAAGTTAGGTTGATTTTTCTCGCGAGCAAGACAATTACAATTATGAGACCAAGTCAATAGAAAAAGCCATGCCATATATTTGTTGTCTTAAAGGATAAGAACTTTCGTGGACCAGTCATCAGTGGCCCAGATTTTGTATCCCAAGGTCCCATTTTTTTGGCATTAGGAGTTAAATACTTTTTTTGAAAATTATGGTCTAGGACTATATGCTAAAGTTCCATATTTTGGTTATGATTGCTTTATGGTTTATCAAACTGGTTTTCGGATTTTAGTTTTTTATTTATGGTATTAGATTTTGAAAGAAAAAGAAATGGAAAAGAAAAGTCCCATTAATAATAGTAAAACCAATGTAACATGGTTTTTAGTTTTTTTTATAGAAAATTGCTAAAACTCTTAAAGACTAGGATTCCCTATTTTTGAGGGAAATCACTTTTTTATAAACACATAAAACATTTTTTTGATAAGAAAATAAAAAACAATTTTTTTTAATAAACATTACAACCAATCAAAGCTTTTCTGTTTATTAACACCAGAAAACAATGTTAAGAGTTTAGAAATAATGCAGCTAAAATTTATTGTCTCCTACAAAAGCTGCTCAACTACCAACAGTGTCTTTCATAATTTCTTACATTCTAGATATTGTTTTTTTTTCTCCTTTTTTAATGGTTAAATAGCTGAACGAGTCAAGATATGGATACAAGAAGCGTTTACTTTGACCTTGACTTAACAATCTTCTGTTTCACTCTCAAGAGAAAGAACAAAAATCAAATTTGTACAAGTACTTCGAAATCTCACGAATCTTGAAGAGAAACAAGATTCGAGCTCAATTATGTCTTCTTGTACTACTCTCTTCTTCCTTTTCCTTTTCACCTTTCTCACAAGATTCAAAGCTTATGCACAAGAACAATCAAACCCTAATTACATATACCACATATGTCCAAACACGACAACTTTCACAAGAAACAGCACTTACTTCACCAATCTAAGAACCCTTTTGTCCTCTCTCTCTTCCCCCACCGCCTCTTACTCCTCCGGTTTCCAAAACGCCACCGTCGGACAAACCACCGACAGAGTCACCGGACTCTTCCTCTGCCGCGGCGACCTCTCTCCAGAAGTCTGCCGTAACTGCGTCACCTTTGCCGTCAACGACACGCTAACTCGTTGTCCGAACGAAAGCGTGGTCACACTCTATTACGATGAGTGTATGCTCAGATACTCTAACAGAAACATTCTTTCGACGCTTAACCGCGAAGGCGGAATCATATTGTCAAACACTCAGAATGTTACATCGAACCAATTAGGTTTCAGTAATTTGCTCTTGTCAACTATGAACCAAGCAGCCGCCGAGGCAGCGAATAGTTCCGAGAAATTCGACGCCAGGAATGTAAACTTCACCGCGTTTCAGAGTTTGTACGCACTTGTTCAATGCACTCCCGATCTCACGAGACAAAATTGCTTAAGCTGTCTGCAACAGAGCATTGCTCAGTTGCCTACCGAAAAAATCGGTGGAAGACTTATTTTCCCGAGTTGTAGCTCAAGATACGAACTTTACGCGTTTTACAACGAATCCGGAGTTACAACGCCTCCTCCACCACCGCCACCACCTGTTTCTACTCCTCCCGTGTCAGCTCCTTCGCGATCTGGTCAGTGCTCTGTTTCATTCCTCTGTTTTCTTTCATATTTTGTTTAGTATTTTGACATAATCTTGATTTATCATTTGTGTATTAATGTCTGATCTTTAATCAAATGGTTGTTTATGAAAAGCAGGTAAAAGTAGGAATTCAAGTGTGTTAGTAGTAGCAATTGTTGTGCCTATTATAGTGGCGGTTCTGCTTTTCGTAGCTGGTTATTGTTGCCTTGCAAAGAGGGCGAAGAAGCCTTATCACACATCATCTGCATTTGATGGTAAACATATCAAGTGATTAACAATGGTTTTAAAATTTTGATTTGTGACAATACTCAAGCTTCTAATACTTTTCATTGTGCAACAGAAGATGATATTACAACCGCAGACTCGTTGCAACTTGATTATAAATCAATTCAAACCGCAACGGATAATTTTGCAGAGAGTAATAAGATTGGTGAAGGTGGATTTGGTCAGGTTTTCAAGGTAATATTAGTTCCTTAATGTGTGTTCTTTTGGTAGTGTTTGTGTGCGCAAACACATTTGGATAACCGGTTGATGCTGCTTATAATGGTTAGGGTACGTTATTGGATGGGACCGAAGTAGCGGTGAAGAAATTGTCAAAGTCATCAGGACAAGGTGAAGTAGAGTTCAAGAACGAGGTTGTTCTTGTAGCAAAGTTACAACATAGAAGTCTAGTGAAACTTTTCGGATTTTGTCTAGAAGGAGAAGAAAGGGTACTAGTCTACGAGTATGTGCCTAACAAAAGCCTTGATTACTTCCTCTTTGGTTAGTTTAAATTTTAAATTGTATTTAGTTTCAATGATTCTCTTCCGGGATGCAATTTGTTGATGCTAACAGTAATATATGCATGTGCATAGACCCTGCAAAACAAGGTCAGCTAGATTGGTCTCGGCGATACAAGATTATAGGCGGAGTTGCTCGAGGGATTTTGTATCTTCATCAAGATTCACGACTCACAATCATACACCGTGATCTCAAAGCTAGTAACATTCTCTTGGATGCGGATATGAATCCTAAAATCGCAGATTTTGGAATGGCTAGGATCTTTGGATTGGACCAAACTCAAGAGAACACAAGCAGAATAGTTGGAACCTAGTAAGTCCTCTTAATTTCACAAAAGTTAAAAAATTTTCTGAAGATACTTTTGCTAACAAAGTTTATGTTTTGGATTTTCAGCGGTTACATGTCTCCGGAGTATGCAATGCATGGACAATACTCAATGAAGTCCGATGTTTATAGTTTCGGAGTGTTGGTTCTTGAGATTATAAGCGGCAAAAAGAATAGCAGCTTCTACCAAACAGACGGTGCACATGACTTGGTCTCATATGTAAGTTTTGAGTCAATCAAGTTCTTAAATATAAGTGACCAATGTTGACTGATTAGTTGATATTCTAGGCGTGGAAGCTTTGGAGTAATGGGACTCCGTTAGAACTCGTGGATCCGATTATTGTAGAAAGCTGCCAGAGGAATGAAGTTGTTCGATGTGTCCATATCGGTCTTTTGTGTGTACAAGAAGATCCCGAAGAGCGTCCGACCTTGTCAACCATTGTTATGATGCTCACTAGTAACACTGTGACATTACCCGTGCCTAGGCAACCGGGTCTTTTCTTCCAAAGTAGAACCGGAAAAGACCCGCTTGATTCAGACCAATCTACAACGACCAAGTCTCTTGTAGGATCTGTCGATGATACCTCGATAACCGATGTATATCCTCGCTGAAGATGAATGTGTACCCTTTATGCATGATTAGTACTTGTTTTCTTTTATATGTTTGTATTATTATAGTTGTAAACCACACACACATATTGTTAGTTAGGATATTATACTCTCATATTTGATTATAGTAAGCTATATATACAATTGGAAACTTGCTATGTTTAGTAAGTTTCTTTTGTACTGGGAGAAATAAATCAAATATAGTTTTATCATTTTGTGTTTCGCAATTTTAAGATACTAGTTTCTACCATCTTCTATCAGTTTCTCAATTTAGAATTTAAACTGCATCACACTTTTTGTTAGATCCTGTACAATTTTCACAGTTTTTTTTTCTTGTTCACTTTCTTTTGAGGCAACTCCTCCAATGCACCTTTCTTATAAAACGTAATCTTAAAAGGACAAGGCATTTGTTTTAAATTAATAGAAATAAAAATATTTATGTAAAGACCAAAAAATGTTTTGAAGTTGGTTTATTTACGAGTTTTACCTGGGTATTACCCACCCGATCCAAATACCCGATTGGATATCCGACAATTAAACCCAACCGATTTTTATACCAATTCGAAACCGAAATTTTTGGTTCTTTGTAATCAAACCAAATCGAAACCGAATTTCTCTAAATTACAACATATATTTCGATAATTTCAAATATATATGTCAAACCCTATTTCACTTTTACCTAGTTTTCCCCATCTTTCTCACCCCTCAAGAACCCTAATTCGAGTTTTTCACAAAATCGAAATCAAAATCAAACGATTAAGCTATGGTGCAAACGAGGCGAGGTAAAAGGAAAGAAAATCCTTCAGACCCAGATGATGACGATGTATTGATGGTTCACTACACAAAGAGTGTAGAAAAGGTGAAGAAGGCAAGGAAAAAGGAGAAAAAGTCGACCGAGAAGACCGCCGCTTCCGCCGCATTCGCCGCTTCCGCCGCTTCCGTCGCTTCCCCCGCTGACGTCGCTCCCGCCGTTCCCGACGCATCTCCCGCTTCCGCAAGTCCCGCCGATACGGACGATTTTGCAACCCCTCCCCTGAATGCATGCGATGTTGAAAACGACTCAGAAAAAACAATTTCTGAATCGACTAAAGAAGAAAGTGAAGAAGTAGAAGAAGAAGAAGTTGGCGAAGAAGAAGAAGAAGTTGGCGAAGAAGAAGAAGAAGTTGGCGAAGAAGAAGAAAACATTGAAAAAGGAGAAGAACAAGAGGAAGAAGAAGAACAAGAGGAAGAAGAAGAAGAGATAGAAGAAAACTCATCTGATTTTGATTCAGACGATGCAAAAGTAAGTTTGATTCATTGTTTTTTGGTATTGTGTACAACTAGGAAAACTTAGGATTATTGGGTAATTTATTTTGAAACATTGGTCTTATACTAGTAAAACTTATGATTATTGTTTAATAAATTTAATTACATTTCGTGTAATACTAGAAAAACTAAGGAATTATGGATAATAAAATTATTAACATTGTGTATAATACTAGAAAAACTACGGATTACTAGATAATAGATTGACTAAAATTTGGTGTAGTAATAGGAAAACTACGTTTTATTGTATTCAGTTTATGAAGTGGTTGAAAGTGTTTTTTATTGTCTTGCAGGAAATTGAGGCAATAAAACCATCACAAATGTTCTTTCCCCCATCTGAGTACCAGAAACAAATTAAGTTAGGGACAAGGTGTTTCATCGTAGACGCAATCAAGACGTTGAAAACGCTGGAGCCGAGTCTGTCTAACATAGAGAGGAAGTGGTTTGAGGAGCATCCCCAATTCAGGCACATTTTCCACATGAAGCCGGAGAAGAACCACAAAGTTCAGGGAATGTGGATGCTGTTAATGAGGACGGTTAAAACCAATAAGAGGAGAGAAGTGTGGTTCATCGTCAATGGTGTTCCAATCCGTTATGGATTGCGAGAACACGCATTGCTATCAGGACTTAACTGTTGCAACTATCCTCTTGACTACAAAAAGGCCGGTGGGACAAAGTTTGTGGATCGGCATTTCAAGAACGGAGAATCCATAAGGTTGGAGGACGTGAAAGAGAAACTGGTTAATATGGGACCCCATAAAGACAGATTGAAGATGGCGGTTCTATTTTTCTTATCAAGTGTTGTTTGCGCGCAAACAAAAGTAGGGAAAGGTGCGAGGAATGTATTGGAATTCTTTCAGAGAGCAGTAGATGATCTTCATTTCTGCAAAATCTTTCCGTGGGGGAGATACTCATATGAGTACATGTTGAAAGAGATCTCTCACACCATGGACCATTTTGGAGGTGTGGTGAAAGAGCATGCGTTATGGCCTCAACCAGGTTTTTGTGTCCCATTAGAGGTAAGTTAGATCATGTAAAATTATTGGTGTTTTGTAGATTAGTATTGTTGAACAATGATGTTATGAGAAAATTATTGGTGTTTTGTAGATTCTAGCATTCGAGGCGATTCCTAAACTGGCAAATGTGTTTAGAGAACCTGTTGAAGGAGCTGATGCGAATTGTCCCAGGATGTGCAAGTCCGCATTCAAAACGTCATTAATGCAGAAGAAGATCAATTGTTGGATGATATTTTGGAAGTTGATGATGATGTTGATGAGTTTGATCTAGCCATTGATAGTTGGGAAAAACGCAATAAAAAAGGTTTAACAATCTTTTTCAAAGACATGTACGATGAAGATGTTGCAGCGCGAGAAAAAGAGCAAGAACAGACAGCAGCTGTTGCAGTGGAAGTTGAGGGAGGTGAGAAAAATGTTGATGTATTGAAAACAATGAAAAAAATGATGAAAGTACTAAAGAGAGTTGAGAAGACGACTCATGAATTGGGAAACAAAGTTGATGCATTGGGTGAGAGATTGACACCATTAGAGGTGTTTGTCAATGAAGCAAGTGGTTCGAGGAAATTGAAAAAAAGAAAGAAGTGAAGAACTTTCGGTTTATGTGGTTATGCAATACTTTTGGATTTGTTTACTTTTAAGTTATTTATGAATTGTGGTACTTTCGGATTTGTGGTATTTTGTTTTTGTTGAACTTTGTTTGATTTGTGTTACTTTTGGATTTGTGTTACTTTGTTTTCTAGTACTTTATGTTTTTGTTTTGTGGTATTTTATGTTTTGTGGTACTTTTGAAAAGTTTTACACGGTTTTACGTAGTTCAACTCGGCTTTACGTACTTCAACACTTAAAAATAAACAAAGACAAAAGTTCAACACAAAACACGTAACATAACACTTAACATAAAACCCAAACCGAAAAACAAAAGTTCAACACTTCAAGTATGTGGTCCAAGTAATAAGCTTCTTGAGCTTTTCAATCTCTTCAACCAATTTTTTCACCTCACTCCTTAACTTTTCAACTTCCTCCTGAACACCAAAAACCCATGGTTGACGAAAGTGCAACCCATCGTCCTGAACGATGAACATAGTTTCACTTAGTATATAAATGTTTTACTCAGTTTTACACAGATGTGAAATTAAAAAAAAAACGGATGTGAAATTTTAGACAGATGTGAAAGTTTACACAAATGTGAAATTAACCTCGTATTTCTTGCAAGTGAAGTACCTTCTCCCTGGTAAGGTATCAAAATCTTCTCGATACTTTGGAGTTGGAGAATAATCGTGAATGATATCTCCCCCACATGGACACCTAGTTGGAATCCCGTATTGTGCATCGGCGACATAAAATCGCCTCTCGTAAAGTTGCTTATTCTTTTTCATCTCACGTCTCTCCTCATATGGATCCATGAATTGAGAGATTTGAGAGATATTTGAGAAAGAAAAGAGATAAAAAGAGAAGAAAGGAGAAGAAAACGTTGAACAAGAGAGAAAGAGAGAGAAATTAGGAGAAAAATGAAGTGAAATGTGTGTTAAATAAAGTGGTAGACATGACCCTAGAATCTAGGCGAGAAAATTATGACAAAATCAGCTTTTTGACCATTCTTGGATCAAAACAAAATTTAGGCGCCAAAACGAATTTTGGTTTCCCTCCAAAAAAATACACATAGTTCTACCCTTGTTTTACCGGAGTTTATTGTTTTACAAAAGTTCTTCATAGTTCTACTTTTCATGATTTCATGGTTTTTTAGTTTCACCCATAAAATTATATTGTCAAATTAGTTTTACGTTTTACAAATCTTCATTAAAATTTAGTAATATGTGATTCATGCAATAATATATTTTTTTTTTTTTTTTTTTTATTACATCTGCAATAATATATTAGAAATCAACGTTTTGTGGAAAAGTCATTTTAAAAGTTGTTCTCACTAAGAAAGTGTTCCTATAAAGAACATAGAATGTACAATAGATTTTTTTTAAAATGTGTGTTTTCACATGTTCTTCTGAATTTTGATTTTGTAAACTATGTTTTCACTCAAATATAATAACAAAAGTGTTGTATTACAAGTTTTATACTTAATTGCATTCAAATACAAAATCAATGAAATCGAAGAGTAGTACTAATCCATAGTATTCCACAGTACTACATAAGTTCAACAAAACAATCATAATATTACATAAGTTCAACCAATTGAATCCAAAACGACATGTTCCAAACAATCATAATAATACATAAGTTTATTCACTCGGATAACGACCTGTTCCAAACAACAACCAATTGAATCCAAAATTTTGCCTCGGTCGCCTTTTGTTTTGGTTCCTTTTACGTCGTTCTCCAACAGATGGCTTCCTCTTATCCTGTTTTCTCCCCTTCTTATTGATGCGCTCTTTTGGTATTACCTGTCGTTCTCGGATGTAATCCGGTACGTTCCAATCAGCTTTGTCAGGCACCGGATAAATGGTCGAGAAATAAGCTTGTCCCCACAGTTCTACCCAGTAATACTCTGAACACAACTCACGATATGGTATTAGGCCTTCACCATGAATGTCGTTATTAATCTTAAATAAATAAGCGGCGAGGCCGTGCAAACAAGGATACTTGTCGTAATCATACACCTTGCAGGAACAAGACTTCTTCCTCAAGTTAACCAAATAATGCTTACTATCGTCGGTGTCCGTTACCTCGAACTCAAGCTGAAAACTATTTAGCTCCCGCACCGGTGTTTTATCGGCTTTGGACCACATATTGTGTAGGTGGTTTTCGACAAGAGGAACAAGTTTGGTGTTAATCGACGCAGCGATAACTTCCTTCCGACGTTGGTTAAACCACTGAGAGATTGTACCAATTATTGTATCTAACATCGGTATCAAAGAATACCTCCTCGCGTCCTTAAACAAGTCTGTTCATTGACTCCACACCTGTTGCTTGTGTCTAAATTGTATCTATCACGCGGGAAAAATACCCTAGCCCAAGTGTCTTTCTCTGTCCGCTCTTCCACATACTTATATGCTCGAAGGATATCGCGTCTTGAATAATGCGTACATAGACTCGAACTCGGCCATCGTGAAGCACCTAGCTAACTCCATAAATCTCCACCCGACAACGGCTTTGTTGGTGTTACTAGCATGACCTCTTACGTTCCGAGACGGATGCCATATACAATGTCCATGATGAGCTTGTGGAAACACAGGTAGCTACGGCCGCAATTAGGCTTTGGTTTCGTCGCTCATAAAAACTAATTCGGAAGAGTCCGCTATAACACTTCCGAGCATCTCGAAAAACCAAGTCCAACTAGATTTATTCTCACCGTCGAGTACAAGCAATAGCAAGAGGATAGTGGTGACGGTTAGGATCTTGAGCTTTTGCGAATACTAGTACACCACCATACCCGTTCTTCAGAAACGTAGCATCCACAACTATCACTTTTCTCATCATCGCAAACCCATCAATACAAGCTCCCAACGCTATGAAAAGGTACTTGAACTTACCTGCCTCATCCAACTCCACACATGTTTTTGTTCCTGGATTAACCTCCTCTAACATGTACAAGTAGCTAGGAAGCATCTTGTAGCTTTCTTCAGAACTACCACGCAAATGACTAATAGCCAGATTTTTCCCTCTCAACGCCGTAGAATAAGATACTTTTACACCAAGCTTAAGGTGTATGAGATCGATGATATCTCGGGGAGGAGGGGTTTTCACTTTACCCGGATATTCCTCATTCAAAAAAGATGCAACTAATTCCGCCGATCCTCTCCTCTTGCTTTGGCTAATTTGACTTTGACTAGTCCGAGAGCAAGAATGCATCCCCACGTACCTCCTAATAGAAAACAGTTCAGTGTTTGTAATCTTTGCAGCTCTCAAACCCCATTTGCAACTTTCTATACAACATTTTATCACCAAACGTATAGGATCCGACTTTTTCGTTACATAACGAAAGCATTTAACAAATGCGGCTCTATCCACCAATTCTTGAATTGCCTTCTTGTTTGGAAACTCTTGAAGGTCAGTCAAACCCAATCCATCTTCCCATTCCTCTATAACCTCGACTACATTGTTCTACGAATGGTTCCCCGTCATACTTATCACCATCCATATTCGTCTCATTCGCGTTGTCCTTCTTACCCGCATTGTCCGCCTCACCTGCAGTGTATGTCTCATCAGCCGTGTAAGGATCACCTTCGGTGTTCATATCATCATCATTCTCTTCTACATTGGCTTCCACAACTTCTACGTAAGGAGTTATGGCATTAAGTCCTATTTCATCATCATTTACATCCATCAGTTCGTAATTCATACCAACAGAACTTTTTCCCACTCTTGAAAGCTTCTCTAACTCGTGTAATCCACTCGCCTCTTCCACAAACAAAAGAGATCTACGGTTATCTCTATCAATGGTCGTTAGATAAGCGAACAAATCCTCATCATCACAAATATTTAGATGGTCCTCACATCCCACCACCATCGGTATGTATTTCGATGACAATTTTACTTTGCTTTCATCCAGACGCAAGCTTTTTATACAACCTTTCTTCAATCATTGTCAAACTTATATCCTCAACCGCTGTCTTCAATATTACACAATACATGCAATCTTTATATTTGAAGTATATGGTCTCGTGTTTCGCCATTGTATCCTGCAAAAACAACAACATAAAGTTACAGTTAAACCACATCGTCGCAGTTTTACCTAGTTATCTAAAGTTATACGAAGTGTTATATTCCGTATTAATTATCGGTCTAATAGTTATACAAAGTTTTACATAATATATTACAATTATCAGTTGTACTTGTTATACAAAGTTTTATAAATCAAAGTATCAGTTTTACTTGTTATGCTAAGTTTTACATAATTTATTCAAAATTATTTTCAGTTTTGGTTACGAACAATTAATTGTGAAACACAGATGATTGTATTAAATTCGATCCTTTGCATATTACATATCAATACAATCTTCTGCAATCAACCAGATTATCGAATTATATCAATTTGCATTAGATCTATTAAAATCTATTTATCAAAATCGAATTTGAAAAACCCTAATACCTATCTTGATGACGAATTACGGCATGGAGAAAGACGGAAGACGGAAGGAGGAATATCGCCGGCTTGACCTGCCCAATAGTCGCCGGAGAAATGGAAGAAGGAGGAGCCGCGACGATGACGATGGCGACGACGAAGAAAGGCGACGAGACGAAGACGACGATGCGATTTTGTTTTTTTTAATTTTAATTTTCTTTTAATTTTTAATTTAAACCAAAACCAAAACCAAAATCAAAATACCAAATCAAAAACTAACCCAAACCAAAATTCATATTTTCTATTTTATTTATTTTATTTATTTATAATAAGGGTATTTTCGTAATTTAATAATGAAAGGGGTATAAGAGATTATGTTGGATATAGGAGATTTGTCCTCCTTCAAATAGGGATTTTTCAGGTGATGTCTCCTTTCTTTTGTAGTGTACTCACAAAGTTACTTAAGAGTTTAGTGGAATATATACAATGGTAATTAAAATCTCAGTTCAACAATATTCTGGTAGGTAAAGAGAGTTTGTGCATAGGTTTCACATTTGCGACCACAAAAATATCATGCAAGTAATATTATATATGTCACATATTTTTCAACTCTTTTATTGGATCGTGTTAAATTGTCCTCACTTACACGTAGTTGTTTTAAAATCGATGGCATTAAATGCTTCTTTATTCTTAATTTAATTTCAAGAATCATAATATGATCATATCACACGATAAATGAGTCAACAAAAAACCTAGTTTTATTTTTATATTTATGTTATCAATAGTTTCATGTAGTTGTAATTAGTAACTGTACCCGCGCAAGCCATGATATTCATAAATAATATTAAGTTACTTTATGGAAATCCTTGAATTGATCAATTTAGGGTTGACAATTTAATCCGAGATCCAAAACCCAAAACCGAATCGACCTGAAAAATCCGGTTTGGTCCGATTTCGGTTCTCATAGATTCCTATTGGGTTTTAATATTTTCTAACTCAGGTTTCCGTTCTAACCCGAACCGATCTGATGCTCGAATTGTACTCGAATAGACCCGAAGATATACACATGTATATATTTTTGATAAGGTAATTTGGATTTTAGTAGACTGTTTCAAGTTTTTTGTGGGTTATATGAATAAGCCGAACCAAAATCCGAACCGAACTCGAATTACCCGAAATAAGACCGGAAATTCTTACAAAAATATGTAAAACATGAAATTTCGAACCAAAAAATCAAAAAACCCGAACCAAATGTTATTGGTTCCATGTCCGGTTTTATTAAATATATGAAACTCGACATGAACTCGAATAGATTTGAACCGAACATAATTGTATTTGTAAATAACCGGAACGGATCCTATATCTTTTAACCCGAAAAACCCGAACTCGAATGAGCCTGACCTGAAAACCGAATGCCCAGGCTCAAATCCACTAATCAAAGTTCCCGATACCCGTTGGCAATTTATGAGGCATGCATAATCAAACTTTGCAAGTTTATTCAAAGAAAAAGACCCGTACTATGCATACCCGGTAAATGAAGACGTAATCCATTTACCGAAATTCGCATGCCCATTAGACGAAGGTCCGCTTTAATGATTTTGTATGTGATAAAGTCATATATATATTAGAAGATTTCTTATTTTGTTTTTTATTGTTTTCAATGTGGGAGAAATTTAATTATTAAACGTTTTATATGTGGGTTTGAAATATAATTTATAGAATTCGCCGAACAAAAATTATTCAAAAATATAAGGACTAAAACGCAAAAAAATAAAAAAAATATCTTAAAAGCTCTCACGTCGCGACAGTTACGCGTTTTGTGTTCTCTTTTAATAGTATAGATTATGAGGAAATATTTCATCTTTTACGAACCAAAATGAGGAAAAGACTTGCTTGTATACTCTGATCCTTCAGACACCGAGTCTAACTCATGCTTGCTTCGTGGAAAAAAACCCGGTAGTCGAGGCACTGGTAAAGTGATTGTGTTACTAGTGAGCATCAAGATGATAGTTGATAACATTGGACGGTCTTCTGGATTATCTTGAACACATAAGAGGCTGATATGGATGCATCTAGTGACTTCACTACTTTGATAGCTCCCTCGAATGGCTGGATCCACTAGGTCTAATGGTGAACCGTTCCCCCAAAGCCTCCAAGCCTAACACAATGAACAATAATCAAGAACCTTGGTCATATGTTTCAAGAAAGTAAATTGATGGAAAGTTTAGGATTTTATGCTCACATAAGTGACCAAGTTTCCTGCAGTACTAGTTTCATCTATCTGGTAGACGACACTGTTCTTCTTGCCGCTTATAATCTCAAGAACTAAGACTCCGAAGCTGTATATGTCTGATTTCATGGAGTATTGACCATGCATTGCGTACTCCGGAGACATATACGCACTGGAAAACATATCTAGGATTAATACGTTATATGAAAATTTTAACAAACTTTATTTTTTCGCAGGCTATTATGAGTAAGAACTTACTATGTTCCAGCAATTCTGTTGGTATTGCCTTGAGTTTGCTCCATTCCAAATATCGTCGACAATCCAAAATCTGATATTTTCGGGTTCATATTGGCATCTAATAGAATGTTGCTGGCTTTGAGGTCACGATGTATGATTGTAAGCTGCGAATCTTGATGGAGATATAAAATTCCTCTAGCAATCCCTCCAATGATCTTATATCGCCGAGTCCAATTTAGTCGACTTTGCTTTTCAGGGTCTACACATATACAATAAATTATTTTAAAACCGAAGAAGGATATATATATCAAATAATCAAAACTATTGATAGGAACCATACCAAATAGGAAGTAGTCAAGACTTTTGTTTGGAACATACTCATATATAAGAATCTTTTCCTCTCCTTCCAAGCAGAACCCGAAAAGCCTAACTAGATTCCTATGTTGAAGTTTTGAAACAAGAATAGCTTCGTTTTTGAACTCTCTCGCGCCTTGTCCTGAATTTTTCGACAGACGCTTCACAGCTATTTCAGTTCCGTCTGAAAATTTACCCTACATACCATTGAATAGAAACAAACATACATAGCATGTTATTTTCATAACGTATATCAACTTAGAAAAAACTAGAAAACATATATTTGTTTACCTTGTAAACCTCTCCGAATCCACCTTCCCCGAGCTTATTACTTCTTGAAAACTCATTTGTTGCAGCTTCAATTGTCTTGAAATCGTATTGCGATGTATTTTCAGTTGAAATATCACTATGATCAGCTGCAAAGCAATGGTGTAGTAGTCATGCTATTTCCTCTCTTGGCTAAAGAATTATATAACCAAAGAAAAATATTAAGAGATATAAAACACAAGTAAATACTAACATTGAGTCTTAGCTCTTTGACATGATTTTCTCCTCCGGCATAGGACAAAAGCTAGAATAAACAATATCAAAATCGTAACAACAGTTGGAACGGTAATCGCCACGACCATTCCAACAGAGATTCCTTTGCTATCTCCTTCTAACACAGAGAAAAACAATGTCATATATTTTGAGTTTTTTTTCTTAAAATCAGTCTTATGAATCAAAACACTTACTATTGTTAGTAGTGTTTGCTCGGTCGCCTAAAGGTTGTGGCACAGTCACAGGAGGAGGAGAAGGAGAAGTCAACTGAATATTATCAAAAGCCTTAGAGTAAGGATACATATCCCAACGAAAAAAGCAGCTTGGCCGCATAACAACGCCTCCTTGCTTCTGTCCACAACATGACTGATAGTCACTAGCACTCTGCCGCAGACAAGTCTCACAGTCGCGAGATGAAATATCCGGTGTGCATTGCATCACCGCGTAAATATCTTGAAAAGCCGTCAAGGCTGTAATATTAGCTGCATAATGGTTATCACTAGAAGTTGGCGTGCCTTTCGCCTTGGAAGCTACGCTAATCATATAAACAACCAAGTCTTCCCATATTTTCTTGAACTCCGTTAGATTAAAGTTGATATCTCCAGTGTTGTATAGTACTACAAGCGGGCCTAGATCAGTTTTTCGCGAGAAAGAAGCGTTGGAGTATCGAACATGGCAAAGCGTTGGCTCGCCTGGATAAGTATAAGCGCTTGTTTGGTTAGTACACTTGTTCACCATATCATCAGAAGCTTTCTTGATGCATTCTGAACAATCATCTGAATCTGATCCCGGGATGCACATACCTATGGCGTAGACACGGTTCGGTTCTTGTCCTATGGAGCCATTGTAGAATAAGCCTTCTTGAGATGTGACGTTGGAAGGGAGATAAGAGAGGAGGAGACGGCGATTCGAGTCGTAGGTACTGTTTGGTGTGAAGTAGCCATTATTGTCCATACATGTTTGTGCTGAAACCGAAGAAACACAAAAGCTTATGAGGATAAAACAGAGGAATGAACACAAAATCCTCTGTTTCATTTCTTATTTTTGAGATTATTTTAACAAAAGGATAATATTTTTCTTTAGGATTGACGTATTTGTATCCTTCATTGTCATCTTAAACACAAAAATTAAAGTTCCTCTCTGAAATTTCTAAGTTGAATTCGTCAAATTGATATTAGTGGTCCTAAAGTTTATGTCAAAAGTCAAAGTTTAGTATTTTCTTTGTTCACACGCTATATTATAATGTCTTGAATTAAACGTGGACCAATAAATATAAATGATAGTTCCCTGCATTACCATTCAATATTTAAACAATAGCATAGGCTAAATATATCTTTACGATTAACAAACTATTATGAACATAAAAAAAAATCAAATTTAGAAGTTTGTATAATACAGATTTGATATTTTAATGTAAAAAAATGACAGAATTTTTTTGACTGAATATATATCTTACACTTGATAAATAACTTTCGGATGACACATTACCGTTAAAAATGTAACTAAAATATGACTGAAACAAAAGGGTTTATGCAAAAAGGTCCAATGTCTCATTGGACACATCAAGTGATAGATTGTGAATTAGTCCTGATCGTAGATTCGCTACACTTCATACATATTTACACACTTTCAAAATTTTAAAAGTTTGATTTACCTTTAAAAAATTATCAAAATTAAAATATTTTCATTTGGGTTCGCTAATTAGTGTTTTTTTTTTTGTCAAACATAAATTTTCATTTCAGAGAAAGTTTAGTCTCTCATAAAGGAGTAGTTGTTGTTTACAATAGCTAAGGCTTCCTTAGCCAATACATCCGCATCAACATTGCGGGAACGAGAAATAAAGGAGAAGGATAGAGAGACAAAGGAGGATAATAGACTAGCGATATCCAAGAGGATGCTTCTAATCTCATTAACAAACTCCTTGTTCTTGATAAGAGTAATCAGGGACTGAGAGTCCGAGAAGACTCGAAGGTGCGTGACTCGAGCCGATTTTGCTCGAAAGGAGAGCCTCTCGCATTGCCGGTGCTTCCGCAACCAACGCCGAGCGTACAAAACGCCGACCACATGAATGTTTTGATAAAGACGAGTTATCCACATTCTTAAAACACCATCCCATACCACAATGGCGGGAAGAAAGAGCCCATGCCGCATCAACAAAACATAACGAGTATTTGGAGTGTGATGGTCGGTTGGGTAGATAGGGATTGGGTCGATAACCCGAGATGAGGTAAGTGAAGGTTGAGCTTCCGTCCATTCCCGAGCAGACTAACACAAGCTTAACAATGATTTCCACCGCGAGCAACATCTATTCTCAAAGATTAGCACATTTCTAGCTTTCCATAGAAACCACAAGACCCATGGTGATAGAGCCGAGGAGAAGCCGATAGGGGGTAAGTTTACACGAGCAGTCGCAAGCTTTGATCGAAGTTGTAGGTTTGTGATTCCCGCCGCCGGTTTAAGCATCATTGGAGCCAATTCCCAAACTTCTTGAGCAAAGGGGCATAGGAAAGCAATGTGAAGTTCGTCCTCTTCTTCTCCACATCGTTTACAAGAAACAGAACCAGCCAAGCCGCGTCGTCTAAGAGCTTCACCCACGAGTAAAGCTCCACTCATTAGCTTCCATAGGAAGGATTTGATTTTTGGGGGGCAACGACGATTCCAAATACATTTAAACCAGTCAAAGGTGATGAGAGGTCTAGATGGGTTTGAGAAGGAACCAAGTGGGTCTCTTATAAGATTATAACCAGATCGTGTGGTATAAGATCCTGATTTTTCCGGTAACCAAACACGTGAATCGCGTGTTGGTGAGATGCTCAGAATAATCTGTTGGATCAAATCCTCATACTGAGGTAAATGTTGGCGTATTGCAGGGACGTTCCAAGCTTTGTTGTCCGCCGAGATCAAGTCAGAGACACGAAGAGGAGGTTCCAAGTTTGGCTTTGGTCCCATCGGTCTGAGGGGAGAATCTGTGGCCAACCATGGTTCTTTCCAAACATTAATATCCTCTCCATTGCCTACAATCCATCCTAAGCCTTTTCGAATCACTTCCCTGCCCGCTAGGATGCTACGCCATCCGTGTGACATAGAGGAGGCATATCCAACGTCTAAGAAAGAGGTAGTGTGACAATATTTGCCTAAAAGGACTTGCGCTAGGAGTGAATTTGGGTCTTTGATGAGCCGCCAGCCAATCTTAGCGAGAAGAGCATCGTTGAAAGCTTCAATGTCTCTAAAGCCAAGTCCTCCCGAGCCTTTTGGTAGAGTAAGTTTATCCCAGGCAACCCAAGAAATCTTTCTTTTGTTTGGATTTGAGTCCCACCAAAAACGGGTGAAGAGAGATTGAATTTGTTTGCACAAGGACCCCGGAAGTTTGAAGCAAGACATGGCATAACTCGGAATGGCCGCCAATACCGCTTTAAGAAGAACTTGTTTACCGGCACTTGAGAGAAATTTAGAAGCCCAACTATGTGACTTTTGTCGGAAGCGGTCGGTGATGGAGGCAAAGATATCTCTTTTCTTTCTCCCACTAGTGTTTAGGGTATAGTATTAAGGGGATATGATTGTGTGTAGGGTTTATTTGGATTTAATTTTTAATGTTTAGATATAGTTTTATGAAATTATTTTGAAATGATTTAGTTTTGTGAAATGTAATTCAAACAGTGTAGTTTTGTAATTCTTCCGATCTCTATTTCTTTTCTATCCAACAACGAACTGAAGCACATGTATTGATATGGGCCTGCCTTAAGTGCACAAATATACATGTCCATTTTCTTCGGATTACGTGTGAGTAGTGTGTTGGTTTACTTTTCTTATCAAATTAATAATCAAAACTGTGAATTTTGTACTAGGACGCAATGCATATGAAATTATGAATAACATACAAAAATTGACTAGTTACGTATTTTTTGTGTGGACTTGGACTCCGTCAAAGTCTATGGTTTTTGTATGATGAATTATATATTTGAATAAAGGTGTTTTGGTTTTAAAGTCGTTGACGATATATGCAGCCAAATAAGAAGCTGACGGTGAACAATTGCAAAAAAAAAAATGCATTATTTTACAGAGAAACTATTGGCTGCATAGAAACACACACACACCCACACAAAAAAAAGAGGAGTTAGATTAATGTCTACTTATGCCTCTTTTGGTTCTCTCTTCATCCTCGCAATCCTTGCAAGCTTAAGATCTTATGCACAACAACAACAACCAGACCCTTTTTACGTATACCATGTTTGTCCAAACACGACAACATACTCCAAGAACAGCATATACTCATCAAATCTCAGAAACCTTTTATCTTCTCTTTCTTCCAACAATCCTTTTTTCTCTAACGGATTCTATAGCACCGCCTCGGGTCAGAGCCCTGACACGGTGTTCGGACTTTACTTATGCCGTGGAGATATTTCGCCTGAAATATGCCGTGACTGCGTTGTCTTTGCTGCCAACGACACTATAAATCGATGCCCAGAAAGGAAAAATGGATTTATATGGTACGACGAGTGCATGCTTCGGTACTCTGACCGGAATATTTTCTTGGAAACTTCATTTCGAAACGGAACAACTGGAGTCATCATGTTTAATACTCAGAATGTTTCTGGAAACCAAGATCGGTTTCGTGATTTCGTTCTCTCTGAGATGAAACAAACTTCAGAAGAGGCTGCTGCTAGTTCAAGAAAGTTTGCTGTTAACAAGTCCAACTTCACATCGAATACTACACTTTATAGACTGGTTCAGTGTACACCAGATCTGGCGAGTGAAGATTGTTTGATGTGTCTACAACAAACCATCAGTTTATTAGACACTGGAAAAATTGGGGCAAGCGTTCTCATGCCGAGTTGTAACTCAAGGTACGAGTTGTACTCATTCTACAATGTAACAGAAACAGGTACACCTCAAACTCAGCTGGATTCAGCTCCTTTATCGCCACCTCTTCCTCCATCTGGTAAGACCATTCGCTTTTGTATGATTATATGTTTCATTCCAAGATTTCTTGTGGGACATTCAAGTTTTTGTATGATCTGGTAAGACCATTAGCCATCTAATTCTGTCTATACAGGAAAAAGCGGAAAGTCCTCTGTCATAACCATCTCTGTCGTTGTTCCGATCACCGTTATTTTTATTCTTTTCGTAGCCGTTGTTAGTATCCGAGCAAAGAGAAAAAGGTCGATTTATGAGACAGAACCACTAGCTGAAGGTAAAGACAACAATATATGATAAACTATATTCTCATGTTCAACAAGTGAATTGTTATGTTGAGTTCTTATCGCAACTAAACTACTGAAGTTGTTTCTTCAGAGAGGGATGATATTACGACAGCAGGCTCACTTCAGTTTGATTTTAAGGTGATTGAGGCAGCAACGGATACATTTTCGGAAAATAACAAACTTGGTCAAGGTGGATTCGGCCAAGTCTACAAGGTATTACACCATTGCATAATAGTTCTTCGAGACTCAACCATCCTCTTTAAAATAACTTACTCTTGTAGGGTACATTTCCTAGCGGTGTACAAGTTGCGGTGAAGAGACTATCCAAGACATCAGGACAAGGTGAAAGAGAGTTTGAGAATGAAGTTGTTGTTGTGGCAAAGCTTCAACATAGAAATTTGGTAAGGCTGCTTGGCTTTTGTTTGGAAGGAGATGAGAAGATACTTATCTACGAGTTTGTGCACAACAAAAGCCTAGATTACTTTCTTTTTGGTCAGTTGAGTTCAGTACGTATAGCCCAAGATTCAAATCGCACACAGTTCTTTGTTTTCACTCATTTTTATACGTATTCGCAGATTCTACGATGCAAAGCCAGCTGGACTGGACAAAAAGGTATAAGATCATAGGAGGGATTGCTAGAGGGATTCTATATCTTCATCAAGATTCACGACTCACAATCATACATCGTGATCTCAAAGCGGGTAACATCCTCTTGGACGCTGATATGAACCCTAAAGTTGCTGATTTTGGAATGGCTAGAATTTTCGAGATGGACCAAACAGAAGCCAGTACGAGGAGAGTAGTCGGCACCTAGTAAGTATTGCTTTTCCCATTAGTTCCTCTTTAATTTATAATATGCTCAACATTTTAAGTATTGTTGCAGTGGTTACATGTCTCCAGAGTATGCCATGTATGGCCAATTCTCCATGAAATCAGATGTATATAGCTTCGGAGTCTTAGTTCTTGAAATTATAAGCGGGAGGAAGAACAGCAGCATATATCAGATGGATGATAGCGTTGGCAACTTGGTTACATATGTGAGTACATAGCCTCGAGTACTTTCAAGTTTTTGGGATATATTTATCATATGGACCAAAGTTTTAATTATCAAAATTGTTCGATAGACTTGGAGACTATGGAGAAATGGGTCGCCGTTAGAGCTTGCGGATCCATCCTTTCAAGAAAACGATCAAACAATTGAAATTACGAGGTGCATCCATATTGCCTTATTATGTGTTCAAGAAGAAGTTGAAGATCGTCCAACTATGTCGGAAATTGTCCAAATGCTAACTACTAGCTCGATCGTTCTCGCGGTACCTCGACCACCTGGGTTTTTCTTCCGAAGTAGGCATGAAGAAGTAAGAGGACCATCTATGGATATATCTGCTCTCGGTTCAATCGATAATGCTTCCATTACTAGTGTAGCGCCTCGCTGACGAAATAAAAATTCATATAGCTTAAAAAGAGTCTTGATTTGATTCTAAATTATTAAGCATTCCACATGAACAAAGATTAATCAAAATTGTTATTTGTATCATAGTTCATTTTGTTTACGTGCTAGGGAAATAAGAAAAAGCCAATTCTTATGAATACCACATTTTTAAAAAAAATTAGCACAAATTTTCGTAAATTTTGCAAATACCATTGAAAAGTTTATTTCTCATAAATACCACATATCTTACATTTTCAAAATTACATCCAAAATCTTCAAAAAAAACTATACCTAATGTCGTATTTATATCTTGACCTAATTAGTTATTGGGCTTTGGATTCTTAATGGGCATGTCTATCTCCGAAGCCCATTAGTCCAGGCTTGATCCAGTTCTTCTGTTCGTCGTCGTTTTATACTGCAACAAGTATAAAAGATATGTAAGTAACAGAAAGAAAGCTAAGCCAGAAAGATGGAAAATTACCGGAGAAGAAGAGTTATTCGCCGGAGAATTTTGCCGCAAAGATACGTCGTCTTCATCAAAGGCTGTATATACAATCAGGTCATCGTGGATCTAGGGCTTGTAAGTGTCTCATGTAAACACTAACTAACGGTCAACTGACGGTCAACTAACGGTGATTTGATTAAATGTATAGATGATTTGAGCTTGTGATTTAAAATAAGTAATTAAAATAGTTCGTGATTTAAACTGAACAAATAAAATAGTTGGTGTATTATTCTGGGCAATCGAAAAGTTGGTGTATTAAAAAACTAATAATAATTTAGTTGGTGTATTAATATGAAATTTTCCCATAATATTAAGGGTGTGTTATTCAATTATAGATTTTAATAGATTTGAAATTCATTCACAATCCATTGTTATTCGAATCATGATTTTAAATCTTTTATTAAAATCTAGTGTTATTGGATATACTATTTGTAAATGATGTTTCAATGGATTTTAAAATATAGTGTTATTGAATTAATGATTTCAAATCATTTATTAAAATCTAGTGTTATTCAACACTCTGATGATTTCTAAAATCAATGGATTTTAATTCATTTCAAATCATTTGACATGAAGTGTTATGAATAAAATGTTATATTCAAAATCCAAGATGTTTTGATGAGATTTTAAAATCCAAAGAGTTGATTTCTACTAGAAATGATTTTAAATAATTGTTCAAAGAGAATTCATTTGTTTGACTTATAAAATCTCAATAAAATACATTGGATTTAAAATCCATGAATGAATAACACCCCCTAAATAAAGTTTTTTTAACATAATTAGTTATCATTTCGAAAGTTTTACAAATACCATTAATTTTTTTTCTCGTAAATACCACAACTCTTTAATTTTCAAAATTAAACCCTAAACCTTCAAAAAACTATACATTATCCCTTCAAAACAATACCCTAAACACTATATAACGAACCAAAATGAAAAAATTTAAAATTTAAAAGTGTTAAAACTCGTTTTTGTATCTGTCGTATTTTTGTATACTACTACTTTTTGATGGTATTGTTGATATAAAAAACATTTTAATGATATTTTTATTATAAAAACATTTTTATATACTACTACATGGTATTTTAAAGAATTTGTAAAGTATGACAACTGATGATGATTTGATTGCTACATTTAAACTTCGGTTATAATTTCAGTCTCTTGATTTCTGGTTCCAAAACTTTAATTTCCCAAAACCAATGGGCATTCTCATGATTGCATAATATTGTTTTATAATCTCTTTGGACATAATTAATTATTGGTCAAATCTCACAAAAGCAACTCCAAGATAAGAACATTTGTTTTACTTTTATTTGTTTAGCTTATGATACTTAACAAGGATATATTTCTAAAACATATGTTGATTAAGATGTGCAACCTCCTGGTCCCCCATATACAATGGTGGTGTACCATTTTTCAGCTAGACCTGTACTCTTTATGATCTTGTAACAATTTGGGGTGGTTTCCAATTTGTTTATTTGACTAAGATGCGGTGTCCTAGATCCGCCTCCAAATTCACTCACTACTTCTATACCATTCACATAGCCCGCCTTAAACAAACCTTCATTTGGGAAATGACCACTTCCCATGGCAGGGCTCTTCTCTTTCTTATCGCTACCATATACTGCACCTCCATACGCGACTAATTGAGCTCCGTGACCTAAGCCTGTTTCCGCAAACAATGATTTCGGCCAATATCCAATATTTTCGTAGAGTGCCGCTAACCACCAATTTCCTGTGGCGCGATCCTGCCAAAACATATATTGGTAAGTAGAAACCACTAAAATTAAAATGACTAGACATTCGCATTAACTTCGATGAAAAGTTGGTGGTACCTGATAGATGTTGACGTCTAGTTCATATTGGTCGCCACCGTAACTAGAAACCGGTAGAAAAAGGAATCCGAGCGCGATTTTTTTGCTCACTTGTACAAAACCAGGACATAGTGTATTGTAACAACCTGTCTTGGTATATCCATCTGCCTGTTTGAAATCAAAGAATACTACTAATGTGACCATGAACGCAAGAAAATATTATAGGTTTTTTTAAAACATACGGTCCAGTAGGTATGTAAGCGACTGTGATTGCGGTTTAACCATTGGTAAACCTGAAGGATTCAAATGACATAACAAATAAATTAATTCAATGAGTGACATATATAGAATAAAAGAAAACAAAAGATGTTTTTGACTTACTATCCATCCGACTCTAACGGATTGAAATTGTTCTTTATTGCCTCGTGCGATCAACATAGTTCCAGAACTGACCTGGTTCGGTGAAACTTGTGGTTCCCATACGTTAAGGTTTCCCTTTGCTCCATAGTTTTTATTGTTGTACGTACCCATGGCAAACTAGGATATGCATAATATGTAAAATTTACCGGAAAGAAAGTGATTAGTGTTCATTGTAAGGTGAGAATTTACAACTACTTGAGAGGGTGATCAAGAAGAGGATGTGGGTTAATACATGATAACCAGTTAAATCAACGTTCTTATCATTTGACGAAACATATCTAGCATGTTTTAACCCAGAGGATTTTAAGTGTTGAGATATTGTAAGATCTTCAAGTGTGGTTCTTTTAACAACCACTGTACCATGCGGACAACTTATCTCATCTTTTTGAAACGGCATGGAACCATCTTTCTTTGTTTTGTTGTTGTTTATGGTCCATTTAGGTGTACTTGTAGGCCTCAACTATGCACATCATAAAATTAGATCTTTAAGAAAGTCTTAATAACGTTTTAAAGTATGAAAACTAAAACCTGAATAGAATGGTTTTTGAGCAGAGGATGGTCAAAGGCTAGTTGTTTGTGAATCTCGATGCAATCGAATACATCACCATGTTTAGTCTGTTGAAACAAAAAACATTAAATTTGATGATGTGGTCTGAAAAGAATTATGCTCTTGCATAAAGGTTAACTTACTCGAAAGCTTTTGATCGCGGGTTTGTTGATAGAGTTGAGTAATCTCAGCTCATCTTTTTCTTCTTCTTCCAATGGTGTTGCTTTGCGACTCTCGGCAACTAAAATTAGAGCTAAAGTTGAAAAAGTTAACAGAAGATGCTTCTCAAAGGAACTCATAGCAATAAAATTAGAGCCAAAGATTCTTAAACTATCTTTCCGATAAGATTAATGAAACACATACACTATATATATGGTGTAACCCTATACAAACAAATATTTTAGAGTCTATACATCTATACAAAAAGTCTCCTTTGTGAATTCGAACCAGCTAGAGTCATTAATGAGCAAATATTTTAGAGACTTTTTTTTTCTTTTTGTGTTCTTATGCTAAATACACGATCTGAGAGAAATAATTAGACAAAATTACAAACAAGAACAGTTCTAAGATCTCCAAGAATTAAGTTCTTCCTTTATCTTTATAGAATATTGCATGATACGAAAGCTCTACTTTATAAAAGAAGTACAGTTCCAAGATATATATAACTAACGTTTTGCTACAAATTTAGCTTTTAAACATATTATTTTTTTTACTTTCATAAAAAAGAAAAAGAAACAAAAACTGACCTAACTCTTTGGAAATCTCATTATTTGAGTTTTAAGGATTCTTTTCTTAACATTAGTCGTGTGAACATAAAAACAATCTAAAATCCGTCAAAAATTGATGTTTCCATTGCATCAACTGGTATCAGAGCAACGATTATGTAGTAATTCTAAATCATACGTTGCTCTGACACCAATCGACGTTATGGAAACCGAGCAATGAAACTATTGAAAATTATAAAGTTTTTTTTTTTGTCAACAAAGAAAATTATAAAGTTTAGAAACCCTAATTCATGGATAGCTATGTATATATATTTTTATATAGTGGGCCTTGAGGTTGAGAAAACCCTAACTCTATTAGAGCATCATTATTGGTGTTGCTTAACTTAGTTGCTTAGTAATTTATTTTTAATTTGTTGTAATTATTTTTTTGTCTAAGAAATTATAGTTTCTTAATAGTTTTTGTGGCAATTATAGGTGTTGTTTAGTTATGAGTTTTTTTAAATAAAATTTAAAAACATTTATGACTCACTCATAAAAATTAACACAAGACACGACGAGTTGGATCGTTTCCTCTAGTATAGCACCGACTTTGGAAACGGCCTTGACGAGTTTGAAGGAGATTCGATCTCGCCGCGGAGGATCGAGAGGGAGGAGATCGTGAAGACGCAATCAAGGGCATGCTCGATGACTTTGGAATAGGCGATGTCGAGAGAGAAGAGGAACGATTGGAGAACGAGATCCGAATTCATCGCGGTGAGGCCGGAGACGGTGGAGGAAGGATCGTAAAATTCGTCGGGGACAAATTTGCAGGAGGAGACGAGGTGTGTGCTTATATCACATCGCATTTTTGATGATTTTGTCTAACGAAGGACATCACCGTCAAAAGTGTGTGACGTCATATCTCAAAAAATCAAAACTTAAAAAAGAAAGAGAGAGAGACACGTGTCCGGTACTTAGGAAAAACAAAGTTGCTCCATTAAGAGTCGATCCTTAGTTTAAAACAATTAATTTTAATTTTTTTATTGCTAAGCATGGCTATTTTTTTTTTCGGTAAGGACCATCAATAATGATGGTCTTAGACGCAACCTTAATGTATTTTTTTTTATTTATTAAACAAACATTTATACGGCCAAATATTATGAGTAGATAATATTATTTAAAATCTTTCTCAAATGTATCTCTAACTTTTTTTAAGATATTGTATATCTTCATATCATAGATAATCACCCTATGCATCCTCCAGGACCTCCATAGTAAATAGTTCTCATCCAAAGTTCTTCATCAGGATGAGTAGTATACTTTGATTTATAACACTTTGGATTACTGCTGTGTGTTTTTATTGTGTAGATTTGTGGAATCAAAGCTTCCCCGGAACGGTCGATGATTTGGATACCGTTTATAAACGCCGCTTTCCCGAAACCTTCTTTCGGAAAATGCCCACTTCCCATAATTGGACTTTTCTCTGTCAATGGACTGTACACTTGACCTCCCCAAGATGCAAGTTTTGTTCCTTTAGCTAAACCCGAGTTTACGAAAAGTGCGTTCGGCCAATACCCAACGTTCTCACCTCCCAACACAAACCACCAATCTCCCGTGGCGCGATCCTGGTGCAAGCTTAAGTCGATTACTTTTTGTATACCGCCATAAACCGAAACTTGTTGAAAATGGGCACCAAGTGATATCCTCTTGCTGACTTGCACAAATCCAGGACATGTTGTGTCGAAGCATCCGGTTTTATATCCATCAGACTATTCCAATCAACCACCATGTACAATATGACTAGAGATATTAGTTTATCGAATATTAATTTATAGAGGATTCACTATATTGAATTATAAACTTACTGTCCAGTAGGCGTATAAGTGAATGTGATTTCCATACAACAACGGCTTAGCCTGCAGTTAAATATATGTTTTCATAACATTTTTCTCAGCTTTATATTAATTCATGTAATGACTTTAATAGAAACAAAAACTTGACTTTACCATCCACCCAACTGAAATGCTAGCAAGTTGTTGTATAGGTCCTCCCGCGACTTCCATGCTTGCTGCACTAAATTGATCTTGTAAAACTTGTATATCCCATAGGTTAATGTTTGCTTTTACTCCATAGACGGTGCTATAACTATATCCGGCCCATGCAAACTAATAACAATATAGGACTAGTTATGAAAACAAAAGCAGAGAAAGGGGTGTGTTTCTATAGACTTTGTAAAAGTGTTAAGGGTTTAATTTCTTACATGATGTCCAGTTATATCAATGTTGTTTCCCTCTCTAGGAACATGTCTTGGGCTATTGAATCCGATCGATTTCAAATGCGAAGCGTTTAAGAGATCTTTCATTGTGGTCCTTTTAACAATCACTGTCCCATGTGGACAAACTATGTCATTTTTCATAAGTTGCGAGGGACTAACTTTCTGTGAAATGTTGTTTCTTGTGATCCATTCAGGTGCACTTGTTGGCTTTAGCTGCGTATAAGATCTAAAAAGCTTTACTTTATGGATAAATACTTAGTCTTTGATACAAAGAGGAAGTGAGAGTTTTGTAAAAAGCGAAAAAAACCTGAACAGAGTGATTTTTGAGCAGAGGATGATCAAAGGCTACTTGCTTGTGAATGTCGATACAATCGAATATTTCACCGTTTTCGGTCTGTTTCAAAAGGTGAATTGAAAAAAGAGTGTGTCAATAAATTTAATGCACTTGATGTAATTCATAGTATATTTAGTTTTAATGTAATGCACGCATGCATGATAATGCCAAACCAACCTTGAAGCTTTTTGTTGGAGATTTGTTGATAGTTTTGAGTTGTCTCTCGAGTTCTTTAACTTCTTGTTCAGATGGTATTGCTTGGTGTCTTTCAGCGACCAAAGTAATAGAAATTGTCAAGAGAATCAGTAAGACAAGATTATAGTTAGAGGAACACATTGGAAAACAATGAGGCTCCAAAAGGTTTGTGTCTCGTTTCTTTCTTTATGTATTTGAACAATGAATCAATTATAACTTATAAAGAAACAACTAGTAATCAAAACAATGAGAAAGAACTTGTAAACAATTGGCATATATCTTTCAATGGAATCAGATTATTAGAAAAGTGAGAATTAATTTATTTATTGTTGTCTTGGTCTTATGTAATTAAAGTGTCACATATAATTAAAAGGAAAAAATCTAAAATGACAAAACCTCATTTAGCAAACTAAAACAAAAAATTTCTACTAACAAATCAAAAACTCTTAAAAGTATTCTCTTAGTTATTTTTCTCTAAAAAAAAAGTACCCGATAATAATAATGTTTGAGAAATGGTTGCAAAAAGAGATCTTGAACCTTAAATATTAACTAGTTTGGCATACGACTTGAGAAACATCCATAAAGATGTTATATTATTTGAAAACATTCATTTTATTTTATCATTAACATAGAATAGATATACATAAAGATCTAAGAGACATATTATCAGTTCGTGCATCCTCCGGGTCCTCCAAAAAAGATATAGCTAGACCAACGTTCACCAACGCCTGATCTTGCTTTGACATTATAACAATTTGGACTGTTTGCGTAAAATGTAAACGTTTTAGGTGATGGAATCCTAACTTTTTTGGTAACAGGTTCAAGCACTCTAAGACCATTTATATAAGCTGCTCTTCCGAAACCATCTCGCGGGAAATAACCACTTCCCATGAATGGGCTTATACTTGGTCTAACTGCACTGAAAACTTCTCCTCCCCAATACACCCTATCTGCTTCGTATCTTAAACCATTAGCATTGAACAATGATCCAGGCCAGTACCCAATCGGCTCGCCCTTTATTACAAGCCACCAGTTTCCTGATCCTTCCTGTTTATACCAAAAGAATTAACTATTCAATAAAAGAAATCATTAAGTTTTGGTCTATTTTGTTCGGTTACAGTTACACTAAAAAAATAAATAAATTATTTCTTTTTTTTTAATAAAGGATATATAGAATTAGAAATGTTAATAACGTACTTCAACTTTTTAATTTGATTTATACCAGAAACATGAAGACTTCTAAGATATATTGTTGACCATTATAAGTTGAAGCTGGTTTGACAAGATGTCCAAGTGCGAATATTCGGCTAACTTGTACAAATCCAGGACATAATGTATTGTAACAAATTTTTCCATTTGTCTGTTATGGATAAAAAAACATTAAGATCGATTTAAGTTGTATAGCTAGACCGTACAATGGATATCAAACTTATTGTTACCATAAAGTGAATTTTAAACTTGTTATTTTTGAAAAACTTACCCTCCATGATATAAATATGCCACTATGATTCTGGTTCAATTTTGGAGAAACCTAAGACATTTTATTTTTTAATTATTTTTAATAAAAGTATGAAGTGAAAATCTGATTTTAACTTACTATCCATCCAGCTGACATGAACTCTAACTTTTCTCTGAAGCCGCTCTTGAGATATACACATGCAAGACTAAATTGATCATGTTTTACATAGAGATCCCATACATTAATGTTTGCCATTGTTCCAAGATTTCCTTTATAGTAGTACTGAGCTACTGCGGACTAACATATCCTCAAAAGAAAATAGAAAGGCAACACTATAAGCACATGTTAGGGATTTAAAATTATGTTAGGATATTTTTAAAAAAATGTGAAGAAGAAACAAATGTTACATGATAACCAGACGGATCATTGTTCGTGTCCTTCGAAGTTGGTTTGGATCCTAAGTATTGCAAACGTTCATATTGTATAAGTTCTTCAAGTGTAGTTCTTTTAATAATCACTGTCCCAAGTGGACAACTTATGTCGTCGGCTTGTTGAAAAGGCAAAGAAGTATAACTTGTAGAAGTGGTGTTATCGCTGGTCCGTTTAGGTATGTTCATAGGCTTTAACTGCATGTAATATTTTAGTCATTTAAAAGAAGTAAAAATTTCGTAAAAGATTTTTACTTATGTTTTGTAGGATAAAACCTGAATAGAATGGTTTTTTAGCAAAGGATGATCAAAGGCTACTTGCTTTTTAATGTCGATACAATCCAATATATACCCATGTTTTGACTGTCGATATACAATGCAATAATTAAAAACTAAAATTAAGTGATGTGTTTTGAAAGTGTGCTTTTTATTGTTGCATTCTTAAAGAGGTACGCTTGGTCCTTAAATTAAGATTTTTTTATCCAAAATGCAAATATCTTTTTAATAACATCAATTTTTTTTTAGAATACCATCAAAATAAGTTTTTGTTTTGATAATACCATTAAAAAGTTTTTTAAAACAAAAATACAAAAATATCATCAAAAAGTAGTAGTTTACAAAAATAACACAAATACAAAAAACGAGTTTTAACACTTTTAGTGTTAAGGGTATAGTTTTGAAGGGGTAGAGTATAGTTTTTTGAAAGTTTTGGGTGTAATTTTGAAAATTTAAGATTTGTGATATTTATGAGAAAAAACTTTTCAATGGTATTTGTAAAACTTTCGAAAATCTGTGCTAATTGTGTTAAAAAAACTTTTTTAGTGGTATTCATAAGAATTGCCCTTTTTTATTTGCTACCAAAAAACATCAATTTTGTTTAGAAATGAAGAATGAAATGTAGTATTGTATGATTTGTTTAGTTATTTCCTACAATGTTATAATAAATTAGCTAATTCCTTAAAATATCTTCATGTATACATTTAAACTCTAGCTAAATTTTTTTTTTTTTTGCTCATACCCAAAAATTTAGCATTAACATAAACGTCAGAATTCAACAGTTTCTTAGTTTTTTTTTTGTCACAACAACAGTTTCTTAGTTTTTTTTAGTAAAGTATATGAAATTTAACTAAAACAAAGGCTAATTTTACTTGAAAACTTTTCACCGCAGGTTTATTTATTTGGTTGAGTTGTTTCTCCAATTCTTTTTTCTTTTCTTTCGATAGTATTGTTCCTTGACTCTCTGTAATTAAAATTAAAGTTATTGTAGATAGAATCATCAAGGTAAGCTTATTGGTGGACCTCATTGAAAATAAGTGATCTATCTTAATCTATCTTTTAGAAATTATGAATGAACCATAGCATATCACATATATAACGGTGTCACATTTATCTACAACCATTAATTAAATTAAATAAATGATGTGAAACATTTATGAATAAATCTGGGATCATTAATTATATGAAACAGAATCTAAAACCATTAAGAGTCTTGAGTGATAAGGCATCAATATTTTAGATGACTACGCTCTTTGATTATGTGATGAAATAAAACAACGGCCAATAAAAGGTGTAAGTGTAACCGCACAAGAAAATGAAATCTTCTCAAAGGTTCTTGAACATAATATGATTTTGTAACGACGCCGACATACACCGTAAGTGGACCATTACTTTTTGATATGATATTGTCCGTTTTGCGACCACGGTTTTCTAAGAATATATCATCTCATATTCTCATTCAACAATCACCGATACAAGTTCCCTTTTTTGTCACAAACATGAATTCATTGATTAAATTTTTGTAGTACAACAATCCGCATGAGTTTCATGAACTCTATGAGTAATACAAACGACCATCTTAGCCAAATAAGAAATGAACTTAAAGCATATAGATATAAAACACTTCTTCAAATCACTAAGGACTTGAAGGATCCCATGGAGATCATTGTGAATTTGGTCAATACATAGCAACTTCACTATAGTGAGAAGAGCAGACCGGAGATAGAGTGCAACCTTCAGGGCCGGCCTTGAGGCAAAGCAAGGCAAGCTTAGGCTTGCGGCCCTCAATAAATATAATAGATTTCGGCCCTTTTTTACAGAAAATTTATTGTAGCGTACCGGTAAATCTCATTTTAGAAAGGCCAAAGGTGCAGAGTTCAATTCTCCAACGTAACAATTTTTCATTTTCAAAATTTAATCGTGGCCCAATTTTTTTTTTTGATTGGGGCCCACATATTCTCAGGACCGGCACTGGCAACCTTTCTGGTTGATCTCGTTGAAAATAGAGACTCTAGTGATGATCACGCTTCTCTCGCAAAGGCCGGCGTGACAAGAGCTCGAAGAGAGTTCCAGGTTGTACCGTGCGTAAAACCTGTGCCAAATAGACAAAAGAACTCGGAAAACTCCACCGATACAAGTTCCCTTTCAATAACATTTAGGGGGTGATTGGTTGTTGCTCTGGGTGTTTTCCAGAGCTCTATTTCTTTCTAAAGCATCTAACGTCAACCAATCAGTTTTTACTTTTATTTTTCAAACTCACGACCATATCTTTTTGTATTTTGTATTAAGGAAAGTTTTTGGCTCTGCAGAAGTTTTTCTAGAGCAATTTTTTGACTACTTTATGTTTCTTTTACTAAATACAAAATACTTTATGTATATAATATTTCATATAACAAAATTCACACGTTGTATTTAAATTACATACAATAAATGTCATATGAATTTAATACAATAAGTATTTTTATATTATTTTAATTAAATAGTAAAATAGTAAATATCATATCAAATGATTTATGAAAATTAGTTTATTTTGGTTAGTTGTTCTATTAAAAATTGTTAATATATATTATGAGATATAAATAAATAATATACAACATAAATTTTCCAATCAAGTTTATTTTAATTGTCCAATATATGTAATATATGATAACATATAATACAATTATATAACACATATTATTTTATTTTTTATTTTTTTTGTTGAAATGTTAAATTTATTGATTGACAAAATATTTATTTATAAGCTTTAGGTAGAAGTTTGATAGGTAAAATAATTCAATGTAAGATTAAAACTAAAAACTTTATTAAACATAACACATATTATTAAACATACATTAAGTGACTTTTCATAATAAAAAAATTATACTTATATTAAAAAGAGTTTTTGTGCCAACGAAATATATTCTTATATTCTAAAATATATGTACAAAGTGTAGATTATATGTTTACATATTTTAGTTAATTTACATGTAACGATTAATTTATTTTATTGTATTGATAATTTATTTATATTTATTAGACATAAAAAAATCTACAGTTGTCCAATCATGTTTTTAGTTTAAAAAATGACAACTCAATTTCTACAGTCAAAATCCTACAACAATAAAATTTAAAGCCACAACAAAAAAAACTACAGCCAGATTTCTACAGCAAAAAATCAAAAGCTACAACTACCACCAATCATGCCCTTAGTTTATTTTCTAAAAAAATTAAACACATTAACTTCTCTCTTAAATGTTTCTTTATTAGTTGGAAGAACAATAAAAGCTATATAAAAAAGGAAATTTAGTAATATGGGGACTTTTAGTTTGTTTTTGGCGTTATATGTAGTTTAAATTTTCTATTTAGGAAAATATGTAGTTTGAGTTTTTAAAGTATGACTGTTTATGAGAAAAGTTTGTTTTAATTTTCTTTATTTTGGCCAAAAATTTTCTCTAACAATCATTCAAATATATTTTACAATCATGGACGCATGTTATTCATCATTGCTCATTATTCACACATATTACTCACTCTTCACAAGTAACATATAATCATTCATAAATCATATTTATCACTTACAATAAAACATATAAAATCAAATTAAAGATTAAAAACGTTACATATGTAAAAATGTGTTTAGCAAATAAAAAACAAAAACTAACATCTAACTGATTTTTTTTTTTGTTAATCCAACTTTTATTTAAACTAAAATTGTTGGTTTACATCAAACGATCTAAGAAATTGCTTTGCAAAAGCATCCGCCTCTTCGTTTAAAGATCGAGGGGTAAAAACAACATCAAAATGATCAAAATAAATCAAAAGAACTTTGATATCCGCCACTATTCCGTAGAGAGATGTGATAGAGAGTGAGCCTTCTACCAAATTGATTAATTGTAAACAATCGGGTCGGAAGGTGGCACTTCGAAAACCTTTTAGAATTGCAACCTCCATAGCCCATTGGAGCGCTAGGCCTTCTCCAATAAGTGCCTTGGCCACATCCTTTTCCACTTCCGAATTCGTAAAAATTGTGGCTTCTCCATCTTTAACAATGCAAGCCATACCCGCTAGGAACAATGATGCTCTCCAAACCGCATCGATCCATATCACAATCCCACCAATCCTTTTTGGACTTTTATGCCACACTTGTTTCTTTACCATACACTCCCCAACTTGGCCGAAAACCACTCTTTTGCTCCAACAATGATTTTTGATTTCTGAAAGAGTTCATAAAATGGACTTTCTAACGACCCCCAATCACCAATCCTGGCATGAATTGATAAAGATCCAATAAGTCCACTTTATTTACGACCGCTCGGGCCGAGATTAACGAGTCTTTAAAGACTCCATGATTTCTAGCGACCCATAAGTTCCACACAACCCAAACCGCAATCACTCCTCCCGTAACACCCGTGGGAGGTAAACAAACCCGTTTCAACAACCGGGCCCAAGCTAACTCAAGGTTTTCCTCTTGAAAATCTTCCTGAGTGCCAAAGATAGGCATTAAGCTCCAAACTTCCTTCGCAAAAGTACACTCCCAAAAGATATGAGCCGTAGTTTCTACCTCCCCACAACGCCTACACCGAACAACTCCTCCCAAACCTCGCGTAGCTAAATTATCTCCCGTCGCTAACGCTTTTCGAAAAAGCTTCCAAACAAAAAGCTTTAACTTCTAACAGATTTAAAACTAAAAGTATCATCTTAACCAATTTTCTTTAAGAAAAAGCACCCCAGTAATGACAATATTTCATAAATGATTACAACTTTTTCTATTAAAAGAGATCTCAAACCTTAAATATTCACTAGTTTGACATACAACTTGAGAAACATGCATAAACGTCTTATCTATTAATTGAGAAGCATTTTTGCAAAGAACCTTTTAAAAAATTGTATTTACAATGTATTGCCATTAGATTTTTTAACGTTTTTGGTTGCCTTTGCAAATTGCAATTTTAAGTCCATTACAAAGACCCAAAAAAATTCAAATTTTAATCTTCACTAATTATAATTTTAAATTCGAAAAATATTCTACAAAAACAAATAAAGGAAATAAAAAAACGATTTAAAATTTCAACATTTACATAGGAAAAAATTTGAAAATAATAATATTCGTGAAATATTTTTGATAACAAAGGATTTACATTTCAACATGAAAATCGATTAAAATTTTAACAAATAAAATAAATTTTGATAATAATTTTCATATCGAAATAAGAAAAACTTGAATTATTCGAACAATAATATATACAACAATTTAAACTTGATTTATTTTTAAATTTATATATAGATAATTAAGACATAAACAAAGAAAAGAATAACAAATACATATTTTAATTTTCCTTACGGGTCGTTAAGAGAATAACAAAGCAAATTTGAAACGAATGATAATTGTTATGAGATTAAATTGAATTCAATTTATGTATAATTATAATTTGCGATGGGTCAAAAAATAACATAAATAGTTGATAAAATATAACTAAATTATATTCATAATATTAAAATATACATGAGTATAGTTTTGAACTTTATATTAAATATAGTTCAATAAACAATTTTTAAAATATGTCTTATACGCGGATCAATCCAGGTTAGCCCATAATTTATTTGTTACCCCGCACAATAGATAGATTTTATTTAATGTATTCTATGAAATAAGAGACTATATACGTACATATAATCTAAGCTAGGAATTTTTAATAGGGTGAGTTACAAAACGATACCATTTTGAATTGTATTCTACAAAATTACACCATTTCATAGTCAATTTTCAAAACTACACCTAAATACACAAAATTAAAACCAAATAAACCCTACTCAAACAATCATATTCTTTTAATATTATACCTTAAATACTAATTAACAAACCCAAATGAAGATGTTTTAGTTTTGATAATTTTGTAAATGGTAAATCAACCTTTTAAAATTTTGAAAAGATGTAAATATGTAAAAATATTAAATTAATTATTGTTTTGTGAAGGAATGGTCAAAAGTGTGTATAGTTTTGTGAATATTTCATTTTAATATATATTTTTCACTAAATAATTTTAAATATATAAACTTAAAAATATGTTTAACTCCGCACGTACGTGCGGTCCTCATCTAATCTTATATTATTTAAAAACCTTCATTTTATTTTATCATTAACATAGAATTGCTATACTTAAAGATCAGTTAGTGCATCCTCCAGGTCCTCCATAAAAGATAGAGCTAGACCAAGGTTCCCCAAATTCTGAGTATGCGTTGACGGTATAACAATTTGGACTGTTTGCGTAAAATTTAAACTTTCTAGTTGGTGGAATCGTAACTTTCCTAGAATAAGGTTCAAGCACTCTAAGATTATTAATAAAAGCTGCTCTTCCGAAACCATCTCGCGGGAAATAACCACTTCCCATGAATGGGCTTATACTTGGTCTAACTGCACTGAAAACTTCTCCTCCCCAATACGCTTGGCCTGCTTTATATCTTAAACCATTAGCATTGAACAATGATCCAGGCCAATACCCAACCGGCTCGCCCATATTTACGAACCACCAGTTTCCTGATTTTTCCTCCTGTATGTTTGTTTTATGTTTCATTTACTATTTGGTTTCATAAAAATTAAAACCAAAACCAATTTGTTTTATTCTTTTTGGATTTGTCGATTGATAATCATTTTAAATAGAATTGTCTAAAAAAATATGTTTGATATAAAAATATATATATACATATATATACATTTGATAAAAAAATATATATATTCTTTTGGGATAGTTTCTAATTTTCTTTCTATTTAATAAAATTTCGTTTGATGGAGCCGGAAAATCATTAAAAAAAATTGATAAAAAATCATTGAATTTTTGGTTTATTATTAAGTTATTTCTTCTTTTTCTAATAAAGAATATATATAAATATTAATAATGTACTTCGACTTTTTAATATGAGAATATTAAGAAAAAATTATTATATATACCAGAAATATGAAGACTTCTAGGCCATATTGTTGACCATTATAAGTTGAAACTGGTGTGGCAAGAACTCCAAGTGCGAACTTTCTGCTAACTTGTACAAATCCAGGACATAATGTATTGTAGCAACCTTTTCCATTTGACTGTTACGAATCCAAAAAAAAAAACAAATCGATTTAAGTTTGTGTAGCTATACAGTACAATGAATATAAAACTTCTTGTTACCACGAAAACGAATTTTAAAGTTATAATATCTTTCAAAAACTTACAATCCATGATATAAATATGCCACTATGATTCTGGTTTAATCCCGGAGAAACCTAGGACATTTTATTTAATTTAAAAAAATATTATTATATGTTGAATTGTCATAATATTATGAAGTAAAAATTTGATTTCAACTTACTATCCATCCAGCTGTAATGATTTCTAAGCCGCCCTCAAGATTTATACTTGCAAGACTATATTGATCAGGTTTCATATGTGGATCCCATACATTAATTTGTGCAAATGTTCCATAATTTTCTTTATAGAAATGAGCGTTTGCGTACTAACATATAAATTATGTTAGGATAAGAAAACAAAAAGACAACACTATAAGCACATTTTAGGGAATTTTAGGATATTAAAAAAATGTGAAGAAGAAATTATTGTTACATGATGACCAGAGGGCGGATCATCTTTCTTGCGCTTTGAAGTTGGTTTGGATCTTAATGATTTTAAACGTTGATATTGTATAAGTTCTTCAAGTGTAGTTCTTTTAATAATTACCGTCCCAAGTGGACAACTTATATCATCAGCTTGTTCAAAGGGCAAAGAATCAAAGCTTGTAGAACTAGTGTTATCATCGGTCCATTTAGGTATGGTCATAGGCTTTAACTGCATGTAATATTTTGAATCTTTTAGAAGAAAAACAATAATAATTTGTAAAATATTTTTACTTGTTTTGTAGGATAAAACCTGAATAGAATGGTTTTTTAGCAAAGGATGATCAAAGGCTACTTGCTTTTCAATGTCAATGCAGTCCAATATATACCCATGTTTCGACTGTCGAAATAAAAGCAAAAAAAAATGAATTAGTATCGTATGTTTTTTTTAGTTTTCTCCTACAATGTCATAATAAACCAGCTAATTCATTAATATATCTTCCTATATACATATAAACTCTCTAGCCACATAAATATAGGATTATCCCCAAAAATTTAACTAACAGAAATTTCAGAATTCAGCAATTTCTTTGTTATTTTTTGTGAAGTATATGAAATTCAAGAAAACAAAAGCTAACTTTACTTGAAAACTTTTCACCGCAGGTTTATTGATTTGGTTGAGTTGTTTCTCCAATTCTTTTTTCTTTTCTTTCGATAGTATTGTTCCTTGACTCTCACTAACTAAAATGAGAGTTATTATTGATAGAATCATCAAGGTAAGGTTATTGGATGACCTCATGGAAAATTAATTGATATTAAACTATCTTTTACAAATGATTAATGAACATAACATATATCTATATATATATATATATATATATATGGTGTCACATTAATCCACAAACATTAATTAAATTAAATAAAAAAAATCTGAAACATTAATAAACGAATCCGGAATAATTAATTAAATAAAACAAAATCTGAATCCATTATTAAGTTAAAACTTTCGTTTGGGATAAGGCATCAACATTTTAGATGACTTCGTACTCTGATAACCATATTATATAGAGTTAAATATTTTGTATGAGTTTGATATTATATGTTGAAAGTATATTAATTATTATGGACAAACAACATAAGCCAACTTTAAATTAAGACAAACACAATATAAAAGTAAACAAGTGGTAGTGTGTGGCGGTTCTCATATGAGAAGGATATGTCTTTTGGTATAGGTTGTGAATTAATTTTCTAAATCGCAAAACTATCAAAAGATTTGGTTCTAAACTTTAATTTTCTAAGTTATTTAATTGTGTCACTCATCATATAAAACTAAAAGATTTGGTTCTAAACTTTCTAATTATACAAAAATAATATAAAAGGTTGGCAGGAAATCTATATTAGTATTTTTGAAGTACTAATTTGAAATTTTCCAAAAAATCACACTAAATTACACATTATGTCATTGGACACAAAAGGAAATATTTTAGAACATTTAATTACGAAAAATCAAATAAGGAAATATTATAATTATCTCCAAAAATAAATAAAAAATATTAAAGAAATTATGTAAAAATATTTGAAAAACAAAATAAACATATGTAATTCACATAAATACATTATTACATAGTTTTTTTTATAAAAACTACCATTAAAATTTTATTTAAATCAAAACAAACAGGTTTAATTAATATTATTAAGAATTTAAAAACAATTTGAAAATTTTTTTTGTTAAAAATATCAAACAATAAAAAACAAAATAGTTTGTTAACGAGTTTGATTTCCGGTTCGATTATAAACAAAAAAGAAGAAATTGCAATTCTACTAAAATTTAAATCTTATATTACATATTTAGAATATGTTTACAACAATTATTTATATATATATAATCAAAATAATTATAATTTTAAATAAATTTGGGTAAATCGCATAATATGATTTGTGTATTTTGATTCGGTTTGTATTTTGAATTCGGGTATTTTCGAATCCTAAATATAATAAATAATAAATTATTGGTCTAATCAACTTATAAATTATATTAAATTTTTGCTATACGAAATATATAATAAAAATATATATATTATTATTTTTGAAGTACTTTTTTGAACTTTTCCAAAAAAACTCACTTAACTACATACTATGTCATTGATTTTAAACTCACTTAAAGAGTTATGTGAAACTTACACACAAACATATCTCATTCTATATATATACTTTTTAAAATTGACTTAAATATCAACAAAAACAATAAAACCGATTTTAACATAAAATCAACCACTAATTTCATATTTATGATATTTTTGATATAATCTTTTTATTTTTCTTACGGAAGTCTATCAAAAATTTCAGAATATAAATATTTTTTAAAAAGTATATAGTTTAGTTTTTATATATAATCATTGTCCATATTATAATTTTCTATTTATATTAATATTTTAGATGTTAATAAACATCTATATTGAACATAGATAAAGTTTGTTTAAATCAATTAACACTAGCATAACAATTATTTATTAACGGGTTCAGTTTCTAGAAAAAATTCTAGATAAATGACAAGAAGTTTGAAAATAATGATTAAACTTTATCATAAACAAATTTCGGGTAATTCGGGTTCAAATCTAGAAATTTGTTTTGGCTTCGGGTTTTCAGGTAGTAAATTTCTCAATTCGTTCGGGTTATTTATTTTTGGAACGGTTTCGGTTCTTTAATTTCGGTTTGGTTCCAATTATGTACTTCAAATATAATTATAACTATTATTATTTTAAATAATTTTGGGGTAGTTAGAGTAGTTTAGTTTAGTTCTACAAAATTGAGTTCGGTTCAGATTCGATTTCGGGTATTATGGTAGTAAATTTCCCTATACATTCGAGTTATTTGTTTTTAGAATCGGTATTGATTTGGGGATTTCGGTTTGGTTTGGGTTTGGTATTTCGGATCCGGAAGTTTTGCCCATCCCTAATTTTTATAGTTTATAATAGTTTGGAATAAACACACTTACAAATTATATTAAGATTTTGCTATATAAAATATAATTCTCATTATATATTTATGGGAGAATCACAAAACTACACCATTTGAATTACATTTCACAAAACTACACCATTTCAAAAATATTTCACAAAACTACACCTAAATACTCAAAATTAAATTCAAATAAACCTTATCCACACAATCATACCCCTTAATACTATTTCTAAACACTAATTAGCAAACACAAATGAAAATATTTTAATTTTGGTAATTTTTAAAAGGGTAAATAAAACTTTTAAAATTTTGAAAGGGTGTAAATTTGTGAAAATATTGAATTAGGTGTAGTTTAGTGAAGGAATGATTGAAAGGGTGTAGTTTTGTGAATTTCTCTATATTTATTTGCATAAACAATAAAAGAACAAAATACTCTTTAGAAATTCTTAATATTTTTATTTATTTTACAAAATCAGAAAAAATATTACAAACTTCTAAATTAATTGTATATATATAAAATTATTTATAAAAAACATAAACCCGTGGTACACCACGGGTTAAATCCTAGTTACTTAATAGTTAAGAAGTTTGGGTTATGATCATTCCACTTTGTGAAGTATGGAGACTTTTTATCCCCATATTAGAACCAAATATATAAAAGAGGTTTCTTAATCGCCAAGTTCCAACCAAAAAAAACATAAATACTATATTTAAGTAAAACACTCAACCAACATTTTAAATTGATAAGATATAAAGCTTTAAAGAGCCACTTCTATGAAATAACAATATAAAAGATAGTATAACTCATACTAACTTTTTTGAGTATAATACTTGAGAAAAGGTAATGCCACTCACCAAAATTCAAAAGCGAGGAAACTAAAGCAAGTGAAGACACATACATTATCACATAAAAAGTAGGAAACACCAAGAAATTAGATAAAAAAAAAAGATTATATATAGAATAATGTCATCAACTTTTTCCCTTTTGTTTTCTTTAAGAATTTTCGGAAAAAAAATCAGTCATAAGTGTGATTGTATATACCAAGAAACTATATTATTATAAAACAAATATCTCAAAAAAGAAAATTGTTAAGGATAAAATCCTCAAATATAAAGTAGTCCAAGCATATGTCATTATTAAGATATATAAAAAGACAAAAGCCAATATAGAAAAAATTACTACAAACAAAGTGAGAAACAAAAAATGAACAGAATGAGTAATACATTGATAGGGTTCTTAAACATTCTAACACTAATCTCCTCCATAATTATAATAGGATCAGCTCTATGGATGGCTAAGAGCAAGACAACATGTGAGCATTTTCTTCAGAAGCCACTTCTTGTCTTAGGCCTAGCGATCTTGGTCTTGTCACTAGCTGGTCTGATAGGTGCATGTTGTGACGTGGCATGGGTCTTGTGGGTGTACTTGTTCTTCATGGTTTTCATCATAGTTGCACTTATGGGCTTGACACTTTTTGGGTTTATTGTGACTAACCATGGTGGTGGTGTGGGTGTGACCGGTAGGGTTTATAAAGAGTATAAGCTTGAAGAGTATCATCCATGGCTTAAAACAAGGGTTATGGATGCTAATTATTGGTTGACTATAAAGACTTGTCTCTTGGGCTCACTCACATGTTCGAAACTATCTCTTTGGATTCCTCTTGATTATCTCCAAAAAGATTTGTCCCCACTTCAGGTAAATATATGACAAACTATATACTTTTGGATATGCTAAATTATTCTATGTTTTCATAATCAATATAATTAGCCAGTAAGTTACACTCTTAGGTCAAACTAATCAGCTAGTCACTTGATATAGTAGAAAATTGATAATTAGTCTCTATTTTCATTTTTAAAAAAAATTAACCGTTTAACGGTCTTATTAGTCGTTCCTATAATAAGAAAATCAAAATATGCACTAAAAAATAGAAAACGATATTTATATTGGAACAAAAAAAAATTAAAACGAAGCAATTTTTTTAAAAAAATTGCTTGCAAGCCTATTGGACACCCCCAATAATTGTAGTCTATAGTATTATAATATTATTAGTTACAACTTACAAATTAGTAAATTACAATAGAGTATTATTATAATGATTTTATGCTGATGTCTAATTAAGGTATTAATTATTTTAAAACAATATTATATATATTTGATATTGGTTAAAACAGTCTGGATGTTGCAAACCACCGACGTCGTGCGTTTACAACACGGAAACGCCCATTCAGCAAGACTCCGACTGCTACCGTTGGAACAATGCGGCGACCGTGCTATGTTATGACTGCGACTCGTGTAAAGCTGGCGTTTTAGAGACGTTGCGTCGCGATTGGCATAAACTCTCTATAGTTAACGTTATCATTGTTCTTTTCCTCATTGTTGTCTATTGCATTGGTTGTTGCGCGTTTAAAAACGCCAAACGCCCTCAGAATTACGGTTTCCCTTTTGGAAGTTACGGCATGGCCAAATCTCAACCCGGTTGGGAAAAATCCTGGTGAGGTTTAATTATTTTAATCATTTTACTATATAGAGATTAATTACAAAAAAAAATTGAAATTTTATTAAATATACCGTTTTTAAAAGATTATGGTTCAATTTTCTGATGTAGGTCGAGGTGGTGGCATGGTCGAGATCGTTATTACTGAAAAATACTCTTGTAATATTCGGATTTGTGGTGTTATTGTTTGCTTCTAATTTGTAAATATTTTTTTTACATAGCATAACTTTTTATTAATGGACGTTAATCCTTTTTGATGTTAAAAAAAGCTCAAATACACTAAGAGGTGATGCAACGATCTATGTTCCAACAAGTACATTAATTTAGCATATATTGGCTAGAAATATATCATGAAGAGTTTAAAATATTGTAATTCGACAACCTAAAATATAAAATACTTTTTATTACTTTTTACATCTTCTCTATTGACAATCTCCCCTAAATCTTCACCTCTTAGACATCTTTTTGGACTTTTAATTTGACCTCAATTAATGTTTTAATTTGACCTCAATTAATGTTTTGGTTAAGGGAATACAGCCAAGAGCCAACGTGTGTTTTAGGGAATAGTCTGAGTCATTATTTGTTACGGGCCCACCTACCATTTATAAAAGTCCAACTTTGTTTTTCTAGACTTTTTTTTTCCATCCGTTGAATTTATTAAAGATAAGAGAAACTCATTTTGATTTTAACGGGCCTTAATACAAGCATTTTGGCACAAACCGAAATAAAAGATCATAAACCCAAATAGAAGAAAACCATAGAAAGAAAGACTAGACACATCTTAGCCATCACTCTATTGCACCATGCCGGAAAAAAACAGACATGTCGGAAGTATCACCGATGGTTGAACGTCGTCGCCTTGGTAGGAATCGAAACGTCGTCTTAAACTTCACCGAAGGAGATATTTCAGATTAACCGGTAACCGATAAAGAAAGCCATTCTCACGGTTTTATTAGATCCGATGAATCAAAACACCTCCAAAACTTCTTTTTTTCTAAATCCTAAGCTTCTTTTCTTTCTAGATCTAGGTATCATCGATTTGGAAGTGAAGCCAAAAACATCGTTTTGGAAGAGGAAGATCCTAAGCGGTAACCGGAGCAAAAGAAGCCTCCAATACCGAAACTAAAGCGGTCACCGGAGCTAGAGAAGCCTCCCATACCGAAGCATAAGTGGTCATCGAAGCTATAGAAGCCTCCGATACCAAGGTGTAAGGGGTCACCGGAGCAAGAGAATCCTCCGATACCGAAACTAAAGGCAGCCACCGGTGTTATCCAAGCCACCCACGAACTCATAGAAACCAAGCAAAAGCTCACTCAGACCATACATACTCCACAGCTAATTGAAACACGCATGATAGCCTTAAACCTCGACGCATAGCAGACCGATAACAACCAAACTTACACACACACTCACAGTACACGAGACCAAAACCCCGGAAGATACAAGAACCCGTAGGATATTCAAGACTCGAAAAGGAGAGGAATGATGCAAGAACGGAGAAAACCACCTCGGACCCCAAAAATCATTTCCTGAATCAGAACATCGAGCCACTGCTAACATCATAGAATGAGTCAGCCTCAAATCCAAAAACTCAAGAACCGTCGAAGTTACACAGAGAAACCGGAGAGACAAGGGGGAGATAATGACTTACAAACACCGAGAGGACTCACGTTGTCACCGGAGAACCGATCTAGAGGAAAGAAGACGTTATTAACCAAGAGAGGAGATTAAACTAACAAACTCACCGGAGTGACGCCGGAGGCAATGGAGCCCTCCGGCGTCAAAATCAAAAACACAGCCGCCGCTTAGAGATAAAGAGCTTGGGAGAAAAATTAGGGCCGACTGCTAAAAAAAAAGTTTCAGGACAGTTTTTGTTTTTTACTTTGTTTTTCTAGACTAGGTTCAATCTTTTGAATCATTATTGTGAAAATAAGATAATAGAGATAGAGGCAGAAATTTTAAAACATCTTAAATTGTGAACAAATATATTATGAAGGGGGTAGTATTTTGTTTTTAATTTTATAATAATTATTTTATGATAATTTAGTCCAACAATTATTGTTAATTTTTCATACTAAATTCACTACATAAAAATCTTTGAAATATATGTCAATAAAAAAAATCTTTGAAATATCGAATGATGACTTAAAAAAAGTCAAAGTCTCCCACACAAAACCCAAACCAAAAATAGTCAATTTTGGAGTGCAGTGTATGTGTAGCCACTTCAATTACAACATTCAATGTCCTCCAAGATCCACACATTCCAACACACACAAAATCTACATTATCTCAAGAAACAAGAAACAACAAAAAATGGGAAAGAATAGATCTGTAATAACAATCCTCTGTTTCTTGACAACAATAACCTTAAGTTCCATCTTTGTCTCTTCACAGGATCGAACCTGTGATAAAACCGATGGTATTTTCAAACCAAACAGTCTTTACGACAAGAACCTTCGTCTCATCCTCTCTTCACTGCCTTCTAACGTGACCTCACACCAAGGCTACTTCAACGGTTCGATAGGGTTTGGTCAAGACAGGGTCTACTCCATGGGGATGTGTGCACAAGGTGCTAAACCAGATGTTTGCTCCTCTTGTCTAGAAGCCGCATCTACCGGTTTACTACAAACCTGTCCGAACCAGACAGACGCTTTCTCTTGGTTCGGCGACGATATAGTCTGCCTTGTTCGTTACTCAAGCAAGCCTTTGTCAGGAGTTCTTGTCTTGGAACCGTTTAAAAGGTTTTACAATGTTATGGACGTAAGAAAAGAAAACGAGAAGGGGTTTTATAGCGTGTGGGATAGTTTAAATTCTCGTTTGATCATAGAAGCTTCTTCTTCTTCGAGGAGAAATAGTAGTTCGTCTTTGTCATCTTCTAGTAGTAAATACTATGCGAAAGAGGTAGCTCCCGTGCCGGTTTACGGGAATATATCGATGTTGATGCAATGTAGTCCTGATGTTTCTTCGGAGAATTGTAAACTTTGTCTAGAGAAAAGTGTTGAATACTATAATACATGGTACTATGGGAAGAGAGGCACCGTTATATTGCGGCCGAGTTGTTTTTTCCGGTGGGAGTTGTATACTTTCGTTGGTGCTTTTGATGGTACTCATGACACGCCTTCGACGCGTTCGCCTTTAAAGTCGCCTTCTATGTCCAACGTGACTGATGTAACTAAGAAAAGTAAGTCATTATCGGTGACATTTTTGAGAAGATTTGTCAACATTTTTGGGGTTATTTTGTAATTATGTTTTTTTGGGGGTGGATTTGGTTCTATGCAGATGGTAGAGTCTCAGGTGGAATTGTGGCGGCGATTGTTGTTGTTATTGTTGTTGCCGTTATATTGATTGCTATAGGCTTAGTTATTTTCAAGAAGAGAAAACAGAACCAAGCGATTACGCTACAAAGTAAGTTCAATGATATCTACCATTGATTGGTTTAGGTCTTTTTCATATTTGTGTAACACTAATCAAAACCTTAAACATTGGTCTTGAAATGAAGGTGAGTCTGTACAATTTGATTTAAAGACCATTGAAGTTGCAACTAGCAACTTCTCCGAGAGTAACAAGCTCGGCGAAGGTGGATTTGGTGAAGTCTACAAGGTGATAAGAACACTCTTTAATCACTTTCATTTTTTTTCTTTTGGGACCAAATCTTGAAAAGATGTATTTAAACATTTACAAAGGGTACACTCCCAGACGGAACAGAAGTTGCGGTGAAGAGACTATCGAAAACATCAGGACAAGGTGAAACAGAGTTCAAGAACGAGGTTCTTGTTGTTGCAAAGCTCCAACACAGAAATCTTGTTAGGCTTCTCGGATTCTCAATACAAGGAGAAGAGAAGTTACTCGTTTACGAGTATGTTCCCAACAAAAGCCTCGATTTTTTCTTGTTCGGTATGTTGTTTTAAATCAACTTGACATAATACTTCAACCTTAACATGTTAATATTTATAAACATAGCTAACGAAGGTAACTTTTCGATAGCATAGATCCTAAGAAAAAAGCTCACTTGGGCTGGACAGTGCGACACAACATCATCAGCGGAATTACAAGAGGGATCCTATATCTTCATCAAGATTCACGGCTAACAATCATACACCGTGACCTCAAAGCTAGTAACATTCTCTTAGACGCAAATATGAATCCCAAAATTGCTGATTTTGGAATGGCTAGGATCTTTGAAATGGACCAAGGTGGAGCCAAAACAAGAAGAGTAGTAGGAACTTTGTAAGTGTAATAGTATATTCGACTACACGCCCATGGCATGATTAAACATAAACATGGTCTATGTTTTTTGAATGTGCAGCGGTTACATGGCTCCAGAGTATGTCTCACACGGCGCGTTCTCGACGAAATCAGATGTATATAGCTTTGGAGTATTGATACTTGAGATCATTAGTGGCAAGAAGAACAGTAGCTTTCACCGCATGGATGGTTCAGTTAACAACTTAGTCACATATGTAAGCAAACTATAAACTAAACTCAAGTCCAAACTTTATTTAATTCGCTTATAACAATAATTAAAACACCAAAAAATTATTTATAGGTATGGAGACTATGGAAGAACCATTCAATAACTGAACTTATAGATCCAAGCATACAAGAAGAATGTATCGAACAAGATCGAAAAAGAGACGAAATCGTTAGATGCATTCATATCGGACTATTATGCGTTCAAGCAAATCCAACAGACCGTCCAGCGATGTCGGAAGTTCATAAAATGCTTACAAATAGTTCACTAGTACTGAATGTGCCTGGACCACCTGGATTTTTCTTCCCTAACGGACAAGGTTCAAGCTCTTTAGGACAAGAGACAGAATCTAGTCAGTCTACTACTAGCAAGTCTTTTACTTGTTCTGTAGATGATGTAACAATCACTAGTGTTGATCCTCGTTGAAATATTAGTCAACATCTTCTGTTTTGACTTTTTGTTTATTTCAACATGCACTTTTAGTTGTTAACTTTTTTTTTACTTTTCGTTATTTCCACAAAAGACTTTAAGGCCATATTTTTTTTTGGTCAAAACTTTAAGGCCATAATTAGGGGTTGGCAAATTATCCGTTATATCCGATTCGATATTTGCTTCGATCCGATTCGTAAAATCCGGATATCCGAGATAATTCAAAGCAAAACAAATACTAAAATTTATTATCCGCGGAGAACAAAGCAAATAACAAATAGTAATTATTAGAAGGTCGGATATCCGATCCGCTCCGTACCTTCGTATATTACATAATATATTACAAATATGTATATTAGGTAACAAATATATAATACTTATTATATATTTTCATATTTTCAAGTCAAGGAAAATAAGTTAAACTTATACATACAACATAATTTAAATTATAATGGGATGAGTTTTTATCTTGGTTATCCTTATTTTTAACGTTTTTTCTTCTATTTTAGTTTAAAATTAGTTGATTTTACTTATTTTTATGTGTTTGATCATTTTAACAAAAGCTAGAGTATTTTTGTATAAAATTTATTAGTATTTTCGGCTTTATGTAGTATCGAAATGAGTGATCCGAATATCCGCAAATATCCGCAAATATCCGCAAATACTCGTAAAATTTCCGGATATCCGAGCATCCGGATATCCGTATTTTTCCGGAGCAAAGCAAATCACAAAATTAGATATCCGTAGATACCAAAGCAAATCACAAATACTGAAATTTTTAGCGGTATCCGCTCCGCGCCCACCCCTAGCCATAATAATGTCCAGGATCGGGACAAAATGAACTATATATATGTATATCTAATTTTGGTTTGATATAATTTATATACTTTGAACTTTGAAGCTTATCATATAACAAAAAAACTCAAGTAAATCATAAATGAAAATACGTATGCTTTGGCGGAGTAATTAACGCAATATTAGTGGGGGAGATGTAACGTACACGAATTTGCGTTAGGCGGAAAATATAATAGTGGACATAATAAAAACTTTGTCACATGGATGTAATAAAAAAAAAAAAAAAAAAACTTTGTCACATGCTTTGCCACAAGGCCCATCACCTTATTTTCCTTCAAATTAATTACTTCCTTTTATATTTCATCCCACACATCGATTTCTTTATCACCATTGAATCTGATCAAAATTAGTATTTTATGATTTGTGAAGATAAACTTCTTTGGGGTTAAAAATGTCTGGATATGTCTCATTTTGCATAAAGAGAGTAGGATCAAATAAGCATAGACTAAACAAAAAAAAATTAAGAGAATAGCTACATGAACATAATAGTGTATAGTAAAACCAACTTATAGGGTAAAATTAACTTATCACATGTGAAATCCGAAAGAGTTGTTAGCGATTTTAAATTAGCCTTGTCGTCTACAAAATGCCTAATAAAGTGCAATTAATTTGCCATTTGTAACCTTATGATTTAGAATAAAAAAACGCAATTCTGAAAAAGTAGATCACATCAGAACATATTATTGTTTTAAGAAAATACTAAGATATTAGTGGTTATTTCAGTTAATTTTATTATGTATCAAAAACCAAGAAAACAATATTTTTGCATGTTCAAAAATAGATAGAGCTACCAACTCTTAAAATAAATAAGCTTATACACGGTACCAATTTCTAAAACCATGAAGATAACTATAACGTATATATAATTATATTATAAGTATACTAAGTATACTTGATGACCATAAAGGAAGAAAACTTAGAAAAGAAAACATACGATGAACAGCACGCAAGAAATTTCCGTAATATGTTTGGAGGATAAGAAGGGACTACAAACAAATTATTATAGTATCGAATAAACGAAAGGGCAATTCTTATTAATACCACTAAAAAAAAAAATTAACACAAATACCACAGATTTTCGAAAGTTTTACAAATACCATTAAAATATTTTTTTCTCATAAATATCACAAATCTTAAATTTTCAAAATTACACCCAAAAAACTATACCCTACCCCTTCAAAACTATACCCTAAACACTATATAGTGAACCCAAATGAAAAAATTTAAAATCTAAAAGTAAAACTCGTTTTTTGTATTTGTGGTATTTTTGTAAACTACTAGTTTTTGAAGGTATTTTTGTTATAAAAAACATTTTAATGGTATTATTGTTATAAAAAACTTTGTAATGGTATTTTTAAAACAAAAAACATGGTATTCTAAGGAATTTTTTCCAAATGAAATATGATTATGATATAACTTCAAAAAAAAAACTAATGGCAAAAAATCTAACATTGACGTTTTAAGGAATGGGTGCTAAATATTTTATACAGCATTTTGTACGGCACGCATCTCCCCATATCACAATAAAACTAGTTTCAACCCAATCACCAATGATTGCGTTTTCACACATTAACAATATTACTTGTGTTCTAATTCTAGATTTGTATAGTAATCACTTTTTTAATTTATTATACCATAATAATATACTATTAGCCATGTTTACTAGGACATAATTAGGCATTTTGGACTAAGATTTGCTAGTGGTGTGATATAAACGGAAAATTATTAAATCTACATGAGTATTTTAATAATTATTAATTCACACATGTAACATGTTAATGGTTTGTATATACATACAACGTAAAGTTCAATTCAATTGTTATTAAATAATTAATATTTTTTTTTCTGCGGGAAGTATAATTATAAAGTTATCAAATATGTCTATTTTATATAGTATTATTTTATCTTATTACTTAGTTGATTGTATATCCAAAAGTCTAGGTATGGAACCGGCGTATTGGATTTTGACCTCTCGTTAACCAAAAACTTGAACAATCCCTCTTTTTTTGTTAAAATCCCTCTTATTTTCTACAACCATGAACAACAAAAGTTCCAAACATATACCTAAATCAATTTAGGAACATTTTTACAAAATTTAACCAAGAAGTATACCTATGACCTTCCAATTTTATATATGGTTTGTGTATTACATAAGAAAATCATTAAAACGTACTTGAAATCCAATATTAGAGGCTATCTAAAAATGTGCCAGAAAACTTTATTTAAGGAAACATATAAAAAAAATCATACCTTAAATAAAACCAATAATCTTGACAAAAAAAAAACCAATAAATTTCAAATTTTAATACAAAAGCAAAAGATAGTATGGTAGTTAGCAAATAAGTTATCATTTGAAATGTCAATTATAACAACTTGCCATATCAAAAGCCTTTTATTGTAGTTCCGTAATCATAGAAACTTAATTCTTGTTAAAGCCAAACAGTGTAATTCATCAAATTAATGGTTATAAAAAGAAAACAATGCAGCCAAAATAACCCTCAAATTACGTGAACCAGATCATACAATGAAATTACGTATCCAACTTTACTTGCATGCAATATCTATAAATACCCTCATGAACCCTTTCATGCAAAATTAATAAACACCAAAAACACATTTCAGAAAAAAAGAAACATTTCTAAATCAAAATTAAATTATAGTGATAATAATAATAATGGGCAAGCTTTTGGTGATAATGTTAATCAATCTTTTCATGGCTTTCAAAAGCTTAGAAGCTCTTGATTATGGAGATGCACTAAACAAGTCTATCTTGTTCTTTGAAGGACAAAGATCCGGTAAGCTCCCGGTTAACCAACGGGTTCAATGGAGAGCCAATTCCGCCTTATCCGATGGTGAACCGGAAAATGTAAGCGGATAATTATATTTATAATGAACATCAATGTGTTTTAAATCTTTTAAAAAATAATTAAAAAATAGTATTGATTTTATAGGTGAATTTGATTGGAGGGTACTATGATGCTGGTGACAATGTAAAATTTGTGTGGCCAATGTCATTTACCACAACATTATTGAGTTGGGCAGCAATAGAATACTCAAATGAGATTTCTTCGGTTAACCAAATCGGTTATCTCCGGTCTTCTATCAAATGGGGAACCGATTTTATCCTCCGGGCTCATACTTCTCGCAACACTCTATACACACAAGTAAACACTCCTTTTGTATATTGTTCAAAAAATGAACCAAATCCAAAGTCTAATACTAATACAAGCATTGAATACATATTTTGGTATCTCCTAGTTAATAATATAAAGTTGTTTATATTTTACTATATATGGTTATTTTTTAAAAAAAAAGGTGGGAGATGGTAATTCAGACCATAGTTGTTGGGAGAGACCAGAAGATATGGACACACAAAGAACTCTCTATAAGATCTCTTCATCTTCACCTGGTTCCGAAGTGGCCGGTGAAGCAGCCGCGGCTCTTGCCTCCGCCTCGATTGTCTTTAAATCGGTTGATTCTAATTATTCATCCAAACTACTAAACCATGCAAAATATGTGAGTATATATATATATATATATATATTAAATTAAATTAATTTATAAAATTGACTCGTTACATAATTATAAGGTGGATTAAATCATGTATGGTTAACCATAAAATAATTATATTGATGTGAAATATTCTTTATTTATTTTGCGCAGCTATTTGAATTTGCTGATAAGTACAGAGGCTCTTACCAAACATCATGCCCTTTCTACTGCTCATACAACGGCTACCAGGTAACTTAACCGGTTATATAAATGAAATCTTATTATTTCTAATGAAATAACAAATATATATACATTATTATTAATTTTTGCAATATATTATAATGTTTAAAAGGATGAATTATTATGGGCTGCAACTTGGCTATACAAAGCAACAGGAGAGGAAAAGTACATAGATTATGTTATAAGCAATCAAGGTTGGAGCCAAACCGTTAATGAATTTAGTTGGGACAATAAATTTGCTGGCGCTCAAGCTTTACTCGCATCGGTTAGTATATATAAATATAACTAACTATATATAAACAAAATTAGTTAAACTAATATAACCATATATATATATTTAGCTTTCTTATTAATTAATATTTTATTTGTTTAAAGGAGTTCTATAAAGGGAGAAATGATTTGGGAAAATTCAAGAACGATGTTGAGTCTTTTGTATGTGCATTGATGCCAGGAAGTAGCTCTCAACAGATTAGACCAACTCCTGGTAATTCACCGGTTTAGCTAGAAAACCGAAAAATTGATTTGAGTATTTTTTTATTTGTTAGTTTTGTTGTATAATTTATACTTTTTTCAGGTGGCCTTTTGTTTACTAGAGATAGTAGCAACTTACAATATGTAACAACGGCTACAACGGTTTTGTTCCATTACTCAAAAACTCTAACTCAAGCCGGGGTCGGTTCAATCCAATGCGGGTCAACCCGGTTAACGGTATCTCAAATTCAGAATTTCGCCAAATCACAAGTAAGTAAATAAACCACACCTCATCATATAAGCTAGTCCAATTTTATTAAAAACCGACCCGGGTTTAATTATCAGGTAGACTACATCCTTGGAAACAATCCAATGCAAATGTCTTACATGGTCGGATTCGGTACAAAGTACCCAACAAAACCTCATCATAGAGGCTCATCACTACCGTCGATCAAATCTAAACCGGATAAAATAGACTGCAATGGAGGGTTTTCATACTACAATTCGGATCAACCTAACCAGAACGTGCATACCGGTGCAATTGTGGGTGGACCGGATTCATCAGACCGGTTTAGTGACCAAAGAAACGATTATTCACATGCTGAACCAACAACTTACATCAATGCTGCCTTTGTTGGGCCTGTGGCTGCACTGATTGGCAAGGGTTCTAACTAGTGCAACAATTCTATTGGATAAACTCATTTTTAAAATTTAGTTGTGGGCAAATTTGCTTCAAATATACATATATTTTATACAAGTTTGACAAAAATATATGTATAAATATAAATATATACATGCATATCATTGTATATTTGTATCAAATAGCTTAATAAATGAAATTTATTTAATAACTATTAGTCTTATACCTAGTTATGTTTTTTTGGGTTAAAATATGAAAATATTACCTTGGTTTTTTTTTTATATCAACAAATATTACCTTAGTTATGTTACAAAGAAACTTATATTCTTTCTTTTTATTCCTAAACTATATGTTGTCTTTTGTATGCAATTGTGATACCTTAGAAGATTGTAGTTATATTTATACGTCGAAAAAAATTAATGTTAAAAGACAGAAAGATTGGTTGTTAAAAGCATATAATATAAAGTCAAATTCGGTGGATTGCAATACTATTGTTTAAGACCGAAAAAGTCTCCTCGGTAAAATTATCTGTATAACGACAAAATTCATTTTGTTACTGTCTGAAAAATTAAAGTATGAAACCTAATTAGTTTAATGTAGTAGTTGAACATGCAAGCAGGAGAGAAAGTCTCTTCAGACAATTATTATTCCACTAGGAAAGAATCCGCGCATTGCGCGGAATATTTGCTAATTATTATAGTAAATTTACATTGAATTTACGGGTGTTTGGGTTTGTTTTATGAAGTTTTTTATTTTTGTAACGGATATATGGTTTAACTGTAGATATTTTCCATCTATTTTATATATTACTAAACTAATGAAAATGATTTTGTTTACGAACAACTTCTCTTTGGATGTTTTAGTTTATTCTCAAACGTACATTGTTTACTTTGGTTTTACGTGAAGATCTTAACCCGTCAATTAATTTGGATCATATTTTGTTTTCTATTCTCTATAACGTTATTGAATTATTTGTATATGTAATTGTTTATTTTGTATGAGGTTTTGTTTTCTCCGTAATTATTTTAAGTTTATTTCATATATTTGGTACTAATATTTAGATTTAGAAAGTATGTATATATATGGAGTTTTTTCATCCCAAATTATAGTTATTTAAACTTTTATAAATTTATAGTTATTTATTTTTAAATTATTCTCTCTCTCACCCATTTTGTTAAATGTTTTAGGTCTTTTGATTTGTTCCATTTTATTTGATTTTCACAAGTTTCTATGCGTATTTTTAATTTATTAAATATAGTATGACCACTAATATTATGTAGTCTTAATTTAAAATTGTTCTGAATAAATGTTAAACATTATTTATAACTTTTAAATTTTGTGCTTTTAGATAGAAAATTTAATTTATATGCAACTCATTTTTATTTATTTTTTCAACATTTGGATCATAAATGATCGGCCCATTAGCCAAACTTACACTATCGTAGGTGCGGAAAATCGATCTCGGGTTCGGCAGATCCAACTCACATTTAATTACTTCGCTGAATTTTGTATATATTTTCTATCATTTTAGTTAAGATCTACAAAAAAATATATATTTTAGTTTGATGATTAAACCAATACCATAATGTGTTGACTTTTTTTGTTGTTATCTTCTCTACTAATAAACACATTTGATCAAACTCTTCAACAATATTTCACATCTCAAATCATAAACACTAAACAATGAACTTCTCTGGCTTTTCGTCGCCTAAGCCACAACAAGTGTTCATCAGTTTTAGAGGTAAAGATCAAAGAGGAAAAATAATGAGCTTTCTCACAAAAGAGCTAGAGAGGAGAGACGTAAACTTTTACATAGACGAAAACGAGACGAGAGGCAGTCTACTCACAGTACTTTTCGACAGAATCAAAGAGTCAAGTGTTGCATTAGTCTTATTCTCGGACAAGTACCCCGAATCTCGTTGGTGCTTAGACGAGCTCGTTGAGATCAAGAAGCAAATGGAGACAGGATCTCTTGTTGTTTACCCTGTGTTCTACAAAGTCAAACCTGATTGCATCAAGACACAATCTGGTTGGTTCGGTAACTCACTCCTAAGAACAGAGGATTTAGTTCGAACGAGCGTTGACCGGAAATGCAAAAAGTCAGTACTCGCTACAGAAGCTACGATTAGTAGATGGAGAGAAGCTTTAGTCACTATTGGAGGAGTATTGGGGTTTTCTTATAAACATAAATCCGATGAGGATTTCGTTAGCGATCTTGTCGCGGAAGTTAAGAAGCTTTTAGACATATTGTCTTCACCAAAAAATTATCATCAAATGGTTATAGAGAATCCGAAGAAGCCACTTCATCAAGACTCAGTGGCTACGTCGGTATTACAATCTCTAAACATTACTATATCGGATCTTGGAGATGTTATTACAAAGCCGACGATTCAGATCAATGGCCTAGATTCACTGAAGACTGATAATCTTGTGTTTCTTGACATGGACACACTTAGAAACCCTGTCCAAACTCAACCAATAATCGAGATGGGTAAAGCCGGAAAGATTCTCTTGGTGTTGTTAGGTTCTCTAAAGGAAGAGTACACTGATCAGGTTTTGTTTTAATTTCTCATATCTTTATAGTTTCTTCTCTAAATTGTTTACAAAGTTTAATTGGTAATGTTACTATGTAGAGCTCTGCTTTCACACCTATCTTGTTTCCCAAGAAACCTCAGAAACTTAATGGAAACACGCTTATTGGCTCCTCTCAAGAAATCCAAGATCAAAGCTACTCTTTAACAGTTCAAGTCACCAGTAAGTTTCTTACATATGGTTACACAATATCCTTATAATTCAATCTGAATTAATATCGATTGCAGAGAGTAATGACAATCTTCAGAACCGTCCTGGCGAAACTAGCAACAAATCTTGTGATGATTTGACATGCTTTACATTCTTACATAAAGTTATGAAAGGTTTCGCAACGATGTTATGCCCTCAGTCTCCGAGTGTGTCCATCAGTTTCGGCGAAAAGCAGCTAGAAGAAGACCTATTGAGCTCACTGATAACCATGCTAGAATCAAACCGAATCTCGATGTACGCACGAGACAAGACTAAAGAGAGATTCAAAGAGTCAAAAGTTGCAATAGTTATCTTCTCGGCCAAGTATCCTGAGTCAGAACATTGCCTTGACGAGCTCGTGGAGATCAAGACGCTTATGGACGCAGGAGAGATCGATCCTTTTCCCGTTTTCTACAAGGTGAAAGTTGAAACAATTAAAGAAACGGCAGGATGTTTCCGTAATAGGCTTCTCAAGGTAGAGGACCAAGCGCGTAAAAAAATCGATAGGGGCAGTGAGAAGTCTATTCTTGATACCGAAACAAGAATCACGGGATGGAGAGAAGCTCTCTTGTCTATTGCTTCAAGAAATGGCTTGACCTATCAACATAGGTATTATTAATCATTACACATGTGTATCAACACTAGTTCTTAACTACTTGGATATTTCCTCTTTGCAGCTCTCTTCCCGTGTTCGTCGCTGATGTTGTGACAAAGGTCAAAGAAAGGTTTACATTTAGGAAGAGACTAGAGATGTTTACTTCCTATATAACTACTGATCTTTCCATAGAGAAGCCTCCAATGCATCGACAAGAGACGGAATTAGCAATAACAACAGATAAATCCTTCGATGACGACTTATTCTACTCCCTAACTTCCTTCTTACAAGCTCTTGATATTGATATTACATATTTTGAAGGCTTCACTGAGATCTCCAACGGTATCATATCGATGAGCTTGAAAGGACACGCTGATCTAGTGTTCCTCGACTTGAGTTCTATTAAAGATTTTGTCCGGTTTCAACGTTACGACTCATTCCAAGTTGTTGAAGAGGTCTCTTCTTAACCCTAAACTAGCAATTTTTTTGTGGCTTCGCGTGACATTTTTTAGGTTTTTGAAACTATGCAGGGTTTGGTTTTGAATCGTTCCGGTGTCGGGAGATTTGAAGACCCTTCTATGGTCTTGGCAATGAAATCAAACCAATCCCAACGTTGGTCTGATAATCGCCTTATTATCTCATCTCAAGATCAATCAAATTTCTAGTAAGTCAAATATGCCTACCAACAAAAGAAACAACCCTAATTTGGTTACTTGCTTCTTACGTTAAGCCTCTGTTTTGTTTTGTTTTTTTTTTGTTGTTAAAACTCTGTTTTTTTTGTTTTGTTTCTCTAATGAACACATATATTTAATACACTATCGTATATCATTTTCGTTAGTATTTTGTCAATTATTGAATCAAATCCATTCCATATGATAACATGTTTTACTTATATCCCAAGAAAACGTATTCGTAAAAAAAGAAAAAAACTTTTCATCTTTCACAAATTCCTTCTCCTCGAGAAACAACGTTGGAGCTTCACTTCATCGATAGGCATCGGACTATCGGGAAAATTACACGGCACGACAGTCCCGGGTTCCTTCTCGGGCAACAACTGACACGGCTCCGGAGTCACACCGCTAGTATAACCAGAAACATCCGTACAATTCCAAAGAATTTTCTTAGGTTTATTCGATAGCGTGATGGTCACGTTAGATATACATATCCCAGTGAACTGATCTCCCGTTATACCGGCTAACTGAGCAGGCATCGTCACGTTCTCCGCGACCATGTCTTGGTAGTTAATGTTCTGAATCACCGGTAACGCTTTCGGATCGTAATGCTCGTCCGGGTGCGAACCGTAGCTTCCCGTCATCCAAAACACATACTTCATTGTCTTCATAGTCATACCTCTTACGTACACGTCTTTAACGTACCCCCCTCGACCAATCGCTGTCTTAATCCTGCCAATTATAATTCGGTTTTAGTCAAAAAGTTATGTCCGGTTCTGAGATTTATGGGCTATGAACTTTTATAATTTTGGAGCCTTAAGCAAATTGTTTCTTGGGGATGTTCCGAGAACTGAACCAAACTAAACCGGTTTTGATTTTGTTATGTATGTACCTGATTCCGGATTCGGAGTCGACGGCTACGATATCTTCAGCTCGAACATCTTCTATTCCACCAGACATTTCGCTGCCGAGAGCGATCACGGCGCTATCGGGCGAAATGCAAGTGAGCCGTCGGATCAAGAGCTGTTTTGTAGGCATGCCGTAGTTGATTCCGTACTGATCCCATCCACTCTTCACTGCTATACAATCGTCTCCAGAGACAATGTAGCAGTCTTCTATCCTCGTGTTTGTACATGAATCTAAAAATAAACCGGAACGAATTTAATTAAACCGGACATTGACGGTTAATAATTAGTATGATGATTTGTATTGTTACCTGGGTTAATCCCATCGGTGTTTGGTACCGTGACTGGTGCTAATATAGTCAAGCCTTGGATAACAATGTTGCTGCATTTTATAAAATAAAATAGCTAAATAACCGGTTTAGTAAGATTTGATGATTAAAATAGCTAAACCGGTTTAGTTTTTTTTACTGTTTATATTATACCTGCTGTAAACCGGATGGATATGCCAAGAAGGAGAATTCAAGAAAGTGAGGTTGGAGATTTGGATACCATTAGAATGCATAATCTCAATTAAATAAGGTCTTGTGTATTTTAATTCTCCTCTCTTGAATTTTCCCCACCATGGCTCTCCTTGTCCATCAATAGTCCCATTCTCACCTTTTAAATTATTTTAATTTTTTTTGACAAATTCTAATTAGGAAATGTTGGGATATTATTTTAGGTTTAATTAGTTAAAGTTTGATAGTAGTTGAATTGCTAACCGGTGATAACCACATCGGTTAAGTTTGAACCGAAAAGTAGACTGATGAATCTACCACCATCCGTGTCTCTTCCTCGTCCGTACGATGGCAATGGCTCTATCACTTCGTAGTCACTCTCTTCCTACAAATAACGTAATTAGTGCAAACAATTTTGAATGATTTTAGCTTAGAATTAGTAAAACTAATTGTTGATATGTAACTTATCTTACTCATAAATTATCATTAATTATATTTTCACTTGATTTACTAAAAGAAGAAAACTAATAGTCGGTTTTGTTTGTGGTTGTTTACTTGTTTAATTAGAGCCATGAATGTTTTGCAGTACTGTTTTAATTCTTTTATTTTTACTAACCATATCAACGACGTGTGTTGGGAAATATAGATGAGCCCTACAAAATTATTCATACAAAAAAATATTCTTTTATTTTTACTTGGTATTTTGTTTTGATGTTTTCTAAAACCATTATGAAGAAAACTAAAGATTGTAACACATTGATTTTTACATTTTAAAATCTAAACTAAGTAGACCCACAACGTAGCATGTGGCTGAGATGTGCCTAACAAGAATGGATCGCACACTCTTAAACACTGTCCAATGACGATCCCCACTAACTTTGCTTATTTGCCTATTTTTGTTGTTTTCTTCTTAACTTTTTCCTTACTCTAGCCTCTACTTTTAGAGTAACGTTTTATAAACCTAATTAATACTTTGCTTTTATTAGATCAAGTTACAAAATCAATTAATGAATAGTTATATAGCTCTTTTAATAACCCAATTTGCATGTAGAAATATTTTTATGAGAAAAAAGGTTTGATACTTAAGATAAATAAATTATCCACAGAAACAAACAAAACAAAAACATATTTTGAATGGCCCAACCAAGCATCACCAAAAGCTAACAAGCAAAAGTCACATGTAAATTTGTGAATTGCAACAAATAAAATTTGCAACGAAATAATAATAATTGATCTAAAAAGATTTGTGGAGTTTTGTGTCACGGGGTATTCCTAATTAATAAAATTTATTCTTTAGAGAATGGAATAGAAATAAATTTAACAGTTACTAGTTTTATATATAGAAAAATAAAAGCGAAATAAATCAAGTAATTTTTTAATTATAATGATTAAGAGAAATACTAAGAAATAATAATTAATATAATATAAAAACTTACTTGTGAGGCGAGGATAACGGCATCACGGTGGAGGAAAAGCGTGAAATGGCTCGTGAGGTTAAAGCTTCCGGTGAGCCACCGTCCAGCGGGAACAAACAACAACGAGCCACCGTAGTCCGCGAAACGGCTAAGCTGCGACACCGCGTCACGAAACGCCGCCGTATTTGAGGTCACACCGTCACCCACGGCGCCAAACTCGTCTAACGATGCTGAGTAACCTCTACACGATATGGCCGAGTACTCGAACTCGTCTCCGCGACGGTGGCCGCGGTGGTGGCCACGGTGGCGATGAGTGTGAAAATCTGTGGCTCTGAGGCTATGTTCGGCATGGACGGCTCCGGTGAAGCCGTCGTCGTGGCTTATAAAGAGAAGGAGAAGAAAGAAACTGACGGCGGAGAGAGAAGAAATGTGCATGACGGTTTTTTATTTAGAAGTGGAGAAATGTAAATGGCTTTTTCTGCGTGAAAGAATGTGTTATTTATATCAGGGTTACAATTTTTAATAATTATACATTTTGTATATTATACGGGGTATATGTATATATATACTATATATCAGAGAATGTTATTCAATTAGATATTTAGTAAAAATTGTATAACTACTACTTATTTTTCTTTTTCTACAATACCTATTACCTAGTGTAGTTACCTAAGTATATTTTTCTTATACGTTAAAAATAGACATATATGATTTTAATAATTAAACAAAATGAAATTTTTTTTATCAATAAATGTTTAAGACTAGAGCACGATGAGTAAAGTTTCATTTGAATGAGCAAAAAATATTTGGAAAATGCAACCACTTCTCTCTAAATTTGAAACCAGGATGAGACTTTGTACAATTTAAGCAATTATATGTTGAATATTTTACTAGTGGTTGGAATTTTTAAGATTTTGTTTCTCCGCCATATATATATATATATATATATACATATATATATATATATAAATTAATCGTTTTTCTAAAGATAGGGAGAAAATTATACAAAAATGAAAATTTCATATAGTTTCGTAATAGATGTACTGAGTGGTAAATGGAGATGGTGGAGCATTAAATTCATTTTTTTGTCGGATTTAAATTCATAAAAGCTATAAACACCCGGAAAAAGATGGTAACATACTTAATAATTATTAACAAAAAAAAAAACATACTTAATAATTATTAATTTTAATTAATAATAAACGTGGGAAAAAGTAATACAGCTCCTAATTATATTAAATAGGGCATGTCAACAATATATACAGAATGCTACCTGCTACGCCACTTCGTTTATTTCCTTACTTTACTACGACGTTGCATTCGGTTGTTATTTTCCTGCTTTCATTGAAAAATGAAAATAATTAACCTACCGTTATTTACAATTGTATTGTGACTCATATATTAAATAAGTAATATATATTGTAAAAAAAAGCACTATAATATGGCTAGTACATGGTTCTCGTGTCTTGGAATTAGGTTTAATTGTAACCGGTTAGGTTTGTAATGAAATCGGTCTGGTTTGTAATGAAACCGGTCTGGTTTGGGGAAGGGATTTGGTTTGGTTTTTGTGTGTATTGGATCAGGCCCATTAGGAATTTGTGATGGTCTAAATCCGGAAATAAGTCTTATATTTTCAATAGAAAACCCTTTAACAAAAAAAATATGGTCGGATCATGATCCAAACGAATGTTTTATCTAAACCAAAACACTGTGATGGCATATCATATCAAAAGAATACATTACACGAGTCCTGAAAAATTAATCCAAATGAAATGGTTTTTATTAAAATATGCATGTTGATGTTACAATCTGCGTTTATATATAGACTATCGAGTCAAGTGCTTCATCTTCTTTGAATTAGTTTTTTTCACTTGAGTTATAATATATATAGAGAGGTGCTAGTAATTTTTTAAAAATAATATTAAAGAGATAATTTTTTGGTCGTTAATAATAAGATTTTTATATTTGTAGTCAATTAAGGACTACCGGTAAAAATCTCTAACTAACCTCTTACAGTCTTACCTATCAGAAACCTGCCAAAACTTAAAAGTCAAAAAGTACACCAAACTAAAACCTAATAACGGCTCTAACAAAACATAATCTACAGAATCAACACATATGAAAATGACAGTAAATAATGTAAATGCTATAATTATATAAAAGTTTTAAGAAAATCTAAAACAATGCCCAAGTATATGATTCGTATCTGCTGGTTAATACGAATTCAAGTTCTTGTATATATCCACTTCTAATCTAATATATGAGCACTGTCTAAAAGTGATATTATAATGGTGGAGACTATAATGTCTGCTTGCACGCCTTGAATAGTTTGCTCATTATCCTTGAGATATATAGTCTCAGCAATAGCATGAACCCATGCATACCTTTTTTTATTTTCTATCACACTTCATATAAATTAGTATGATAGAAAATTAGTGCAAATGCAAGTTGATTTTTTGTTTAACATTTCTTTTTATATAATCATAGCAAAAAGTACATAACAAAACTTTATGGAAATATATAATATCAATTTTAACGGAATTATTTTAACAAAACTTTTAACAAATACAGAATCTTTCATCCTTTGTGAATAATGAACTATTTTTTTTTTGTCAAAAGAATAATGAACTATTATGTATAACGAAAGTGGGGTTGGTGAAATAATAATTGAAAAAACAAACTTAAATGGGAAATAATACACAAGTCACGGGAAACTTGGAAGCAACCGACCAAAGCAATTTGATCGTTAGTGGTTGAGTGCACGAGAGATAAAGAGAGTATTATTTCAATATTCTATTTACAAAATTTGGATAACAAATTATCAACTTTCTATACAACTCCACTATTGCAAAATATTAAGTTCTAGATTATTTTTTTTGTCTTCGTAAATCAAAACAACGACGAGTTACTTCAAAAAATTTAAACATACAAAGTTTTCCATGAAAACTTTTATTGTAAACGTTTTTCTCTAAACTAAAATGTGAAATCTAGCATTTGGTATTTTTTCATGTGTGTGCTATATATGAAAATGAAATTATATATATATATTAATCAAATTTCTAGATTGGTAGTAATATATATAGTCATACGCATGTTGATAAAGCAATTACATTATAAACTTCTTTATCAAAAAATAAATTGTTAACATGAGAGTTAATGGTGGTTCTAGTGTTATCTTGAATATAAAGAGAAAAAATTTATTTCTGAAAGTTAATGATGTATTCAAATCTGGCATAAGTACGTAAATATTTGTTCATAGAAAAACTTTAGTATTGTGTTTCATAGCTAATGGACTTGGCCAAATTTAGATAATGCACATAGTAATGTGTTTAATAGCTAATGGGCTTGGTCGAATTTAGATCCATCAAACATTGTTTTGGTTTTACTAAAAGTGTTTCAGAAACAAAATAGGAAGTGTAATAATAATTTAGTGGGAGCAATTTTGTTAAATAAAATAATGTAAAGTGGAACATAAAGTATGATATTCCTATGCAGTAGGGCCTAGTGCTGGGACCAAAGCTCTTCGAATATATTATAGAATATAAAAGCAGGTATATCAACACCTGTTTATTTTTGGCTAAATTTTCTTTTAGTATTTCTTTTGACTAAAAGTAATTTAGTGATATGTATTTACTCAACAGCTTTTTATAGTATCTGAAAATATTTAAGTTTGGGGGTAAATGTTATTAACTCTGGCCAATAATTTTTCATTGCTGGGAAACGAGCCTACAAAACGACGTAGCTTTTCGTTCTAAATTTAGGAGCAGGAAAGTGACACGTAGATAGAGTTCTATGTGACCCACGTGGGAAGAAGAGGAAGAGCAGGACCCACACATATTCATAGTATTTGGAAATAAAGACACAAGCAATTCTCATTGTTTTAATAGTATTTTTTGGTGTGAACCATTCGGTTCAATACAAGAATGGACGAACCGTTGGGCCCTAAAGCCCAATAGAGTTCATCGGCCCATTTGTTATATCTATTAGGGTTTCACATATTTTGTTTAATATACAAAATTGTGTGATAAGTAAAATGTATTTTATTTTTATTTTTTTCAAAGAAAATAGTTTTGCTTTTACTATCTATCTTCTATATTATATCCTTTTAAAATAATTTCGTTTTAGTTTTTTTTTTATGATATATTTTACAGTTTGATTTTAAGAGTTATGCAAAAATTAAACAAGCAACCTAACATGCATTTTCTAAGCATATGATTAGATTTAAAACTTACAATAAAATCAGATCTAGCATATAAAATTAAAATAATAATATCTTTTCAATTCAATTTTTTTTCGATTAAAATCAAAATATTTTATCTACACAAACAAAATATTGTGAAAATAAATATTTAAAGTGTGATACTTAATAAAGTTTCAAATTTTGTTTTTTAAAGGCTAAAAATATATAAATAATAAGATGACGAAAAATCTTCAATAATATTTAATTTATAAGATTTAATTTCATCAAATAAATATATATTTTACTAATCACAAAATTTTGCTTGTGTAGATAAAATATTTTGATTTTAAATAAAATAATAATAATAATAATAATAATAATAATAATAATTAGGAAATTCTGAATCCTAGTCAAAATAAGAAAATTCCAAATCCTAACTAAAAGAGGAAATTTAATCCTAAGCAAAAGAGGAAAGTCAAATCCTTAAATAAAATCGATTCATGGTTTGGTCTTAAATACCGCATGAATTAGTCTAAAAATCCACGCAAACAATATATTGTCTCAGCAACAATATCGCGAAAAGGTTTTTACCACATATGCAAGTCTAAACTCTTGTTTTGCTGCTTGCTGAGCAAAACAATAAATTATGAATAATGAATGAAGGCATCCTAGTCCTACCCCATTACCGTAAGCTCATTAGCTCAAAAACTTAAAAAGCCTAAAGAGACTAAATAGTCTAACCACGTCCAAAGATATAAGTATCATGGTCACATTCATGGTAAAAGGAATGGACGTGGTAGAAGTGGCAATTATAATCTATATGATAAAGGAAACCATTCATATGGTTAAGGCCACCGATCCGACTTTGGTCGTAATCGAGGTAGAGGCCGTGGTATACCCAAACCACAATACTCATATAAAATTTTTGCCACTAATGAGGAATGGGGAAACCATTAGACTAAGATGTGTAGAACACCTAAGCATCTCGTTGATCTCTATCAAGAGAATTTGAAAATAATCTAGAAGCTCATTTAGTTCATCACGATGGTAAAGAAGTTCACAACCATGAGATAGATGGCTATGAGACTTCGGATTGCCTAAAAGCGGCTTAATTGTTTTTGACATCTAAGTGTTCTTGATTGATTAATTTAAGAGAATTCAATAAACGAAATATCTAAAGGCACGGTTTATTAGCCAAATTGCGGGTATAAATAAATTTAGTGAAGACTATGGGTAGGCTCATGACGAGCCCATACTTCCAAGGGCACGCATCCTCGGATGCTTCATATTCACCCGACTCAAAATGGCTTATCGAGTTTCAAAGAAATGTGTTTGAATGGTTTCCACATTGAAACTAAGGGGGAAGGAAACAAAGGATTCTCACATATTACTAAGAGCACTCAAGACCATGAGAAGGTCTTAGAGACTATACCCGCGTCATAAACCTTTACTATGCCAAGGTTAATATGATAGAGGCTAATACAATAAAGAAGAGGTTTACTGAGAAATTTACTAATGGCATGGCCGGCTTGGTCAGCCTGGTTCTAACATGATGCGTTAAGCTGATATTAAAATAAATGAAAATCACAATCCTTAAGGACCTCACGTGTATAACACATACACAAAGGAAACTCATACTAAGGCCATTACCAGTCAAAGCAACTAGAAACTTGGTGTTTGCTAGATTGCTGGTCCAGACCATAGTCTGTGAGCCCACATACTTAAGACTATATGTCTAGCTAATGCTGGTAAATTATGTCTCAAACGTTTTACGGCTACATTATGTCCATGAAGGGAGAATAGTATACCCTGTGGCACATGTCCATACTTGAACTCACAGTAGTTGTTTGGGGACACGTAATATTGCATGCAACGAGAGCTTATACGCATCAGGCCCTCTAGTGAGCATAGATATTCACCATCCCAATTAATCACGGGTCATGAGCCATACATATCCTATCTAAAGACATTTGGGTGTGCCGTTTATGTACCCATTGCACCACCACATAAAACAAAGATGGGACCTCAAAAGGGGATGGGAATATACATTGAAAATAATTCTCCCACCATCATTAAGTATCTCGAGCCAAAGGCCAGATACAAGGATTGTCATCTCAATGAATCCATTTTCCCAACACTGGGTGGAGAGACTAACAAGTTGGTTAAAGAAACATTATGGAATCAAACATCCTTCACATGGCAATATCCTCGGACTCCATCAGAGATCCAAAAGACTATATATACATTTACAAAAGCTAGCTAATCAATTGCCAGATTCCTTTTCTGACCCAAAGAAAGTAATAAAATCGTACATGTCAGCTTGTAATGCACCAGTACATATTGATGTTCACAAGGAACACAATCAAATTGCTACAGAGGCTACAACACGTAAGAAACGTGGTAGACCCAAAAAGGTTCCAAAGACAAGAACCCTCGGAAATCAAAGAAAGGTGCAAGGGAAACCGAGAAGGTTCAAGAAACCATAGACATGGCCGGCAAATAAACATAACCCGAAGGTACCAATCAATGAGGTTTGGGACGCCAAACCTCAAGGTCCTGAAGGTATAAAGAGATCTCTATAAACTATATCATGTCTAGAATACAATGGAACGAAAAGATGTCGACATCAATGAAAATATATTTGCGCACAAAGTAGCAATTGAAATGAATGAGGATCAAGAGCCCACGTCTATACTAGAGTGCACTCAAAAACTTGATTAATTAAAATGGTACAAAACCATAAAACGTGGAGCTAAAAATCATTAAGTAAAACCAGTGGGACAAATGAGTCTTTGTGATTGTGTGAAATAAACATAGAGAAAGCGTGATATATCAGACACGGCTTGACGCACAAGGATTCACACAAAGACCATAAATAGAGGAGATATACTCCCTTGTGGTGGATGCTAAGACATTTAAATTTTTGCTAAGTCTGGCTATATAAAAGAGAAAAACTTTATTTGCGGCTAATGGATGTAATGCCTGCATATTTATTTAAGTCCACTGGATAATATATGAGATTACCAGAGATTATTGATCTTAAAGCTAAGAAAGATTCTCGAGAACAACACTGCGTAAGGCTGGACAAATCCTTTCATGGACTTAGACTAAGTGGGAATATGGAAGATTACAAATGACCCCATCAGTCCATGTATTTTATAAAGAGGTTTGCAAACAAAGGATTTGTAATCATAGCAGTGTATATGAATGATTTAAATCTCCGGGTAATCAACCAAACAAGTTTAGTATATCTAAAGAAAGAATCGAAATGAAAGACCTAGACAATAATTAAGTTCTGTTTGGGATTACAACTTGAGTATATGAATAATGGAATCCTTGTGCATCAAATGGCATACACCGAAAAATACTCAAGGAAATTTAATAAGGACAAGGCCCGCCCATTGACCAAGCCCGATGGTCGTGAGAAGCCTCGGATTGGATAACGATCCATTCAGATCCGGAAATGCCATATCTTAGTGCCATAAGAGCATTACTATATCCGGCAACGCATACGCGTCCGGACATCGGCTTCGCCGTGAACTTGCTCTCAAGATTTAGTTCTTGTCCAACCCGCAGGCACTCGGAATGGGATCAAACACATCCTTCGTTACTTTCGAGGACGAAAGATATGGGTCCGTTTTACACTAATGAGTCCAAAGACTCGCTTGTTGGTTTTGTCGATGCAGGATACCTCTCGGATCCGCACAACGCTCGTTCACAAACCGGTTATGTCTTTACACATGGTGGAGCGGTCATTTCTTGGAGATCCATGAAACGGACAATAGCAGCCCACATCATCTAATCATGCCGAGATTTTAGCCATTCACGAGGCAAGCCGGAATGCGTGTCCCTACGATCCATGACCAACCACATCCAAAACGATAGTGGAATCGCCGAGGGAAAGTTAGAGCCGACGATCCTTTATGAAGACATTGCGGCGTGCATAGTTCAACTCAAAGATGGATACATCGAGGGAGACGAGGACGAAGCATATTCCGCCCAAGTTCTTTTTCACACACGATCTACAGAAAGCTGGCGAAGTTGCAGTGGTGCAGGTTCGGTCAAGTGAGAACTCAACGGACTTATTCACCAAGTCACTACCAACTTGTACGTTCGAAAGCTCATACATCGGATCGGGATGCGTCAACTCAAAGACCTCGAGGCCGATCCAAAATAGGGGGAGTAGCCTACATGTTGTACTCTTTTTCCTTCACCACGCGTTTTATCCCACCTGGGTTTTCCCGGTAAGGTTTTAATGAGGCAACATCCAAAGCGTACTACGAACTCTACTAGTTACTTCATTCAAGGGGAGTGTTGTGAACTATCTCGGTTCAATACAAGAATGGACGAACTGTTGGGCCCTAAAGCCCAATAGAGTTCATCGGCCCATTTGTTATATCTATTAGGGTTTCACATATTTTGTATTCCTATATAAGAACCCTTTGACTTAATGAATAATAACACAACTTTCATTCATCAGTTTACAACATTTTTTTCATTTTTACTGTTTTTTACGTCAAAAAAAGAAAAAATACTAAAAAAAAATGAAAATTGTTTGTGTCTTTATTTCCAAATCCAATTTTTTTCATTTTTACTTGAGCTCTTGTTTTTGTTTTTTTCATCTAATTCCCATAGTTTCTACTTTCTAGTGTGTTCTCTCTCACCTTTTAACTTTACGTCTCTCTCTCTTCACACTTTTCTTTTTCTTCCCAAAGAAAAGAACATATCGTCTTTCCCTTTGCTTTTGATTTTGATTTCTCAAGGTATCAACAACAAAGACAACAATCTAATCCACATTGATATTTCTTTAACAAAAAAAAAGAAAGATCCAATTTTTTTGGTTCATTCTATCCTCTGTGTTACAAATCAAAGAAACACACCCCAAATTTTGGATTTTTAATTTGTGTGTTTGTGGAAGAAGAAGAAGAAGAAGACAAAGACAAAATTTGGATGAAAGGCAACCAAAAAGACCCTACGGAGAAACCAATATGGGATCGAAGCACAACAATTACATCCATACCCGGAATGTTGTCTATGACCCGACCCGGCCCAAAGCTAATGGTTTGGCTCATTTGCTTCATTGTCTTCACTTACATTATCTACATGCTTAAGCTCGTCTCCACCTCTCACCTCTCCTGCCAAAACTCCACTCCTTCTTTCACCACCGTCTCCTCCTCCCTCTCCACCAACATCTCCTCCTCCTCCTCCGTCGCAGCTTCTTCACGGCGGCGAGATTCCGAAGAAGACAAAGCGGACGAGCCAACAGATCTACGCCACGTGGTGTTCGGAATCGCCGCGTCTTCTAAGCTGTGGAAACAGAGGAAAGAGTATATCAAGATCTGGTATAAACCAAAACACATGCGCGGATACGTCTGGTTAGACAAGAAAGTCACGAGCAAGACCCTTAACGACGACGACGAGTTTCTTCTTCCTCCGGTGAAAATCTCAGGCGACACCGCGAGTTTTCCTTACACGAACAAGCAAGGGCAACGCTCCGCTCTAAGGATCTCGAGGATCGTATCCGAAACGCTGCGTTTAGGACCAGAGAACGCGAGGTGGTTCGTGATGGGAGACGACGACACGGTGTTCGCGACGGAGAATCTGATAAGGGTTCTGAGAAAATACGACCACGAGGAGATGTATTACATAGGGAGCTTGTCGGAATCTCATTTACAGAACATATTCTTCTCGTACGGTATGGCTTACGGTGGAGGCGGTTTCGCTATAAGCTATCCTTTAGCTAAAGCATTGAGCAAGATGCAAGATCGGTGTATACAAAGGTATCCTGCTTTGTATGGCTCTGATGATCGCATGCAAGCTTGTATGGCTGAACTCGGTCTTCCACTCACTAAAGAACTCGGCTTTCACCAGGTACGCTGATTTTGTCCGTGAGTTTTTTTAGTTATATTTGTTTGGTTTTTTTGTGCTAATTTTGGGTATTAATTGGTTTATTTATAAGGATGTGATTATTATTAATGATTGTTGAGTCTTAACTTAGGTTTGATATCTTTTTGCTTGGTGTTTTTTTTGAGTTTAGTGTATAATTATAAGCATTTAATATAAGCAACTTATGATGATTTAGAGTCAAATTTTGGATTTTTTAATGATTTTGTGATATTGAAAGTGTATATGATAAGTGAAATGGGTTTCAATGAATTAGTTAACTTTGGAATGGAATCTACTACTCAACAAAGTTTTAGAATAGACTAGTTGTTAGCTTTTAGTACTAAATTTTCAAAGTTTGAAGCTTTTTAAAAATCTTAATCTATGGTTAATTTGCTTTGTTATGTTTTGTTTGGCGTCGATGTTATTTTGGCAATATTTTCCGTGGTTTGGTACCGACAAAATGGCGCGTGAGTAGGACCCGCCTTTCTGTTTTCACACTTGAATGACTTGTTCCTCTCATTATTACTTACACGCGCACACATTGTGACGCGTGAAAGCCACGCTCCTTCTAACATAAGTCTTGTTGTTCCTGTGTGTTCAGTACGATGTTTATGGGAACCTCTTTGGTCTCCTAGCAGCACACCCAGTGACACCGTTTGTATCGATGCACCACCTCGACGTCGTTGAACCTATTTTCCCGAACATGACACGTGTCCGCGCTCTCAAGAAGCTAACCGTACCGATGAAGCTAGACTCAGCGGGGCTTCTCCAGCAATCTATATGTTACGACAAGCACAAGAGCTGGACAATCTCGGTCTCTTGGGGCTACGCGGTGCAGATATTCCGCGGGATATTCTCTCCCCGAGAAATGGAAATGCCTTCTAGAACCTTCTTGAATTGGTACAAGAAGGCGGATTACACAGCTTACGCTTTCAACACCAGGCCGGTTAGCCGTAACCCATGCCAGAAGCCCTTTGTGTTTTACATGTCGACCACGAAGTTCGACAAGCAGCTAAACACGACGGTCAGCGAGTATTCGAGACACCGTGATTCGCATCCGTCTTGCCGGTGGAAGATGACTAACCCGGCAGAGATTAACACTATAGTTGTCTACAAGAAACCTGACCCTCATCTATGGGAAAGAGTAAGCAAAACATAATATCACTTTTATACGGTAAAAATGATGTGAATGATGTTGTTATGTGTATACTTAAAATGGTTATTGTGTTAATGTACAGTCACCAAGGAGGAACTGTTGCAGAGTATTACAAACAAAGAGGAACAATACGTTATGGATCAATGTTGGTGTATGTAGAGCTGGTGAAGTCACTGAAGTTAAGTAACATATTTTTTTTTAGAGGGAAGAAAAAGTTAGAGACTTTTAGGCCTTTGTTTTTAGTCCCTTGTAAAATTTTGCAACGTTAATTTTAAAATTTCATTCATTGAGAATCTGTCCTATAGTTCACAAAATATGCAAATACTCTGTCAAAGTCCAAGAAGGACACGTCTCCATATAACCAAACCATTTGAGTTCTAAAAGAAAAAAGACTTCACAATATGAGGACCAAATTGAAATTTTAACTTTGTTTTTTAAGACGGTATTACTACTTTCAATTAATTACAAAATTATCCTAAAATGGGATTAAATGACCAAAAAAAGCCCCGTTAAAGTCCCATTGTTTCTGCAACTTCCCGTCTTCATCATCGTCTCGAAGGAGAAGAAGTGTCGAAGAAAAGGAGAGAGAAAAATGAGCGGACACGATTCCAAATACTTCTCGACAACGAAGAAAGGAGAGATCCCTGAGCTCAAGGAAGAGCTCAATTCACAGTACAAGGTCTCTTCTTCTTCTCTCCTTCTGATTTTCAATTACATTGTTTATGCGTCTGGATCTGTGATCAGATCCGCCATTTTCACGATTCTGATCTTCTCTTCAAAGTTATCCTTTTGATTTCTATCAATTAGTTTCTCGTAGATCTTATGGATCCTCCATGATCGTACATTTGGTACTAAGAATTTCATGAGTTTCTTCTCTCTCTCTCTCTCTTTTTGTTTTCGTGAGCTTTCTCTTTTGATTTCATTAGGATAAGAGGAAAGATGCTGTTAAGAAGGTTATTGCTGCAATGACTGTTGGCAAAGATGTTTCATCGCTTTTCACTGATGTAGTTAATTGTATGCAAACGGAGAATCTTGAGCTTAAGAAGCTTGTTTACTTGTATCTTATCAACTACGCCAAAAGCCAGCCTGATCTCGCTATCCTCGCGGTTAATACTTTTGTAAAGGTGAACACTTTAAGCTACAAATACAGCTGATTTATGCCAAGTTTCTTGGTCTTTCTCTCTAATTTTTGGAAGAAGAAAAGGGAGAAAAGAAAGGAACTTATCGTTGTTTAACTACCGGTTCTTTATTTGCAGGACTCGCAAGACCCAAATCCGTTGATCCGTGCTTTAGCTGTGCGGACAATGGGCTGCATTCGCGTTGATAAGATCACAGAGTATCTTTGTGACCCTCTTCAGAAATGCCTAAAGGTTGTGTTTTTTATGCCACGTTGCCATTGGAACTTTGTATCATTTACCTTTTTCTGTCTCCTTGCCTTTTGTGTTGAAATATTTCTGTGTTTTCCTTGCCTTTTTGCAATTTTTTCATTTACGCAGGATGATGATCCGTATGTCCGCAAGACAGCTGCTGTTTGTGTTGCTAAACTGTTCGACATAAATGCTGAATTAGTTGAGGATAGGGGTTTTCTCGAAGCCTTGAAAGATTTAATATCGGACAATAATCCAATGGTTGTTGCAAATGCCGTAGCAGCACTTGCAGAGATACAAGAGAAGAGTACTAGTCCCGTCTTTGAAATCAATAATATCACCCTCACAAAGCTCCTTACTGCTTTGAATGAATGTACCGAGTAAGTCTTTCCTGTTTTCCATGTCATCTTTACCTTTTGTTTTTGGAGAATGGACAGGTTGGACAAATTCTTCGCTTAATTAATCTATTGAGTTGCGAAATGACTCCCCTCTTGTGTTATAGCATCAGTTTGTTTATGCTATTTGTTATGCATCTACCTTAATCTATGGCAGTTTAGGATGTCTTTATTGTTATTGAAAGTTATCTGTCTAGATAAGGGTCTCATGGTTTTGAACTTTAGGGAGATTGATCCACAAAACAGATTGTATTTTCCTTGATTGCTCGATGGATTAATATTTTCTTAATAGTACTCTCTTTTCTGCGTAGATGGGGTCAAGTTTTTATATTAGATGCTTTGTCGAGGTATAAAGCAGCTGATCCTCGTGAAGCTGAAAATATTGTTGAAAGAGTCACTCCAAGGCTGCAACATGCTAACTGCGCTGTTGTGCTTTCAGCTGTTAAGGTGACTCTTTTAGGCAAATCTGTTTTTGCGGACTGTCATTTGTTCATCAGTCAAACTAGTTTGTAAAATGTAACAATTGTATGCATTTAAATAGGTTCTAACGCTATACCGTTTTTGCTCTTTTTCTCCGTTTCCAGATGATCCTGCAGCAGATGGAGCTTATTACTAGTACAGATGTGATTCGAAATCTTTGCAAGAAGATGGCTCCTCCCTTAGTTACACTGCTTTCTGCAGAACCTGAGATACAATATGTTGCACTCCGTAATATTAACCTTATTGTCCAAAAGAGACCCACTATTCTCGCTCATGAAATCAAGGTAGCTTGATCCTGTCTCTTAGACTCATAAAAAGCCATTGATATAATTTTATATTCATTGAGATTGTTTCATGCTGTTCTTTTAGGTATTCTTCTGCAAGTATAATGATCCTATTTATGTCAAGATGGAGAAGTTGGAGATTATGATTAAACTTGCTTCCGACAGAAACATAGACCAGGTAATCCGTACTACAGTTTTATCATTTGCTGGTTGTCCAAGTTATTTTATTTTGGTGCATATCATGATGGTTTCTAGAACATGATAATGTAGGTTCTTCTGGAGTTCAAAGAGTATGCCACAGAAGTAGATGTTGATTTTGTTCGGAAGGCTGTTCGTGCAATAGGCCGGTGTGCCATCAAACTAGAAAGAGCAGCAGAAAGATGCATCAGTGTTTTGCTTGAGTTGATCAAGATCAAAGTAAACTATGTTGTTCAGGAGGCCATAATAGTCATCAAAGATATCTTTAGAAGATATCCAAACACGTAAGTTGATATATTTCTGAATTTTGATGCGGCCTCTTAAAGTGTTGAAATCTTTAATATGACTATGTTATTCAAAACGAATTACAGGTATGAGTCCATAATTGCAACACTCTGCGAAAGTCTAGACACATTGGATGAGCCAGAAGCTAAGGTACTAGAATCTGTTGTAAAATAGTTGGCTGGAAGCTTCCCTGTCCGAAATAAATCTTATATCTATGCAACTCATACTCTTTCATTTGCTGACATCTTGAAAGGCATCTATGATTTGGATCATTGGTGAATATGCTGAAAGAATCGATAATGCGGATGAACTTCTTGAAAGCTTCCTGGAGAATTTCCCTGAGGAACCGGCCCAGGTCCAGCTGCAGCTTCTTACAGCTACAGTCAAACTGTTTCTGAAGAAGCCAACTGAAGGTCCACAACAAATGATTCAGGTTCTGCCATGTGAATTATGAAACACACATTTTGCTCTCTTAAACAATTCAAGTGCATGTATGATGACAGACCTGTTTTTTATGTTTCAATGTTCTAGGTTGTCTTAAATAATGCTACCGTTGAGACGGACAATCCTGATCTAAGGGATCGTGCATACATCTACTGGCGTCTTCTATCTACTGATCCAGAGGTATATTTCCTTAGCATGTTAACACTATACTATTTTGAGTATAATGGATAGTGATCAACAGTCCTCTGTTGAATAGGCGGCCAAGGATGTTGTTTTAGCTGAAAAGCCTGTAATTAATGATGACTCAAACCAACTTGAACCATCACTCCTAGATGAGCTGCTTGCAAATATTTCTACATTGTCCTCTGTGTATCATAAGCCGCCAGAAGCTTTTGTAACCCGCGTGAAAACCACAGTTCAGAAAACGGAAGATGAGGACTATGTGGATGGGGCTGAAACAGGATATTCTGAGGCTTCAGGTAATCCAGTTAACGGTGCAGTATCCCCTCCAGGCACCACAAGTTATGTCCCCCAGCCAGCGGCTGCCCCAACTCCTGTTCCCGATCTGCTAGGTGACCTAATGGGTTCTGATGATGCTGCAATAGTCCCTGTTGATGAACCTACAGCTCCATCAGGGTAAGTTTTGCTTAGTTAGCGAAAAAAATTATATGTCATTAAGTGACTCTCTTGGCCACAATTTTGGTGTGGTTTCATTTGAGCATACCTATTTGGATCACCTTGTCCTATTTAAAAATCATCATATTTCCTAAAAAATTGATTGCAGTAGTTCGCTGCCTATTGTCCTGCCAGCATCAAGCGGTCAAGGTCTGCAGATTAGCGCTCAATTAAAACGACAAGATGGTCAAGTATTCTACAGTATGCTTCTTGAGAACAACTCGCAGTCGCTTCTTGATGGCTTCATGATTCAGTTCAACAAAAACTCATTCGGCCTTGCAGCTGTTGGAGCTCTGCAGGTACCAGTAATTGAATATATATACCGTACATCGAGCCTTCGTATCCTGGATACTTGAAACTGATGTCTTGCTTTCATACTATTTTCAGGTTCCGCCTCTGCAACCAGGAGCATCTGCCAGGACAATGTTGCCAATGGTTTTAAACCAGAACATGTCTGCTGGACCCACCAGCTCGCTTTTGCAAGTTGCTGTCAAAAACAACCAGCAGCCTGTGTGGTACTTCACCGATAAGATTGTGCTTCACGCTCTTTTCTCAGAAGATGGTAGGATGGAACGCGGAACCTTCCTCGAGGTAAAAGACTATAATATACGATATAAACAGTTCATTAGATATACTGTATCAGCGTGTTAGTTATTGTGGAAAAGTGCCAGGGACTTAGGCTAGATAGAAAACATTGTTTTCTTTTTTTATTAGGCGTGGAGGTCGTTACCGGATTCAAACGAGGTCCAGAAGGAATTTCCGGGGATAACAATCACGAGCGTAGAGTCAACACGTGACATGCTTGCTTCATCAAACATGTTCTTTATAGCAAAGCGCAAAAACGGAAACCAAGACGTGCTCTATCTATCAGCAAAAGTACCTAGTGGCGTACCGTTCTTGATCGAACTAACGGCAATGGTGGGTCAACCTGGTCTCAAATGCGCGGTCAAGACTCAAACCCCTGAGATCGCTCCTCTCTTCTTTGAAGCTGTCGAAATTCTCTTCAAGCCTTGATTTTGATTTACACCATTCTCATAAGGTAACCAAATTGTTCCCTTTTCTTCTTCTTCTTATAGTGTGTATGCTCTTTTCTATTTTCTTCCCTCGCTTGTTATCTATTTACTTACTGTATTGGGACACAAACGTTATTCTCCAAAGAGCTTTTTAGTTTTAGATTTTTGTGTTTGTTTCGTTGTCCAAAAGGTAATGATTTAATAGTGTGATAATGACTTATTATCAACAAATGTTATGTAGTATTTAGTGACCGACATGATATCAAAAGTACCATATTATGTGGCGCGAATGTAGTTATAGTGTCTGAAAATGTGGTACTTTCTTAACAAGAGATGTGTGTAGATAGACGCATTATAGACACTGAACGCATTATATGTGACGTTGCGTATCCTACAAGTACGATTCTTTGCTTTTCCGTGACATCGGTTACAAAATAAGCTTTGTTTACTTTGATAATATTATTTTGTGGGTGTTCGTAGATGTAACGCCATCGAATATAAAGGGTTTAATAATATGTCTCTATACATGAAGTAGTCTCTGTACACGAGCATGCTTGTGTTATAGAGGTTGGGATTTGTTTATATTCACTACTAGGTCGGGCCCGTGCAACTTGCACGGGAACTAATATAATTAGTTTTTAATTTGGGCTATCATCTTTACCAACGTCTTATTTGATTTTGTCGTTTAATCTCGCAAGATCCTCACATCTACCATATTATTTTTCATATAGTATTTAAACTATATTTGTTTAAAAAGAAAGAAAAATATATTGTCATTAAAAGAAAATTACATTTAGTTTTTATGAAAATAATTTATGTTGTTGTGGGCCGCTTTCCATCTCATCTTAAATTTTTTAACTATTGATGCATTGTCTTCTTTATAAATGCGGCTTGATGCGGTTGATTCCAGTTGGAATCTCTCTGCGGGTAATCATAATAACATTTTAATATTTATGCAATAAATTTCAAAAATTGAAAAACATATGTAATAACCATAGCTAACAACTTAGATGAACCAACTCTACCTGGGTGCCAAGTATGAGAAATCATTGTTTATGAAGATAAAAAGGACCAAGGAAAAATGAGAGATGAACAAACCTGATTCGAGGCATTTGTATTGATCACCATCTACAGCCTTGACTCTGATCAACATTCTTTCATATTACAATATATATCTAATGAGATGAAAGAAAACAAACACAACAAGCTTGTGTCGTTCCTTCATATACAAACATATATATAGACAATGAAAGCATAAGTTTTTATAGACACCACCAATAGCTACTAAAATTATCACAAGTGGCGCTTGTGAAAGTCAGAGAAACTCAAATTTCCATTTCAGGCTAAACTTCTTACAATAAAGGAAATATTTCATCAGCACAGACATAAGTATTTTTTTGTAATAGAAACCTACAATATCTGCTTTTATATTATAGAAGAAGAAAGTACCATTTAGTAATATATAGTTTGGCAGAAACGAAGAAATTCACCCCAAGCATGGGGAAGAACCTAACCATTCATTACCACCATTGATGGACAAGCACCCCACTTTGTCTGAGGGAAGTGAAGAGCTCTAAGCATTATTTATAAGTCTTGTTGTATTTTTGGCTCCTTTGACCAGGGCAACATCTCTGCCACCTGTTGTAATGGCATTCTAGGAACAACTCATCTATTAGACATATTGCTCCTGTCTTGATTAGCCTCGGGATTAGATCGAACTCGGTTCCTTCAACATCCATCTTCATCACAACAAAGTCCCTCTCTCTCACACTCTTCTTCAACCAGTCAGCAAAAGAAAACCCTTGAATCAAATTCACCTCTCCTGCTAGGCTCGATGACGATTTTTTAACTGGCTGGATTCTCCCCATTTCCCTGCCTTTTGCTTTGGCTTCCACTTCTACTTCCTTTCCCTGATTGTGATTTATCTCAAATGATAATGTCTCATTCCTCACCCATGATGCGTATGGCAATAGTTGCACCTTCTTCTTTACCTTATACTCTCGGTTCCTACTTTACCTTACCTTACCTCAAGAAGCTCGGCTTCTACATGGTATTCTCCATCATTATTATACTCTAAAACTACTTTACAAAGTCCCCAGAAAATCAAACCAAAGAGAAATAGATGGAAGAAAAAAGAAGGAAAGAATAGCTATCCGCTTGAAGTAAGAAAAAATGAATCAACATCACACAAATAACCTCCTTGACTGAGCCATGACTACATAGCAAGCAAGCCTAAAAGAATAAACACTATGCCCACATAACTGTCAAAGAACCACAAACACAAGGTTTCGTCTTAATTCATCCACAGCAGTAAGTGAAGTTAAGTTAAATGGAAACCTAGGACCCATTTCATGCAACAACTTTGCTGCAGACCGCATCTCTGCAACTGTCTCAATCCGAAGACCATCGCCAAGTAAAGCAGATGCCTCTTTGATATTTGGGGTTATTATGTCAGCCATTGGCAGTAACCTCTCTCTGCAATTACAAAAACCACAAATCATAAGAACATACCACATGATGATAAACAACTAACAATGCATAAATAAAGCTTATACCTAAAGATGGAGAGTATAGAAGAACCAGCCAGAACATGGCCACTTGTAGACACCATCACAAGATCAACAACCGAAGCTGCCTTTCTTTGTATGAAAGGAAGGCACGATTTCCGATTTAAACAACCAAGGCCACTGATTATAAAATCTTGTAATACGTATATTTCGTTGACAAAACAGATTAATCAGAAACATATCAATCTAGCGAATCTGGGTTAATACCTTCTCGTGATCTCCATTCTTAGAAGCCTTTTTCGGATCTTGAGTAGATGATGTCCTAGGAACACCAAGGATCTCGTTCTTGCATGAACTTGTGTTGCTTCCTCAATGAACCTCTGCTACTTTAACGGCAACGAGAGATAGAGAGAGAAAGAGAGAAACACGGTTTACGGAGAAGAGAGAAGGAGAGAGACGGCGAAGCGAGATAGAGAGACGCGCTTCCTCGATGGCCTTTGCTACTTTGACGGCGAAGAGAGATAGAGAGCGAAAGAGAGAATCACGGTTTAATCAGAAGAGAGATAGAGAGAAGGAGAGAGACGGCGCAGGAGAGAAGGAAAGAAACGGCGCAGCTTCTAGGGTTTTGAGTCTTAATTCACCAAATGTCATCACAAGAGAGTGACAAATGTCAACACAAGAAGAGAAGTTGAGAAAAACTTCTTATCGTATTATATAAGAAATGTCATCACAAGAGAGTGACAAATGTCAACACAAGAAGAGAAGTTGAGAAAAACTTCTTATCGTATTATATAAGATGTATATGACACCAAATGGTTTCTTGACAGACAAGACCGAATTGTTTTTTATTTGATATTTTCTACATAAAATCATTAATTTATTTGATCCCTTTAGAATAACTATTATTTGGCTCCACAAAGATCTTGAATTAGTTTCCTTATTTATAATTTTTAAACTTTGGGATTTCAAGTCCAAAAATTTACAATTTTGAGTTTACGTAGAAGTATTTTTTCCAATATTTATCTGTATATTTTTGTCAACTTTTACTCTTTAATTTTTAAGGATATATATATATATAAAAAAAATTTAAAGAGAATGCTAACAAATAGCTATAACTTAAAAATAATAAACTTTTTAGGCATAATCCAAATATATTAAAGGGGATTGGATGGGATAATATCATAATATATTATTAATTAACAAAATTAAATCATGAGTTTCCTTGTACGATATGGTTTGTAAATTATGAATATAAATACAAAAAAGTTTGATTAACAACCAAAAAATAAACATTAAAAGTAAATTGATTTTAGTTTCATATCTGATAAAGTCTCTCTCTTTCTCTCTCCTGAGGTTTTCAGAAAATTTCTAACATAAAAGCTTTTTTGGAATCCTAAATAAAAAGTACGGATTTTAAGGTAAAGATCAAAATTCTTTTTCTTAGTTTTGGTTCAATCTCTGTTTACGAAAGTCCCTTTTATATTTCTCTGTTAGTTTGTTCTGAGGAAAACAAAAAAAAAGTGTTTTTCTGTTCTCTATGTTCTTCTTCTATTACAAACAAAAAAGGGTTTGATTGTTTGTAACTTATAGTAATCAATAAAATTGTACTGAATTATAGTAAATCTAATTGAGGTTTTTAAATTCTATTTTTTCTGAAGAAACCTAATTTTTGATTTGTAAGCTGAAGTTGTTCCTAGGATCATGACTACTAAACATGAAAATTTTAAGTATACAAAGAGTCTTTAAGGATCGAAGTGTATTGAAGTATATACAATTGTATTTTTTACAAGATTAAATCTCCTTGCTAGCTATTATCTCATGCGAAAATTACAAAACTACATTTTTTGAATTGCAATTCGCAAATAAACCTTACATTAAATTGTTTAAATGTGGTTTCTCAGTAACCAAGTATGATCACATGACTTGATTTTTCCCTCTCATTAGAGTTTGATTAACAAGTTTTCATATATTTGGTCTGTAAATTTCAGGTCATTATAGATTGAACAAACTGATCTACAAATCGTCGTGTTATATTTGTCGAAAGAATGAGTTGTTGCTTCTGTTGTTTCGATACTATACCCGAAGTAAGTAAACCCTTTTTCGTCTTTCTTGAATCCGAAAAAAGGGTTTGTATTGGTTTTATATTTTCTTATATACTCTAATGTTTTCTGCAGAGTCCAAGAACTATAGATGAGCATGTTCCTTTATCTCGTGCCCCGCCTTCTTCTTCTTCTTCGGTGGTTCCGGCTCAAGCTACAAATTTAGTATCTAATATATACACCGCACCGCTTCAACCGCCTATTCCTTTATCATTCTCTCCAAGAAACCTTCAAACTCCGCCAAAATCGCCTAAAGCTCAAAGCAATTCAAGGGAAGGAGCTCAAGGAATCACACACAATGTTCCTCTAGAGAAAGAAAAATGGCAAGTTTGTGATGATCTTGATCTCAAGAAACAACATGATCAAGAGACTATCGACGAGTGTCCTATTTGCTTAGAAGGTAATATCATTTAAAAGTTACATACTTAATATAGCTTTTTGTTAAGAAATGTTATCAAGTATTAACCAAAGTTTTGTTGTGTGTTTTGTTTTGTAGAATATGAGAGTGAGAACCCAAGATTGCTCACAAAATGTGGTCACGATTATCATCTTGCGTGCATTCTTGAATGGATGGAGAGAAGCGAGGCGTGTCCTGTTTGTGACAAGGTTTGTATCACTACATGAAAACTAAACATTTTCCATACATTTTACGCTGTCCGAATCACTTAAATGATAGAGTATGTTCCTTTTTTTCTTGAGCAGGAATTGGTGTTGAATGAATCATAATCGCGATTAAGAAACAATGTTAAACAAGAAACTGCGAAAAAAACGGTACATAAGGTTTGATTAAACTTAGCATTAGGTGGTGATAGAGATGGTTGTGGTATATTATAGACATTGTTGATTTATTACATTCATAAGCTTTGAGTTCCGTTTGGTCTGTTTTCTTCTTTCTCTTACAAATCTTTTGAATATTTATATTTGATTGTTTTATATGAAAACCTCAATAATCACAATTTGAATTACTAAAAGTTAAAAAGAAGAATGAGAAGAAGTGCCTAATATTTTACTGTATAAAAAAGATGGATTCTTTGATAAATTTCTTACATTATAGTTTTTAAAATTATTACTAAACCCTCTCTGTATAAATCTAAATCTTATAGCTAAAAAATCAAAAATAAGAAACTCTAACCTCTTTTTTAACTTTTACAACAAGAAAGCCCTAAGAGCATCTCTCTCTCTGTTAAGGTGAAGTGTTATGAATCTGATGAACATTAGACAAAAGCCTGGTTAACTTACTCAATGTCTCTCTAGCCGACACGGTCGCAGGATGATCCTCTCCCGATATCGATGTCCTTATAAAGATCGCTTTTCTGATCAAATCATCGGCTAAACCAAACTGTCCTCCACGTAACATAAGCTTAGCTCGAGTCTCTAGCACGGTGGCTCGAGCTAGAGCAAGCTCTTCCCATAGAATAGGGTTTAGTTGCGCACTTGTCTGAACCGGTCTCCAACACAAAGACTTGTCTAGCCACTTCTCAACCGGTGTCACTAGCGTTTGATCGGCCGCTTCGAGAGCGTTTGTGCATACCCTAAGCAGCTCCACCGCGGCGCTGCACCGCGAAAACGTTATGAAAGTTCGAATCGCTAGAGGCAAGATAACTTGTTTCACAAGAAACAGAAGCTCTGTTATCTTGAGCTGAAGAGTAGGAGATTCGTTGCTGAAACCGAACAGCAAGAAACATACCGCCCATATCTGCTCTGCAGTTTCAACCGTCGAGCCTCTGGTTATCACCGCTTGAACCATGGCTGGCGCATTCTCGTTCACAAGCACACGGTTTCTTGCGTAGAGCTTCACGAGGTCATGGATCTGTATAAACCCTAGCTTCATGCTGCTGGCTCGAGCAATGTTGAATCTAAGCAACATAGAAGCAGCTTCGGCTCCTGATCTCTTGGCGTTCGAAGACGCAAAGCCACACGTTATAGCGCGTCTAAGCCTTCTCCAAAGCCGTTTCGGACCTCTGTGTTTCTCAGGGAGTTTATGAGCAGCCAAAGCTAACAGAGAGGCCGGAACGGGCGCCGGCGCTAACCACCCGCTCGCGACGACCATCCTCGTGGCCAAACTCCTCGGCCCGTCCGCGTGGTCAAAGATCGAAAAACAAACTTCGAAAAGCTGCAGCAGAAACGCGCTTCTTCTCAAAGTGTTCCCGTCCCGGCCGCTACATAACATCTCTCTCAACGGCATCCGGTTTATAGTATCCAATAACCGGCTAGGGTTTATAGGAAGCTCCGATAATATCGCTCCCACGACGGCTAATCCAAGCGTTAGTCTCCCGAGCTTCTCTTCGATCCCTCTCAACGCATCCATTTCCGGAACAGGATAGTCTTTGACATTCCCTTGCATCAACGACATAGCTTCGGCTCCGGAGAGGTAAGAGAGTTTCAACGGCTCCATGTTCATAACCCGAGAGAGTCGTGTTGATATCAAGATGTGTGTCCCGCCTCCAAACCGAGGAAGAAGATCCATCACGAGCTTCGAATCCCACCAGTCTTTTTCGCTCTCCAAGTTATCGATCACGACCAAGAACGGTATATTCCTCATGAGTTCTTTCCTTATCCTCGAAACCGCGGCGTCTTCTTGCTCTTCGAAGCTCTTCATCCTTGTCTTGTCTGAACAATTCTCTATCCCGACGTCGACTTCAAGATACTGATAAAGATTCAGATAGTTATGTCTTATGTAACGGCTCTCACCACCTATCCAAAGAACCATCTTATACCTCTGGTGATGCCTATAAGCAAACTCAAGAAGCAGCTCGGTTTTGCCGATGCCCGATTCACCCGAGACGCAAGCCACTCCTTTCCCGTAAACAATCTTCGTCGACCGTTTCCTCCTCGTGGTCCGTCCTACTTTCGCTTGATTCCGCGAGGAGGGCAAATCCGCTGTGCTTTGCATCTCGATCTCTTTCTCCGACTCTTTCCACACGACTTTCTCTTTACCTTTCTTCCGTCTCTCTTCCGCTGAACCATTTTTACTCCACCCGAGCGTCACATTCTTCTTCCCTCTTCTCGTCATTGTAGGTCTAGCTTTTAACTCAAAGTAGTCCCTTTCCGAATCTCCAGTAACATCTCCAAACAACACAAACTCTAGCTCAGACAATTCCTTCTTCCTACCAACAAAACCTTCATTCCTCGGATAAGGAAACTCCTCTTTCTCCGCTTTATCCCGCCATTTCGTCAACCTCTCAACAATACTTCTCCTACCTAACCGCATAGCCAACAACGTAACCGCCCTGAAAACACAATCTCTCCAATTACCTTCATGAGCTTCTAGCTTCCACTCATCGACCCTCGATAACCCATGAACCGCTTCTCTCCACTCTTTCTCTATCCCTCCATACAAATCCCACAGTTCGCCTCCGTGTTTCTCCCACAAGTCGCCTCTCTTCTCAACTATATCCCTCACAAGACAATCCCCCGGAGACACATCGAAGAAAACCGGCACAAGATTCTTCTTGTTGGCGAAAAACCGAAGCTCCTCGACCGTGTAAGGGTTCTTGAAAGCCTTTTTAGTCAAAATTATAACACCAAAGGAAGCTCCGTCCATCGCTCTTTCGACTATTCTCTGTTTCTTGGAGCTCCTACACCGTCCTCTATCCGACATAAAACAACTCATCCCTTGAAACTCCAACTCGGCTCTAAGCCAATCCGCGAACCGGAGCAAAGAAGGCCTGTTGCCGTGCAATCCCAAGAACACATCACAACATCTAACTCTGTTGTAAGAAACAGAGACAGAAGATGTCTGTGTATACGAAGAAGACTCATGCCCTCCTCCTCCTCCTCTTCCACCATACCTAGAAGGTGTGTAAGTGTAAGAGATCACACTACTCATAGGAGCGGCTAAAGAACCGGGTTCCGGTTCTTGTAAACCGGAGCTAGAGGTGAGAGGAGGATCAAAGCTATCGCAATGCGCATCGGAGCGAGTTGATTCGGAGAGTTCTTGGTTGATTTTGGGAGATCTTGGAGAGAAGAAAGGAGACTGGTTTGCTGAGTAGAAAGCAGCTGATGAAGATGAAGACATGTTTCTTGTTGGTTTTGTCGGATACTGTCCGAATCTTGAACTGTCTCCTCGAGAATCCATAGCATCAAGTTCTTGTTTATTGTTTGTTTATCAAATTCCATCTAATGTAGCTTACGAAATGAATCCATTGAAACCAATCTGATAATAATAAGCAAAAGACCAAAGTCAAACAGCTATTACGAAGCAAAAAGATGAGACATTGATGAGAGATTTCTTGGATCTGTTTAAAGATGCAAGATTTGGACAGAAAAACGAAAGCTTTTTAAAGCTCAAAAAATCTGTGAATAAATTTTGGTAAGAAGTGAAATAAAACGGTAATGAAAATCTTTTTAGAGTATATTCACTATTAAGCTTTTTTGAAAAATCATAACATTAGTGAATAGTATAATGATGGTTTAATCAAATAAGGAAGAATCATTGTTAATTTTCTTCTTTTAAGGGAAATAATTGATTTGAGGAAGTTGCAGATCTAAAGCAGAAATAGAAATAAAAATTAAATGAAAATGAAGAAAAATTGTGATTCAGATCTGAGTAATACTTACATAGCTAAGCATCTTGAAAAAAACCCATTAACAAGATCATCTCTTTTTTAACTTTACAGAATCAAAGAATGTATGAACCCTAAAAAAAAGGAGTCTTTAGGATTTGTCTGAAATCAGTGAAGAGAGAAAGTGTACCAATCAATGAGAAAGAAGATGAAAGTGAGTGATAGAGAATAATAATAATAATAAGAAGAAGATAACAATAGAAGAAGCTTTTTCACAGAGTAGTCGAATGCATCGCCATTTACAGATAGACTTTGAAAAGGACTCTAATTTTATTTTGTTTGGGAGTTTTTTAAAAGTATAAGAAAATAAACAAAACAGGGGAGACAAAGTTGAGATTTTTATAATGGAATAATCTGAAAAATTTAATTTTGATGAGAACCCAGATGAGAACAAGAGATGTTTCTCAATACCCAGAAGAGGAAAAATCAATAAGATCTATCAAGCGTGGGATTTTTTGAATTAGGATTAATTAGAGGGTTTTTATCGTTTTTGAGTTTAAGCAAGAAGATATATAAATCTATAAATAATAGTAAGTTTTTTTATATTTCGAATATCTAGAAAAAAGTTATTTTTCTAGGGGTCATTATCCAAAAAACAGAAATATGGGCACTGTCAAATCAGTAAAAAGAAGAAGAAAATAAAAAACAAAAACATACATAAACACTCAAAAGCTTTCTATCTATTTCAAAGATTTGCTTATGTTTCTCTTCAAATATTGATTTTAAAAGGAGAAGAAGAGAGAGAGAGATTGGGAGAAGTGAAATTTCAAAATTAAAAGAATTTTTTTGAATACAAAAGAATTTTAGAATAGATGGATCAAAACTAGGTATGGCTTGTGGGATCCACATCACAAGTAATTTCTGATGGCTTATTTTGTTTTCTTTTATTTTGTTTTCCCTTTGTTTATGGCCTTCAAAATTTCTGATGAACAATGTTTCTTGATAATAAAATTCATATATTTGGTATATGTCTTGATAAAACAGAGTTACATTGTCATGTCTTCCTCCCACATCAGGGTATGGGAGTCACTGTTACTTTTCGCTTTGCTATTTTGTTCATAAAGATAAGTATTGTCATTTTTTGACAAAAAAAAAAGATAAGTATTGTCATTTTTTGACAAAAAAAAAAAGATAAGTATTGTCATTTTAGATAAAATTACAAAGATATCAAACTATGTATATAGAAAGAAGACCAGTATTTGTAGGGATTTGTTAAATTATTAAATTTGCTATGAAAACAAAAATATATAAGATAATATTCGAAAAAATGTAGAAAATGTATCCCCATTATTAGACAAAACTATATAAATCAAAGTGGATTAGTGGTGTATTTAAAGTTAGAGATCGATTCTATTTAATTAAAGGAAATGCAAAATAATTGATTTTCTACAATATGAACATTGTACGTAGACATTTGAGTTGTGATATTGTGCCAATATATATATATATACATTAAGTCGATGTAAGACTACTTTTAAAATTTTTGGTTACTAATTTATTATTGTTACGTTGCATAGTTGCATGCATTACAATAAACAAACTATTATTTTAGATAATTCATTTTTAATTTGCCTCCAACGGTCGGGTCAATTTAAATAGATAGATCACACGTTCCATATAATATTGGCTGATATTATTAAAACGTATTATTATTTGTTCGGTTTGAAATATATTTATGTCTTGGATATACAATATACTTTTCATAATTTATTTCTTATGAATATTATTCGTCATAATTTGGTTCAAAAAATTAGTATTAGTCGTGTTCACGACCAATGCTTTTGTGGGAGTTCAATGATTGAAGACGTAGACCTTCCCATAAACGCTGCTCAATTACATATCTGCCTTTCCAAGCAATAATTGGTCGTTCTTTATAAAATTATATGCTTATGATAGATGTGAAAATAAAGCCATATATTTGGATTTTGCAAGACCATGTTTATATATATGTTACGTTTTACCGATATGAACCAATGTTGCTTGATTGATTCTTGATACTTGATTGTTTGCGGAATTGATTGATAAAAGATAACTCGAGATTTTGTTACTGCTGAGTTCACCGTAATTGGCTACGTCTCAGGGGCTGGCTTTCGCCGGCGGTGCACTAGACTTTGGCCGGAAAAGCCCCGGCCGTGGCGTATACAAGAGACTGATCTTTTCCGTTCGTGTTTCAGGTACACACGAACCACAAGATCTAGCTAAGAAGACAATAGCACACGGAATCTTCTCTGGTGAATTTCTCCGGCAATGACCTCTCTTTACCGGTAATTCTCTATCTCTTCTTGCTCTGTGTATTTCCTCTGTATTTGTCTCTGTATCTGCGACTAACCCTTTTATGTTGCAGGTGAAGAAGTAAAACGACGTCACTTCGACTTGAGCTGGAAATTTGGGCTTCGATATGTTACAGGCCCATTTGCAATTTCCAGCCCATTAGGTTTAGGTCCAGACATATATATTTCACAATCTCCACCTTGTCTTGACCTAACCCTAAAGTTGCCTCCACATTTCAGTCGCGTTTGGCGATTTCCTTTCCCTTTTCTTCTCCGACCACACTTCCAACTTTCTGTGTTTCTTCTCCGATCTAAAGCGCCTCTCGCTGATATCGGAGCTTTCCTTTTCTTCCTCTCCTTTTATCTCCTTTCCCTTCGCCTAAAACTTCACAGCTTCCCTTTACCAAACTCTTCGGCTCAAAAGCTTGAGCTTTTCCGAGTCACCTTTGACTCGTAGATCTCAGATCTGCAAAGTCCAGACGCAGATCTAGCTTCTCGAACAGGAGACGCTTCAGTTCCGTCCTTGATCCGGTAAGATCTCGAACCCTAGCTTCTGAGTCTTTCTGAAAAAACTTAACCGAGACTAACCTGTTTTGTTTTCTGGTTTGCATGTCTGAGATCTGGAAAGAATAGCCTGATAGAAGACCTTGAAGACCACAGTGAACCTCCTCCACCTTCAGCTGGTAAGTCCTACTCCACCTAGCTGAAATAACCCTTTATTCTCTTAACACCAAACACAATAAGTATTGTACTAACCCGTGTTTGTGTTTTCCCTTTGTGTCTGAGAGGTGATGAACAAAGAAGAACACCCCACAGACGTTGCATGCAGCTTCAGTTCAGGATCTTGAGGGCATCCAGATGCCTCTCAAGCACGGTACCAGGTACGCTCTTAGTGAAAATATCCGCAGGATTTTTGCTTGTATGTATCTTAGCAATAGTGACCATACCATCATCCACTTGATCCCTGATAAAGTAGAACTTTGTAGCCACATGTTTGGTCCTTTCATGATGTCCTCCATGCTTAGATAGGTCAATAGCACTTTGAGCATCACAATGAACCTTTACTGCACCTTGCTTGAACCACTAGATCCTCACAAATACCCTTAAGCCACATAGCTTCTTTTATCGCTTCGTTAGTGCCATGTATTCAGATTCTGTAGTAGATAAAGCCACAACATGTTGTAAACCTGACCTCCAACTTACTGTATTACCACCAACTTGAAACACGTAACCTGTGATTGATCTTCTTCTGTCCAAATCTGTGCCATAATCTGCATCACTGTACCCTTCAATAATAAAATCTGAACTTTTAGTGAATGTTAAAACACAATCTGTTGAACCCTTGATGTATCTTAAAATCCACTTAACAGCCTTCCAATGCTCTCTGCTTGGCTTCCCCATAAACCTGCTAACCACCCCCATCGAGTGTGCAAGGTCCGGTCCGGAACCAACCATTGCATACATAAGATCGCCTTGCTACTCTGGCATATGGTATATTCACCATATGTCTAGCCTCCCCTTTTAACTCCTCCTGAGTTAAACTCTTTAACTTGAACTGGTGACCAAGTGGTGTAACCACTGGTTTGTTGTCTAACATGTTGAATGTCTTTAGAACCTTTTCCAAATATTTCTCCTGTGACAGCTTCAAAGTACCCTTTACCCTGTCCCTTGTGATGTCCATTCCTAAGATTCTAGCTGCTGGCCCTAGATCTTTCATCTCAAACTCATTACTTAAGCTCTGTTTGAGAGTAGTTACCTTCTTAGGATCCTTAGATGCAATTAGCATATCATCCACATAGAGTAGTAGGTAGATCATGTTCTGAACTTCAGTTCCTTTGATGTAGACACATGCATCACTTCTGCTTTGCTTGAACCCTTGTTCCTTCATGAAACTGTCAAACCTTTTGTTCCACTGTCTTGGAGACTGTTTCAGTCCATACAGTGACTTTAGAAGTAGGCAGACATCACCTTCTCTTCCCTTCTGTTTGAACCCCTCTGGCTGTTCCATGTAGATTTCTTCCTCTAGAGTTCCATGCAGAAATGCTGTCTTAACATCCAGTTGATCTAGTTCTAGGTCAAAGTTCACCACAAGTGATAGCATTAATCTGATAGAGACATGCTTCACTACTGGTGCAAATACTTCTGTGTAGTCTATTCCCTCCACCTGAGAATATCCCTTTGCCACCAATCTGGCTTTGTACCTAGAACTTTCCACATTTGGAATTCCAGGTTTTCTCTTGAAAATCCATCTGCACCCAATGACCCTTTTATTCTTAGGTCTCTTAGCAATGTCCCATGTGTGATTTTTACTTAGAGAACCCATTTCCTCCTTGCAAGCTTCTGTCCATTCTTCTCTGTCTATACTCATCATAGCCTGAGCATAGGTTTATGGTTCTTCAACTTCTATGTCTTTGGCAGCAGACAAGGCATAAGCTGATACATCAAAATCATCATATTTTGATGGCATCTTCTTTTCCCTTCTCACTCTGTCTCTGGCTAGAACATAGTTGTCCAAGTCTTCCGAAATTTCCTCTTCCATTTCTGTTTCAGCCTCCTCAGTATCAGCTTGAATCTCTTGAGTCTGATCTGATTCTGATTCTGGAAATTCATTTTCTGAAACCTGAGCTGTTTCTGATACTGATGAAGCTCCACCTTCATTTAGTGAACCTAAGTCACTTGAATCAGATACAGCTCCACCTTGGCTTGAACTCTGAGAACTTTCTGATGGACCTTTAATCAGTTTTGTACTGAAAGTAACCTTCTTGGATTTCTTAGCTTCTGGTTCCTTAGCTGAATCCTTTTCTGTTCCTTTACCTTGTGTGTCCTTGAAGACCTCTTCTTTGTTGGGATAACAAACTAAGTCCCACATCGGAAGTTTAGACGAGTAATGTCTAATATATAAGGAGAATCCAACTCCAATTAATATGAGGCCTTTTGGAAAGGAGCCCAATAAGAAAAATCGTGAGGGTTCGAGATATGAGCCCAAAGCGGACAATATCATATTAATTAGGAGTTGGACATGGGCCTCACCAGTTCTCAACATGGTATCAGAGCCTAGGTTAAAGAAACGGACCTGGAGAAGTTGGGTGGTTCGATGTGGGAAGAACCCTCTAGATTACCTCAAGATTAAGACGGTACGAGATATGTGCCAAGTTTCAAGAGGAGAAGTTAAGGACATGTGGTCCTTAGTTTGAGGGGGAGATTGTTGGGATAACAAACTAAGTCCCACATCGGAAGTTTAGACGAGTAATGTCTAATATATAAGGAGAATCCAACTCCAATTAATATGAGGCCTTTTGGAAAGGAGCCCAATAAGAAAAATCGTGAGGGTTCGAGATATGAGCCCAAAGCGGACAATATCATATTAATTAGGAGTTGGACATGGGCCTCACCAGTTCTCAACATTCTTCATGAAACACCACATTTCTGCTTATCACACACTTAAGCTCTTCTGGTATCCAAACCTTGAACCCTTTTGTTCCCTGTGGATACCCTATGAAGTAACCTTTCACTGCTCTTGGGTTTATCTTGGATTGAGTGACATGAACATAAGCTGAACAACCAAATCTCCTTAGGTGTGCTATACTAGGTTTACTTCCTGACCATAACTCTTCTCGGCAGTTTTAAACTCAATAGGCTGAACTAGGTGATCTATTTATCAAGTAGACATCAGTAGAAGCTGCTTCAGCCCAAAACTGCTCTTCCATTCCACTTTCAGCTAGCATACACCTTACCTTTTCCATGATTGTTCTATTCATTCTCTCTGAAACCCCATTCTGTTGAGGTGTGTAGACGCATGTTCTGTGTCTTGCAATTCCAGAATCTTTGCACAACTGATCAAATCTGTTGTTGCAGAATTCAAGACAATTATCTGTTCTTAATGTCTTGATTCTTTTCCCTGTCTGATTCTCAACCAAACTCTTCCATTCTGAAAATTTTTGAAATGCTTCATCCTTGGTTTTCTGGAAATAAATCCAAACCTTTCTTGAGTAGTCATCTATAAAGGTGATGAAGTATTGATTTCCTGCTAGACTTGGTGTTATGCTTGGTGCTCCCCATAGGTTTGAATGTATGTACTCTAGTACCTCCTTAGATGTGTGTTTTGCTTTCTGAAAACTCTGCTTCTTAGATTTTCCCAGCACACATTCTTCACAGAAATCTAAGCTTGTTACATCCAGCTTTGAAATGTATTGATCCTGTATCAGCCTTTCCATGTTCTTCTTTCCCATATGGCCAAGCCTTGAATGCCACTTTCTTGCTGAGTCAACTGCAGACCTCACTGTGTTGACTTCACCTTTTGGCACTGTTCCTTCCAAGTAGTATAAACCATCATCATACTTTCCTGACAAAACTTTCTTCCCATCCTTCTTGAGTAGAAAGTTGACTATAAAGTCTTCACCTTCATATCTGCACCCTGCCTTTTCTAGACAGCCATAGGATATTAAGTTTCTGCCCATCTTTGGCATGTACCTGACTCCTGTGAGGATAACACTTAGACCTTCATCGGTGATGATTCGACTTTGCCTATTCCTTTGATTTCACTGAAAGTGTTGTTCCCCATTAGCACCTTACCACCTTTGAACTCCTCTAGATCAAATAGTAAGTCCTTGTCATGTGTAATATGATAGGCTGCTCCACTGAATCCAATACCCAATCATCCTCCGATTTTTGAATCCCAGTGATAGTGTCATAGGTTCCGATCCTTCACAAGTGTCCTCGAGTAGTTCTAACACTAAGGACTTTGGAACCTTCATTGCCATGTTAACACTGCCTTGAATTTTCCTTGCCATATTCACACTGCCTTGAGTCTTCCTTTCTGGACAATCTCTTTTCCAATGCCCCTCTTTACCGCAGACAAAACATCCTTTGTCTTTCTTTCCTGATCTGGGCCTGGACTTGCTCCTGGACTGTCCTTTGTTCTTACTGAAACCATGCTGGAACTCTCTCTTTTCTGATCTGCCTCTGTTGTTTGAAACAAACAAACCTTCTGCTTGACCCCTGCTTGATTTACTGCTCTCTGATATCTCTCTTTCCTTGGACTTGGCTGAACCTATCACCTCCTTGATGTTCAGTGTTTCCCTTCCATACTTGAGAGTTTCTTTAAGCTAATCAAACTTGCTAGGTAGTGAACTTAGCAATAGAATAGCCTGCACTTCTTCTGAGATTATAACTCCAATGTTGCTTAAGTCTGAAACTAGTTTCAGAAACTCATCAACATTGTGATCAATGTTCTTGGACTCTTGCATCTTGAAGTTGTAGAATCTTAGTTGTAGGTAGATTCTGTTGGGCAAGGTGCTTTCCAAGTATAAACTGTCCAGCATCTTCCACATAGATGCTGCAGTTTCACAGCCTATAATCTTCCTCAATACATGATCACCAACATTTGGAATTATGATGTTCTTTGCCTTCTCAGATTTCTCAACCTTCTCTGGATCTTTAACCTTTGCTTGTGATTGTTGTAGAGTCCGTATTTTCTTGAGTTGTTTCGTGGCGATTCTTGTGGGTCTTGTGTTGTTGTTTCGGGTTCCTTAAGAAGCTCTTCATCGGAGAGAATGTCCTTAAGACCCAAGCATGCTAAAGTGAGCCATCATCCTCACTTTCCACGAGAGAAGTCCTCTGTGCCATCAAATCTGTCTACCTTGACCTTAACCCTCATCTCCTTGTCTTTACCCATGGATCTTGCTTGCTTCAGAAGCTACCTTGAAGATCAAGACTTTGAGCAAAACACACAGGAATTTCAGATAAGTTTCGAACCTTATCTAATCTCCTTCTTGCTCTGTATTAACCTTCCCTGAATTGCTTCTTGGCCTCTGATCCTGAGCTGCTCTGATACCACTTGTTACGTTTTACCGATATGAACCAATGTTGCTTGATTGATTCTTGATACTTGATTGTTTGCGGAATTGATTGATAAAAGACACTTGAGATTTTGTTACCCTGAGTTCACCGTAATTGGCTACGTCTCAGGGGCTGGCTTTCGTCGGCGGTGCACTAGACTTTGGCCGGAAAAGCCCCGGCCGTGGCGTATACAAGAGACTGATCTTTTCCGTTCGTGTTTCAGGTACACACGAACCACAAGATCTAGCTAAGAAGACAATAGCACACGGAATCTTCTCTGGTGAATTTCTCCGGCAATGACCTCTCTTTACCGGTAATTCTCTATCTCTTCTTGCTCTGTGTATTTCCTCTGTATTTGTCTCTGTATCTGCGACTAACCCTTTTATGTTGCAGGTGAAGAAGTAAAACGACGTCACTTCGACTTGAGCTGGAAATTTGGGCTTCGATATGTTACAGGCCCATTTGCGATTTCCAGCCCATTAGGTTTAGGTCCAGACATATATATTTCACAATATATGATTAATTGATTTATGTATAATCTTTAAAATGTATTAAAATACTAGACGTGTAGTCTAGATTTAAAATTAGGGAAAATATTATTAGAATAGTTAATTTCTTGTTCGAATAAGATTGTTATTTAAATTGCTTTGTTGATGAAATCGCATATATATATATATAGTGCGTTTAAATAGTGATCTTGTTACCAAAAAAAAGTTTAAATGGTGATATTAACGAGATAATTAAGAAGGATATAGATACTTAAAATATTGAAATTAGTAATAATAATGCGTCTCGTTTTTGATAATTTTTTTTGGGGAAAAACAAAACAATTCAATGATAAGTGTTGTTGTTTTTTTATGGAACACCGAATGATGTTCGATGTTTCTCTGGTTGCTTCCCAAGTCGGTCCAAACCACAGTTTTTGTTTTTACATGCGCTCTCTCCCACGTGTCCTCACGTGACACAACGTACGGTCCAGATCGCTTTCGTTTCCATCGCCGATTTTCACACGTGTCATATACACTTGCTTAATTCTAACAATTTTCTTTCTCCTTTTAAAGGCCTAACCTTTTAGCAAGAAAGTTATCTTAATTTAGAAACTAATTTTAATTCGAGGCCCAAATGAATTCATTATTACGTGGTTATGTAAACAAAATTCAAAGTTTCAAACCAATGCTTGTTAATTGATTTTTAATTACCTTCTAATGTTCAAAACTCCAAAAATTATTTATGATAAATTATGGTTGTTGAAATAATGACAAGGCTGATATTTGGTAGAAGAGCAATTATTATAGTAAAATGTATAGTGTGTATATGGCAGAAACATGCAAGTGAAAACGTCCAATTTGTACATGTAATTATGTAATACAACATGATTGACTTTTTGGCAATAGTAATAAAAAGAAAATAATATATAAAAAATAAATATGATATGTATTTCACTATTACCAAATTTAAATTAAAGGTGTATATAAGTACCACGGGTTAGCTGCATAGAGCAAAACAAAGGTGTGAACTTATAGATCCTTTTTTCTATGTTGTTTGGTGGCTATGCTCAGAGAGAGTGTTCTAAAACATTACTATAGACTATAGTCTTCATTATTAATCCATATATCCCCCAACCACCAATGTATATAGTTGTCACATATTGTTGTTTTTGAATATACGTAATTATAGATTTCTATATAAATTAGTAAGTATAAAATTTATATAAAGAAAAGCAAAGAGAGTAACATAAAAGTTATTAGATTTAAGAAGAATGTTTTGTTCTCATATCTTATGTTATGTGTAAACAACAAAATTTTGATTGATAACACTTATATAATACTAGATGAAATCCCGCGTAATACGCGGACAAATTACATAAAAATATTTTATAATTATATATTAATAATTTTATTAAATTTGTATAGTTATAGTTATATTTAAACGGAAACTAATATTATATCCGTTATTTTATTAACAAATAATATAAAAGATACAAGTAAATAATTGTTTTTTACTTTTTCTAACAATTAAGAAATAAAATAACACATTTTTGTTTTATTACATTGCTTTTGTTATTACATGAAAAAAAAAATTATTTTAAATTAATAATTAGATAGTGGATCCATGAAGATAACAAATAAGTTATCATAGAGATTTTCTTTATTTTTCAAGTAATTTTACGTTTTTATTTTTTCTTATTTCTAATTATTTTGTTTTTATTGATTATTTTTAAAAATATTGTTAAATTTTTCTTTTTCTAATGTTATTTTCCTTATTTGTGATTATTTTATTTTTAATTATTTGATAATTAATGTTAAGTTTTTTAGTTTTGATTATTTTCCTTATTTCTGTTTTTTTCAATATTGTTAAGTTTCCATTTTATAAAATGTATAAGTGTCAAATTTAATACACATGTCACGATCTCAACTAACCATTACAAATGTTACTATCTGGTGAGTTATAATTTTGCATACGTGTCGAGCTCACGTTAAACGCGCTCACTTTTATATAATAAGATTTCCGGTTAACGCGGGTCCTCGCGTAATCACGACGAAGGGTTATTTTTTTTAATATGTTTCCTTTTTTATATACAAAACGAATTAGAGTAATGTGTTTTAGTTGTCTTTTTTTTATATACTAAACTAATTAGAGATTGATTAGTTTCTTTTTTTCTCCTTTCTAAAAATAATGAGTTTCATTTTTTTAAGGTTTTTTCCTTTTTTTTCTTCTTCTAAAATTATTTAAATTTTCCATTTTTCATTTTTTAAATTTTCCATTTTTAAAATTTTCCATTTTTCCTTCTTCTTTTATTCCTTTTTTTAAGAAGATTACTTATTTTAAAAATGACAAATGTCACGATTTAAATTAAATGTGACACGTGTCACGATCTAGTGAATTATAATTTTACGCGCTCTCTTTTATATAATAAGACGACGGTTTTAAAAAACAAGATGATGAATATTGAATCATATATAAAGGGTGTAAAACCTAGAAAAATCTTAAAAATACGGTCCATTATATAAAGGGTGTGAATCATATAATGTATATATGAAATGAATTGTTCATGATTTCTAATACTGAGCGAATTAAGGAGTTCGAAATAACATGTTTTGTTGTATTATCCTAAACATTATCCAAACTTTTCTAAAAACACATCGCCAAAATCTATATTTTTAGTCTCCTATATATACAAGAAATAAACACAAAATCTAAACAGATCTATATTAGATACTCCTTGAGATGTGGAGTTGATAACAAATATTCAATAAATAAACAAATCTTATTCCTATTTGTACACAAAACAAATTTTCTCCCAAGTCCTATGTAAAATAGGAAAACAAATTGATTATATAAACAAACATCACAAACACTCTTAACATATCACAAATCTACAATAAGCTAATTCTCGAATATCAACAATCTTAAACAAGCTTCTCTTCTAACAATGGCGAATACTTGTAGAATCAGCATCGTGATGATCATGATCCTCTTGCTCTTCATCAATCAATACACACTTTCTTCTTCTGCACGCATCCGTTTTATAGGAGACGTTAACCACAAGCAACGTCAGGATCTATGGACACATGATGATATTATGAAAGCTAAAGCAAACCTAGACTATTTGCTTGAAGAGGTAAGTGAGGAGGAAGAGACAAAACTAGTTAACGATGATTATCTAGGGCTTCCTACTAATAAGGGTTTAGATATTAATAGGTATTTTATTGATCAAGGTGATGAATATATGTTGTCCTATTGATTTAAAACGTTACATTATCATGGCTAGAAAATCATGAAGTTATATATAAATTTATTATTCATCATCGATTATAACATCATGATATGTGAAAGTGTTGTTTGTTTTTTTATATTCTTTTTCGTTCATTAATTCAGGATTTAATTAGGGTTAATTATCGATATATGATGAATAAAAAATATTAAAATCACTCTTTCTTTGCAGATCCTCTTAATAAAAAAATTGCAAAATCAGACAATTTTTCTTTCTCTATAACTATAGACCGTCTTTAGCTCTAACGATTTACTTAGAATCATAAATTATAACTAAATTCAATGACTCATCTTATCGCAACAATTTGTTTGTAACAAAAATGTAGAAAATGTGGAAACTTTAACTATATAATCTCACCCGTAGCAATGATAGTAGCCACACCAAAACAAACTTTACTACAAAACTCAAACGCTAAACACAAAAAAATATGGAAGGCATCAAATTGGTGTATTGGAAGTTTAGCGGCAGCGAGGCGGCCAAAGACCAAAGACGCCTCAGCTGCTTCGCTAGGCACATACTCCTCCAAACTCTTTGCTATGTGCGACCCTCAACGACATCCCATTTTTCCACCTCGGAGCACATCCCCCGAGACTAGCCATATCGCCGAAAAGGCGGTTGTTAAAGCCGTCCTTTGCGGCACTGGAAAGGCCTATGATTATGCTTAAAGAGTGGATCATTGATTTGATTGGATGAGATATTCTTCTTTTGCAGACACTGAGATAGACTTATCAAGCTTCGTGGACATTGGAGATGATAATGACTTTTGTAAAAAAGCTTGCTACCGAAGAAAACCTTGTTCTTTTACCAGCTATATAACGGTTTAGAGATTTTAAAGACACATGTTTTGTTTGTGGTGATATTAAAAGACAAGAACATATACTATGTTGTGTGTTTAATTAGGGATTGCTTTTGGTCAGAGTGGATGGGCAAGGCATTCTATAGACATATGGACACTTCATCATTGGAAGATATGCCTTTGAGAGATTGAAGAATTTCTGTGGAAGACATTCTATTATTAAAGATGTCAATGGTGTTAAGTACTAATGGGTCAAATTTATCATGGATTGGTGTGTTTTAATTATTTATTATCAACCATGTAATGTTTTCTCATGGTTTGTATTTGCAAAATGTTTCATGTATTTCTACTTTTATAAATAAAAAATAATATATTTGAATCTCTTTGGATCTTGTCTGTCTATAGCCAAGATTACCTCACAACCCAAACCAAAAGGCTAGAAAATTATTAATCTCAAACTTTTACTCTTATTTTACATATCTCTGTTACTCTGTAAATAAAGTAGTCCAAAACTTCAAATGTCAGAGAAATGCATTTGTAAGAAATCAAAAGATTGAATATTCCTCAAGAAAAACTAGAGATCTTTAGCAACACTAATAACACTCGCACACAAAAAAAAAACACCATCCTAAAGGATCTTGAGTCCTAAGAAGAACAAGTATGATGCAACATTTGTTTTGCACCCGAACAAAACTAACCGGCTTTTTTATTTCTTTTTCTCGTCGGTGACACGGCCTCCTGCGATCTTAACAATGGGTTCGTCTTTGGACTTTATAAGCTTTAGCGCCGGATGAACTTTGAGGTCTCCCATCACTAGCTTTTGTCCAACATCTAATTGGCTCAGATCTACTTCTATATATGGCGGTATTATCTCTGCTGGGCATAGGAACTTCACCGTTCTCTTTATCGTGTTCAAAGATGCTCCTGCAAACAAATATATTAAGTAATTGCCATCTAGTCTTTGAAATATAACAGATATAATATACAACAAACAAACAAACTTAATGGTATGATCAAGAGAAGTAGGTTAAAAACTAATGGTGATATTGAAACTTCAAGATCCTAAAACGGGATAACTGTGAGATTGTCAAGGCCAGTGGTGTGGTTGAATGTATTCAGACAAGAAGATAATCGTCTCAAGGCCTTACACATGGATGTCTCGACCATTGTAGACAACAGTAATATACAACGAAACAAACTCACTGCTATGATCATCTAGAGGAGTAGGCTAAAACCTAATGGTAATATCTAAACTTCAAGATCCTATAACATGATAAACTGCGACAATGCCAAAGGCAGTGGTGGTGGTTGAATGTATTCAGACAAGAAGATAATCGTCTTAAAGCTTGTACACGGATTTTTTCACATCGACTTTCGCAAAGACATCAAACATAAGGCCAATGTCGACAAAGTGAATACATGCTGTTATACACTTAAAGCTAAGCTAAGCTAAATCTGATCAAAGAAAGAGTAGCATCATCACCTTCTATACAGACAATCAAGTCAAATACAGTACAAGGGCATCATGTTATTACCTTTCTTTAAACCAGGAGAAACATCATCACCAATGAAGACAAGAGGAATATCAACTTTCAACAAAGAACCAGGAGGAGCTCTTATGAATGTCACATTCAATGGAGCATCAGTCCCACTATGCAAATGAATCTGAAAAACATTCTCAATTAGCATCACAAATTCAATACATTAAACCAACAAACCCCAACACACACACAACAACAACAACAACATTCTACTAAGTGAAGATACAGGACAAGAGAAGAAGAAGAAAAAAAACAAGACTTTACCGATCTGGGCAAAGCCCTAACTTTCTCAACGACAACATCAGAGCCAATCTCAGATCTAACTTCGACATCGAATAGCCTCGAGAGGAAGAAAGAGTAGCCCAGATGAGTCACGAGCTTCCTGATCTGATTCGTCTGTACAGAGACAAGCCTCTTGTTACCACCGTGCTGTCCATCTTCCTGTTCGAATATGATCGAAGGAACACGACCCGCTTTACGCTCTTTCGCCGATATGCTCTTGCCGGAGTATGACCTTGGCACGGCGAGGATCGTCTCTGCGTATTTTGGATCGGGTTTCGGGAATCCAGGCAGGTAAGCTAATTGGGTTTCCGGGGTTGGATCGAGAGGTAAAGCTGCGGTGGCTGACGCCGCCGGAGAGTATGATCGGAGGTTTTGTAGGGTTTTGGGAAGTGTTGTTGCGCGACGGAGCAACATTGTTTACGAGTGGAGAAGGAGAGGGAGTGGGCTTTCGCTAGTAGCGACTGTGTTTACAGAAAATGTGTGGCCTCTAACGAAACGGTGTCGTTTTAATTTTTATTTAATGGGCTTTGCTTATAAGTTTTATGGGCTTAGCTTAGCCCATTATAACCATTTTAGTGATGGGATAAATCAAGACAATAAACTTTAGTTGGCATAATTCGACGAATATCCTTGTGCAATTTTTGAGATTGACCATTTTACCCTCAACGGATATTATATAACCGGTTTTATAGGGAGTGGTTTGGATTATGAGTTAAAGGGTAAAAGCGTCTGGACAAAAATATTGTGTCCGTCACAAATCTATAAGCTCGTCTGTCTGGTCTTGCTTTTCTTGCTCGAGAGATAAACAAACAAAAAAAAGCATTTCTTTTGTAGTGAAGGTATTATTTTGAAGATAAAGAATGCTCCAACACATGAATATTGAAGACGATAAAGATTTTACTTTTTTACTTACGTTTTTCCACGTGCAAGGTAATTTTTCTGGGGATTTTTCATAAGTGCTTTAAAAATCTATAACAAAAGAAAAACAAAATTTAATGGAGAAATTCACAAAACTACCCCTCCTTCGCAAAACTACACCTAATTCAATATTTTCACATATTTACACCCTTTCAAAATTTTAAAAACTTGATTTACCTTTAAAAAATTACCAAAATTAAAATCTTTTCATTTGAGTTCGCTAATTAGTGTTTAGAGTATAATATTAAGGGAGTAGGATTGTGTGGATAGAGTTTATTTAGATTTAATTTTGAGTGTTTAAATGTAGTTTTGTGAAGTATTTTTGAAATGATGTAATTTTGTGAAATTTAATTCAAACGGCGTAGTTTTGTGATTCTCCCAAATTTAATCAACTATGAGTATTTTTTCTCTATAGTTCTTCTGATTCCGGTTTATTGTGACAAATTATAGTCCTTTTATTTTGGGCCATGAGAAAACTGATACTGGGCTTCTTTTTTTATATAATTATAAATTTTTTGAAATAATATTGTGTGTTTTATAGTGATTTTGACTTTTAACGCAGACAGAAATAGCGTGACGCATGTACGAATTAAATATCTCACCACGTGTCCAACAATCAAGAACTCGACCGTATAAAGTCTTGCGTAAACCGCGCCACACACGAACATTACCCAATTTACTTAGCATAAACCTCCACCACGTAAACGTCTCTGGTGTCTTGAACCGTTAAATCTGACGGCGTCATATGTCGATTCCTTTTCGCCAAGGGTTTTCTCCGAACCAAACCAACGGTTCAGATCACAATACATTAATTCAACGGACGAGATGGATTTAAAGTAATTGCTTTCTTCTATTTTTAGGCCTTTTTCGAGATATTTTTATTATTTTTCTCTCAAAAGGTGTAAAATTGAAAACTGTGAAAAGCTAAAATACTGTGTTCGATTGAATCGGCGAAGAAGATGGCGGATGAACATAAGCACGAAGAATCTGTGATCGCTTCGGATCCAGCTGTTGAAGTTATTGAGAGAGAATCGTTGATGGACAAGATATCGGAGAAGATCCACCACGGTGGCGGCGATTCGTCTTCGTCTTCTTCATCTTCCGATGACGAAAAGGAGGAGGAGAAGAAGAAGAAGACGAAGAAGCCTGAATCTCCTTCTTCTTCTATGAAATCTAAAGTTTACCGCTTGTTCGGAAGAGAGAAGCCTGTTCATAAAGTTCTCGGCGGCGGAAAACGTAAGCTTTTAGCTTCCGATCTTGTTTCATTTTTCATCATCTTTATACATGGGTTTCGTTAGATTTTGATTTGTGGGTTTTTGAATCTGAGTTTTTGTGTGTATAAAGTTATGTGCTTTTTTTTTTGGTGATGTGATTTGATATTGTAAATGCTTAAAGCTAATAACTTTGTGTTCTTTGTATTTTTTGAAGCTGCTGATATATTCATGTGGAAGAACAAGAAGATATCTGGTGGTGTCCTTGGCTCTGCAACAGCTGCTTGGGTTTTGTTTGAATTGATGGAGTATCATCTTCTTACTTTGCTCTGCCATGTTATGATCGTTGTGCTCGCTGTGTTGTTTATATGGTCTAATGCAACCATGTTCATTCACAAGTAAAAAACTTAATCATCTAATCTAATGAAACTTTCGAAACTTGTCTTGGATTTGATATTGTTTTGCTTTTTCTGTTGTTGTTGATGATGATTGTGATTTGTATGTTAGGTCGCCGCCAAAGATTCCTGAAGTTCATATCCCTGAAGAGCCTATTCTTCAGCTTGCGTCTGCGCTAAGGATTGAGATTAACCGAGGATTCTCTTCTCTTCGCGAGATTGCGTCTGGAAGGGATCTCAAGAAATTCCTATCTGTAAGTTCAATTGTGTCGTGTATAAAGTGTTTTGGGGCTTGTTGCTCTCTATGCTTATCATAATCTTTTGACAACAATGTAATGTATAACATTGGGTTGTGTAGGTTATTGCTGGCTTGTGGGTTCTATCGATCATGGGCGGTTGGTTCAATTTCTTAACCCTGGCTTACATAGGTAAATGTTTAATCTTTCATCACCATGTAGTCCTTATATTCATTGGTCTCATTTTGAACCATGTTGACTTAAATCTTTTACTCATGCAATAGCTGTTGTGCTTCTCTTCACGGTTCCTCTTGCTTACGACAAGTACGAAGACAAAGTCGACCCATTAGGCGAGAAAGCAATGATCGAGATCAAGAAGAAGTACGCAGTGTTGGACGAAATGGTGTTGAGCAAGATCCCAATGGGACCGTTGAAGAACAAGAAGAAAGATTAGGCCTTTCACGAAACAAAGGGTTATTCGTCGATAGCAAAAAAGGAGTGTTGTGAAATGGTATCAAAGTTATGTGTTTGAACATCTTTTTAAAGTTATTTTGGGGGTTTTAGGTTATGTGAATGAACATGGAATTTCCTTTGCTGTTACGTCTACTTTGTGTTGTGGTTTTCATCATTATTGGTCTCTCTTAAGCTTTTATATAACTAAAGAGATCAAAGATGTTTGAGTTTTGCAACTTAATTACTAAGAAATAAATGGCATGATTTGTGAAATTCGAACTAGCAAAACACACAACAAAATGTCACAAAAGTTTTGGTAATTGAAAGTTTGAAACTCGTTATAATCACTTACAAGTAATAGTTCATGCCCACCTTTATCAAACAAATGTGAGGTATGTTCAACATCACGCCTGGGCTACGACAGTTCTTTCTCAAGAACGAGTAAGCCACGTTTATCACCAGCCGTTTCACAAACACCGAGTTCCTCTTTGCCTTCACGTGACCGTTCCCGATGATGTAAGCCACTTCCGCGTCCTTAGCGTTGACCAGATCAAACAGCTCCTCCTTCACCTGAGGTTGTCTGAACTTAGTGTCCATTGGTCTGAACTGAAACATCCTTCTCTTGCTCAGCTTCGGTAGCTCTTGCTCGTACTCTGCTCTTAGTCCGAGCAGCACCGGCGATTTGCTGTTTGTTACCGTTGTCTGTGATCTTGAGCTGCCTGCGAAGTTGGCCTCGGAAATAGACCGAGATAGCCTTGTCCCGAACTTGTTTGAGGCTTTCACAACAGCAAGCCGGCCGTCGATGGAACGGTCAGTGTTTGAGCCACCGTAGCCTTCGGATTCTAGCTGGATAAACTCTGCGATGCTCATCACGAGCTCGTCTTCAAAGTCGTCTCCGTCTTTGTTAACATCTTTGTAGCCTGCTCGGATAATGCATCGGTACATCCTATATGTTTTCGGTCCAATCCTGCCAATAAGGTACCTTTCTTTCTGAGGTACATACGGGATAGGGACAGTTTTGCAGCAAACAAAGACAACAACTTGGTAGAACGCAGGCAAGTTTTCTATAAAGTGTTTGAATGTGGCGGGAACACCACTGGCGAGCTCGGTGTAGATAAGACCTATCCCAGGAACTTTGATAATCCCGAGACTCGGGCCGAGGCTTAGGATTGATTTCATAGGGACCTTGTTGTGTTGGTCGCATAGGTACTTCTTTCTGCTGCCAAAGTGCCATACGTATGAGATGAAGGTGAAGAAGAGGGATAGGACGAGAGTGATCCATCCTCCTTTTGGGATTTTGACTAAGGCTGATGCAACGAAGACGAGTTCTATGGTCCCAAAGAAGAGGATGAAGAGGACAGAGAAGACAATATTACGGTTCCAGACAAAGTTGATGATGAGAGGCATCAACCAAGTTGTCACAAAGGCTAGAGTCATGCTGGCGAGCCCTGGAGAACAAAGGGTTAGCTTAATGATAAGAAGATGATATTTTGAGTTTGATGGTGGATGGTTAGTCCTTACCGAAAGCAAAAGCTATGTGCCGAGTGTCTTGGAAACAAATGGTGACAGTGAGGGTCAGGATCATGACAACCCAATTGATCTCAGGGATATAAATCTGGCCAAGGACCCATCTTGGTTTGTGAACAATCTTCACACGGGGGAAGCATCCTAGAGCGTAGCACTGTTTGACTATCGAGAACGTTGCAAATATGACCGCTTGGCTTGCGACCATTGCAGCTAGCATAGCCATCATAAGAATCGGCCAGAAAAATGGATCTGAAGAGCAAAGAGTAAAATACATATATAACCATATGACAAACTACACAAGCTATAAGAGGAGCATATGAATAAAATTTGCCACATTACTTGCAGAAAGAATAAACAAGAAACTTAGGATCTAAAGACGCACGACCATATATAACAAAAGTGAAATGGAGTTTGACGAACTGATTACCTGGAATGGAAGCATAAAAGCTTGAAGGTAGAGCTGAAAAATTCTTTGATAAAAAAGCAGCTTGCCCCATGTACTGGAGCACCAGACACGGGTAAACAACACAACAGAACGCAAACTGCATAGAACCATGAGGTTGCAAAATGTTATTGATAGTGTATCATCATAGTTTTTTCCTAGAGTCAAAAATACAGTCCTTAATATGAACATTAGCTAATGGATTTATTAGCAACAAAAAAATTTCTAATAACTGTACAATGCAATTCCTTGAGTATTGCTGGAAAAACTAATATTTAAAAGGTTTCTGCAGTATGATTTAAAGAAACATATAAGTTGATTAACATACCCTTATAGATGTAGCTGTAAATTGGCCAAGTTCAGCAAAGATAGCCTCCGTTCCTGAAGTGAGAGAAATTACTAAGATTCAGAAATCTATAGTATAAAACTTGATGAGTCTGTCTTCAGAATAAAAAAGATCTTATTACCTGTGATGCATAAGAGAATGCCTCCAAGGGATAGCCATCCATCTATTCCTGTTTCTCGGAAAAATATATAGATATAGTAGGGAGATAAAGCTTTGTAGACACTGGGGTTCCAGGTCACAATATTGTACAAGCCAACAGTTGCAATTGACAACAACCACAAAATCATTATAGGTGCAAATAAAAAGGCAACTTTATTCGTGCCACGGTGCTGCAGAACGAAAAGTCCAACCAGCAAAGCACACGCTATCATGACCACAGTACCTATGAGAGCAGCAAATCATTGGTAAAGGAACATAAATAACAATGAAGAAATGTGGGAGTATAAACAAGATACCAAAGTATGGAATGTAATATTAAACATTTCTTACTGTGTTTCAGACTTGTTTTAGCCACAAGGCCATCAATAGATGAAGATACTGCAAGAGGGTAATGTTAGATGTTAAACCATAGAAAAAGATACAAAAAGTTGAAACAAACTATACAACCCGAGAGAAGGGAAACAAAGGGCTGCCTGAATTACCTGAAATAGCTGGTGTAAGGACACCGATGGTAATTACCATGGAAGTTCCAACCAAGACTAAGATAAGCAAAGCTGTTTTTGATCTTTTATTTCGCTCTATAAGGCTTTTGAAAGCAGAGCTAGGCAAAATTCTAGTTGCGTCTCCAGAACCATAGTATGTTGATATTTCCTCATCAGCTGCTTGCTGATTTGGAAGCAAAGAAAATCTCGCGTGTCTGCATAGCAAAGCATACAAAGCAAAGATCCCTCCTGCGACATAAATCCAACATTTACATCCTCCCCCACATATCATACGATACGAATGTACTCAATTAGCAAACCAAATGCACATACCTTCACCATTGTCATCTGCACTTAACACGAAAACCATATACTTGAAGAGTGAAAGGAGAGTTATGGTCCAGAATATCAAAGAGAACGCGCCGAACACGGTATCTTCTGTCTGGTGATGTTTCAATCCACCATAGAATGTGCATTTATACACATAGAGAGGAGAAATACACAAATCTCCAAACACTAGGCCAAAACTCTGGTATGCTAAAAGTAGGACCTGATTACACCTGTTTCTCCTATCAGCCTGATTCAAGAGATGTCAAGACAAGCAAAGTTATCGCGCGTTCGAATCAAAAGTCAAAACACAAAGGTCATAGATGCAATGAAATCAATCGTTTGGGAGTAAGATTAGATCGCATTTCGATACACTGATTGAAAATTTAGAGTCCTAGAGACAAAACTAAGCCTACACAGTACACAGTTCTCAGATCTCTCTCTCTCTCTCTCTCTCTCTCTCTCTCTCGTCACGTTCTCGTACACATCATATTACCAACGATTCGTAATCCGTAGCGATCAAGACGATTCAGCTATTCGCAGGTGATTAGAAAGGAATCGGAGAAGAAACATACCATGATATCATCCGCCGGAGATGTAATACGCGGCAGAGCAGCTTACGGAGGAGGATCTTCACCGATCAGAGATCTCCGAGAAGATGAAATCGGAATTTGAAATCTAGTCGATGAACAAACATATATTGTTAATTTGTTATTATCGAGAGGATTTTTTTGTATGCATTCGTATAGTTATCTACTTTCTCATAAGAAAATGTCATCAACATTACTCTTTTTTTTAATTATTCCATGCCACGTCATTGTACGAAACAAATCTTGCAAAAATACTTTTTAATCCCAACTGTGTTGATAAAAGAGAGATTTGAAACAAAAGCACAAAGCTAAAAGTAAAACTCAGAAACATAACAAACAATATCAAAATCAAACGATGTCTCTCTCTCTTGTGAGATAACATAAGAGACAAGGTTCTGTATTTTTTAGAGACTTGCCCAAACTGTGTGTTTACATGTTGTTTCTGCGTCTGTTTGTCACAAGTTCTGGGTTTCCCTTCTTCATCATAGCTACGAATTCTTCGTAGTTGATTTTCCCATCCTATAAGATATAGAATCCAAGTGTTAAGAAGATGCTTCACTATAATGCATACAATTGGTTTAAATGTGACCAAACCAAAGACTAATGTATACATACACGGTCGGTGTCTACTTCGGCAATGATTTCTTTGATGGATTTGTCATCACCCATGTTGTATTTCTTCATTGCTTGCTCTAGTTCTTCCATTGTTATGTAACTAATTAACACATGTGAAGATCAAAGAGTCGATACTTTATAACTAAAATGAGACAAAGAAGACAAAAGACAAAAGAAGGAATGTTTCTTTTTTACCCGCTGTTGTCTTCGTCGAAGTATTGGAAAGCCGTGTACAAGTGATCCTCGCGTTCGATTCTGTTCATATGCATTGTTGCTGATATAAACTCCAAGTAATCAATGGACCCGTCTCCATCCATGTCAGCCTAATCGAAAACAATATAAGCTTTTCTGAGATTTGTGGCCTTTGCAAGGGAGAAACACACAGATTTAGACATAAAGAGTGTTGTGATAAGAGTGACTTACGGCTTCCATTAACTGTTTTATTTCAGCTTCGGAGATCTTGGAGCCAAGTTTGGGGAGACCGGTTCTCATTTCCTCTAAGGTGACTATTCCATTGTTATCAGTGTCTAGAGACTTGAACATCTCTTTCAGACCAATGATTTCTTCCTCGGATAGATTCTCCGCAATAACCTGATATGTAAAAGAAAAGCAGAGGTTGGCTTTATAACAAGAACTAAAGTATAATGGTTTCAATTAGTATTCTTGTTACCTTCAGAGCCATTTTCTTTAGTTTGTTCATCGCTCTGAATTGTTTCATCCTGGATAACACGGCATTGTCAAGCGGTTTGTCTGAGGCCTCCCCGTCTTCTCTAATCCACGGATGATCTACATACGTATTAAAACATGTAAATATTGGATACAAACACAAATGTTTTGCATAACTGTAATTCACTAAAGCATGTTATGAAGGTGTCTTACTTAGGACTTCAGCAGCTGAAAGCCTTTCTTTAGGATCATATTTTAACATTTTCCTCACAACATCTTTGGCACCATCAGATACAGTAGGCCACGGATCAGCTGAAAAATCAAGCTGTCCTTGAAGAATGGCATCAAAGATCCCCGTTTCATTCTCTGCGCAATAGAACAACAGAAAAGATAGCCACACATTCACAATCCACCAATTCTACTGAAACCGAAACCTCTGCTCAATAAGTCAAAAAAGGCAATACCTCCCCAAAAAGGCGGGACACCACTAAGAAGGATGTACAGAATCACACCGGCACTCCAGATATCAGCTTCAGGTCCATAGTTCCGTTTTAGAACTTCTGGTGCAACATAGTATGCACTCCCCACAAGATCCTTAAACGTATCTCCTGCATCAATGTATCAACTTCATCACGGTGATAGATCAACTATGGATGCAGAAAATTACACAGCAGCTGAACTAAATAAACTATCTCACATGAGAAGCCTATATAGCTTGTTTCTAACCTGACTTAAAGAAGACGGAGAGGCCAAAGTCAGTAGCTTTCAACGGAGAGTTCTCATCTTTACTCAAAAAGAGAAAGTTCTCGGGCTTCAAATCTCGGTGCATCACACCCATAGAGTGGCAACTATGAACAACCATAACCATCTGCCTGCAGAGATCAGCGGCTGCTCTCTCGGAGTAATGCCCTTTCGCTATGATCCTATCGAACAACTCACCTCCTTCACATAGCTCCATCACAAGATTCACCGAGTGTCTGTCCTCATAAGCTCCTTTCAAGTCCACTATGTTCCTACACATTCCAAAAATCAATGCACCGATCCAAAACTCAGGACATATATGAAAACACACACAATGCAATTAAACCTCAAATACTAACATTCCTACAAGTTTCAAAATCAATACAATTAAATCTAGAATAGTAACATTCACCAATCCAAACATAGACACATTTTTTCATTGTAAGCGTTTTAGAGACCAAAACGCGTTTTCAGATTCGAAAATCATCGGAGTTAGTTACCGGTGGCCACTGAGATGATGCATGATATGGACTTCACGGCGAACATCCTCTATGTCGTCGCGGTGCACGAGGCGGCGCGTGGGGATCGACTTGCAGGCGAAGAGTTTCTTCGTCTCCTTGTGAGTGACTAGATACGTGACTCCGAACTGGCCGCGGCCTAGCTCGCGGCCGAACTCGTAGGTGCCGCGGACGTTTTCCATCGGCCGGTCTAAGATCCGACCGTTCTTCTGAGCGGATGTGACGGAACGAGATCCGCCGCCGGTGCCGGAGCCTGAGGAGGATCCGACGGTTTTTGAACCGGAGGATACGCGGCGTTCGCCGGAAGGTTGGACATGGTGGACTTGATTGTTGACGGAGGAGGAGGAGGAGGAGGAGGAGGAGGAAGACGGTGTTGTAGAAGCGGAGGATTTGGATTTGCTGTGTCTGTGTCCCATTGGATTTAAACTTTTGCTTTTCTCTCTTTTTTAGTCAAAAAAGTCAATCAGAAAGAGAGAAGCAATTTTCCCGATTCTTATGGCGTTTTAATTGTTTTGAGATCGAACATGGAAAATAGTGACCACGTGGCGTATTTTCATTGGAAGTTAGATCGCGTGTTTTTTATATTTAAGACATGAATATGTCCATTTGGAAAATAATTTAATGAATGGGAAAAGTATTAAAACTAGTTTAGTTTTTACTTTTTCAGATAATGTTCTCAAAAAGACAAAAACGTGTAAAGCAAAACACATCGTGTACTGTAACACATCGTGTAACGTCTTGACGTATTCTTTGTTTTGTGAAAAGAAGTTAAAGAACTATGATAGATAATTAGATATAGACTTATAGTAAAATTATGATAGTTAATTTATAGTACATGAATGTCAACAAACAGACGAAGAATAGTCTAAAATTAAATGTCAAGTTTGGGCTTTATCCCTTATCCCCTCCTCACCGACGTTATTTCCGAAACTCTCGGTGTTCCATAATTTTGAGCTCTCGTTTTGGAAGGCGGAAAAGTGTGGAATTGATTATGACGTCTTAAGAGTTTTTCCTGGATCTTATGGTTTATTTGGAAAGATAGAAATAACTTGGTATTTAAGTAACAAGACGGATGTCCCTCAAGATATAGTAGACCACGCCGTTCTCGAAGAAAACTCATGGAGAGAAGCAAATTTTCAAGAAGGAACCGAAGAAGAGAACGTTACCTCCTCCACTCTTTCTTCTCGAGTCAACTTTGGGTCCGTTCCCATCCCGAATGTCAACTTGATGGATCTTGGATCGTCTCAGACGAGCGTAGTGGCTTAGGTTGGATCGTCTCCTTCTCGACCACGTCCTATAAGATTGGAATGATGTCTATAAGAAGATGTTTGTCTCCTCTCCATACTGAGTTGACCGCCCTAATTTGGGCAATGGATTGCATGAAGAATGAGGATTGTCCTATTTCAAGATTTGCTACGGACTGTCAAGACCTGATCACGATGATTTCCAACCCGTCAGGATGGCCTGCTTTCGCCTCAGAACTCGAGATTTTTTCAATCTTAAAAAATCTTTTTCTCTGTTTAGTATTCGTTTTAATCCTCGTTGTTCTAACACCCGGCTGATTTTCTTGCAAAAAAAAGCAAGAACCCGTGGTATTTTGTTCTCTCATGTAAGTTCATCGGCTCCGGCCTGGCTTTCTCTAGAAGAAAGCCTTTTTCCGATGACTTAATATTAATATGATGGTTTTTGATGTCAAAAAAAAAATTAAATACCACAAATTTGCATCAGAAAAGTAAAAAAAAATTGTATTCTTTCTATTTTAGACATCAAATTTTAATCAGCCTTTTTCGTAAACTACAACTCTTTTTTAATATAAAACTTTTGGTAAATGGGTTTTGAAAGGTTATTCTGTTGTTTTAGGGTCAAAAATAATATGGGCCTAGGCCCCAAACACGGTTGTAGAAGAAGAAACATAAGTTCTATCACAAAACCTAAAAAGGAAGACATTTTGTCTTTTTTTTTTTGTTATAAGGGCTCAAAATAAACATGCATATAAAAAGGAAGACATTTTGTCTTGCGAATATAAACAAACACTTTCAACTTAAGAATATAAACAAAACATTTTGTCTTAAGAATATAAAGTACAAGTATGTTTAATAATATATATATATACACAATTTAAGGGCATGCAAAACTTCAAAATAAACATGCACGTGTTTCCATTTGACTACTTTTTGTATATATAATTTAACTAATAAAATAATTTCCGGAAATATTTCAAAAGTCTCCTATTGATTTCCCTGAAATTTAAAAAATATTCTAGGTTAGGTGGAAAAAAATCCCATTTACAACAACTTCCACCCAAATTTCCGACATATATTTGTTTTGTCAAAAGTGGTTGAAATTTTCCTTCCGAAATTTTGTTGAATATTGGATTATTTGTTATCTTGTGGTGCAATATATATCACTTTTATTATGTTACCACGTGGTCAATCTAATAAACAAAATAAAACTAATAAAGACTAATAATAATTCATAAAACCAGAAAATAAAATTTTACTTGTAGTCTTCTTTTTCAATTTTATGATAGTGTTTTAATTTTTAATATTTCTTTTTCTAAACTAATTAGAGCGGTGATAACAATTTTTAAGCGATTAACTAATTTATTTATAAATTAAAAACTGATATGACCAACAAAATAGTTATAAAATCTTTAATGCGTATTTCTTTAAAATATTCATTTGTGAAAATATTTGTAAAAAAATTGTAAAAATAAGAGTTTTTAGATTTTTAAGCCCTTTAAATGCCAAATTATTTTTTTACCCAGGTAAATTAAAATTCTAGCTCCGCCACTGAGAGCATTTCCAATGTATTTCTCTATTTTTTACTCCAAAATGGAATATCTTCAAAATAGATATGGATTTGACTCCAATGTATTTCTCCATTTTCTACTCCTTAAAAGAATATTCTAACTATATTATTTTTCTCATTTTCTTATTAATTACAAATATTACCTCCAACTTCTAGAATTTAAAAATTAACCTTATTTATTTATCTTCTACAAAATTAATAGAAATTATAATATTATTTTAATAAAACCATGTAATTAAAACTACATTACATCATAAAATAAAACATAGATATTATTCAATTATTCCCATTAGTGGATTTTTAACTTATCTTTTTTGTTAATCTTTGTTTTGGTTTTTTGTTGTTGTATTTTAAAAATCAAGTTTTTATGTTTATTTTGTGTTATTATTGTATTTTGAAATTTAAAATTAGTTAAATATTTATTTGCAAAAAAAAATATTGTTTTCATATTTTTTAGTTTACTAATAACAAACATTTGATTTAAAACATAAATTAATAACAAAACAAATGAATATAAATTTCGAAGGAATATTGTGCCTTTAAAATAGTTCATCTCCATTATAGAGTCGAGATTGAAAATTCTCCATAAATGGATTAGAAAAGTTGTTTTCTCCATTTTTGAGTAGGAAATGGAGTGGGTTGGAGAAGATTTTTTCTCCAAAATGGAGAAGGGTTGGAGATACTCTTAGTAATATAGAACGTTAATAAAACACTAATTACAAATGTAGATTAATAAAAAAAAAGGTACACATCATCACAATTATTTATTGCCATATAACATCATACAAAAGCATCTCACACAATCAAACGTTTCACATACAAACAAAACTCCACAACACAACTTATTGTATTTTTTTTTTGAAAATTACCATTTTATTAGAAACACCTTACTTAATAGATAAAGTGATGATAATGGTGATCATGTTTATGATGATGATTAAGCTTTGATGATGTGGTGGTCCATGTCAGCAACCAAGCTCTTGACGAATTTCATGTAAGTGCTTGGTTCGGGGAAGTCATCGTTACGCTTCTCCCATAACAAAGTGATTTTGCAGACACATGTGTTTTCAGGTTTGGGAATAAACTGGTAGATGACGTCATACACCTTGAGCTGCTCCATCACGTGACCATCAAGTCCTCTTAAAGTCAACGTCATGTTCTCATCGTCTATCTCTCTCTTCTCCTTGAAAATCTCCTCCTTTCCATCTTCACAAAATAACACAAATATTATACATTTGGTATGTTATACATATATATATATATAGGTGAATATAATTAGGAAGTGTTTGTGTTTTACAATTTCCTTTAACAAATTATAAGCAAATGAAAAACAATACTCTTGTACTTATTAAAATTGAGTTTTCATTTGATATTGATGTCATATGTTAAGTATACTTGTACTTTTTTAAATTGAGTTTCCATTTGATATTACTTTCATATTAAACATCATTGTACTTTCTATTTGCCTTAATTATTAATTATATAGCATACATTAATCATCATAGTTCTTACTTAGTGATTAGCAATACACTACAAAAACAAATAGATTATTTTGACCAAAATTTCCGAAAAACTATTTATTATGTGAAAAATTACAAGGATCCTCTTTTTAAATGTATATAATTAATTAAGCACGGAAAAAATTTAGTATATGGTAGTTGAAGTTATTATCGAAATTATTTAATATATATACACAAATTATATAGTAAGATGTTATTGATATGTAAAAACATAAATACATAATTAAGCATAGATAAATTAAAGTAAATGTACCCAAAGTGTAGTTCCAAGTCCTAATACAGCCGTGAGAATCGTGTTCGCCGTCGTTAACGGTGACGTTTTGGATGTGGTGGCCGACGGTGTCAGGGAAGACATGGTTCTCGCTCTTCCACCTCTTGTAATGATCCACCGCCGTGCCTTTCAACGGAACCTCCGTCACGTATGTTCCCGATGTCGCCATTTCTCACTTCTTGTCTTTTTTTTGTTATGTTATTGTTGTTGTCTTTTTTTATTATTGATGGAAATAGCACAAGTCGTTGCCTAGGTTTTTATAGTGAACTTAACGGTTAATTTTTTTAAAATTTTTTTACCGTTTATAATCATTTGATGGTGCATGGTAGAATATATTTTTCTTCTTCTTCTCCCACCTATTTATTATGATATAATTAGTGGGTGATAAAATAAATGTTGCCTTTTAATTGGATAACAATTATCGACCACGTTTTCAATCAATGTGGTTAGTTGGCACATCATCAATTAAAAGCTATGTGGGTGGCATGAAGGTGTTTTAACTTTTAAGTGATTATTTGGGTTTGGTCTGTAATTCACTTTTATTGTGATTTTAGAGTAATATATCAATTAATACAATTTTGAGAAATTTATGAGTCCTATTTGAAAAGTATTTTAGTGGAAATAGCTGTCAATTCCAAACACAAGAGAGCTATAATAATAATTGTCTGCTTAATCTTATTTTATTTTATTTTGTTTTTAAATTTATCTGTATAACCACAAGTCATTTCTTTTTGCATGGTTATACAAAAATCTTGAAAACAAAATAAATCACATATAATAAAAGTTATGAGATGGATGATAATTCACATGTATAGGCGCGGATGTGGTTAAAATAATCAGATGTGGTTAAATTTTGCTATATATATATATGTTTTAGTATTTGTACTGTTTAAGAAGTATCGATAAACATGAAATAATTAAGGGAGAATTACAAAACTACACCATTTGAATTACATTTCACAAAACTATACCATTTCAAAAATATTTCACAAAACTACACCTAAACACTCAAAATTAAATCCAAATAAACCCTACCCACACAATTCTACCCCCTTAATACTATACCCTAAACACTAATTAGCGAGCCCAAATGAAAAGATTTTAATTTTGGTAATTTTTTAAAAAGGTAAATCAAGGTTTTAAAATTTTGAAAGGGTGTAAATATGTAAATTTTTTAAATTAGGTGTAGTTTTGTGAAGAAGGAGTTGAAAGGTGTAGTTTAGTGAATTCCTCAATAATTAAATATCTAAACTTTCACAGATATCAAACTTGTTTTGGGATAAACCCAAATCAAATAAATGAATAATTAATTGTCAGGAGACCAATCTAAATAGATCATAATATTGCTTACAAATAAATTATTTGGTGTCTAAATTCATTTTTTCATGCTGTTATTATTAATGTATACATATTAATATTTATTTTTATAATGGGAAAATAGTTGAATGTATGTTACAAAAAAGAAACCGGAATAGAAAATTTATTTAACATGTTATTGGGGCTAAAAGTATAATTTTCGAAGACACGAGAATAAATAGTTTTTCTTTACAAGTATTAATTTAAATAGTGATATTGAATTATTGACATTAATAAATCATTTGAGATGGAAGTCCACTTTTTTTTATTCAAAATAATTGCGTCCACTAAAATCCAATCGAATAAGAAATAATAAATGCGATAATTTATAAATATACTAGTATTTCAACTACGGACATATTTATTTGTGTTAATAATAGAGGAATTCACAAAACTACTCTCTTCAATATTTTCCTTTACAAAACTCTACATAATTCAATTTTTTATATATTTACATTTTTTCAAAATTTTAAAAGCTTGATTTACCGTTTAAAAAATTACCAAAATTAAAATCTTTTCATTTGGGTTCGCTAATTAGTATTTAGGTATAGTATTAAGGGGTAGGATTGTGTGGATATGGTTTATTTAGATTTAATTTTGAGTGTTTAGATGTATTTTTGTGAAATAATTTTGAAATGGTGTAGTTTTGCGAAATGTAATTCAAATGGTGTAGTTTTATAATTCTCCCTTAATAATATCATATGTGACTTCGATAAAATAATTTTGTGAGAATCACAAAACTACACCATTTGAATTACATTTCACAAAATTACACCATTTCAATAATTAAAAACTCGACTATGTTAAATAATTATTTTGTTCATCTATGATAGTTGTTACTTAAAAATATCTCTACAAAGTAACAAAATATTATAAGAGAAATTCACAAAACTACACCCTTTCATCCATCCCTTCACAAAACTACACATAATTCAATATTTTCACAAGTTTACACCTTTTCAAAATTTTAAAAACTTGATTTACCCTTTTAAAAATTACAAAAATTAAAAAAATTTCATTTGGGTTCGCTAATTAGTGTTTAGGGTATAGTATTAAGGGGGTATGATTGTTTGGGTAGGGTTTATTTGGATTTAATTTTGAGTATTTAGGTGTAGTTTTGTGAAGTATTTTGGAAATGGTGTAGTTTTGTGAAATGTAATTCAAATGGTGTAGTTTTATAATTCTCCCATATTATAATTCTGATGTCTTAATTAACAAAATACTATAATTCTTCCACGTTTCTTTAATTAGGATACATGTTATTTTATTTCAAATCGGTAAATCTCATTTCGGAATGATATTTAATACTATTTTTTGTTCCATTATGCTTTATAACAATTGAGATAAACATGCAGAAAACTACAAATCAAACCAAAGTAAAAAAGAAAACAACCAAAAACTCTTACTTATTAGTAACCTTTTTCCCGGAAGACAAAACACACATTAATTAGTACTTTAATAACATTCATATAGTTTAATATCCATCTTAACACGAAAATACTTAGCACCTTGAAATATATCCGTAACAAAAGTAGCAATCCCACGAGCCATGAAGAAATCACCGGTCCCACCAACGACCGATAAATCTCTTGTCGGCTCATACATCAAATCAGCACCCATAATATTCAAAGTCCCTTTATATTCGGTCGAATTAAACACCAAAGTGTAACAAAACCATGCATTATAATCCATCTTCATGTCATAAAAGTAAAACCCTTGTGCTCTGGCCAAAGGCTTTGATAGGTAGTTCTTGTCCATTGTTATAGGATCATCAAAGACCACAAACTTACCAAACTTGAAGTTACCTAAACCAGGAGGGCTTACTATAGCGGCTGATGTTGCGTTTGCTACATTGTCGCCATCGTAGAGTATGTCGTGGAAGTAGAAAGAGAAATGTTTGCATGGCTTTTTCTGATCAAATGTTTTTCGAGAGAAAGAAACATCGGTGAAGAGTGAAAGTAGTAAGAAGAATGTGATGGCTTTGAAGAGTTGTTGTTTCTCTAGTAGAAATGCCATTGGTTAGTTAAAAGACTAGTGACTTTTGTGTTGTGTGATATGAGAAACGTTTTAAACCCTATTTATATACAAGTGGCATATATACTTTAATTTGTTTTAATTAAGATAAGTTATTTGAGACTTCTAAAATGGGTTGTTGATGTTTGATAAATTATGAGGATAGGACTAAAGTGGGGGTTGGTGGTAACCAAACAATAAGTTGATTTGACTTTCTTGAAAAATATCATCATTTAATAGTTAATACTTAATACTATTAATCCGTTTGGGTGATTATTGTGTCCAACCGAAATAATAATTAATTAAGCGTTACGAGAAAATGCAAAACTTTTTCAGAAATAATAATTAAAACTCTCGAGGAAATTGCCTAACGCCCATCAGTCATGTGCATACCATATTGCTAAAATTAGGTGACTTGTACAATAAATCACCATTTTATAGTTGTATACTTGTAGCGTTGCTTCTATAAGTTTTCTACTAATTACTGTTTCCTATGTTCTATATATTAATTACTATATATTTCTAGTTTTGGTAGTATCTTGAAGCTTAAGTTTAGTATCTAGAATACAATATTTGGTTACTCCTGGCTATAATTTGATTTATCAAGTTTTTAAGAAAATATAAGGGAGAATCACAAAACTACACCATTTGAATTACATTTCACAAAACTACACCATTTCAAAATTACTTCACAAAACTATATATAAATACTCAAAATTAAATCCAAATAAACCCTACACACACAATCCTACCTCTTAATACTATATCATAAACACTAATCAGCGAACCCAAATTAAAATAATTTAATTTTGGAAATTTTTAAAAGGGTAAATCAAGCTTTTAAAATTTTGAAAAGGTGTAGTTTTGTGAAAATATTGAATTATGTATAGTTTTGCGAAGGAAGGGTTGAAATAGTGTAGTTTTGTGAATTTCTCAAAATATAAAGATACGAAAATGAAACTCAATCCACTCGACAAACAATAGTAGTGTGGTTGGGTTGTAACAATATACTCTACTATACATACCAAACACATGCGAAAGAATAGTAAGAAAATAACCTAACGTAAAGGTAAAGAATCTTAGTATTTAACTATGAATTTTACCATACATTTTACTTCATTTTACTTCTTAAAATCGCAAACATCAACTTGAATTCTTGACCCTAAAAGAACCAAAAATCGCAATCGGATTTTCCGTAATTATACATATTGATTCATATATTTTACTGGCATATATGAATATAGTAAAATAAATTCATAATCAAACAAGATGCATATATAAGTTGTGAGTACCGCCACCTGGATTCGAATGCCGGCCACTGAGATATTCAAATGCGGTCTTCAACATCCATGGAACGACAGTTTTGAGTTGTTCTTTAACCATGTGTCCCCTGTGCCGACAGGACGTGTGGACCGTTGCGGCCTTGGACCCCGACTGGCTAGTCTGGACTCACCTCGGTGCATAAGATTTTTGGATACAAAATCTAAAAATGAAAGTAGATTGTCACGATGACATTAACATGATGAAAATGTTTACATATAAACAAGAATTTTATGGTGACCAAAAAAAAAAAACAAGAATTTTATAATGTTATATTTTTTTTATTTTTTTCTTTTATAATGTTATATATTTTCAATTTTACTTCTAGATAGATGTTTGTATAAATATTATACATGGACATGCTCATCTATCGCAATTATTCGGTGTGTGGCTTTACTTGCAGTCGAAGACTAAATATATATTAAAAAAAACATATCCAAGAAAAGTGAAACAAGCAGAAGATATTATTTATAGCAAATATGAGTTCAAAGGGTGTGTAGACTTGTTGTCTTCATGCCTAATAATATTGTACATGACGAATTTGATTAATCATAAGTATGATTTAATTTGCCTAATTATACAAAGAATATTATGGATTTCACCAAGCCCACTTTCTAAAGAGAAAACAATGTAATCTCCAAAGTCTTTTTGTGTTTAGATGAGATTGTTAGGCTCAAACAAAAGCAAACGGAGAGGCCAACATATTTTCCTCCTCATTTGGCCCATAATGATATTATACACACATGTCTTATTACTATGTGTCTGAATATTTTCAATTTCAAAAAGTTATATTAAGAGTCGAATAAACATGATTTATTAATGAATTATCAGCATTACCATCATATATATTCAATCGTTATCCAATCATAAAATGCAAATTTCTCTCAATAATGATATGATATAATATCATTACAATGCGAAATTATCAAAATTACTCAAAGCTTTTGGCTGTGTATTGTAGACTTGATTTCTTTTACATATGAACTGTTTCTCAGGATAATGAAAGAATCTATAATGATTACAAAATAAAACAATACGAATTGGAATACAAACAACGTCGAAGTTAGACGTAATTTGCACATAATTAACACATAATCATAAGTCGGCATAAAAAGACAATAACAATTTCATAATATATACCTTCATTTTCACGCTTTTAATTAGAAAGAAAACAATACTATAAAGCAATCTCACCTATGTAAACTTTGTCAAAATCAAAACTGTTGTTTACATTTATTATTTTATATAAAAAACAATACAAAATGCTATACTTTCTTTAATATATCAATTTTATATAATGTTCAAATATATGGTCGTAATCAATTTTGGATCATGGCTAGCGATGACCTCTTCGTTTGATTATTTCGTTTTATGTTAATTTGTATATACGTATATTACTAGTACGCATGTTATTTATCAGTTAATTATAAAAAAAACAATTAACTTAGAAAATCAGTTAATTATTAAGTCTAAATCTAAAGAGGTAGTTAATTCGGTTAATCATGGTCGCATGTCAAAGATAATAATACTAATCATCGCAACCAGCTGTCCTCACGTCATCTTCTTTATTTTCTTTTTAAATTTTTGTTTGCATGTCTTCAATTTATTTTTTGCAATTATATACAAATTTTAAATTTATTAACTCAAGTTACTCACCCTAGCTACTTTAATTGAAAAAAAAAATTAAGCATTTAACAATGTTTCAACAGTAATAAAAAAAATATTTTCACACTGTTGACAAAAGATGACTTAAACTGATATTAGGATAAATTGTAACTTATTAGCTGATCATTTTTTATATTTAGCTTTACCAAAAAAAAAAAGATATGTAGGCCTTTAAGGTGTATTTTTTTATTTTTTGACAACTGGTGTAATTGTTTTAAACGCAAGTTTTGACATGTGACATGATAACATGATTGGGTTTGGTGATTAAATTACCTAATTGTTCACAGTATATATATACACTTTTAATTGCGTAATATATTTCTATATTTTCTTAAATAAATAATCGCGCCACGATAACTAAAAACATGATTTTTATAAAATTATAAGTAATTGATAATTTTTGACAGAAAAAAAGTAATTGATAATTGTCAATTATGTTTTCTGAAAACATAAAATCAAACTACAACTTGATAGATCACGCAAGGAGTGAGGTATTATTATCCATTGATTGATTAATTCTCTTTCAAAAAAACTACTAATAAATTAAAAAAAAAAAAACACCACTTGCACTTAATATAATTTCCCATTTTTTCTCTCATCTCAATATTTCAGATTCTGCCCTCTGTAAATCACAAAAAACCCAAAAAAAGTTTTGATTTTGCAATTTGGGTCATTCAAAAACCCAGTTTATAATCTCCTAATTGTTAGTTTTCCCGGGAAATTAATCTTTATTTAACCCGGGAAAAGCGTGATTTTTTAAAAAACAAAATCTCATAGATCTTTCCTTTTTAATTCTCAACCTCACAAAACTATCTTAATATCTTTGGGTTCGTGTGTGTGTGTGTGTGTTGTTGCTTTTATCTGTTGTGTTTTGTAATAAGAAAAAAGTACTTAAAAAACAGTTGAAGTGGTTGTTGTTGGTGTTTAGGTTTCAATCCCACGAGATCTCTCTCTCTCTTCTTGTGATTTCTTCGCCTAATTTTTTTTTTATATGATTTATAAACGCCACAAAGCAAAAGATTAAACATAAACAAAATCAAAGTTCTCTCCTTTTTTTGTGTTTTTGGATTTGTTTGTTACAATGGAGCCACGTGGAGCTGGTGAAGAGAAGATACCCATCGTTGACTTTGTCAAAGACAAGAATGGAACCGATCAGATTCTTCTCAAGAATCCTAAAGGCGCTTCTGTTAAGGTCTCTTTCGATTTTATTTTATATATATTCTGATGATGCGAGATTTGATTCGAGAAATTAGAGGATAAGGAAGATGTTGACTTTATAAGGAAATGCCCACCAAGTGTTTGATGAATTGCTTCCAAAAAGATTTGATTTTTACAAGGAATCTGTGTATTTGGGTTTCATAGGGCTTCTTATGAGAGTTAATAAGGGCCTAAGTTTCCATGACTATTATCTTCAACTTCTCTCTTGACGAGCCAAAAAGCTGATAGCTTTATGTTTAATACTCTGTTTCTTTGGAAACTATGGCTTTTTTGTGTTGTAACTAACTACACTACATGCACTTCTACATTGATGATTCTTTGTGTGTTGCAGATAAGTTTACATGGAGGGCAAGTTCTTTCTTGGAAGACTGAGAAAGGTGATGAACTCTTATTCACCAGCGCCAAGGTAACAAACAAATCTTATTCACTTTCTTACAACTTTTTGTCACTACAACTTTCTTTTTTTGTAAAGTTTGGTAATGAATCTTCTTCATGCTCTTTGTTTTAGGCGAATTTGAAGCCTCCCCATCCAGTACGAGGAGGTATCCCTATTTGCTTTCCTCAGGTAAAAACATATCGTAATGAAACTTCTTCACATAACCTTGGGCGTGGATTGTATAGTTATATAGGTCTTTAGTCATCACTTCTCTTTTTTGAAATTGTTATGTTTTCTTGAAAGTTTGGGACACGAGGATCACTTGAGCAGCACGGGTTTGCAAGAAACAAGATGTGGCTTGTGGAGAAGGATCCACCATCTTTACCTTCTTTTGATCCGACGGGCAGAGCCTATGTCGATTTGGTACTTAAATCTTGTGATGAAGACACAAGGACCTGGCCTCACAGGTTACAACCCCATATAAGAAAATACTCTTTTTCGATTGCTCGATATGGTCTCTTTTCAGATATGCTTAAGTTCCTATTTCTCTCTTTCAGCTTTGAGTTTCACCTGAGAGTTTCTTTGGCATTAGATGGGAACCTAACGATGATATCTCGAGTCAGAAACATCAATTCAAAGCCTTTTAGCTTCTCCATTGCTTATCACACTTACTTCTCCATTTCCGATATCAGGTAAAAAAACACCCAAATTTTTAAGCTTCTCTAGTCTCTTATAGATCACATAAGAAAACTCAATGCGTTGTTTCCTCTCTTTGTGTGTTTTATCAGTGAAGTTAGAGTGGAAGGGCTTGAAACTCTTGACTACCTTGATAACTTGCGCGATAAAGAACGGTTTACAGAGCAAGGAGACGCGTTAACCTTTGAATCCGAGATGGACAGAGTGTACCTAAACTCCAAAGACGTGGTTGCGGTTTTTGACCACGAGAGAAAACGCACTTTCCTCATCAAGAAAGAAGGTTTACCTGATGTCGGTAAGATCCCAAAACACCCCGAAAAAAACGTTCCTTTATACCGCAATCTTTGGTTTTATCGAAACAATCCGTTTCTCGGTGTTTTTGAATTTGCAGTGGTGTGGAATCCATGGGACAAGAAAGCTAAAGCACTGGCTGATTTGGGAGATGAAGAGTACAAACACATGTTGTGTGTTGATGGAGCAGCTATTGAGAAACCTATCACTTTGAAACCTGGTGAAGAATGGACCGGGAAATTGATTCTATCTCTTGTTCTATCCACATGATAACCGCTTAACCGATAACCGGTTATCTTAAACCGATTTGATTCTTCTTCTGTTACTATTTACTGTATTTTTTTTACTTTATAGTTCTATAGAACATCACATTGTGTATGTGTGTGTATGTGTGTGTGTGTGATGGTTTCAGTATCAGATCCTAAATATTAAAAGGAGAACTGAGATTTGTAAAATGTCACCCGTTTTTTGGAAGTGACTAGATCTTGGTTTTGTGTGAAATTTATCATGTAATGAAGTTTGTATTTATCTTTAAGAAATCATTTTGAAAACCATAGATTAATCTTAAAGGAGTAGCTAAAGTAAAAAAACTATTTTTGAAAGTATAGTATATTTGTCTTATTAGATTCTCTTTGGGTAGCCTCTCAATGTTGGAGAAAAAGAAAAGGTATCATCAACAAAGCTAAAATGGGTATAAAATCATCACAATAATCATTGGAGATTTTGAAATTATTAGTATATTATGGTGCACACCATAAAATTCTATAACTGGGTCGGTCTAATAATTAATACACTAGAGGGAAAATGCTATATTATTATATTATAATAGTAGTAGTTTATGATATAAAATGTCAAAAGTACTTTAGACTAGTAAAACGGTTTGGCTTTCCGCTAGATCATACCAGGATCTTAACTTATTTTAATGAGAATATTTCCGAAAAAAAAAAAAAAAGTAAAACGGTAGAAATTGATATTGCATTGATGAGAAGTAAATACAAACAAGAAAAAGTTAAAACCGTAATATTTAATCGAGATTCATGTATTTGGTAAGTTTATGTTTTTTTAACTAAATAAGATAATTAATTAGTTATATACTTTAATTATTTCTCTCTTCTTTTGTAAAAGCATTGACCAACTAATCTCACGGTTTATCAGTTTGATTAAAACTAAACCGGTTTCACAAAATTTGTTTAAATCTAAACATTATATTCGGAGACTAACCAATTTTTTGTATAAGACATAAGTATATAACAAAATTTATATAGCTGGCACAAAATTGATCTCATCTAACAATAAAATGGTCCCCGGTTCGGTATTTAATAACCGGTTCGTACGGTAACCACAAAGTCACTGGTCATCTCCCAGCCTTTAAATAAACCGAATATAAACAAAAATAATTAAATGTCGCATCAATATATCTTCCCTCGTCATTTTCACCTAATTCAATGCTTACAAAAAATTAAAAAATTATATCCAATAAATAAAACAAAAAAAAACAAATACTACAAAAGCTTTTAGCTTCAGTGTTGCTTCAATGGTGGTTCTTTAAAAAAGGTGTTCTTGAATTTCAGATCTGTAAAAGCAAGGTACTAATTTTTTATTTTTTTTTATATATATCTCTAATTTAATTTCTCAATAGAGTTAGGACTCAACTTTTTTAACCACTTCATAATTCCCAAGAAATTAGTTTGAATTAGTTTTAAATTAAAGCTTCGAATATACACAAAAAGAAGGAACTTTCATTTCGTTATTTTCGAAGCTAAAGCACTTCTCTGTCTCTGTCTCCCACTCTTTGTTTTTAATTTCACTTTTACTTTTTTTTTTTCTTGCAATTTTCAAATTAAAGTAAGACAAAGTCTCTCCATTTATACACTCATCATCATCATCTCTACAAAAATTAATTTAAATTTTCAATTTTTTGTTATTTTCTCTCCAGATTTGGAAAAATGGAAGCTTGGACACGGAGAATATCACTATATACACTATGTGTATATTTGATATTCATCAAAGCAAAAGCAGATCCATTACAAGACAAACGGTCATTGCTCGAGTTCATAGCAATTATGCGTCCGACACGGTCACTAAACTGGAACCAAACCACATCAGTCTGCAATAACTGGACAGGTGTCACTTGCAACAAAGACGGATCTCGAATCGTAGCCGTTAGATTACCTGGCGTTGGTCTCAACGGTCAGATCCCACCCAACACCATAAGCAGGCTCTCTTATCTCAGAGTTTTAAGCCTGAGATCGAACCGTATTTCCGGCGGATTTCCGACGGATTTCGCAGAGTTAAAAGGCTTGGCTTTTCTTTATCTGCAGAACAACGGTTTCGCGGGTCCTCTGCCTTTGGATTTCTCCGTGTGGAAGAATCTGACTAGTGTGAATCTTTCGAATAACGGGTTTAATGGCACGGTGCCGGATTCGTTGTCGCGTCTCGAGCGTTTAATGTCGTTGAATTTAGCTAATAACTCGCTTTCCGGGGCTGTGCCTGATCTTAGTTTGCTTACTAGTCTTAAAAGCATTGATTTGTCTAATAATAGACTCGACGGAGTAGTGCCGGGTTGGCTTCAGAGATTCCCTGCTTCGTCTTACTTAGGAACCGGTTTCGTTGTCCCTCCTAGTGACCAGAAGAGGCCGAAAAATCGGTTTTTCGGGGTATCGGAGACGGTTTTCTTGTTGGTTGTCGTAGCGGTTTGTATCGTGGTTGCAGCTCTTTTGACGTTTGTGCTGACCGTTTGTTACGTAAGGAGGAAGCTTAGACGCGGCGGCGAGGTTGTTTCGGATGAGAAGAAAGGAGGGATGATGTCTCCGGAGAAGTTTGTTTCGAGGATGGAAGATGCCAACAACCGGTTATCTTTCTTCGAAGGTTGTAATTACGCGTTCGACCTCGAGGATCTCTTGAGAGCTTCCGCGGAGGTTCTAGGTAAAGGCACGTTCGGCACCACGTACAAAGCGGTTTTGGAAGACGCGACTTCCGTCGCTGTGAAACGGCTCAAGGACGTGGCGGCTGGGAAACGCGATTTCGAGCAGCAGATGGAGATCATTGGAAGTATTAAGCACGAGAACGTCGTGGAGCTTAAGGCTTACTATTACTCGAAAGACGAGAAGCTAATGGTTTATGACTATTATAGCCAAGGAAGTCTTGCTTCTCTGCTTCATGGTATGTTCTATCTAAAGAGACAATGTTCGGTTTTAGAATCGGTTTAGTTTAGCGTAGAGTTTGTAATTTGTAGGTAACAGAGGAGAGAACCGGATTCCGTTGGACTGGGAAACAAGAATGAAAATAGCGATTGGAGCGGCTAAAGGGATATCCCGGATTCACAAAGAAAACAACGGAAAACTCGTCCACGGAAACATCAAATCGTCGAATATATTCTTGAACTCCGAAGGTAACGGCTGCGTGTCTGATCTAGGATTAACCGCCGTGATGAGCGCTTTGGCTCCACCGATCTCAAGGCAAGCTGGTTACCGCGCGCCCGAAGTAACCGACACAAGAAAGTCTTCTCAACTTTCAGATGTCTACAGCTTCGGCGTCGTGCTCCTCGAGCTACTAACCGGAAAATCGCCCATTCACACTACTGCAGGTAAATCTTACAAACCAAACGGCTATATATACAATAAAACTTCTATAAATGACACCGCTGCTACTCTATTAGTCTATCGAATATTAATTTATAGAAATCGGCAGGAGACGAGATAATCCACTTGGTAAGATGGGTACATTCGGTAGTGAGAGAGGAATGGACTGCGGAAGTTTTCGACATCGAGCTACTTAGATATACAAACATAGAGGAAGAGATGGTCGAAATGTTGCAGATCGCGATGTCGTGTGTTGTGAAAGCACCTGACCAGAGACCTGTCATGGATGATTTGGTTAGGCTCATGGATAACGTCGGAAACAGGCGGGCTAGTCTTGATCCTATGCCCAAATCCGAAAACGGAGCCTCGGAGACTTCTACTACGCCTAGCGAAATTTGAGAATCTTTTTTTTTGTTAATGAAAACTTGAATGTGTTCATTACAATATTTATATCAAGTAGTTGTATACTCTTCCTCTGTTGATTTCTCTTTATAGTATTATTTAACTGTTCAATGATCATAAGTTCTTGATTAAACGTTAAAAGCCTCTAAATATATTAGAAGGTCAAGCACCTGCCAAAGTAAAGCCCATTGTGTACTATTTTTTCGACAACCACCTACTAATTATTTATACTATGTGTAGTACCAAATAATTATCTTTTGTCTTCATATTTTATTTTACTGAAATAACAATTTTTCAAAGTTTTTTTTTTAAAAAAAATGAGACAAATTGATAGAATGTTATTGTCGTGATAGTGTGAGTTTTGGAGGAGGAACAGGTAGGTGGCAGGGATTATAATAGGAAGGTGACAAATTAAGCAAAGTTATAACGTGATTATGATTTGTCTATTTCATAAGATAACGATGTGTCTCTTGCTCATATACTTTGCACTTTCCAAGTTGCGAAATTAGAAACTTTATTTTATAAAATATATATATATGAACCTCAAATAACTAAATCTGTCTATTTTTTTTTAAGTGAATCCTTCATGTCCCTACGAAATCTTTTGTTTCAACATGTTTTTTGTTTACTTCTTCTCTTCTCTTAAAATGTTGGCTTATTAATTTGGAAAAAAAATGATAAAGTTAATCATACCGTTTAGTATTAATCACATTAAGCCATTTCATTAGAATTGTGTTGTTATATATATATTTTGAACAAAGATAATAAAACATGAAAATAGTGCATAACAGTCAACATCCACTTGCTTCTTATGTTCCTCTTTGCCTTTTTTCATGTCAGAGTCAAACCCCTCTTTTAGGTTATCTCTCAACAAGTTATACATAAAACAAAAGTTAAAAACTTATATTTAAAATTTCCATAAAAATATAAACAATTATTTTGTTAATTAACAAAGATTATAAACCAATGGTTCCAGATTTCATGGTAAATCTTTAAAAGCCTTTTACCCTAGCTACTCCCCTAATGACCTATCCCCTAATGCTATGATTTGAGTTTTCTTACTCCGATTTTTTATTTATCTTTTATAATGACGTAGACAATTTAGCTTTGAATTGATCTGGTTATTGTAGGCAACTACCTCCAAAATTTTTTTAAAAAAATAAAATAGTACTATAAGTTGTTTTGTGGGAATGTGTGTAGTTTTTCTAAGGTTTAATTAAAATAATGCCGTGTAAAAATTGCTATAGATTATATATTTATATGCACCATTTCGACCCATGACTACATCTTATTAATATAATAAGAGGTTATCTCGGTTCTCTGCAGATATTTCTTATTATACGAAAACATTGATTGCTATCAACACTTCCGCGACAAGTACGGTTTGGGAACGTTGTTTAACTTACTAAATTTGATTAGTAAAATTTGTTAGTGTCACTTACATAATGTGGTGCGATCGCAAACATAATATATATTTATATGTATATATATATAAATAAAAGGGATTCAATGTAAATATATAAAGAGAAATTCACTCTTTCAACCCTCCCTTCACAAACTACAACTAATTCAATATTTTCACAAGTTTACACTATTTCAAAATTTTAAAAGTTTGATTTACCCTTTTAAAAATTACCAAAATTAAAAAATTTTCATTTGGATTCGCTAATTAGTGTTTAGGGTATAGTATTAAGGGGGTAGGATTGTTTGGGTAGGATTTATTTGGATTTAATTTTGAGTGTTTAGATATAGTTTTGTGAAGTATTTTAAAAATAGAATAATTTTGTAAAATGTAATTCAAATAGTGTAGTTTTAAAATTCTTCCATATATAAATGGCCGGCAATAAGGTCGTGAGAGAGTGTTGGAAAGGGAGTATGTGACTCCATTATTTAAGGTTTCTCTAATTAGATTTAACTATTAACTTTATAAAATAAAATAAAAACGGTAATTATTTATTAAGTTTTGTGTTTCACTAAATGACAAAGTATGACAAACAATAGCTATCTCACCGCCCACCCCACCTCCACCTTCGATTTAAATATTTTACAAAATTTCAATTTTATCTCATTTTCATAAATAATATGAATTTTCGAGTTTTTATATTATATCTTAAGATTTATAACGAAATTAATAGAAATTGAGAAGAGGACGCAAGTCGTGACATGACGGTACAAAAGTGGACGGAATAGAAACACAGTCTAGTAGTAAACAGAGAAACGGCGCCGTTAAGAAGACTAACGGAGAGAAAGAAAGTTGAAAGTGGGTCCCATGGGAAGGGCAATTGAGTGTACCGTCGTTTTGGTCCGAATAGTGTTTGTTGTTGTATTCTTGGACAATGTATCCGTACGGTTTCATTTTCTTGGCTTCAAAATCAAACTTTCCATACTCATTTACACTGTGCTTTTTTTTCCAGTGACAAATAAGTACATTGATTTCAAGTATATGTAACCAGAACGACCATTCTTCGCTTTGTAACCAAAAAATTCGTTGATAATCTCACCAATAAAAATGAGTCAATTGAGACAAGTTTATTAATACAAGCCTTGATTCTAACCACACATAAGAGCAAACTAGGAATTTTAAAGAGACAAATTAATAATAACTAACATATAATAGGTTAGGTATATCTATAAGTAACACTTGGATAATTTGATATTTTTGTTGTCTTACTTCATAAATCAATTAATGGAAAACGTGCTACACAGAAAATCAAGAAAACAATGAATTTTAATTTACTTAAGCTATACATTGAAGACAAAAAACCTTGTACTCCTATTAAGTACTACATCATTGATTAGCTTGTAATTATCATATTTTCTAAAGTGTTAGATAAGAGCAATCTATTTATGTTTGTTTAAGTCTCTATGAACTCATAAATAGCTTACATTAAAAAAAATTGATAGCGGATGAGCAAGTGAGCTCTGCATCTAATCGCATAACCCGGGGTTCGAATCTCGCCGCTCTCAGTTGGGAGAAAACTACTTAGACACTAGGCAACGATGAAAAAAAATAAAAATTGATAAAATCCAAAACAAAATGATCTACCACTTTGTTAAAATTATTTATATTTTCTTATCACCTAAAAATTCAGCACACTGTACATAGATCGAATTTCTATGAACTTATCATTGTCACAAAAACTTATAATTGTGTAATGATTAATAGTATCCATTGCATATTATTATACACATTAAAATTCAGCGTTCGAAAATGTTACATAGGATTTCTGAATGATTTACTTGGCTCGAAGTTAATTTGGTCATCTCTAGGGGTTATGATGAATAGATTATTCCACGTTTTCTCCACTCAGAGATTTTATTACACATTTATTACACCTACATATTTTACCAACAAATATTTATTCATACTTGAAGTCAAATAATGTATTTATATTAATATATAGCACATCAATTTATTTATTTTTAAAATGAAGGGAAAGATAAGACCAACCTTCATGGTTCACATACCCTGCAATAAAATTTCTGCTTTTTTTTGGTAATATAGCATGGGCTTCCAATACCTTTCATTTATTATTATATATATAAAAGCTTTTATATATAATAGCAAATATAAAACGAATCGGATTTTGAAAAATATGTTGAATCTAATATTTGGGGGAAAAAAAACTATGTATTGTATTTGGCGCAACGTCCTAGGTTGTTGTCTGCCACGTTAGCCGCGAGCTGTATTAACAGAGACCGGTGAAGATTTAAAACAGTAAATAATTATGAACTGTAACGGTTTTTATTTTATTTTTTACTAGCAACTTGCTCGCGAGCCAAATGACCAAAACACCCCTGTGGTAAATATAGAAAGAGACCTTTGTACGGAGGTTTATGGATTAAAGTTTTTAATCACCTTACCGTTAAGTCATTATTAATTAATACGGTCAAAAGTAGGACTGGCCATGTCTCCAGTGTCACGTGACCAAAAACTGCAATTACGAGATACTTTTTTTCTTAAATAACACTTATTATAATAATTAGTTAAATACATGTTTTTTTCTCTTTGTCAGCTACTAGGGAAAAGCACGTCCCAGCCGTTGGATTGGACCCAATTTTCTAGCAACACGTGTCAATATCTCACTCATTTGACTTCAGCACCATTTTCGTATTGTTGTGTTTTTTTCCTTCAAAATACAAATAAAATCAAGATTTTCTTTCTAATTATCATTAGTTTTTTTTGTCGACCTAATTAGCAATAGTAAAATTTTTTTTTTTCATTTCAAAACTATATTTTTATGATTTTTTCAAAACCACTTTTAGGAAACATTAAAACATTTTACAGTATAAATTTTGTTTAGAAAAATTTAATTTAAAAACTATATTTACTATGATATTTTCAAAATCCTTTTAAGCAATAATAAAACATTTTAGATTTAATTTTACTCTGAAAAATAAGGTTTAAAGAATAATAGTTAATGTAAAATATAATTTTAAATATTTTCAAAACCTTAACAAAATTAAAACATAAATACAAACAAAAATATATAACTAATAACAACCGTTTCAAAAATTCTATAAAATAATCTTATCTTTATATACAAACATGTGCCCTGCCGCTTTTAAAGCATCCTTCTTCTTCCTCGTGTCACTCTTTCTCTCCACTCTGATTTTTTCCCAGGAATATTTTCTCTATAAAAATCTCCAAGCTTTTTAAAGCCTTCTTGCTCAAAAAGAAGCATCTTCTTCTTTATATCTTTCTTCTCTCTTATCTCTCTCTCTCTCTCGATAAACCAGACGGTGGTTTCTTTCTTTTTTTGACGATTCCATAAGAATATAACATTAAAGCTCTTTACTTTCTTGTCTTTACCTTTCTCTGTTTTCTCTCTTCTTGTATTAGCAAAGGTTTCTACAAAATGTGTAGCTTTCTATAAAAAAAAAAAAAGTCTCGTCCTTTGATAAAAACTTTTTTGTGAGAAGAGAGAGCATCACACTCTTATTTCACTTGTTATTCAAGTTTCTTTCTCCTTTATGCTTTGTCTCTTTCCTTTTTTTTTGCTTTCTCCCAAAAAAATCTCTCTGTTTTAAAACACACACTCTCAAAAACAGAGTCTCTAAGAGATTGAAAAATGGGAACAGAGAAGAACATAGTAAACCGGAAAATCAAATTCACTGAGCACAAAACCAACACGACGACAAGAACCGTACCGGGTTCGAACCAACAAACAAGGATTCTCCGTATCTCCGTCACAGACCCAGACGCAACCGATTCCTCCAGCGACGACGACGAAGAAGAAGAAGAAACGGAACAGAACCGGTTTGTGTCTAAACGCCGTCGTATCAAGAAGTTTATTAACGAAGTGATTCTTGATTCTGGTGCTAGTGAGTGTACTCCTCGAATCGAGACGAAGAGGAGAAGGAAGAGAGCTATTTCGGTGAAATCGGAAGCTCCGGTTGTTGCAGCGACGGCGACGACGACGACGACGGAGAAGAAGTTTAGAGGAGTGAGACAGAGACCGTGGGGGAAATGGGCGGCGGAGATAAGAGATCCGGTTAAACGTGTACGGCTTTGGCTCGGTACTTACAACACGGCGGAAGAAGCAGCCATGGTTTACGACAACGCCGCGATTCAGCTCCGTGGACCCGACGCTCTCACTAATTTCTCCGTTCCTCCGCCGGAGAAAAACTCTCCGCCGCCGTCTCCGTCTCCGGTAAAGAACAAAATCAAATCGGACGTAGCTTCTTCCTCCAACAGCAGCGACCGCCTCTGCTCTCCGGTGTCTGTTCTCCGATCTCAGTTCGCCGTCGACGATTTCTCCGGCAGCTCGTCGTCATCAGCCGTCGTCAAGGAAGAGCCTTCGACGACTACGGTATCTGACACATTTTCCGATTTCTCGGCGCCGGTTTTCAATGACGATGACGTGTTTGATTTCGGAAGCACGGTGGTTCCGGACTATCTCGGCGGCGAGTTATTTGGGGACGATTTGTTTACGGACACGTGGACGGATATGAACTTAGGTTTCGGATTCGGATTCGGATTATCCAACTGGGAAGTGGATAATTTTCAAGATATTGGGGATTTATTCGGGTCGGATCTTGGTTTAGCTGTTTAATATATTTATATATTTTTAAATAAATAGTTTACCGGCCGTTTATTAACGGATTCCGGCGAAGTTTTGTCCGTAATGTTTGCTTTTTGTTTTTGTTAATTTCTTTTTGAGTTTTTCTTTTTGAGTTTTTGGTGTGTTACATTACATATAATATAATATAAATCAAATTGTATTAATGTAGTTAATGGTAATATTAATTAATTATTAGAGTTTTAAAAGTTAAAAAGTCCGTTGTCTTCTCTTTAAATTTTTGTTGGTGGTGAGGCACGTGTGAGATTCTCACGTGACGGGAATAATTGAAAAGATTTGCTAATAATATATTTCTTTTAGACTAAACAACACTAAATATAGAAACTAATAGCTAATGATAATTAATTGATACACAAGTAAGTTAATCTAAATATAGAATCCATAATAGTGTGAGATGGCAGCAGGTAAGAAAGAGAGTAGATACGAGAATCTAAAGCTTTGAAATTGAAATGTGTGTGGCACATCATAGAAGCTATGTTTTGTCAGTTTATATATATTAACAAGAAGAATAACAAAAAAAAATCTAAAATCTAAAATCTCATGTGATTTAAATGAGATAGAGAGATAGGCAGTTGGGGTAGTTGATTGTCTGTCTAACAGTTTTTACTTTTTACTAACAAACATATATACGGTTGTATTGTTATGTACGCAAATAACAAATTAATGTGTTATTCTAAATCAAAAATTGCTCATTAGTGATGCTTTAGAGTTAGATGTGGATTAGTGTAATAGATTTTTCATAATAGCTTGTTGTTCGTGTGTTGTTGTGTCATTATGGATGTTTAAACCCGACCATGGTTTGGTCGGATCCTATATTGATTTGGATCCCAAGTTAACCCATCATTTTGCAAAGGCTGGTTCTAGCTTACATGGGACTACATTGGAGACTAACCTTGGTTTTTCCTTACCAGTCTATGCCTCCACTTTCATAATCTAGCTTAGAATCATTTTTGTCCATCACAACATCTTAGTTACAAAGTTGTTTATCGAAGTTCTTTTACCTAAACAAATTATAATCGCGTGATATAATAATGGGAGAATTACATAACTATACCATTTCAATTACATTTCACAAAACTACACAATTTCCAAAATATTTCACAAAACTATATTTAAACACTCAAAATTAATTTGCATACATTAATATTTTATATTTTCTTAATATTAAAACCAAAAAAATATCATTAAACTTGAAGGGGCATATAAATGTATAGTAATAATAAAAAAAATGTAGTGAAAATTAGAGAGGTGCAGAGGTAAAGAAGAGACACGTAAGATAAAAGCCGCAAGTACTCGAGAAAGAGCAAAGTCGTGTCGCTTTCTTTAAATATCCCTTTTAGTTTCTTCTTCTGCCCGTAAGAGAGGCTCAGAGGCTACTATACATTTTATGGTCATTTTTTCTTTTATTTTGTTCATATATTATAAAGTCATAACAAATTAAATATTTTCCGACAATTCTGAAAATTAAACCATGCAACTTGCTAATACTTTACAAGGAAAAATGGAAGTAAAAAATATATTCGAAACGCTTCAAATATTTATTACATAGTATACAATATTCAAAGACGTACGGGTTATATATTAGAGAATTTAGAAAGATGCATACTATTGTAATTTTTAGATACGAAAAAATTCCAAGTATTAAATGACTGGCCCCCTATTCCCAAAATATTCATGTGAACTGCGTGATTTTTCATGCATACCAATCAATGTTCATTTGTTTAAAATATTAAAACACAACTATAAACTTACATTTTAATCTTAAAACTTTATATGCTAGTAAAAACTTACATGAAAAATATATATATATATTTAACACACAAAAAACTATATATTTATATACTAGTATATATGTTTACTCTTACAATACTTAATAATTAATGCGGATAATTTTACTTTTGGATAATTACAAAACTACACATTTTGAATTGCATTTTACAAAAGTACACCATTTAAAAGTCATTTTCAAAGTTACACATAAACAATCAAAATTAAATTCAATTAAATTTTATCCATACAATTATACCATTTTAATACTATACCATAAACACTAATTAGCGAAACCAAATAAAAAGATTTTAATAATATTATAAATGGTAAATCAACCATATAAAATTTTAAAAAGTGTAAATATGTAAAAATATTGAATTATGTGTAATTTTGCGAATGAATGATTGAAACTTGAAAGAGTGAATTTCTCTTGGGAGAATCACAAAACTACACCATTTGAATTACATTTCACAAAACTACACCATTTCCAAAATATTTCACAAAACTACACCTAAACACTAAAAATTAAATTCAAATAAACTCTACCCACACAATCTTACACCCTTAATACTATACCTAAACACTAATTAGCGAACCCAAATAAAAATATTTTAATTTTGGTAATTTTTTAAAGGATAAACCATGTGTTGTTCACCTGCACTGTAGCTAGACAAATCTGGGCATTATCTCACTTCCCGGTTCCGGCTGTTGGCTTCGACATTTCATCACTCTTATCTAACATGAACTACTTGATAAAGATTTACACAAAAAGAGGCCATCCTGAAACCATAACGAGGAGCTTTCCTTGGTTGCTATGGTTCATTTGGAAAGGAAGAAACTTTCTACTTTTTGAAGGTAAGAGATCTACCCCTTTGGAGAGTGTTGAGAAGAGTAGAGATGAAGCCGATCTTTGGTTTACAGCTCAATTAGTAAAAGAGAGTGAGGCCATAGCTATGAAATCTAGCCTAAATATTTCCAAAGGCTGGTCAAAACCACATGAAGGATGGTTAAAGTGTAATCTAGGCTACTCATGGGACAAGACAAAGAAGATAGGAGGGGCTGGCTGGTTACTAAGGGATCACGTAGGTAAAGTGTGGCTGCATGGGAGGAGAAGCTTTTCTACCATAGAAAACAGCCAAGAGAGCCTAAATGTGAGTTTGCTATGGGCCATTGAAAGTATGGCTAGCCTCCACATCACTAAAGTCATTTTTGCCTTGAACTCGGTGGAATTTATATCTGCTATGGAAAGACCTAAGGCTTGGCCATGTTTTAAAGGTGTAATCCAACTTATCTTGGAAGAATTAAACAAAATTGGTCAGTGGAAATTGGCATGCGAAAATACCACTTCCAACAAAACAGCTATTCTTATAGCTAAAAGTGTGATTAAGGAGGATAGGACACAGTCTTATATTGCCTCAGGTGAACCATTTTGGCTTAGAGATGAGCTTAGCATAGAGAGGAAATTTTCTTTGGTATGACCATCCATTTATTGAAGTCTGAGTTTGTTTTTTTTTTTTGGGTTTATGACCACTTTAGTCTTTATAGTTCCTTTAGATCTTTGTGCTATACTACCGGAGTCTTGTCTCGGTCTGTATAGATGTCAAGGGGTTTGTATTCTAAGGTTCTTTTTCAGTTTTTAATATAAGCATTATTCAGTGAAAAAAAAAAAAAATCAAGCTTTTAAAATTTTGAAATGGTGTAAATATGTGAAAATATTGAATTAGATGTAGTTTTGTGAATGGAGGCTTGAAAGGGTGTAGTTTTGTGAATTCATCATTTCTCTTTTACTTTTGAAATAGTGTGTTCGTTAATTAAGTTTCATTTATATATTGTTATTCAAAAACCAAAATCAGTAAGGTATACTTTTTATTATGAAATTAAAAAAACAAGAAAAATCACATGATTTTATCCGGTGCCCCTTGCTAATATAATAAGGCGTTTGAGATAGACATGGGGCAGGGAAATGCATGCAAATACAATGAAACATACATTTATAATTTATTTTTATATGTATGTTTGTGTCCCCTCATGCAAAGATTTTGTTGAGTACACAAAATTCCATACAGGTTTTTGTAAGATTTATTCCAAAAGATAAATGGGGACCTTTCATGAGAGATCTTCTCTGTGATTTTCTAATTATACTATTTATAGAATATCACATCAAATCTTTTACATCAGCTTCAAATATTATTACAAACCCATCAAGTACTAAACTAGTGATGTTATAATATTTTTTGTTAAGTAAATTTTTACAATATTTGGTTAGTTGAAAACAAGAACCATTAAACAACCAATCGTATCCGTTCACAGGCCATGGCATGATCTAACGGTCGACACCGAGCATTAACCACCGTGTATGGGACCCACTATACTAACGCATGACGCGTCTCAGATATGAATATGTACGGCTTTGGATCTTGTTGTTTTAACGAATCTGGACCATCCGTTTGGTGGAGTTTATAAACTCATTGGGCCCTCCTTGCACATTCTTACGCTTAATTAACTAATTAGTTAATTACTAATTATACTAAACCAAAGCCAACGTTTAGTTTGTTTTGCTAAATAATTCCAAAATTACAAACATTTCGTACTATAATAAGTTTTGAGATATAATCAAAATTATGACATATTTTTATGTGTTTGTGTATATATGTACTACATATGTATATTATTTTTAGATGCGAAAACGTATACTAAAGGCTTAATAGTAAGAGAGAAAGACATGTAGAAAAAGAAAAGAGACACATTTAATGAATAACATTAAAAAGAAAAGAAAAAAGACCAAACAAAGAAATTAAATGATGTCTTTCATATAGTATTATAATATTTAACGTTACCAATCTCGTGCTATTCCCATGCACTCAAGCATGTTTTCCTCTTTATAATTTCACTGTTTCAGTTTTCAACCACTTTTTCGGTTTTATTATCATCTATTCATCAAAATGAGTTTTTTAGGCCCATTATTGTTTAATAAGTAAATGGGCTTTTCAGGCCCATTAATGATATGTTTGTTCCTTTTTTTGATCCTCTCTCTGCCAAATCGTGCCTTTAGGGTTTTACTCTTTCTCGATGGAAAAAACGACTCCACGACCGGTTTGCGGCGAAGAAGCGATCGCTCTTTTAAATTGCGTGACGGAGTCACCGTACGATCAAGACAAATGCGTCAGATTCTTACAATCTCTCAGAGAATGTGTTCTATCTAAGGTGTGTTGTTGGATCATAAATCTTAGTTTTCTTTTAATTATTCTTAAAATTTGCATAATTTGGAGTGATCAAGCATCTGTAATCCTTTTTGCCACTTATGTTAATTACTATGTTTCTCATTAATAATTTGAGGAAAACTATACAAATCCTGGTTAATTATTTAACATAATGTTTGTTTGTTTTGTTTCACATGAAACATCTTTTATTTTTATTTTTATTTTTGGACCCAATGAATGTATTGTCTTTACAGAAAGTAAAGAAGTTTGCTATACCAAGTCAAGACAATGCCAATGAAGGAACTACGAATAAACCTACATAAAAGGCCTTTTTGTCTCTGTTCTTCTTCTTCTTATTCTTGTTATTGTTGTAATCTCATTGTATTGAGAAGTATCTTGTCTTATGAAGATGACTTCAAGTTCTCCTTTTTCTTTGTTTAAATCTTTAGTCACACTAAAAAGAACACAAGCCTAATCAATGTCATAAACAAGAAGCTTGTTACACATTACATAACCTTCATGTCTTTAAAACATCCTACTAACTCCTAGACAAGAAAATTCATGGTAGATTCATCATAGCCAATACCACATACATAAATTTATAAACAAACAAGAACTAATACATACTTCTAAATAAAGATTTCAAACTCTCTCTCTCTGTGTTTTGATCACAAGTTGAACGAAAACTCCGAGTTATCGAGCCCTCCCATTCTTTTGATTCCTCCTTGATCTTTATCTTCATCATCATCACTGATCTCAATCACAACTACAATAAGATTTTACGGTCAGTGAACATGTTTTATACTTACTCATAAGAAAGCAAACTAACACAACACTTGACAACATTAGCGATAAAACAGTACCGTTCATATCACTTTAATTAAGTACTAATGTTTCATTTTCTCAACATTATGTGGTTAACCTACCTTCGTCAATTGCTGAATTAGTTTCTAACTAAAAAAATGTTTACAAATATTTCTTAAGCAAATTAAAATGTAACATAGTGAGATAAAATCAGGTTACTAAATTAAATACGTCTTTTACCATATAACTAGGATTTAACTCGTGGTGTACCACGGGTTTATGTTTTTTACAAATAGTTTTAGAGGAATTCACAAAACTACACCATTTTATCCCTTGTTTCACAAAACTACACCTAATTCAATATTTTATTATTTTTACATAATTACACCCTTTCAAAATTTTAAACCTTTATTTACCCTTTAAAAAATTACCAAAATTAAAAAAAAATTCATTTGGGTTCGCTAATTAGTGTTTAGGGTATAGTATTAAGGGAGTAGGATTGTGTGGGTAGCGTTTATTTGAATTTAATTTTGAGTGTTTAGGTGTAGTTTTGTGAAGTAATTTTGAAATGGTGTAGTTTTGTGAAATGTAATTCAAATGGTGTAGTTTTGTATTTCTTCCATAGTTTTATATATATACAGTTAATTTAGAAGTTTGTAATATTTTTTCTGTTTTTGTAAAATAAATAAAAATATTCAGAATTTCTAAAGAGTATAGGGAAATCTCCAAATCAATACCGATCCTAAAAACAAACAACTCGAATGTATAGGAAAATTTAATACCATAATACCCGAAATCGAATCCGAACCGAACTCAATTTTTTAGAACTAAACTAAACTACTTTAACTACCCAAAAATTATTTAATATAATAATAATTATAATTATATTTGAAGTATATAATTGGAACCAAACTGAAATTAAAGAACCGAAACCGTTCCAGAAATAAATAACTCGAACGAATTGAGAAATTTATTACCTGAAGACCCGGAGCCAAAACAAATGTCTAGATTTGAACCTGAATTATCCGAAATTTGTTTATGATAAAGTTTAATCATTATTTTCAAACTTCTTGTGATTTATCTAGAATTTTTCCAGAAATCGAACCCGTTAATAAATAATTGTTTTTTATTGTTTGATATTTAAAAAAAAAAATTGTTTCAACTCGTTTTTTCTTAATAATATTAATTAAACCAGTTTTGATTTAAATTAAATTTTAAAGGTAGTTTTTATAAAAAACTATGTAATAATGTATTTATGTGAATTACATATTTTTATTTTGTTTTTCAAATATTTTTTACATAATTTCTTTAATATTTTAATATTTTATATTTATTTTTGGAGAGGATTATAATATTTCTTTATTTGGTTTTTCGTAATTAAATGTTCAATAATATTTTCTTTTATGCTCAATGGCATAATGTGTAAATAAATGTGATTTTTTTGACATATTCAAATTAGTAATTCAAAAATAATATATAGATAGTTTCTTTATCTAGAAATGGTCGAATGATCTACTAATAATAACAAAATGAAAAAGACTCAAGGGGTGTGTTGGAGTGTGTTATGTAAAGGTGTCTTTATAAAATTGTATTCTTTCGTTCTAAAAGTGTCTTTATAGAGTTGTATTCTTTCGTTTATTTACATAACCGTTTTACAAAAGTCGTGTCTTTTAATCGTGACTTGTGATCATGTCTTTTGATTATTATAAATAGAGATTTGTTGAGATTTCTTTGTTGAAATTTCGTAGGGGTGTGTTCCGTAAAGTTGTCTTTACAAACTCGTAAATATGTTTTTACAAATTCGTAAATGTGTCTTTACAAACTCGTAAATGTGTCTTTACAAACTCGTAAATGTGTCTTTACAAACTCGTAAAGGTGTCTTTACAAACTCGTAAAAGTGTATTTACAAACTCGTGTTATTTCGTCGAAAAGGTGTCTTTTGATTATTATATATATCGTATCAATACTTCCAAATCATTTTTTTTAAGTTTCTAAAATTTTAAAGACGAAAAAGAAAACTTTATGGTATGATCTTAAACCTCATTTAGTATATTTATTTCTCGTTTTTCATTATTGTTTGGAGATTATTATTTATCCCTTTTTTATTTTTTTTATTTCGATTTCTTGATTTATTACTTATCATTATTTTTTTGGTAGTGTGGTGTGTATTTTATTTGTAAGATTTAGTTTTGTGACTTTAGAATTTAGTTTAAGAAATTTTAAGCTAATTTAATATTTATGGTATTTTTGTAACTACTTCCAAATCATTTTTTTAAAGTTTCTAAAATTTTAAAGACGAAAAAGAAAACCTTATGATATGATCTTAAACCTTATGATATGATCTTAAACCTCATTTTGTATATTTATTTTTCGTTTTTCACTATTGTTTGTAGATTATTATTTATCCTTTTTTATTTTCCTTATTTCGATTTCTTGATTTATTACTTATCATTATTTTTTTGGGAGTGTGGTGTGTATTTTATTTGTAAGATTTAGTTTTGAGACTTTAGAATTTAGTTTAAGAAATATTAAGTTAATTTAATATTTATGGTATTTTGTAAAAAGAGTTTTTTCAACGAGTGTTCAAAGAAAAAAAAGAATGAATCACGTTAGTTTATTAGTGAAATAAAATTTGATTACAATTTATTAATTGTCCAATTTTTAATGTGTGTTCCGTTAAACGGTGGTCTAACTTAAGGTAATGAAAAATTAAAACATTTTATCTTAATCAATTCATAACTATTTTTCTTAATCAATTTAGACTAATAAACTAAATTTATTTATACCTCTCTAACATATTAAAAAATTAATCCGATAAATTTTATCGTAAAAAATTTAAAGTAAAATTCCAATAAATTTAACAAAACTTAATAATTTTGATGACAATTACCAAAAATACCATTAAAAATAATAGATAGATGTATTCACATATAGAGTATTAATATAAAAATGTTTTATTTTAGTTTAAAATCTTAAAAATTAAACCCTAAATCCTCAAAAGTAAATCTTACCTACTTCAAAATTAAATTTTAAACGCTAAATAGTTAAACCAAATGAAAAATGACCGTCGTCTTGTTTGTTTTGTTGAAAACGAGAGATTTTTGATATCTTACTAACGCAATTTGATAAAACGATTTATAATATGAGTAAGTGTCGAGTATTCTTAACATATTTATTTGTAGTAAAGAAAAATGATGTAGGATTTTAATTTGTTTTTAAAATTGTTACAACATTTTTGAAGTTAAAAATATTGTTACGAGGTTTGTAAGTTTGTGATTGAGTTTTATTTAAATTTAATTACAAGTTTTACACTTTTAAAATAACTGATGTATATAGAATATTGAAATTATAATGATTATGGATTATCTAATATATATGAATAAATATACTAATTAGTTTAGATTTATGAATTTTAAAAAAATATTTTACGTATTCTAGCTTCATGCGATATTAGCTCCCGCGCGATATCGCACGGGTACCTACCTAGTTGTAATAATATATTAAATAATAAAATAAAAACTTTAGTCGGTCGAATAAACAACACACTGCTGCTAATAATCATCTTCTTCTTCGAGATGAAGCACAAGCTGATCTCAATCTCCATGATTCACAACAATGTGTTTCTCATAAAGCTCTTCTCTGCTCTTCTCTTAACAGGTCTCTCTCTGCGTCTCTTCGTTTTCCACTCCAACGACTTCTCTCCCGTCTTTGCTCCTTTCGCCGGAAAATTCGAAGCACGGTCTCTAACGCCGAAGGTTATCGTGCCGGAGAACGAAGATCTGATCCCTCAAGGTAAGTTTCAAGCTATTACATTGAATTCTCTATGTTGAATCATCTAATTGGTGTGTTGTGTCTCTCATGTTTATGAGATCTATATAGACTGTGCAAGTATGCATCTCGATCTGCTACATCTTAAGCTTTGTTTACTTGTTTTAATGGGATTTGTCTTTATATAAATTAAAAAAAAAGAAATTATGTTTCATGGCTTGCTTGTCTGATTTTGGAAGTTATTGTAATGATATGATTTGTATTATTATTATCCATGTTATTTTTTTGGATATAGTTAATCTAATTTGTTATATTGATTACAATTAAGATTCAATGTGTGGTTTTATGGTAAAATAAATTGATATTTGACTACATTTGCAACATTTTTTTGATCTCACATTGAATCTAAAACACAAAGGGGTTTTGTTTTTTGTTTTTGTTTGAATAAAGATATTGAAGTAGAGAAGTGTGATCTATTAACCGGCAAATGGATCGCGGATTCGTTTGGACCAATCTACACAAACAGCTCATGTGGTACGCTCATCGACGGTCACCAGAACTGCATCACCAACGGCAGGCCTGACTTAGACTTTCTCTATTGGAAATGGAAGCCTAATGATTGTTTGTTACCACGTTTCGACCCTCAAAGATTTCTTCGCCTTATGAGGAACAAATCTTGGGCATTCATTGGTGACTCTATTTCCCGTAACCACGTCGAATCTCTTCTTTGTATGCTTTACACGGTACAATGCTCGATATCTCTTTGTTTTGATGTTTATGTTAGGATTATGGGCTTCCAACTTAAAACCAATTGGCGATAAGTGGAGGGGCTCATATCCATTATATATTAGCTTAAGTCCCTTTGAGTTTCCGATGTGGGACATTTGTCCCTAATAGTTTAAACTTCAGAGTTTTTTTTTTTTAATTTAGTTTTGGTTCTTTAAAGGTTGAAGAACCGGTGGAAGTGTACCACGACAAGAAGTACAAGTCGAAAAGATGGCATTTCCCGTTACATAACCTAACTATATCCAACGTTTGGTCGCCGTTTCTAGTCCAAGCCGCTATTTTCGAAGACTCAAATGGCGTCTCGACCGCTTTGGTCCAGCTGCATCTCGACAAGCTCGACGAGACGTGGACAAGTCTAATGCCGAGCCTCGACTATGCGATTATCTCGACGGGTAAATGGTATCTTAAAGCCGCGGTTTACCATGAAAACGCAAAACCCGTCGGCTGCCATAACTGTCCGCAGAAATCTCGCTTGTTGGAGCTAGGATTCGACTATGCTTACAACGCTTCGCTGCGTAACGTCATGGACTTTATAGCCGCGGAAACCGACCGCAAAAGCACGGTTTTCTTCCGGACTTCGACTCCGGATCATTTCCAAAACGGTGAATGGCACAACGGCGGGACGTGCAAGCAAACAGAGCCGGCGAGCGACGGAGAAGAGATTGTGATGAAAGATGTGCATAAGATACTAAGAGACATTGAGATTGGTCAGTTCGAAAGAGCAGTTAGAGAGAAGGCTGGTCAGGACGGTGAGGGTCTAAAGCTATTGGATTTTACGGGGATGTTGCTGACCCGACCGGACGGGCATCCCGGCGCGTATAGACAGTTCAGGCCGTTTGATAAAGACAAAAACGCAAAGGTACAGAATGATTGTCTGCATTGGTGCTTGCCTGGTCCTATTGATTACTTGAATGATGTTATATTGGAAACCATTGTACAAAATGGCTAAACCGGTCTAACAAAATGTGATTGGTTTAATTGCCAAGTGATGAACCGGTTCTTTGGGATTAGTAGACCAAATCTGTGTGAATTGGAAAAAAATACAAAATTGTATGAAAAAAGAGGATAATGTGGAGGAAGCAAAATCGGTTTAGTAGAAGAGTGATTTTGTTTGACCGGTTTTATTAAAAATGTATGTTTCTTTGTGTGTTTATATGAAAAACAAGATTTGTGTGTAAATATTAAATTGATGAACCGAATATTCCTTCAAGTAATGAAATCTTCTTATGCTATTTTAGCAAATTGGTTTTCGTATTAATAAGTTTAATTTTGCTGATAAAGGAACAATAAAAGAATAGATTTCAATTCCTAAAGCGGGAAATTCAAAATTCAAAAAAATTAACAAATCAGCGATTTAAATGCAAAATAAGTATTAAAAAATTATTTAAATCCAATTTTATACCGTTGGTTATTTCCCTATTTAAACCAAGAGATATTTTTGCAGAGCCTTCCACACACAGTAACATCACAATCCCTAAAAATCTACTTCTCTCTTCTCTTCGACTTAACAATGGCGACTAAAGCAGATCCAGCTCCGACGAAGAAGCCAAGAAACAGCAGAAAAGCGTTGAAGCAGAAGAACGAGATCGCCGACGAGACGCCGTCGTCGCCGGCGGAGGTGAAATCAGCGAAGTCGTTCGAGAAAGATCTGAAGGAGATGCAGATGATGCTGGAGAAGATGAAGATCGAGAAATCCAAAACGGAGGAGCTTCTCAAGGAGAAAGACGAGATCCTGAAGAAGAAGGAAGAAGAGATAGCGACGAGAGACGCTGAGCAGGAGAAGATTAAAATCGAGCTTAAGAAGCTTCAGAAGATGAAGGAATTTAAACCTAACATGGTAACGAATCTCTAGTTCTTAGCTTTATTTGATTCTTCGATTTTTTAGCCTGGGCTTAGATTTGGCTCGAATACATAGGTTTGATCTTAGATTCATAGTTTATAGAAGTTTCGCCATAGGTTTGCTATTAGTATCGATTTCGGATACTAGTTTGGTCTTTGCTTATTGATTTTGAATGTGTTCTGTGTTGTTATCTTTAGGCTTTTGCTTGTGGTCAATCTCTAACACAAGCAGAACAAGAAAAGATGAATAAGAAGAAGAAGAAGAAAGATTGCCCTGAGACAAAACGTCCTTTATCATCATACCTTTTGTGGTGTAAAGAACAATGGGTAGAAGTCAAGAAGCAAAACCCTGAAGCTGATTTCAAGGAGACTTCTAACGCGTTGGGAGCTAAATGGAAGTCTCTTAGCGCGGAAGACAAGAAGCCTTACGACGAGAGGCACAAGGTTGAGAAGGAAGCTTACCTTCAAGCTGTTGCCAAAGAGAAGCGCGAGAAAGAGGCGATGAAGCTTCTTGATGATGACCAGAAACAGAAAACAGCAATGGATTTGCTTGATCAGTATCTGCATTTTGTGCAAGAAGCTGAACAGGAAGACAACAACAAGAAGAAGAAGAACAAGTTCTAAAACCGAAAATTTACCTTTCAAGCATCGAATCATTTTGTTCATCAGTAGTTAACTGACTAGAGCTGGTTATTGGTTGCAGGAAGCAGAAGGACCCTTTGAAGCCAAAACATCCCATATCCGCTTTCCTGGTTTACGCAAACGAAAGAAGAGTCGCTCTGCGCGAAGAAAACAAGAACGTTGTCGAGGTGAATCTTAGTTACTTTAGTCTCTGTCATGAATCAATTTGGCTAAAATTTGAAACTTAATTAGCTGAATGGTGTGGTTAAACAGGTAGCAAAGATGTCAGGAGAAGAGTGGAAGAAGTTGTCAGATAAACAAAAGGCACCCTACGAAGAGGTTTGTTTGCATACAATTCACATCCATTAAAGACTTGAATGAGAGTGAATGAACAATGAGGTCTATGATGTTTTAACAGGTGGCGAAGAAGAACAAGGAGATATACCTGCAAGCAATGGAGGAATACAAGAGGACAAAGGAAGAAGAAGCCATGAGCCAGAAGAAAGAAGAAGATGAGCTCTACAAACTTCATAAACAAGAAGCTCTCCAATTGCTCAAGAAGAAGGAGAAAACCGATAATCTCATAAAGGTAAAACCCTCACACACTTTCACTACTCTACTCACCAAATCCTATGAGTCATAAACTAGCAAAATCATAGTAAATGTCCTCTTGCAGAATAAGAAAGAGACCATGAAGAAGAAGAAGAAGAACGAAAATGTTGACCCTAACAAACCCAAGAAGCCTGCTTCTTCATTCTTCCTCTTCAGGTACTAACCTCAAAAGCTAAATTGCTTTGAGAATCTTTAACCTTCTTGTCTAAAGAACTTTTTGTTATTACAGCAAAGACACAAGGAAGACATTGACAGAAGAACGTCCTGGCACAAGCAACTCGACAGTCACCGCTCTAATCTCAGTGAAATGGAAGGTATGCAAGAACTTACAATGCATTTTTACTATATGACAACTTATAATCATGCTTGTTTAACTTATCTTAAAAGTAAAATCAAAATGTATTACAGGAACTAGGCAAAGAAGAAAAGCAAGTTTACAATGAAAAAGCTGCGAAGTTGATGGAAGCATACAAGAAGGATCTTGAAGATTACAACAAGAAGAGTGTCGCAACGGGCAGTAGCTAAAACAGTGTATGTTCAAGCCTTGTTGAACATTTCTTATTGCACTTTTGTTAGATTTCTCAAGTTTAACATTAAGAAATGGATTCAAGCTATCTTTTTTATAACCAAGTGGTTTCTCTATATATTAGTACCTATTTCTTCTTCTCCTTTTACATTTTTGTTATTTTACTTTTAGTAATAAATCGATTCTGGTAAAAACGCGGGAAATGCCGTGTCAATCTCAGCCGTTGGATTAAACCATTCAACAACGTCGAAGATCGGAGAACTCTCCACGTCGCCAAAGTCATAAAACGGCGGCGTATTAGGGAACGAGAAATCGTCTGTTTGAACGGTTAAACCGGTTTTAAGACTCTCGAGAAGCTCGTTTGGGTTTTGAGCAACGGCGAGTTTAGGTCTCTTTTCTTGATTCTCCGGCGAGGCTGGTGGTAGTGGTGGTGGAAGCGGAGGAGTGATAGCCTGAGAACAAGTGTGTGTTCCTCTGTAAGTAACTTCGAATATCGTTGGATCACTGTCTGATCTCTGGACTTGTTTCGTTGCGCAACAGTTTTGTGTGTTACGGTGCGTGCATCTGTAATAACTCCTATAGATCAAAACAAAACCAATCGTATTAGCTAAACATCATCATGATGATTATTGATGATTAATGATGATTAGTGATGATTAATGATGATTAACGATGATGGTTTACCTTGGGAATTTGGCGGCTAAAATGTCTTTTTGACCATATTTTCTCCAATTAAAAACATCATCTTGAGGTCCTTCTAAGCCTCTCTCTGGGTTTATTCTCACTTTCGCTGTCCATTTTGGTAACATTTTCCTGCAAAATTTACACAAAATGAAATTATAAAAACCATCATAATTTAATTTTGGTAAATTGTGATTTTTTTCCACCAAAAAAGTAATATTTTGTTGTTACCTTTTCTTTGATTTGAAAATGTAATCTTGGCGTTGACTCTCATTAGAAAACTCTTCGCTTCTTGGACTTCCGTTTATCGACGCCGGAGATTCAGGAATTCCGGCGGAATTCGCCACCGGAACTATAGCAACCGACGTCGGAATAAGTTGTACGGACGGTGGTGAAGAGGGCCAGTTTATCATGACAAGAGATTTCTCGTATGAAGAAAGTATCTGATTCAAGAGAATCTCGGTTGTCTCAGCCGGCGCCGGAGAAGAAAACGGAGATGGAGAGAGAGACAGTGCTTCTCCGAGTTGTGTATGAAGCTTTTTAGCAGCCTCAAATCCAAGAATGAGTTCGCTTAGTAATGTATTTTGCTCCCAACATAACATATCTTTACCTTCCATTTTTATAATTAAAATGACTCCCAAAATAGTAATCTTTTTTCTAAAATTAAAATCTTTGATTTTATAGGTCACTGACTCTAAGAAATCTTGGTTTGAAGAAATTGATATTAATCAATAATGTGTATTTAGTTTATATAATTTAAATTTATCTGAATTTTATGGTGAGAAAAAAATATATAAAGTGTAGAAAAATAGATGATCAAGAGGAGAATGAGAGTGTTTTGCAAAATTGATGAGTGTTGGTTTGGAATATAAAGGCATTGGAGTTTGAGTGTTTGAAAATTTGACCAAATTAATAAAATCAAATATTATTTTAATATTTTTTTAAAGAAAAGAGACAAAACTTTCAAAGTGAAGAAAAGTCTTTGGTGTATAAGGAAGCATAGGGCCAGAGTGTAATCTTTAAGTGGGGGTGGTGATAGTGAATCATATTACAAGGTCAAAGGCTGACCAATTCAACATTTCAATTAGTTTAACAAAATGTATTTAAATATGTATAGTGGTTAACTAAATAATTATACATTTAAGGGGTTAAACAACTGTCACATTCGATGTAATCTTTGGGAAACTAAGACTTTGTACATGTGATTTGAGATTCTCCATTATTGTTTCCTAATATAATACTATTTTGTTTGGTGCTTTATTATTACGAAACAACCCTTCTTATGATGATGATATTTGGGTTGTTATTTGTTAAGTATCATATGTGATGTCAATAACTCAATATTGTCTACCAATAAAGAAATTGCACATTCCATCATTAAATTAGGTATAAGTATCATAACTTCATAACAAAGATTTATGATTTCAGAAGTCTACTTATATCAATAGAGGACGTGGAGATTTTCTCTCTTTGGGTTTGTTTGTTCCGCTCTCATCCCCGTAAAGGTTCGCAATTTCTGGATTACTCAATGTTGAAGACTCGATGGTGTTGTCTAAGTTATGTTCTATTATACCTTCGGTTCAAAGATCTTTGTCTCCCGAGAGCTTTGGATTACCACAATCAAGTTTTGCGGGCTTTTGTCTCCCTCTTTTGGGCTCTTGGCTACGGTATCTTCTCGAAGTTAGATTATCGAGTATAGATAGTCGTCTTTGTGCGTGTTCTTGTTCGTGATGCATAAGCTTCGTCTTCTTGTTACTTTTGTTCCTATTCTATTCTAGACCTTGTAGTCCTTTTGTTTAGGACTTTTAATTTTCATATGTAAGGTTTTCAGGTTTTATCGCGGGAACTACCGGAGCATAGCTCGGTCTGTTCTTTGCTTGATTTTGTAACCTTTTGCTTACACTTTTATTAATATAAATCAGTGGAAAAAAAAAACTACAACCTATAAAAAATGAATATTAAATGAATTGTACTACAAAACTAATAGAGTTTCATCTAACATTGGCATTGCTATTGAAATTCATCTTCAATGTTTTGTTGCACCTTTTATAATTAAGATTGAATATTCAAATCCTAATATATTTACATTCTCTTCTCCATTTCTTTATCCATATTAATTTAAAATCATCGAACAACACTTATGTGCTTTTTTAACATAACTTCACATATTGAGATTTTTTTCTACCAAAATTTGACTAACACCTCCCCATAGAAAATGGTAGGTGAGACCCGTTCATAAAAAAATGACACAATTAACCAGGGTTCCTAGCTCTTGTGGTAAAGGGTTCACAACTGTGAGTACCGCCACATGGGTTCGAACTCCGGTCATTGAAGTATTCAAATGCGGTCATCAACGTCCCTGGAAAACGACAGTTTGAAGATGTTTTTGGACCACATGTTCCATGTGTCGATAGGACGTGAGGACCGTTGTGGCCTCGGATCCCGACTGATTAGTCTGGGCTCACTTCGATGAGAACCAGGACACCAGGGTTATCAAAAAATGACACATTAAAATAGAAATATCAGTATAATTGTAAACTGATAATTAATTTAAAATGAATGTCTAACAGTGTAAGAACTATAAGAAGTAGAGAAAATTACATCATCACACACTTTTTAAAACACAAATTACACTTTAGAGCACTTTTTGACTTAGATGCACTTTATTGTTATAAAAGACTAAATTACCCTTCAATTCATTTATTCTACATAAATTTCACAATCATTATATTTCTCATTTTTCTATTTTGCATTCTAATTTTAATTTTCTAGGGTAACATAAAATAATTTATTTTCGTATATTGATTTATAAAATTTTAATATATATATTTTGATATCCACTTTTATATTTTTTATTTATGAATGGATCAACATTTGTGGACAACTAGTCAATATCTAATTTTTTTATATATGTCCACATAGAATTGTACAAATGTTCAAAATATAATGGACGAGTTTAAATTGTATTCCAATGAGTTTATATATCATAGACAATTCATATGATGATTTGTGTTCAAGTTTAAATAAATTATAATTGTAGTTAAAATTATATGATGGTTCATGTTCAAAAATGAATAAATAGGTTTTAATAATGAATTTAAAACATTTATATGTTTTGATGTACATGTAATTTTCATGTTTTCACTTATTAATATCAACATGTTTCATTCACATTTATTAAGAATATTACAAAAACATATGAGAGTGTAAATATTAAATATAAATTACTTATGTAAATAGATATATGATAAACAAAAAAAATATTGAAATAATATATTTTACAATAAATTAAAATACATTTACGAAATTGTACAAAAGTATGTCCACATAACATAAAACGTATCCACAACTTTTTGTACACAACGTTTTGTATCCACAACTTTCTGTACACAACGTTCTGTATCCACAACTTTCTGTACACAACGTTGTGTATCCACAACTTTATGTACACAACGTTGTGTATCCACAACTTTATGTACACAACGTTGTGTATCCACAACTTTATGTACACAACGTTGTGTATCCACAACTTTATGTACACAACGTTGTGTATTCACAACTTTATGTACACAACTTTTGTGTACACGAAGGGTAAAACTGTATTTAAAAAAATAAAAAGTGTAAAAAGTGTCTCATATCACAAAAGTGCCTTATTTTGATATGCAAGTGTTAAAAAGTGCTCCATTGTGTAAATTACTCTAAGAAGTATGAATTCTTCGTCCCACTTGTTTTTGTGAATTATGTCAAGTTGTTAATTTTTTGTTTTTTGCTTTATAGTCAAGTTGTTAATTGTATGTAAATTGTCTAGTCCAATGCACATTATTTTGGACTTAATTAATTTTATTAATCTAGTGCACTACAAAAAAAAACCAATCATTTACAAAAATGGTACACGGATAAAAGAGCATGATAAGGTTTATGCTGACCAAGTCTACCATAAATACCATCTCAAATAGTTAGATTGATATTCCATTCGAACATTCATTTCTTTGATTGATACTTTCTAACTTTATTTGCCATCAAAATATTTTCCAATGTATATTGACTATTTATATATGTACATTTTTATATATTGATTTTTTTTTTGTTGGAAGTAAAGTTGTCTCTTCTTTCATAATAAAATGTTAGTAATATATTAAATAATTTTTGATCAAGCAAGATCTATTCAATATTTAGAAATTTCATACATATTTTTTGACAAGCAAAATCTAATACTTGTTTATGTTAAAATAAATATTATTTCGTTTTCTTTAAACGTCTTTAGTGTAAATACATAAAAGTTTCCAAGGGAGAAGATGGGTCAAGAGATTGGACCGACGACATTTCAAACCTCTCTCCGCGTGGATTTTACCTTTTTCATATTTATTATTTTCTACTCTCTTTTTATTGGACAAATAAGTATTATTTTATTTTCGACTATAACATTTAAAATGGCGTCACTTTCTTTGCGTCATTCATCATCATTCATTCTGCTCTCTAGATATATTTTTTGTTAAGATATAAAAAAGATTTAAGTTAGAAAATAATAAATATGAAAAGAAAATAGTAATTGTTTGTGATACATACTAAGAAGAAAAATACTAATTATTTTTGTATGTCTTAATAAAGAAAATACATTATTTAATTTATATTTCTGTAAGATGAAACTAATTAATTTATTACTTGTTGTGAAAAAATAATAAGCCAACTTCTAGTTTGCAATAAATTAATAATTGTATGAAAAGGCCAAACAAAAAAAAAACATGTACGGATAAGATACCTTTTTCTGTTCGTGTAGAAATAGTCAAATACCAATTCGACACTTTCACATTTGAAAATAAAATAAAATATAATACTATAATTTTCTCTCTTATTAAATCCACAGCTTAAGGGCCTGATTGGTTGTAGCTGTAGCTTTTGATTTTTTGCTGTAGAAATTTGGCTGTAATTTTTTTTGTTGTAGCTTTAAATTTTATTCATTGTAGGATTTTAGTTGTAGAATTTAGCGAATCACTTTTTAAAATAAAAGCATGATTGGATAATTGTAGGTTTTTTATATCTAAGTAAATATAAATAAATTATCAATACAATAAAATAGCTTAATCGTTACATGTAATTTCTAAAATATGTAAACATATAATCTACACTTTCTACATATATTTTAAAATATAAAAATATATTTCTTTGGCACAAAAACTATTTTTAATATAAGTATACAATTTTTATTATGAATAGTCATTTAATGTATGTTTTAACAATATGTATTATTTTTAATAAAGTTTATGGTTTTAAGCTTACATTGAATTATTTTACCTATCAAACATCTACCTACAGCTTGTAAATAAATATTTTGTAAAATGAAAAATATAATCTTTTTTTAAATGAAAAATATAAATATACATATATATAATAATGGTTGATGTAAACATATAATTATTAATACATATGTAAATTAAAATCTGTTATTCCATATATTATTAAATATTATTAGTATATATATAAAAATATAGAATTTCATAAATATGTCATTCATATATTGCAATATATGTACGTTTAGTTGCGAAAAAGAATAGTTCACAGCAAAGTATAAAGTCAAAATTTATGAGACTTTAGAAAAAATGACTCAGTACAGCTAAAAATAATTGTTAAAGGAAAGTAGAGACATGCATGAATTTTTAAAGGAAAGAAAGCATGATTGCTTTAGAAATGGAGCTGTATAAATTAATGTTGCTCCACAATCACTACAGCTCAAACCAATCACCCCTAAGTCTTACAAAAATTTCCACACTGACAATCTTGAATGAGAATACCTTTCAGCGTCTGTGTTGTTGACACGTTGCCTCATTTTCTTATTCTCGAATTTGTAAGGGCAAAAATATGTTTTTGAAACTCAAAATAGAATAAAACAGCATAGCAGGTCTGATATGATACTATGAAATAACGAAATATTTTACACAGATGCTTCAAAGAGGTGTCTATAAACAAAGTATTCTTGGTCACGTTACATTGAAAGTAAGTTCCATATGAAAAAAAACAAGCAAAAGAGAAACTGAGTTTGATATAGAGAGAGGAGAGAATCTACTGTCGAGAAGCCAATTTTGCATTCGTGGACTTGTACATTTCATCGATCACATTCTGTCAAGATCAAGACAAAGAAGAGACCATACCATGTTAATAATGCTTAATGTCCCATAGAGACTTTTAACAGTTATGTCTCATTAAATGTTTGTAATATGTATTTTACCTGGTAGTGTTTAAGCAATTGAGGCCTCTTCTTTTTGTATGTTGGAGTAAGAAGATCGCGTTCCATGTCAAACGCCACTGCGTCTAGATGAACCGCTTTTATGATCTCGAACCCTTTCATCTGCCAAAAATCCCAACACAACCAAATATTAAATAACAGCGATAATTAGAGATACATGCAAAGAATAAAGAGAAAGAAGAAGAAGAAGAAGAACCTTCTTCTCTTTGCCCATTTTAACAAGCTCTCCAAGTATGAACTCCTTTGCCTTTTCGTTTTGACATAGAGCCGTGTAGTCACCGCTCACGCCGTTGTCTGCAGCCCAGCGTTCTAGTATTTGCTGGTTTGGGTTCGCGACTGCGATCAGGAAGGACTCGAAGCTGTTCCCGTACACCCACACCTTATACAAATGTTTGAGAAGTTATATTAGTAGATGGATGAGAATCTTGCCAAAAACCTACATAATCTTATATTACGAATCAGTAAGGTGATATACTTACAGAATCAACAGCTTGTACTTCACCGTAGATGTTCTCCAAGTTTTCTACCGCAACATATTCTCCTTGCGAGAGCTTGAAGATATTCTTCTTCCTGTCAATTATCTTCATGCTTCCATTTGGTTGCCACTCACCAACATCACCTGATGTGATTGTAAAGAGCAACGTGTCTCAAGAATTACAAAAAACCGATATTCTAACTATTCGTAACTTCTTCCTTAATAGAATTAATTACCTGTGTGGAGCCATCCATCAATGAGAACTTCTTTTGTGAGGTCTTCACGTTTGTAGTATCCAGAGAAAAGGGTCTTTCCACGAATGCAGATTTCACCACGCGGAGTACTTGCAAGAGCATCATATTCCATCTCAGGGACAGATTCAAGGCGTATGTCAACGTTTGGAACTGGTGGACCAACTGTGCCGAGCATGTCCAATCTGTCTGGCAGCGAGACAAAGGTTCCAGCACAGCTTTCGGTTAGACCTACAAAAGATTAATCATACAACAAAAAAGTCATAAGTCAACTAATCACATTCTCTGTTGATGTGGAATAAATATTAGCATTATAGAACAAACTTTTACTACATGACTTTCTTTCAATCGGATCTAAAGAAATCAAAGTTGTGAATGGTACCGTATCCTTGAAGTACGTGACAGCAAGCCACCACTCTTAGAAATGACTCTACATGACTAGCGAGAGGAGCAGCTCCAGAGAGAATAATCCTCACATTGCCTCCAAGCCCTTGTTTGACCTGAGGGAAAGAGCAATGGAATTATTGCTATGAAGTTTCATCAAGTGACAGTCTCTTCTGATATTGTGTAGTAAATAAGTTAAAAGAAGAAGAACTTTCTACCTTGCTGAACACAAGTTTGTCAGATAATGGAGAGGCCTCCACATGAGACTGTCCCTTCTTCATATGTCCAAATTTACTGAGGATGTTTGAGCGTGTTAGATCTAATAGCGTATAAGTTAGTGAAACAGATAAGTAAAGTGAAGGATGACTTACTAGGAAAATGCAGAATCAAACAAAAACTTTTTTAAGAATCCACCAGCAGAAAGCTTCTGTTGAAGGCCTGTTGGATATAAGAGCACAATTAGATAAGCGGTGGAATTAAAATACATGGGCATATAACTTTATAACCATCTTACCTGAGTATACTCTATCTAGGACACGAGGCACCGCACAAAAAATAGTTGGTTTGAGCTCACCAAGGTCTTCTATCAACAATTTCACATCCTGAGGAGACAACCAGAGAGAGAGAGTTAACGTAAGAGATTCAAAACATGTTGAAATAATAAGATTTGAGGTGTACTGACCCCACGCCAGAAGCCAATTGCAGCACCGTGTTGAATAAAACACTCCTCGATAACTCTGTCAAAGATGTGTGCAAGAGGAAGATACGAAAGATACACATCTTTCACAGACAACTATTGATTTGCACATATAAAAGTAAAATTCATTAACACTCGCTAATACCAAGTACAAGTGAAACTTGATAGCAACAAGAAAAAAAAACTCACGGCTTCATTAGCGCTCTTCAATAGGCAGATCACTCCAGCGATTAAACTAACAATGCTTTCGTTTGATATCATCACTCCCTTTGGGTCACCAGTGGTACCACTAGTATACATAATTGTGCAAATGTCGCTCTTCTTTTTGATGGGGAGATCATACTGCTTTCCTTCACCCTAGAAGAAATATTCGCAACGGAAATCAAAAACATAGTAAGCATAGTTATTTATACCACTGCAAAGAAATATCACAAAGTCAGCATATATCAGGAAAATTAAACGACAAGTCTCGTACCAGCTTTAGAAATTCATCCCAAGCATATATAACCAATCCAAAGTTCTCGGCTTCTTCTTTTAGTTCAGGTTTGACACCACCAAAACTCACAACAGCTGAGCGCAAAAAATGATCATTAGCAACATATGTTTAAAAGCCAAAAGGGCAGAACACATAATAAGAATTACTCACTCTTCATGTACTCAGTCGAGTTCGGGCATGTCTTAAACAACTGATAATCAAAAGGCAGTGATTAGAAGATAGTTAAATTTGATGACACTCATCAATACATTAAAGAGATTGATACACAATTTAAAACACTGAAAGTACCTCAGAGATTTTCTTTTCCTCCACAAACACAATCGAAACCTCAGAATGGGTAATAATGAATTCGATAGCACCAGCTCCTAACGTATCATACAAAGGAACACAATAGAGTCCGTGCGCATTGCATGCCTGCATCAAAAAAGTGCATTGTCACTGTCTATCTTCTAACATAAACACAATATTCGGCGATATTATAATGAATCATGATCCCGACGCAAGATTTACCTCCATGCTTATAATCCACTCAGGAGAATTAGCACCATAGATACCACATTTTGCTTCCTGAAACTCACACACATATCAGCAAATCACAAGAAACAAGAAAGAAACAGAGACTCATGAAGATAGATCTTAGACCTCTTTAACGCCACAGCTTCGGAGAGAGTTCCCGAGTTTTATAACAATGTCGTAGACTTCTTGATAAGTTTGCCATACATACGCCCCCGGCTAATAAAGAACACGAAATCAAAATCGAAATAAATCTCTGTAATAACTTCCAATTCAAAAACCACACAAACAAAAAAATTAAATCAATAAATCACCAAAAATAAATACCTTCCCTTCCAAAATTTCACGGCGGCCAAGCATCCGATTATTCGGATATTTCTCAACAGCCATGCTTTACACATTACAAAAAAAACATATAATATCAAACCAATTGCATGAATAAATTTCATCATAGAAGAAGACAAGTATATGGCGATGTTCGTTTGCGACCAGAGTCTGCGACAATATGTCGCCAGATATTGTTCGTTTCATTGTCGCGCGACTACTCGCCGCGACAAGTCGCGAATTTTTTGGTCGAAACTCCAAATTTTTAGGTCGTAGACGCTCACGCACGACTGATCGCTGCGACAGGTCGCGAAATACGGCGACAAACAAACGAACAACGTTTCAACGCTGACCAAAGTCAGCGGTCGCTAGCGACATGCAAACGAACAACGCCTATATTTATATATATTCTAATCGATGAAAAGAGCTCTTAATACACACAGATCTTACGATCCAAAGTCATAACCAAATTCAAAAACCAGTCAACGATGAAAAAAAAAACTCTAATCGCGAAATTTCAACAACAGAATTCGAGAGATCTAACCGGAAAACATCCCAGCAGCTATCCATGCCTTGGATCGGCTCAGGGAAGCCTTCTTTAGCGAAGACGCTTCTGTAAACTGCCCCGATCGATGGTTTCCCATCGATTCCTTCTTTGCCTTTCTCTACTTCGTATATGAACTTCTCCACCTGCTGCTGCGACATGATCGGAAATCTCTCTCTAGCTTTCTCTCTCTAGGCTTTCTCTCTCTATGTATTGTATTTTCGCAAATCTAGCGGAGGAGAAAGTGAGAAATTAGGGGTCCACACGGCTTTTGCAGATCGGAGAAGGAGGAGAGTATTAAAAAAGTCACCTACTAAGATTGTGATTGGTTACACTTCGCTGACCTTAACTTTTGTCACATTAGTCAAACTTCTTCTTTATTCAACAAAATCTCTTATTGGGCCTTACTTATGGGCCATCATATTAGGGCCAATACTAATACTTTTTTATTTATTTATCGAATTTTAATAAACTTGTCTTAAATGCTCAACTTAATATTAGGCCCAATATGTACTTTATGGTTCATACTTTTGTTAGACAAAATCGAATATTTATAACTTCTCATATGTAATTTTTGTTGTTGTTGGTAGAATGTAATTTCAACATTTAGGGGAATAAATATTTGGATTTCAACAATTACAATTTCATATAACCACTACTATATACCACCCAAATTTAGTTAAATATATAATGTGGAGATGTGTTAATTTTATTCAAGTGTTACATTTACATTTCATAATCGTTTTTAATCCTTTCTGTGTTACTCCTTTTTATGTGTGTTTCTTTAATTCTCCATAGCCTAATATATAATATATGAACGTAAGTTATTGTCATTATCTTGTCGACATGAAAGAATAATTGGGTTAATATTTACAAATAGTTTTGTGAAAGCTCGTGACACTTTTATGAAGATGTACGTAGTAATAACGACAGCATGACCCGTGACACGGCCACGTACTTGTTTGTATTGGTTTTGTCTATTCACATAACCTAATGGGCCTGAAACTTAAAGTGGGCCGCGTCTAAATATGGAACAGGCCTGATCATCAAGCCTGCTAAGGAAACCATATAAAAGGAACGGTGTCGTTTTGGGTAAGGGACAGAGAAAAAATATACGAGACGAAAACAGAGAGAACTTCGCCGGAAAGGAAAGAGTTCTTTCGCCGGAGAAGTAACAGAGTTCAAGACCGGAGGTTGGTCTTAGCTAATCGTCTTTGCAGCCATCGTCTGTTGCTATTGTATGTACCTGAAAACATATTAGGTCAGGTGGTTAGTACTTGTGAGTATAAGCCACGGCCGGGGCTTTTCCGGCCAAAGTATAGTGCTAACGCCGGCGAAAGCCAGCCCCTGAGACGTAGCCAATTACGGTGAACTCAGGGTAACAAATCTCAAGTGTCTTTCATTAACCAATTCCGCAAACCATCAAGACTAAAGATTCAACACAAGAACATAGTTTCATATCGGCAAAACGTAACAAGTGGTATCAGAGCAGCTCAGGATCAGAGGCAAAGAAGCAATCAAGGAAGATTAAGTGAGAGCAAGAAGGTAAACAGATAGGGTTCGAAACTTATCTGCAAAGTCATCGTGTGTTTTGCTTGAATCTTGATCTTCAAGGCGGCGTACGAAGCAAGCAAGATCCATGGGTAAAGACAAGGAGATGAGGGTTAAGGTCAAGGTAGACAGATTTGATGGCACGGGGGACTTCTCTCCGTGGAAAGTGAGGATGATGGCTCACTTTAGTATGCTGGGTCTTAAGGACATTCTCTCCGATGAAGAGCTTCTTAAGGAACCTGAAACAACAACACAAGATCCACAAGAATCTGCCACAGAAACAACTCAACAAGATACAGACTCAACAACAATTACAGCAAAGGTTAAAGACCCAGAAAAGGTTGAGAAATCTGAGAAGGCAAAGAACATTATAATCCCAAATGTTGGTGATCATGTACTGAGGAAGATCATAGGCTGTGAAACTGCAGCATCTATGTGGAAGATGCTGGACAGTTTGTACTTGGAAAGCACCTTGCCCAATAGAATCTATCTACAACTAAGGTTCTACAACTTCAAGATGCAGGAGTCCAAGAACATTGATCACAATGTTGATGAGTTTCTGAAACTAGTTTCAGACCTAAGCAACATTGGAGTTATAATCTCAGAAGAAGTGCAGGCTATTCTATTGCTAAGTTCATTACCTAGCAAGTTTGATCAGCTCAAAGAAACTCTCAAGTATGGAAGGGAAACACTGAACATCAAGGAGGTGATAGGTTCAGCCAAGTCCAAGGAAAGAGAGATATCGGAGAGCGATAGAATCAAGCGAGGGTCAAGCGGAAGGATTGTTTGTTTCAAACAACAGAGGCAGATCAGAAAAGAGAGAGTTTCAGCATGGTTTTAGCAAAAACAGAGGACACTCTAGGAGCAAGTCCAAGCCCAGATCAGGAAAGAAAGACAAAGGGTGCTTTGTCTGCGGTAAAGAGGGGCATTGGAAGAGAGACTGTCCAGAAAGGAAGACTCAAGGCAGTGTGAATATGGCAAGGAAAATTCAAGGCAGTGTTAACATGGCAATGAAGGTCCCTAAGTCCTTAGTGTTAGAACTACTCGAGGACACTTGTGAAGGATCGGAACCTATGACACTATCACCTGGGATTCAAAAATCGAGAGGATGATTGGGTATTGGATTCGGGGAGCGACTACCATATTACACATGACAAGGACTTACTATTTGATCTAGAGGAGTTCAAAGGTGGTAAGGTGCTAATGGGGAACAACACTTTCGGTGAAATCAAAGGAATAGGTAAAGTCGGAATTATTACCGATGAAGGCCTAAGTGTGATCCTCACGGGAGTTAGGTACATGCCAAAGATGGGCGGAAACTTAATTTCCTACGGTACTGTCTAGAAAAGGCGGGGTGTAGATATGAAGGTGAAGACTTTATAGTCAACTTTCCGCTCAAGAAAGATGGGAAGAAAGTACTATCGGGAAAGTATGATGATGGTCTATACTACTTGGAAGGAACGAGTGCCAAAAGGTGAAGTCAACACAGTGAGGTCTGCAGTTGACTCAGCAAGAAAGTGGCATTCAAGGCTTGGCCATATGGGAAAGAAGAACATGGAAAGGCTGATTCAGAATCAGTACATTTCAAAGATGGATGTAACAAGCTTAGATTTCTGTGAAGAATGTGTGCTGGGAAAATCTAAGAAGCAGAGTTTTCAGAAAGCAAAACACACATCTAAGGAGGTACTAGAGTACATACATTCAGACCTATGGGGAGCACCAAGCATAACACCAAGTCTAGCAGGAAATCAATACTTCATCACCTTTATAGATGACTACTCAAGAAAGGTTTGGATTTATTTCCAGAAAACCAAGGATGAGGCATTTCAGAATTTTTCAGAATGGAAGAGTTTGGTTGAGAATCAAACAGGGAAAAGAATCAAGACATTAAGAACAGATAATGGTCTTGAATTCTGCAACAACAGATTTGATCAGTTGTGCAAAGATTCTGGAATTGCAAGACACAGAACGTGTGTAAACACACCTCAACAGAATGGGGTTTCAGAGAGGATGAATAGAACAATCATGGAAAAAGTAAGGTGCATGCTAGCTGAAAGTGGAATGGAAGAGCAGTTTTGGGCTGAAGCAGCTTCTACTCGCTGTCTATTTGATAAATAGATCTCCTAGTTCGGCTATTGAGTTTAAACTGCCGGAAGAGTTATGGTCGGGGAAGTAAGCCTAGTATAGCACACCTAAGAAGATTTGGTTGTTCAGCTTATGTTCATATCACTCAATCCAAGATAAACCCAAGAGCAGTAAAAGGTTACTTCATAGGGTATCCACAGGGAACAAAAGGGTTCAAGGTTTGGCTACCAGAAGAGCTTAAGTGTGTGATAAGCAGAAATGTGGTGTTTCATGAAGAAGAGGTCTTCAAGGACACACAAGGTAAAGGAACAGAAAAGGGTTCAGTTTCAGAAAAGGGTTCAGTTTCAGAAAAGGGTTCAGTTTCAGAAAAGGATTCAGCTAAGGAACCAGAAGCTAAGAAGAGTAAGAAGGTCACTTTCAGCACAGAATTGATCAGAGGTCCATCAGAAAGTTCTCAGAGTTCAAGTCAAGGTGGAGCTGTATCTGATTCAAGTGACTCAGGTTCACTAAATGAAGGTGGAGCTTCATCAGTATCAGAAACAGCTCAGGTTTCAGAAAATGAATTTCCAGAATCAGAATCAGATCGGACTCAAGGGATTCAAGGCGACACCGAGGAGACCGAAACGAGAAATGGAAGAGGAAATTTTGGAAGACTTGGACAACTATGTTCTAGCCGAGAGACGAGTGAGAAGGGAACGAGAAGATGCCATCAAAATATGATGATTTTGATGTATCAGCCTATGCTTTGTCTGCTGCCAAAGACATAGAAGTTGAAGAACCAGAAACCTATGCTCAAAGCTATGATGAGTATAGACGAGAGAAGAATGGACAGAAGCTTGCAAAGAGGAAATGAGTTCTCTAAGTAAGAATCACACATGGGATATTGCTAAGAGACCTAAGAATAAAAGGGTCATTGGGTGCAGATGGATTTTCAAGAGAAAACCTGGGATTCCAAATGTGGAAAGTTCTAGGTACAAAGCCAGATTGGTGGCAAAGGGATACTCTCAGGTGGAGGGAATAGACTACACAGAAGTATTTGCACCAGTAGTGAAGCATGTCTCCATAAGGTTAATGCTATCACTTGTGGTTAACTTTGACCTAGAACTAGACCAGTTGGATGTTAAAACAGCATTTCTGCATGGAACTCTAGAGGAAGAAATCTACATGGAACAGCCAGAGGGGTTCAAACAGAAAGGAAGAGAAGGTGATGTCTGCCTACTTCTAAAGTCACTGTATGGACTGAAACAGTCTCCAAGACAGTGGAACAAAAGGTTTGACAGTTTCATGAAGGAGCAAGGGTTCAAGCAAAGCAGAAGTGATGCATGTGTCTACATCAAAGGAACTGAAGTTCAGAACATGATCTACCTACTACTCTATGTGGATGATATGCTAATTGCATCTAAGGATCCTAAGAAGGTAACTACTCTCAAACAGAACTTAAGTAATGAGTTTGAGATGAAAGATCTAGGGCCAGCAGCTAGAATCTTAGGAATGGACATCACAAGGGATAGGGTAAAGGGTACTTTGAAGCTGTCACAGGAGAAGTATTTGAAAAAGGTTCTAAAGACTTTCAACATGTTAGACAGCAAACCAGTGGTTACACCACTTGGTCACCAGTTCAAGTTAAAGAGTTTAACTCAGGAGGAGTTAAAAGGGGGAGGCTAGACATATGGTGAATATACCATATGCCGAGTGCGGTGGGCGATCTTATGTATGCAATGGTTGGTTCCGGACCGGACCTTGCACACTCGGTGGGGGTGGTTAGCGAGGTTTATGGGGAAGCCAAGCGAGAGAGCATTGGAAGGTCTGTTAAGTGGATTTTAAGATACATCAAGGGTTCAACAGATTGTATTTTAACTTTTACTAAAGGTTCAAGTTCAGGTTTTACTATTGAAGGGTACAGTGATGCAGATTATGGCACAGATTTGGACAGAAGAAGATCAATCACAGGTTACGTGTTTCAAGTTGGTGGTAATACAGTAAGTTGGAGGTCAGGTTTACAACACGTTGTGGCTTTATCTACTACAGAATCAGAATACATGGCACTAACAGAAGCAGTAAAAGAAGCTATGTGGCTTAAGGGTATTTGTGAGGATCTAGGGTTCAAACAAGGTGCAGTAAAGGTTCATTGTGATGCTCAAAGTGCTATTGATCTATCTAAGCATGGAGGACATCATGAAAGGACAAAACATGTGGCTACTAAGTTCTACTTTATCAGGGATCAAGTGGATGATGGTATGGTCACTATTGCTAAGATACACACAAGCAAGAATCCTGCGGATATTTTCACTAAGAGCGTACCTGGTACCGTGCTTGAGAGGCATCTAGATGCCCTCAAGATCCTGAACTGAAGCTGCATGCAACGTCTGTGGGGTGTTCTCCTTTGTTCATCACCTCACAGACACAAAGGGAAAAACACAAACATGGTTAGTATTTCGTACTTAGATGTTTGATGTTTTTAGAGCAAAGGGTTATTCAGCAAGGTGGAGTAGGACTTACCAGCTGAAGGTGAAGGAGGTTCACCGTGTTCTTCAAGGTCTTCTATCAGGTTCTTCTTTCCAGATCTCGTACATGCAAAACGGAAAACACAATAAGTTAGCTATCGGTTAAGTTTTTTCAGAAGAAGCAGAGGCTAGGGTTCGAGATCTTACCAGATCGAGGATGGAGCTGAAGCGTCGTCTGTTCGAGGAGCTAGACCTGTGTCTGGGGTTTGCAGATCTGAGATCTACGAGTCAAAGGCGACTCGGTAAAGCTTCTAGCTTTTGAGCCGGAGGTTGGTAAAGGAAAGCAGTGAAGTTTTAGGTCAAAGGAAAGGGAAAACAGAAGTAAAGGAAGAGAGACAGAGGTCCGATATTGGTTAGAGGAACCATAGATCGGAAGAGAAGCACGAGAAGACGAGAGTATCGTCACAGAAACGGAAGTTTTGGTCGGAAAAGCAAAGGAGAAAACAAAATCGCCAAAGGCGATTGTTTGTGAAGGAGGCGGCTTTAGGTTTAGGTTGTGGAAGAGACAAAGGTGGAGATTATTGGTTTTGTCTATTCACATAACCTAATGGGCCTGAAACTTAAAGTGGGCCGCGTCTAAATATGGAACAGGCCTGATCATCAAGCCTGCTAAGGAAACCATATAAAAGGAACGGTGTCGTTTTGGGTAAGGGACAGAGAAAAAATATACGAGACGAAAACAGAGAGAACTTCGCCGGAAAGGAAAGAGTTCTTTCGCCGGAGAAGTAACAGAGTTCAAGACCGGAGGTTGGTCTTAGCTAATCGTCTTTGCAGCCATCGTCTGTTGCTATTGTATGTACCTGAAAACATATTAGGTCAGGTGGTTAGTACTTGTGAGTATAAGCCACGGCCGGGGCTTTTCCGGCCAAAGTATAGTGCTAACGCCGGCGAAAGCCAGCCCCTGAGACGTAGCCAATTACGGTGAACTCAGGGTAACAAATCTCAAGTGTCTTTCATTAACCAATTCCGCAAACCATCAAGACTAAAGATTCAACACAAGAACATAGTTTCATATCGGCAAAACGTAACAGTTTGTCCTTACGCAATTTCCACGAAGTTTCTTGTTAAGAAATTGATATATATATATATATATATATATATATATATATATATATATATATCCTATATATAATGAGTGATGGAAGCTCTCCTTGTGTTGACACCTCATCATTCATCATTTAATAATAACATTATTTAACTTAATTTATTAAATATTATTACAAAATTAAAAACATTTAACATTTAACACATGAATATCAATTAAGTCTAAGTTTTAAATGTGTGTTCTCAATATTTTTTGGATTTTAAACAATTGAAAATAGTTTAATTACAATATATATGTATATATAAAATAAAAGGCATACAAAATTTATTAAAATAGTAAAAAAGTGATAAGTAAAATAAAGAAAAAGAATACAAACTATATATAAGGAATATAATAGACATTTACTAAAAAAATTGCAAACTTCTTCTAAATGAACAAAAAAAGAATACAAAAATATACAATAAGTGAAAAATATGTAAAATATAGAATTGAAAAAATTTCAAATATTGTATCATTGTTGAGGTGAACAAGAACATAAATATTGAAAACGTAAGAAAATACTAGAATTATCAAGAAAAACTATAACAAAATAATTTATAAAATAAAATTATTAATATATACAAAATATACAATTTCAATCTAGAAAAAGTCCACGAATATCGCGGGTTCCCTCCTAGTAACTATAATACCTTTAGATTTACAAAAATATAAAATTGTATGATGTGGTATAAAAGTTTTAGATTTAGATATTTATATCAATAAATCAATAACAATCATCTTATCTATTAATTGGAAAGCATTATTGCAAATTGCCCTTAAAAATATTCTAATTACAATACAATGTCACTACATTTTTTTAACCATGTTTATAATTTGGACCAATTTACAGAATTTACAAAGCACATACTCATGCCCAATCGAATACAAATTATACAAATCATAATAGGAAATACATATTTTAAATGTGAGGAATTCACAAGACTACACCAATTCAACATTTCTTTCACAAAATTACATCTAATTCAATATTTTATATAATTACACCCTTTAAAATTTTAAAAGGTTGATTTATCCTTAAAAAAACTATCAAAATTTAAATCTTTTCATTTAGGTTCGCTAATTAGTGTTTACAATATAATATTAAAGAGTAGATTTTGTGTAGGTAAGATTTATTTAGATTTCATTTTGAGTGTTTAGGTATAGTTTTAAAAAATAACTTTAATGACGTATTTTGTAAAACGCAATTCAATTGGTGTAGTTTTGTAATTCTCCTTTTAGTTTTTGTATCGGGTCGTTAAAAGATCACAAAACAAATTTAAACGAATTGGTAATGGTTATGAGATTAAATCGAATTCAATTTATGCACAAATATTGATGTGTAATTTAGCAACGGGTCAAAAAATAGCATAAATAATTCATAATATATAACTAAATTATATTCCAAATATAAAATTATACATAAATATAATTTTAAACTTTATATTAAATATAATTCAGTAAACTATTTTTAAATTTGTATCAAGACATCTTGGAAGGTATTCCCGGGGTAAAAAATTTAAATATTTCTAATACGCGGATGAATCCCGCGTTAAACCTTACATCGCACAATCTACATGTTTTATTTAATGTATTTTATGAAATAAGAGATTATTTACATATAATCCAAGTCGGTGAAATTTTTTTAATATATATTTTTTTACTAAATAATTATAAATATATAAAATTAAAAACTATATTAAATTCCGCACGTACGTGCGGATCCTCATCTAGTATATATAACGCGCAAGGGCTTAAATGATAGGATCATATGATAATACCGATTATTAATTAATGACATTTACGTCTACAATATACTACTATAATAGTATGGTGGATTATTTCGTGTTCATATGTACATTATTATAAGATTTTAAAAATATGCAATAATTTCATAATTGTGGTTAGCACATCACAATCGCGCATATTCAGACGATATAGCTATAAGACAACGGTTTAAACTGTATTTTTTGCACCGTATAATTTACAGTTGTTGTTTAATATTCGTCAAATTAATGGCTATAGTTTAGTGGTTGTAATTAAGTTATATATTTAAAAAATCTCTTTTGTATTAGTATTAATTTTTGGTCCCTAAAATATGGAGATAATGGGTTTTGACATTATTTGAAACAGATCATAGTAATGAATTATTTGGATTCCGAAAGGAACCGAAGATGAATGTGTCTATAAGCTTATTAAAACGTAACATTTAATAAGAGTAGATGGGTTTTATATTCTAATGAAAGTGTACTATTAGTGACTATTGAATTTAACGAAGGTTATTAAAAAAAAAAAAAGACAGATGGGGTGGTTGGTATATAAATGTGTGTTTGATAATGAAATGAGGATGATAATGAATTAGTATCAAATTATTAATAAGCTAATTAAAGTTTCCATAAAGTGATAATGCCAAACAAGATTATGCACTAATTTCTTTTCTTTTTTTCCAATCTAATAGTATTATATAAGTTTTTTTTTTTTTTTTTTTTTTGACAATATATAATTTTTTGTTTGTTTCCGGAGATAATAATTTGGAAGCATGAAAACATATCTAAAACCATACACATTGGGTTTCAAGTTTTTATTTATTTAGTATATACTATATTATACACTTCGTTTAAGTTTAACAAATAACCACATTCCTTTCTACGTCAGTTTTCTATATTTTATTGTTCTTTCGAGTATATAGAATTTATTTGCTAAAAAAATAATATCCCAACATATTTTGTCAAAGGAAACATAAATAAAAATTAGTTTTGTAATGACCATAGATTGACTATATTGCAATTTTTTCACAAATTTAGACAAAAGTTCCACTCATCAGAACTCCAAAGTTGTAGTTATAGTGATATTGTACAACTAGTGATTATTTTTCAATTAAACTAAATTGCAATTAGCAATATTCTAACAACCAAATAACAAACTTTTGATTAATTGAATATACAATACAATATAAATTTTAAAATATAAATTTAACAGATCAGCATCCTAACTATATGAGTCATCATTCATCTATCTTTAATTAAAGAGAGGCATTCACAACATTATATATATATATATATAAACTCCATACCATACATTGATCCATGCAACACTCTCTCTAGTTTCCATCAAAGAGACAAACACAAGAAAAAGAAAAAGAGAAGAACAAAGACCTTTTTTCTTGGGACACTTTCCCAAGTTTTCTTTTTTCTTCTACTAACTTTTTTTTGTGTGTACCAAAAAAAACATTTTATTTGTTTCTTATTTTCACTTTAAGAAATTTATAAAAAAAATGGGAAACTGTTTAGGAGGAAACATAAATGAAAGAGTGGTTCAAGAACAAGAAAAAGAAGTAAAGAAAGATCACAAAAGAAAAGATCGTAAAATGAAGATTGTTTTGAGAAGAGATGAGTTAGAGAAACTCATTCTCTTTCAACTAAACGTTGAAGGAGGAGGCAAAGTGTTAGTATTGGTGATGGAAAATCAGATATATTCAGGTGCTTAAACCATGACAAGGAAGGTCAACTTGGTTAAAGGAAAAAAGTCAACTCTGGTTTAGTAGTTGGGTTTGGTTATTAACCATTTCGGTTTACGGTTAATTAGTGTTAACCGGCTGGTTCTTAGTAGCAGTATTCTTTGTATATAACAAGATACTATGTGCCTTCTTCATTAACGCCTGTGTTGTGGAGAAGAAGAAGAGAGATCTTGAGGTGTTTCAAGAGATTAATTCTTGCCTTGTTAGGCTCCAGAGTTTTACCATTTAGGGTTTCTCTGGGTTACCAAAAACTCTTGTGTTCTTTCTTTTCTGTTTGATTCATAACACATTGAGAGAGAGAGTAACAAACAGAGAGTTTCATACACAGAGAGAGAAAGTTATCGCCATTAAAGTGTAACAAGTGGTATCAGAGCTTCAGATGAAGACGATGATGGCGAAATCGCGAATCGAGGTGGAGCGTTTTGATGGGAAAGGGGATTTCTCGTTGTGGAAGAAACGCATGCTCGCACATCTCTCGGTCCTTGGGCTAAAGGATGTTCTTCAGGAGAAATCTTCTCCGGCCAAATCCGAGAAGAAGAAAGACGAAGATGAAGAAGAATTCAAAGCCAGAATCGAAAAAGAGGAGATCGAAAAAGGGGAAAGATGCGAAAAAGCCATGAACTTGATTATCCTCAATGTCGGAGATCACGTACTGAGGAAAATCGAAGGGTGTACAAGCGCTGCATCTACATGGGCAACACTGGAAAGATTGTACCTCTCTAAGACCTTACCAAACAGGATCTACCTGCAACACAAATTCTATACCTTCAAGATGAAAGAAACCATGTCAATAGACGAGAATATTGACGATTTCTTGAAGATTGTTTCAAATCTGGCCAGTGTCAATGTCTCCGTCTCAGAAGAAGTTCAAGCTATTCTTCTATTGAACTCTCTTCCAGCTCAGTACAACAACCTGAAGGAGACGTTGAAATATGGAAGAGAAACCCTATCCATTGATGAAGTATCAAGCGCAGCTAAGTCTAAAGAACTTGAGCTCAAGGAGTCAAAAGACTCAAGTGGGTATCAGAAAGATGGTGAGGGTTTATTTGCTCGTGGCAGACAAGTGAAAAGAGAATCACTGGGAAACAATGGTAAGAGAAAAGGCAGGTCTAGATCAAGATCTGGGTCTAAAATCACTTGCTGGTTTTGCAAGAAGGAAGGTCATGTAAAGAAAGATTGCTATGCTCGCAAGAAGAAATATGGAGACGATGATGAACCAGCAGAAGCTGCAGTGGTGATTGAGCTGAGAGAAGATTCAGATGCACTATCCGTATCTGAAAACTGGCATCAAAATAAATGGGTTCTTGACTCAGGATGTTCATATCACATGACATCAAGGAGAGACTGGTTTGATTCCTTTGAAGAATTGGACAAAGGAAAGGTGCTATTAGGAGATGACTACACTGTGGAAGTACAGGGTATAGGAACTATCAACATCAAGACAATTGGAGGGTCTGTGAAGAAGCTAACCAATGTCAGATATGTTCCAAAACTAAGGAGGAACTTGATCTCTACAGGGACTCTGGACTTGCTGGGTTTCCAACATTCAGGAGGAAATGGCAGGACAAGGTATTACAAGAACAAGCAGCTAGGTTTATCTGGAACTCTCCATGGAACATTATACTTGCTGGATGGAGACACAGTCACAGGACAAGTAAATAGTTCCACAAATAAGCCAAAGAAGAATGATGAGACTGAATTGTGGCATAGAAGACTGGGGCACACCAGCTTGAAGAATCTACAGATTCTGGCCAAGAAGGGTATTCTAAATCAGTCCAAGATAAGTAGCCTTGAGTTCTGTGAAAGCTGTATAATGGGAAAGAACAAAAGGCTGAGCTTCAATGTTGGAAAACATGATTCTGGTGAAGCTCTAAAATACATACACTCAGATCTTTGGGGCTCACCAAATGTCACATCAAGCTTGTCAGGAAGCCATTATTTTCTGTCTATGATAGACGACTATACAAGGAAAGTATGGGTCTATTTTCTAAAAGCTAAAGGGGAAGCTTTTGAGAAGTTTAGTGAATGGAAGAAGCTTGTAGAGAATCAAGTGAACAAAAGGATCAAGATTCTCAGGACAGATAACGGATTGGAGTTCTGTAACTCTGACTATGAGAATCTGTGCAAACAATTTGGAATTGAAAGGCACAAAACCTGCTCATATACGCCACAGCAGAACGGAGTTGCTGAGCGTATGAACAGGACAATCATGGAAAAAGTGAGATGCGTCCTTGATGAGTCAGGACTTGAGGAAGTTTTTTGGGCGAAGTCGTGTCTACGGTGGTGTATCGGATAAATAGAAGTCCGTCTACAGACCATAGACAACAACATACCCGAAGAGTTGTGGCTGGGAAAACAGCCTGGTTACAAGCATTTAAAAAGGTTTGGCTGTGTGGTCTACATTCATAAGGATCAAGGGAAGCTAAAACCAAGAGCTGCCAAGGGTATATTCACAGGCTATCCTTCTGGGATAAAAGGATACAGAATATGGTTATTGGATGAGAAGAAGCTTGTGATAAGCAGAAATGCAGTATTCAAAGAAGATATGGTCTACAAGGATCTGAAGAGTGAGACTCCAAGGGCAGAAGAACTAATTGACAAAGGAAAAGGTCCAGTGAAAACTGTAGTAGCAGCAGACATAAATGAAGCAGGACCTTCAGAGTCAAATGGATCAGGTGAAGAACAAGAAATTGTTCAAGAGGAGTCATCTGATTCAGAAGATGGTAGTGAAGAAGATCATGGATCATATCACCTAGCCAGAGACGGACAAAGAAGAACTATTGTTCCACCATCAAGATATGATGATTATGATGTTTCAGCATTTGCACTCTTAGTAGCAGAAGAGATAAGCCCTGAAGAACCAAATGACTACCATGAAGCTATGAATAGCAAAGAGGCAGAGCTGTGGAATGGAGGTATGGAAGAAGAAATGCACTCTCTTGACAAGAATGGGACTTGGAGACTAGTCAAGAGGCCAAACAACAAAAAGGTGATAGGCTGTAAATGGGTGTACAAACTGAAGCAAGGCATACCTGGAGTGGAAAAACCAAGGCACAAAGCAAGACTAGTTGCTAAAGGTTACTCACAGAGAGAGGGCATTGACTACCAGGAAGTGTTCTCTCCTGTTGTTAAACACGTATCAATAAGACTGATACTATCTCTGGTGGTAAATCAAGACATGGAACTTGAGCAATTAGACGTGAAGACTGCATTCCTTCATGGAGATATAGAGGAAGAAATCTATATGGAGCAGCCTGAAGGATATGAGGTAAAAGGTAAAGAAAAGTATGTCTGTCGTCTGCAGAAATCACTGTACGGTCTGAAGCAAGCTCCAAGACAATGGAACAAGTGTTTTGACAAGTTTATGACTGAAAATGGGTTCAGGAAAAGTGAGTTTGATCACTGCGTATACTTCAGAACCACATCAGAAGGTAACTACATATACCTGCTGCTTTACGTAGATGATATGTTAGTTGCCTCTAAGGATGAAAAAGAGATAAACAGCGTAAAGGGGATGTTGAGTAACAGATTTGAGATGAAAGATTTAGGACCTGCTAAAAGGATCCTTGGAATGGATATATTCAGAGACCGTGAAGGTGGAGTATTGACATTGTCTCAGTCAAGTTACATCAAGAAGGTTGTAGAAACCTTTGGTATGAGTAACTCTAAGTCAGTTTCAACCCCCATTGGAGCTCAGTTCAAGCTGTCTGCTATGAAGGACAATGAAGCAGAGACACAGATGAGTGACATTCCGTACTCAAATGCTGTTGGGAGCATCATGTATGCTATGATTGGAACAAGGTGTGATCTAGCCTATGCTGTGGGATTAGTGAGCAGATATATGAGTAAACCAGGAATGCTACATTGGTCTGCGGTGAAGTGGGTGCTCAGGTACTTAAAGGGGACGCAGGATGTGAGCTTGGTATTCAAGAAAAATGAGAAGTTTAAGTTAGAAGGATTCTGCGACTCAGATTTCTCTGCGGACTTAGACAGAAGAAGGTCAATCACTGGGTACGTATTCAAAGCTGGAGGAAACACAATAAGCTGGAAGTCAGGACTTCAACACGTAGTAGCCTTGTCCACGACAGAGGCTGAATATATGTCGTTGGTTGAAGCCGTAAAAGAAGCCATATGGCTTAGAGGTTTAGTAGAAGAGCTTGGTTTGGGTCAAGATTCAGTGGAAATATGGTGTGACTCAAGGAGTGCAATGTGCTTAGCTAAAAACAACGTTCACCATGAAAGGACTAAGCACATGGACAGGAAGCTTCACTTCATAAGAGACATCATAGCTCAAGGAGATGTAAAAGTGTCAAAAATACCATCTTCTATAAATCCAGCTGATGTGCTCACTAAAGTTGTTCCGGTGCAGAAATTTGAAGAAGCTCTTAGTGAGCTTGGATTGGCTCAACACTAAGGTGTAGGAGCTGGCCTAACAAGGACATAGATGTGCTATGAACTGGCTGCAAGGTTTTTTCTGATTATCATCAAGGTGGAGTTTGTTAGTATTGGTGATGGAAAATCAGATATATTCAGGTGCTTAAACCATGACAAGGAAGGTCAACTTGGTTAAAGGAAAAAAGTCAACTCTGGTTTAGTAGTTGGGTTTGGTTATTAACCATTTCGGTTTACGGTTAATTAGTGTTAACCGGCTGGTTCTTAGTAGCAGTATTCTTTGTATATAACAAGATACTATGTGCCTTCTTCATTAACGCCTGTGTTGTGGAGAAGAAGAAGAGAGATCTTGAGGTGTTTCAAGAGATTAATTCTTGCCTTGTTAGGCTCCAGAGTTTTACCATTTAGGGTTTCTCTGGGTTACCAAAAACTCTTGTGTTCTTTCTTTTCTGTTTGATTCATAACACATTGAGAGAGAGAGTAACAAACAGAGAGTTTCATACACAGAGAGAGAAAGTTATCGCCATTAAAGTGTAACACAAAGGAGAAACAACTTTGGCTTCTTTTGGTGATTTTCTCAGGGAATTAGAGGCGGAGAGATCTGCCGGAGAAGCCGCTGCTAAGGCGGCGGGGGAGGAAGAGGAGGAGGAGTCACGACGGAGATGTCGTAAGTGGAGACCGTCGTTGGAAAGAATCATTGAATGGCCTGAAGAAACTTATCAGTAAAAACTTTTTTTGGTTTATTTTAGAGATCATTATATATCAAAGGTTTTAAAATATTTCTTTTCTTAAAATATTTTAAATTTAAGATGTGATTTTTTGAAGGGTGAGTTTGCTTTTGCCGGTTTTTTCTCTATTTTTTTTTTTTACCGAAGGTTGTTTTTTCACCTGAGAAATGTTTTATCTCATAGTGAAATCTTCGGTTTTTTTAAAATTGGCAAAGGCTTATTTTCCCCAAAAGAAAATCCAAAAAAAAATCTATGTATTTTATTTTCGTGTCTCATGTAATGTTTAGAGCTTCAATGTATCAGTGTCAATATATATAAATTTCTACTTTAATATAATTAGATTAAATTTCTCTTTTATATAGAATACTTATTTTTTTTTGGTTAATATAGAATACTAATTAGTTTAGATTCACTTTCAACATAGTTAGTGATTTGGTATGGATTGTGCATCAAATGTGTCTATGAGAATAAATATTCAAAAAGTGGATTAGGATGGATACTTAATACGGAGTAGTTAATATTGTGGATGATAGATAATTCAAATTTTTTTTTTGGTAAACGATAATTCAATTTTACATTCATTGTTAGTTGGAATCTACCAACAACAACAGCGCATAATTGTTGTAAAACTAGTTAAAGCGTCTTAAAAAAATTCAACAACTTTTCTTGATTTATATATCAAAATTTTTGAACAACATTAATCAAAATCTTATCTACCTATATTAATGAGCCAGATCTGTCGTGTCTCGTTGGACATGCATGTGGAAAAACCGAAAAAATATAGTAGATGATCGAATTAAATTAAATAGACTCATTCTTGACAAAAAAAATAAAATAATTAAATAGACTCATTATAATTTTAGAGACAATAGTAATCAAGGTATGTATATAAATTAACCAAAAATCACACAAAATATATTTACACTAGTGTTCTAAAACGCGGGCTAGGCGGGCGCCTAGGCGGTGCCTATACGCTACGCGGGGGCCGGGCGTACCGTATTCAAACTATACGGAGGTTTATGCAGTTGCTTAAAATACGGTCGTTTATGCGGTTTATGCGGATATTATACGGTCTACGCGGACGTTTATGCGGATTTAGGCGGATTCTAGGCGGCTATTATAACAAAAAACATTAGAAAAATAATATATTCATATATTAATTTGTAAATTATTAATTTTCATATTAAAGTACTTATTTTGTTCAATAAATCTTACAAATTTAAGACATTTATAAATAACAAAATACATATTTATTATTTTTACATAAATTTGTATGTATTTTTTCATTAATATCATTTTGTGTTTTAAAACCTATATTCACATACAAAACTATATAAAAATTTAACATTTAAAACTCCAATTTTACTTTCTTTACTCACAAAATCTATATATTTAGGTAAAACATATTATATATAATTTTAAACTCTTAAAATTGTCCATCCGCGTAAATCCGCGTAAGACCGATTAGGCGTCCGCGTATACGGCTAGGCGCTAGGCCCTCACTCACCGCCTAGCAAGCGCCTAGCGCGTTTTAGAACACTGATTTACACTAAAACTACAAAAAATGTTGTTGAATAAACCGAAATTAAAAACAAACCATTTCCTGGTCATTTATTACAAGCAACAACAACCACTTGTCGCTGATGAATGGGAACATGTGCGATACGGTCCATCACATGCTCGAAACCCAAAACGATGTCGTTTTTGCATTTCTTCAATAGCCTTTGAGCTTCATGCATCTTTATCTTAACACTCACAACCTCCTCCTCCTCTTTCTCTTCGAGAGGCTTCTTCTTTGGCTCAAATATTTTATTATTCTCTAACTGAAACCTCACAACTTTACGCGGCTTGAGACCTTCTTTTCGAGATAGAGTCTTTCTCATCTCTTCTTTTTCGCGTCCGAACCTCAATGATTGGTCAATCCTCTTGGCTCTTTGCAAGAACCGAATCTTTTTGGTTGGTTCTTTTGAAACCTCTGATTCGTTTAGAGGCAAATTAGTTATGTCCAAGTCGTCTAAGTAAATGGGATTTGCTTCTAAAACGTTATCGTATCTTTCTTGAACTAAGCACTTGCATTTAGCTAAAGATTCCTTCATTTTTTCTTCTTCTATGTTAAGAGTGAAAAAGAGAGTTATGTGTTTTTTTCTTTAGTATATTCAGTTATTGACATATAGAAAAATTATATATATAGGTTATAGATTATGGGGGGGGGACCAATAAGAAGATTATTAAGACACGTAATGACTACGTAAATGGAGTGTTATTTGGGTAAAGAGGACGACCCCACTTAACCCGTATATTAAGTTATATATATATGTGGTCTATATTATATTATATGGTTTTATATCAAATTTATCAGTGTTTTCCAATATTATCTACAGAAAAATTGATGCCGTGCAACTGGTGGCATTATATATTTTTATTGTCACATAAATTTGAATTGGTCTATAATAATATTAAAATATAATATACTACCTACTTCTACTACTTCAATATAGTTCAGTATTATCCACGCAAAGCTGACTAAACCAAACACAAGCAAGTATGGTATGAACACAAGCGTGTGTCACACATGATTATTTGCATTAGTTAATCAAATTATATTGGTTTAAAAGCCTGATTAAGATGTCTTTAATTATGAATTAAATCGTGTGTATGAAAATATCTTATAGATGGTCGTCGAGAATCATATCTATTCACTATCAAGTATCAACTCTACTCAGGGCTACTATATTTTATTAAATTTTATTATGTCTTGATCAAGTCTTGATCTCTAATAACTTTTTTGATTTTCCTTTAAATTTTTTGATTTTTTCAATTTTTTCTTAGTAATGTGGTTACATTATAATTCTAGAGAAATATGTTTTCCCCTTATTTTAGTTGAAAGTCTTTTATTGGAATCTACTAAGGGGGTGTTATTGAATCAATGATTTGAAATCAACTCTATTTGTTTTGAAATCATTAGTATTTGAAATTTAATAGAGTTGATTTTAATAGATTTTAAAACTTCTGCAATATATTCTTAAAATCTTTACAATAGATTTTTAAAATCTCTGCAGTATCCATTGGATTTGAAATCCAACCATTTACTAACAAATTACTAATAGAACTCCACCGCTAATCATTTCAAATGAATAAGAATTCAAAATCTATGAAAGTTGAATAACACTGGATTTCTAAAATTCATTTAAATATCTACACTGAATAACACCAAACTTTAACATCAATGGAAAATGATTTTATAAATCTTATATCCAATAACACTGGATTTTTAAAAAGAATTCAAAATCATGCTATGAATAACGGTGGATTATAAAACCTCTAGAGTTGATTTAAAATCATTAATTGAATAACACCCCCTAAGTTTAAAGTCACATTATTTGGATTTTTAAAAAGCAAAGTACATACTTTGAAATATATTCTTTTCTTGAATTAGGAAACAAATCTTGTTGGAAAAAAAGAAGATTTTAAAAAATGTCAATAAATCTTGCTCCAGTTCATGTCTTAGACTAATTAATTAGACCAAAACTCAATTCATGGTGGCATAAAATCACCAAACAAGGTTCACATTTTCAGATCAAATTTGTAAATTTCGTCGCATATTTGTGTAATAAAAAAAGATGAGCTCTCAAATATGTAGATCTGCTTATAGAGCAGCAAGAAGGTCTCTTCTTTCTCCACATAAGAATACTCGTTTCTTCTCTCGTACGTAACTCTGTTACTCTTTGCCTCCTCCTTTGAACAAAAAAAAACATATTTCAATGAACATTTTGACAATAAACTGATTGTATTTTTATTTGTTTCACAGAAGGCAGAGCCATTGGTGCAGCAACAGTGGTTTACGCGTCCCGTAAAGTCCCTAACTATGCATCCAACTTTGGAAAATCGGGTTCGGCTTTCGCTTCTAAGAGCTGGTTTACCGGACTCATCGCGCTTCCTGCTGCAGGTTTTTGCATACATATTGTTACCTATGATTTGTTTTTCCTATGCATCTATATTCACTTGTGCTTTGTTTTTTCGGTTTCTTCTCGTGTTTTGCTTATATGTACATTTGTTTGCTTCTTTCATAATTTTGTGTAATAGCCTTCATGGTCCAAGATCAACAAGTACTCGCTGCCGCCGAGGTGATATTATCTCCATAACCAAACACATGTCTATATAACTCTCTGAGATTATCTTTGGTTTCTCCTTTTAATTGTATTTCTCTGTTTTAATCAGATGGAACGCACTTTTATCGCTATTAAACCCGATGGAGTGCAGCGCGGGCTGGTAATATATATGTAGAGTTTGTTGCTTATTATTCTTTAGTATATGTTACATCTTATTAAAATGTTCAACATTTCTTTGATCTTGTGGCTCTTATAATCATGACTCTCACCACCAGATAACAGAGATCATATCCCGTTTCGAACGCAAAGGATTCAAGCTTGTTGGTATCAAAATAATGGTTCCTTCTAAAGATTTCGCTGGGAAGCATTACCATGATCTTAAAGAAAGACCCTTCTTTAACGGCTTGTGTAACTTCCTTAGCTCAGGCCCTGTTGTGGCCATGGTAATACTAAATTAACAACTCTCTCACTTTGTTAAAAAAAATCACACATCAAATATGTGACATGACCTTGAATAGTATATTATCTGATCATATATTAATCCACTCGTTGCTAATTGGTTAAGGTATGGGAAGGAGAAGGAGTGGTTAGGTACGGACGCAAACTGATTGGAGACACTGATCCTCAAAAATCCGAACCAGGAACAATCCGAGGCGATCTCGCTGTTGTTGTTAGAAGGTATACATTGTGTATTTTTTTTCTAGCAATTTTATATATGTTTGGTTAGTCTTTTAATAGACTACTGTATATATATTTGATTTGTTTGTTGTAAAAATTAAAAATGTAGAAACATAATACATGGAAGTGATGGACCAGAGGCAGCTAAAGAGGAGATTAGTCTGTGGTTTAAGCCTGAAGAACTTGTTTCTTACACCAACAACGCTGAGAAATGGATCTACGGACATAACTGAACAAAACATCATCAATAAATATTTACTGTTTTACCTTTTTTACGGCCAAACAATAAGAACCATATATAATGCTGTCAAAAGATAACGTACTAAAAGGTTTTGTTGATCCTTATAAACTCACTAATTAATCCTATTGTTAATCACGGGGAGAATAATATTATGTGTTTATTGGTTTGTTTATTATTAATTTTGTTTCCCAATGATATTATACCACTTTTATTGCTAATATCATGAGACGCATAATGTGGCTTTTTAATTATACATTGTACATCAATTTTACGTGTGTATGAGTTATTGATATATTCACGAGAAATATAAGAAAAACTATAACCGAAACCAGAGAAAGGTGTTAATATATATTTTTGTGGGTGACTCGTGGTCACGGAAAGTCCACAGAGAAATTGATTTAGTCAACGGTGCCACCGATCTATATATGTGATTTGATAAATTGTTTAATTATTATCACTTTATCAGTCTGATTTATATTTATTTATTGATAATCCAATGTGCTAAATTCTTGTAAAATTAGTATACATACTAAATCGCCACTTGTTTTTAGAAATTGTATTTGTTTAGATTTTAATGTTTTGTTGTAGCACAAAAGTATAGATTTAAGGGAATTTAACTTGAATTATACCTAAAGGCTTAAAGTACATACAATGCTTATTGTACTCTAAATATTCTCAAATCTCGTGACTCCTAATTTTCAGGAGAAATAAGTTCTACGTTGCTTAGATTTTTCATGAAAATCATTTAAACAAAATGATTAAGTAACTAGTTTTGAAATGAATATTAATGTACATATTTATATGTTGAAAAAAGAGATTCTGATAATCTAAAAAGGGATATTTCTGTGAATAAAATAACTGACTATATATATAAGAAGTGATGTTGTTATTTAAGTAGATAACATAGACGAACAAAAAGTTAATAAAAACACAAGTTCTTTCTCTTTACACAAACAACTCTTATAAATAATAATAGTTTTTATACCACGTTATCAGCACGAATCTCTACCCGTTCATCTGGTTATACTTCGAAGGTATAGTAAAAGGTATAGTAAATTAATTATTTTATACAATTATATTTTTATTTATTTATTATGGCGTGCTATGCCGCCTCAATATGGTAGGCTCTGCCTCCTAAATTTATTATGCTTTTGTTATTTATTATTTATGGCGTGCTATGCCGCTCGAACATGGTAGGCTTCGCCTCCTAAATTTATTATGCTTTCGTTATTTATTCTCCATGGCGTGCTATGCCGCTCGAACATGGTAGGCTCGCCTCCTAAATTTATTATATATTATTATTATAAATATAATGCAAAAATTATGTTTAAAAACTATGCCGAATTTTGCATCTTAAAAATATTTTAAATATTGATTTTATTTAAAAGAAACTCGGCAAAATTTAAAAGTAAATAAATTAAAAATCTAAGAGAAACTCGCCAAATTTTAAACTAAAAGATTTTTGCCAAAAGGCTAATAAAATTATAAAAGAAATTATGGCAAAATATAAATAATCTTTTCTAACAGATTATTATTTTCTTTATAGTTATCATGTCAAATTTGGAAAAACTTGCAATTACTGCCCTTGATGTTTCCGGAAGAAATTATATGACAAGGGCTGTAGATGCAAAAATACATTTGAAAGGAAAAGAGCTTATCAGTGCGATTGATAAGTTAGAAACAACTCCTGATGAGAAAAAGGCTAAGGCCATGATGTTTTTACGCCACCATATTCATGATGATCTAAAAAATGAATATATTACCCAAGAAGATCCTGCAGATCTCTGGGAATCCCTGAAGGATAGGTTTGATCACCAGAAATATGTGATCTTACCAAAAGCCAAACATGAATGGCTAAATCTTCGATTTCAAGATTATAAAAGTGTTGGAGATTATAACTCTGCCTTGTTTGGAATAACTTCCAGAATGAAGTTGTGCGGAGAAAAGGTAAGCGATTACGATATGATCGAAAAAACGCTCCAAACATTTCATCCCGTAAATGTCCTCCTGCAACAACAATATCGAGCAAGCGGATACACGAAGTATTCGCAATTGATGCAGGTCCTCTTAGTTGCTGAACAAAACAATGAGCTTATGATGGTGAACCATCAAACTCGTCCAACTGGATCGGCTCCATTCCCTGAAGTGAATGTGGCATCATCCAGTTATACCAATTTGCGAGGACGTGGTCGCGGTCGCGGTCGAGACCGTGGTCGTGGTTATGGACGAGGAAGAGGACAAAGAGGAAGACAAGGTAGAGGATATTATAATCGCGATTCGGGGAAACAAATTAAGAATTATCCAGAAGATAATGGTGGTCGTACAGTGAAAAGACAAGGTGAAGATTCTTGTTACAGATGTGGTGGGAAAGGCCACTGGTCGCGTACCTGTCGTACGCCAAGGCACCTAGTCGATCTGTTTCAAGAATCTCAGAAACCAAAAGGGAAAGGAGTTGAAACGAATTTCGTCCATGATGAAGCCGAACCTAGTTTTCGTGGCTTAGATGAAGATACTCATCTGGACATTGCAGATTTCCTTGATCCAGGAGCATCAATGGAAAACATAGACTAAGAAATAAAAGACATGATAGCTCGTTTTAATAACTATGTTTTGTAATATACTAAATAGTTTTTGGTGTAATATAAAGTTTGCAATAAAGTAACTTTTGTAACATATTTTTGTAATATAAAAATCGTTTTGATGTGTTAATACATGTTTTATTTTTATTCAGAAAATGTCTAAGCTTGAGATCAAAGATGGGGATATCTGTTTGGCAGATAGTGCGACAACGCATACAATCCTCAAAGATAGAAAGTATTTTTCCGATCTCAAATTAACAGGCTCCGCCGGAAGCGTGAGTACTATATCGGGAAATGCAAAGATAATTATAGGCTCTGGAAGAGCTAGTTTTTCAATGCCAAAGGGGACACAATTTGAATTAAAAAATGTGTTATATTCCCCTAAATCTAAAAGAAACTTGTTAAGTTTCAGAGATATCCGACAGAGTGGATATCATGTAAAAACAGTGAGTAAAAATGGCACTGAATATCTTTGCATTACATCAGAGGATAAATATATATTGGAAGAGTTACCAATGTTATCCTCAGGTTTATATGCCACAACAATAAACAAAATTGAAACATATGTCATAGTAAACCCGAAGTTTACTAGTACGTTTAAAGTGTGGCATGAAAGACTCGGTCATCCCGGTTCAGATGATGATGCGAAAGATTGTAGAAAACTCTAATGGCCATTCATTGAAAAACCAGAAGATTTTTCAATCGAACGAGTTTTCATGTATTGCATGTTCTCAAGGAAAATTGATAACTCGGCCATCAGTAACAAAAGTTGGGAATGAATCACCTGATTTTTTGGAAAGAATACATGGTGATATATGTGGACCTATACATCCACCGTGCGGGCCGTTTCAATATTTCATGGTATTAATTGACGCATCCAGTAGATGGTCACATGTGTGTCTATTGACAACACGAAATACGGCTTTCGCAAAGTTTATTGCCCAAATAATAAAGTTAAGGGCTCAATTCCCTGATTATGCCATAAAGAAAGTAAGGCTAGATAATGCCGGTGAATTTACTTCACAAGTATTTAATGAGTATTGTATGTCATTGGGGATCGATGTTGAGCATCCGGTTCCCCACGTTCATACACAAAATGGCATGGCCGAGTCTTTAATAAAACGGTTGCAACTAATTGCAAGACCGTTAATATTGAGAACACAACTCCCAATCTCGGTTTGGGGACATGCTTGTCTTGCATGCAGCGAAGACTGGTACAAATACGACCAAGTGCCTATCATGTGTTTTCCCGTTGGAATTAACATCTGGCCAGAAGCCGAATATTTCCCATCTCCGTGTATTCGGATGTGCGGTGTATGTACCCATAGCCCCACCGCAAAGAACAAAGATGGGACCACAAAGAAGATTGGGTATATATGTGGGATATACATCACCAAGTATAATTCGGTATTTGGAACCGAAAACTCGGTGATATGTTTACGGCACGGTTTGCCGATTGCCATTTTAATGAGGATGAATTTCCAACTTTAGGGGGAGGAATTCAGAAAATTCCGAAAGATGTTACATGGTATACATCTACATTATTACATTTGGATCCCCCTACTAAACAACGTGAACTTGAAGTTCAAAGAATAGTTCATCTACAAAATATGGCAAATCAAATTCCAGATGCGTTTACAGATACGCGGAAAGTAACAAAATCATATATACCCGCAGCAAATGTCCCATCAAGAATCGATATTCCTAAAGAGAATAATGATGAGAGTAAAATAAATGAACCTAAGGTTCAATTGAAAAGGGGGAGACCTATTGGATCTAAGGATAAAAATCCTCGAAAGAAAAAGAAAGAGGTAGAAATAAATGAAAAGGTTCCAGAAGAACCAAACAACGAAAAATGTCCCGAAGACACATATGAAAATGTTCCGGAACAACAAGAAAATGAGAAATGTCCTGAAGACAAATGTAACACAGAAAATTATGAGATTTCTATTAATTATGCCCATAATGGAAAAATGTGGCTTAGAAATGAAATTGATGATGATGATGTGATATTCTCATTTTCTGTGTCTAAAGAAATAGATGATGAAAATGACGACTTAGATCCAAAGTCTGTATCTGAATGCCAGAAAAGGCATGATTGGGAAAAATGGCAAATTGCCATGAAAACAGAGTTGATATCTCTCAATAAAAGAGATGTTTTCGGACCCATTGTCGTTACACCAGAAGATGTAAAGCCAGTTGGATGTAAATGGGTCTTTGTGCGGAAAAGAAATGAGAAAAATGAAATAACGAGATATAAAGCTCGCCTTGTGGCACAAGGTTTTTCTCAAAGACCGGGAATTGATTATGAAGAAACTTATTCCCCGGTTATGGATGCAATCACATTCAGGTACTTAATGAGCCTAACGGCATCCAAGAATTTGGAGATGTACCTTATGGATGTTGTGACTGCATATCTATATGGATCACTGGAAAATAATATATATATGAAAATCCCAGAAGGATTAAAGATCCCTGAAGGATCAAAGATGAATGATATATCAAGTGAATTATGTTCGGTCAAATTACAAAGATCACTTTACGGATTAAAACAATCCGGACGCATGTGGTATAATCGCTTAAGCGATTTTCTGTTAAACAAGGGCTATGTAAATAATGAAATATGCCCTTGCGTCTTTATTAAGAAATCCCAGAATGGATTTGTGATCATTGTTGTTTATGTTGATGACCTGAACATGATTGGTACTCGAAACGATATTGATGATGCACGAACTCATATGAAAGAAGAGTTTGAAATGAAAGATCTCGGACAAACAAAGTTTTGTCTTGGGCTCCAGATAGAGCATCTCCGAGATGGAATATTTGTGCATCAATCAAATTATACTCAAAGAGTTTTAAATCGGTTTAACATGGATAAAGCAACTCCTTTGAGTACTCCAATGGAAAACAGGTCACTTGATATTGATAAAGATCCATTTCGACCTTGTGAAGATAACGAGGAAGTGTTAGGTCCTCGAAGTACCTTATATGAGTGCTATAGGCGCATTAATGTATCTTGCGAATTGCACAAGACCGGATATAGCATTTGCTACTAATCCGCTTGCAAGATACAACTCATCTCCTACTCGCAGACACTGGAACGGAATAAAACATATATTCCGTTACCTCCAAGGTACAATTGATTTAGGACTATATTATCCTAAAAACTCTGGTTTTCGTTTAGTTGGTTTCGCAGATGCCGGATATTTATCAGATCCGCATAAAGCTCGATCGCAAACCGGATATGTTTTCACAATGGGTGGAACTCGCGATCTCATGGCGTTCTCAAAAACGGACGTTAGTTGCCACTTCGTCAAATTATGCGAGAGATCATCGCGCTTCATGAAGCTTGCGAGAGAATGTGTATGGCTACGAGCCATGTCTAAACATATACAAGAAGCAAGCGGATTAATCGTTGACAAAGAGCCAACACTACTTTTTGAAGACAACGCCGCATGTGTTGCTCAAATCAAAGAAGGATATATCAAGAGTGACGTAACTAAACATATCCCGCCGAGGTTCATATCTTATACTCAAGAACTTGAGAAGAACCAAGAAGTCAACATTCGATATGTTCGTTCAAGCGAAAATGCAGCAGACGTGTTTACAAAGACGCTTCCCACTACGACGTTTAGAAAGCATATTCACAGCATTGGAATGCGTCATTTACGGGATCTTTAAAGTGAATGATATAGTTGAAATTTTCGGGGGGAGATTATGTTATCGTACTCTTTTTCCTTATTACGGTTTTTATCCCTATCGGGTTTTTCCGTGATAAAGGTTTTAACGAGGCAGTATATAATCCAGCGTTGATGGGTAATTAAGGGGGAGTGTTACAAAATTAATTAGCCCATTAAGGCCCATTTAAAACAACCGTCATAGTTAACCGACTTTAGATGACTATATATATAAGAAGTGATGTTGTTATTTAAGTAGATAACATAGACGAACAAAAAGTTAATAAAAACACAAGTTCTTTCTCTTTACACAAACAACTCTTATAAATAATAATAGTTTTTATACCAATAACGTATTTTTTTATTTTTATAGTAATAATCTAGCTTCTCTTGAAAAAGAGTATTAAATCCATATAGAAGAAAACTAATCCTCGTCATAAAACCTAGGCCTGGGCATTCGGGTTTCGGATCGGGTTCGGGTCGGGTTGTTTCGGGTTCGGGTTTTTCGGGTTACGGTATATAGAACCCGAAGGGTTTTTGGAATAATTTTGGGTCGGTTCGGGTCGGGTTCATTCGGGTTCGGGTCGGGTTAATTTTTTTTAATGAAACCCGGTAATTACCCGAAAAAATCGGGTCTTCTCGGGTTCGGGTATTTAAACACAAAAACCCCGAAAAAAACCCGAAAACCCGAAAAAAACCCGAAAAAAACCCGAAAAAAACCCGAAAACCCGAAAACCCGAAAAAAACCCAAAAAATCTGAAAAAACCTGAATAAAACCCGAATGAATTAAAACTAAGAAAGAAGAAGAAAACCTCTAAGGGAAACGAGAGGGTTAGGTTTCGGGTTTAATTTCGGGTTTCGGTCGGTTCAGAACCGAAACCCGAACTAAAATTATATAAAACCCGATGGGTTTTTAGATATCTCGACCCGACCCGAACCAGGTTTCGGTCGGTTCGGGTTCGGTTTTCGGATTCCGGTTTAAATGCCCAGCCCTAATAAAACCTATAAAAATTACAGTTATTACCAAAAAAGAGTTATGACTAAAAATAAATATATTTCCGCTGAATAAAAACGGAAAAGGGTAGTATAGACAATTCCAAAACTGTCCGGTATATTCGCACCCAAACCAAATTATGACACGTGTCCCATCTCATTTCCGTCTGTAGAAAACGTAGAAAGGTAGTAAATATACAGTCAAAAAACTCCCCATCACCGTCTCTCTATAAAACCCTCTTTTGTTTTAACAAACAAACAAACAAAAACAAACGGTTTTGAATTTATAAATTCCGGCGAATTTTAATCGTTTCAGTTTTTAACGATGGCGAAGAAGAACGTTCTGGTAACCGGCGGCGCTGGATACATCGGAAGCCACACCGTCCTTCAACTTCTCGACGGTGGTTACTCCGTCGTGGTTGTCGACAATCTCGACAATTCCTCTTCCGTTTCTCTCCAGCGAGTGAAGAAACTCGCCGGCGAAAACGGAGATCGCCTCTCCTTCCACCAGGTCAATCACCTTTTCTCTCTCTCTTATATCGAATTTTTCACGGCGGATTTCGATTTGTTTAGGGTCTAGGAAACGTGTGATTATATGATTCTTTTTTTTTATTTTCGTCTCCACGAAAATTGAAGTTATCGTCTATGTGATTCTGATTTTTAGACGATGGTGTGTGATTATGGCTAATTTTCTCATAGTCTCAAATTACAAGAAAGATTATAATAAAGCATCAATGTCATGTGAATGAGTAAAATAGTATATTATATATATCCCAAATTGCTACAGTATATTATTTTTTTATATATATAGATTATAGACACAGTTGATATGTCATTTTCTGAAAATCAGAATCTCTTTGCATCAGTTTCTTAATAGCCTTTAGTTACTTGCAGGTGGATCTCAGGGACAGGCCTGCGCTTGAGAAGATTTTCTCAGAAACAAAGTATGATATATGATAGATAAATATCAAGGTTTTGTTGTGAAGACAAATGTTAAAGACTAATCATATGATTGTGTTGTGGAATGTTGATTAGGTTTGATGCAGTGATACATTTTGCTGGACTTAAAGCAGTTGGTGAGAGTGTGGAGAAGCCTTTGCTGTATCATAATAATAATCTTGTTGGGACTATTGTGCTTTTGGAGGTTATGTCTCAATACGCCTGCAAAAACGTAATAAACTATTCTATTCGTTTATTTTATATGTAGATTCTTTGTCTTTGTTTCATCTCCATGATTAGTTTTTTGTCTTACTCTGTTTCCAGCTTGTGTTTTCGTCATCAGCTACTGTCTATGGCTGGCCGAAAGAGGTTCCTTGCACAGAGGAATCCCCGATCTCTGCTACCAACCCTTATGGCCGTACTAAGGTAATAGTTTCAGCCTTGAGTATTTACCAAAACCCATGTTGTGAATCTGATGGAGAGATTATTTTGATTGTTGCTATGTAAGCTTTTCATCGAAGAAATATGCCGGGATGTACATCGTTCTGACCCTGAGTGGAAGATCATATTGCTTAGATATTTCAACCCTGTCGGTGCACATCCCAGTGGTTACATTGGTGAAGACCCTCTTGGAGTTCCCAACAATCTCATGCCTTATGTCCAACAAGTCGCTGTTGGCCGCAGACCTCACCTCACCATCTTTGGAACCGATTACAAAACAAAGGATGGTACTGGGGTATGTATGTGTGTATGTATTATGTTGTCTCTTACAGACAAGAAGCCATTTGGCAGATTTACATTACAATCTCAAACTGTATTGGAATGTGTTGAATAGGACATACAATTTGTTATAACCTTTTTAATCTGTCTTTGTTGTTTTTTGTTTCAGGTTAGAGATTACATTCATGTCGTTGATTTAGCGGATGGACATATATCCGCTCTACGCAAGCTAGACGACCTCAAAATCAGTAAGGATCATCTCTAAACTATTGTTTTGTTTCTCCATTATTATGATTTGTGGCCATTGTTTCTAAAGCTCGAATCTCTGGAAACGGTCAGGCTGTGAGGTATATAATCTTGGAACGGGTAATGGAACATCCGTTCTAGAAATGGTCGCTGCCTTTGAAAAGGCATCAGGAAAGGTAAGCATTGCATTGTTTACTAGCACAACAGCCAAATCACACTATCACCGGCCTCTAAAACTCGAACTGATTGTAACTTTTCGACTGTTTCCTACTAGAAAATCCCATTGGTGACGGCAGGACGACGTCCGGGAGACGCTGAAGTTGTTTACGCCTCAACGGAAAGAGCAGAACGCGAACTAAATTGGAAGTAAGTTTATAAATATGAGATGGTTGTTTTTAACTATTAAGTGAACTCCATTCACGTGTGTATGTTTGGTATGGTATGAATGCAGGGCTAAGTATGGAATAGAGGAGATGTGTAGGGATCTGTGGAATTGGGCCACCAATAATCCTTACGGCTACGACTCTACCTCCTCTAATGGCTCTTCATAACTCTCCTTTGCTTTTTTTTTTTTACTTTTGCGTTTTGCATTAACTATTCTTATAAAACTATAAAAAAGGCTGATCAGAATGTATAATTTAGCAGAAAATTGCGGAAAATCGGTGTATTATTAACTTATTATCATAGAAACTCTTGATATTTATACCATCAGTTCATACATTTTTAACCTTTGCAATGTTTTAATAATGAACTAAAGGGGTGTATTGAAATAAGTATTTGAAGTAATTTGATTTGGAGTAAGTTTTTTTGGAGATTTAGATGAATTTGAAAGTTGCAGAGATTTGTTTTTAAAATTCTCTACAATCCCACCTAAAACCATGAAATTTGGTTCTTTGTATTTTTAACTAAGAAATCCCAGATGATTTCATAAAATCACTTGAAATCCAATGTTTTAATTTTTTCCAATAACAATGGATTTGATGATGGATTTTTAAATCAGTCTTCCAATAACAACATATTTTAAAAGATTTTTATAAATTCTTGTTTGAATAACACTTGATTTCTAATCTTAACACAAATCACTTAAAATCACCGGTCCAATACACCCCTCTAAATGTTACAAAAATCTTTGTATTTATATTTGCAATATTCATCTAAGTTTAGGATTCAGACAAGAACCCAACAAAGGTTTTATACATGTGCTTTGACTTTCACTGTTTACATTATTTGCTACACAAGACTTTGGTATCAACAACGGACGGCTACGATCTTCCCATCAACCGCGGAAATCGCGATCCTACAATTAGATTTCGCGGCGATTCGGTGCGTAAACAAACCCAGAACCCGAACCCGACCCGCAATCTCCAGCTTCGATTCAATTTCAACCGTCGACCCGGCCTCCGTTAACCCGGTTCCAAAAACGGATCCAGATCTCTCAAAATCGACGGCTGAGATCCGAGAAGCAGAGCCGGCGAGAGGAAACGACTGCACATTGAAACTAGCTGACATCCGTTTCGATTGACCCGGTTCGATCTCACCGGCCGGTATAAAAATAAACCCGATCCGGTTACCAAAATAGAAGAGCTGGATTCTGTTGTTGTAGTGAGAGAAAACGGCCCGGTTCGGGTTTCTAACGGCGGAGAATTGCGTGTAGGTGAAGCTAAGGGAGCTATTGGCGACGGAGAACGACGGGATTTTGACGTTTGTGACGGAGATCTCGGGATCTCTCGGTCTAAAGACGGTTAGGTAAACTGTAAAGGCGGCGATGATGACGAATACGATGAAGACCGTTGCGACAGCGCACGAAGCGAGGTTTGTTCGACCAGACGAAGAAGAAGCTTGCTTCGCCATCTCTTAGGAGGAGATGTTTGGTAACGATGATTTAACTGTTCTCTCTCCCTCCGTTAAGTGATTAGAGTAAACGGAAAGCAAGCGGCGTGTAAAAGCAAAAGGGTTATATATGTTTGGCTATAGGGATAACGTTAACAACGGAGTTGGACAAAAGTTAAACCGAGTTAACCGGAAACCCGATTTTGAGTCGAACCGGATAAAATGCAACGAAGCTAAAACGTACATAGACACCACCGTCTTCTTCTCTTCTCTCTCGTTAGTGAAGCTTTTTGATTTCGCTGGTGTGTGTACATGGTGTTATCATCGTCGTAAAATGTCATCTCTAGACACTGTCTTCTCTCTCGGCCTCCGTTTCCCACAAAACCCTAACAAATCTCTCCGGCAACAATCCAATTTCGCCGCCAGAACTCGATTTCGAGCTCCGATTCTGCGCCGTTCGCTTACGGTTCTCTGCGAATTGAAACCCGCCGCTTCCGATGATTTCGTAACTAAGGTGTTGAAAGAGAATCCTAGCCAGGCAGAGACTCGTTACCGAGTCGGAGACAAGCTCTATAATCTAGAGGAGAGAGATAATCTAAGCAAAGGCGAGAACGCGGATGGCGCGATTGGGTTTATCAAGAGGAAGCTTGATTCTAGAAATGAGAAGGAGAAGAGCGAGATTAGAGAAGAGTCTGTTTATCTGAGTGATCTCTTGAGAGAGTACAAGGGGAAGCTCTATGTCCCTGAGCAAGTATTTGGGCCAGGGTTATCTGAAGAAGAGGATTTTGTGAAGACCGTGAAAGATTTGCCAAAGATGAGCTTGGAAGATTTTAAGAAAGCTATGGAGAATGGTAAAGTCAAGCTGCTTACTTCGAAAGAAGCTTCTGATGTTACTTACAGTAGTGGCTATAGAGATTTCATTGTTGATCTTAAGGAGATTCCTGGTGTCAAGAGCTTACAGAGAACAAAATGGTGAGCTACTAGGAGAAGAAGAAACAACAAAAAGGGTTTATTTTTGATGTATCCATAATATTGGGTTTGTTTCTTATTGATATGTTGTTTCTTGATAGGTCAATGAAGCTTGAAGACGGAGAAGCTCTAGCACTTCTGAAAGAATACAAGGGTTCACAGTACGAAATCGAAAGGCAGACGACGGTGATCAGTCTCTTTTTCATATATTATTTACTAGATTATGATCTATTGTCCTTTGAGTTTGACGTTTTTGTACTGTGCTGGTTAGAATTCTTCTCAGAATCTGTTTGTTAGGGTGGGATTTAGATTGGCTATGTAAATAGAGGTTGACAAAAGATGTATTGTGTCCACTTATTGACTTGGTATAAATGTTTGCTTTGTAGTCTTGGGTTGGAAAAGTGGCGGACTTTCCAAACCCAGTCGCGTCTTCTATCTCGAGTAGAGTAATGGTTGAGCTGGGAATGGTGACAGCAGTGATTGCTGCGGCTGCAGTTGTTGTCGGAGGTTTCTTAGCCTCGGCTGTTTTTGCAGTCACTAGTTTCGCCTTTGTCACTACAGTTTATGTTGTTTGGCCTATAGTAAAGCCGTTCCTCAAGCTGTTTTCCGGAATCTTACTTGGTGCTATAGAAAGATCATGGGATTACCTTGTCGATGTTCTTGGTGATGGGGGTATCTTCTCAAGGCTTTCTGATTTCTACACATTTGGCGGTGTATCATCAAGCCTTGAGATGCTCAAACCAATCCTACTTGTTGTTATAACTATGGTTCTTCTTGTTCGTTTCACACTTTCACGGAGACCAAAGAACTTTAGGAAATGGGTATAATACTTGTAATCTTGTAATACATGCTTTTGCGTGTTTTCCGTGATATAGCGTGTGCTCGTATTCACTTAAACACTTTTTACAGGATTTGTGGCAAGGGATTGCTTTTTCTCAGTCTAAAGCAGAAGCTCGTGTTGATGTAAGTTTCTAAGCATTACTTCTATTTACACGTTTCTTCACTTCTGTACCTTCCTAGTTGAGTTTTTGATCACATGGAATTCTTCTGTTACAGGGTTCAACTGGGGTTAAATTTGGTGATGTTGCAGGGATTGATGAAGCAGTTGACGAACTTCAAGAGGTATCTCTTTAGTAGAATTTTGTCAAATATGACATTCATCAAAGAAACTTGGAATTTGTTATACTTGTCTTATTATGATCTGAATTCACATTCTCGGTTAGCATTAAGTTAGCTTTTCCGTTCTGTGTATGGGTTTAGATTTTGTGGCCTCCAAATATCCTTACCAGGAACTGAAGATTACTAACCTCTTATTTTCATATGGTACATTGTCTTGACAGCTTGTAAAGTACTTGAAGAATCCAGACCTGTTTGATAAAATGGGAATTAAACCTCCTCATGGAGTTCTTCTTGAGGGTCCCCCGGGTTGTGGTAAGGTATGTAAACCAATCTATATTAATGCCAATACAAGATTTGTTGTTGTATCTGTAAGTAGTGACTGTTGAGTTCAACTTCCGCTGAAATTGATATATACTACACAACATGGCAATTTCATAATTTGATGCAAATGCTAGAATGATCTATCATCACTACTGCTCCAACTTAAAGCTAAAAGTTTCTGAAGAAAGTTTTGAAAGTTTAAAGGCTTTATCAAGCTATTATTGATTCTGTGTTCTCTTTTTCCGGTTTTATAAAATGTCAATAGTTTGTTCTATCGTCAATTATTTTGGTTGAGTAGCTTATATACAATTCAGCCCTAATGATTGATAGCTTAACCAAACCTGATTTGCTGTCATAGACACTCGTTGCAAAAGCCATTGCTGGGGAAGCTGGTGTGCCGTTTTACCAAATGGCAGGATCTGAATTCGTCGAGGTCCTTGTTGGGGTTGGTTCAGCCCGTATCAGAGATCTGTTTAAAAGAGCTAAGGTGATTGGGTAAATGCATATATATAAGCATTTCTGTGTAGAGATGCTCAATAGTATTTAATGACATCAATGTCCTTGCGCAGGTAAACAAGCCATCCGTTATATTCATTGACGAAATTGATGCCTTAGCTACTCGGTATACACAACTTTTCCCTTGTATCTAGATTTTGTAATAGTAATTGCTTTTCCCAGCTTAGTTTATTCAACTTGATACATAGTTTAACTGATATCTATTTTATAACTTTGGTATTCATTAGACGTCAAGGTATTTTCAAAGAAAACTCAGACCAGTCGTACAATGCAGCCACTCAAGAGAGAGAAACCACATTGAACCAGCTACTCATCGAGCTCGATGGTTTTGATACCGGCAAAGGTGTGATTTTCTTGGGTGCCACCAATCGCAGAGATTTGCTAGACCCTGCTCTTCTACGTCCAGGTCGATTTGATCGAAAGGTTGGTTGATAAAGAATATCCAATCCCAAGCCTTTTGAATTTATCTTGCATTAGTATAATAGACTTTCTGAAAGGCCATAAAACATAATCCTCTTATCAGATAAGAATCCGGCCCCCAAATGCGAAAGGGAGATTAGATATTCTGAAAATTCACTCCAGCAAAGTCAAGATGTCGGATTCTGTTGACTTGTCATCATATGCAAGTAACTTACCAGGTACTATATCATCTACACACTAGTGTCACTCATGGTTTTCCTTTTACCACAGATAGTATGTTTCTTTAAACTTATTGATTTGTATGAAACTTGGATTCTGAGTAATGGTTTAATATCAAATACAGGATGGTCCGGAGCAAAACTGGCACAGTTGGTTCAAGAGGCTGCTCTTGTAGCAGTCAGGAAAACGCACAGCTCGATTCTTCAGTCAGACATGGACGACGCTGTTGACCGACTCACTGTTGGTCCAACACGTATCGGTTTAGAGTTGGGACATCAAGGTCAGTGTCGTAGAGCCACAACAGAAGTCGGAGTTGCAATCACTTCGCATCTTCTATTGCGTTATGAGAATGCAAAGATTGAGCGGTGTGATCGCATTTCCATCATCCCTCGTGGTCAGACACTATCACAAGTTGTATTTCATCGGCTTGATGACGAGTCCTACATGTTTGGTCGTCGTCCACAACTACTTCATCGTCTTCAGGTGATTGTTCCTTGCTCTGTTTATAAGTCTCTTTGTTTGTTTGTTTGATATTTCCTTTTTCCGATTCGGGTTTGTTTCTATATGATGCAGGTTTTGCTTGGAGGAAGAGCTGCAGAAGAAGTGATCTACGGCTCAGATACTTCAAAGGCATCAGTCGATTACCTCTCTGACGCCTCATGGCTAGCTCGTAAAATCTTAACCATGTAAGCTCACTATGCACTTTTTCACATTCCTTTGAAAATAAAAGCTTTTTCTTTATCAAGAGGACTTATTTGGGGTTACAGATGGAACTTGGAGAATCCAATGGTGATACATGGTGAACCACCACCGTGGAGAAAGAGGCCTCAGTTCGTGGGACCACGTTTAGACTTTGAAGGAACTCTCTATGACGATTATAACCTCGTAGAACCTCCGGTTAACTTCAACATGGACGATGAAGTAGCACAGAGAAGTGAAGAACTCATCAGCCAGATGTACAACAAAACCGTTTCTCTCCTTAAGCAAAACCAAACCGCTCTCCTCAAAACCGTTAAGGTAAACTTACAAACACTTAACCGCAAACCACATCGCGGCTTTGGTTAGTTTGTTCATAAATTTTTCGTGTGTGTGTGTGTATAGGTTCTGTTGAACAAGAAAGAGATAAGTGGAGAAGCAATAGATTTCATACTTGATCATTACCCTCCTGAGACTCCATTAAACTCTCTATTACAAGAACAGAATCCTGATACTCTTCCTTTTGTACCTGAGCATCTCCACCGTGACTCCAGCGGCGACTTCGTCCTCCTTGACCACTCTACCGACGTTAATGCGCAGGCGTGATTTCGGTGACATCAAATCACAAGCTTGAAAATCTATTCTTTTGACCGGCAATGTAACCTTTTTTCACTCCCAAGCTCTGAAGTTTTGGACTGTTGTTTTAAATAGAAAGAAGAAACTTTGTCAAAGGCTTTTCTTAATTTAGCCATTAAAATGTAAAAAAAAAACAAAGATTATGAAGAAAACAACAAATTATTACAAGAATAAACAATTAGGCACAGGTCGGGGGTCTCTCTCCTCTCCTCGATATCTTTCAGAGAGAGACTCACCGTCGGTGCTATTTGATCGGTTAAATCTTGTCTCCAACATCGCAACTTTTACAGTGACGATGTTTGGCTTTGGTTTTGGTATCGAAGGCTCCTATTGGCTTCGATGACCACTTTGATTCTGACATCGGATTATCTCTTAGATCTGATGGCCGACTTACGCTTCTGCCAACGTGGGCTTTTTCAGACACGGTGTGCGGCTTATCTTCGGCTAGTCCGGTTTATATCTATTTTCTCTGTTTAGTTTCAAGCCTTTAAATCGAAACGAAATCCTTGGTCAAGAAGAGTTCGAGCAGACGGAGATGAAGATCTAAACTCGATCCACTAGGCTATAACGCATCTACGATGGATTGGAGTAGGTTGAGGCTTTGTCCGGTCAAAAATTTCGCCGGTGAAACTCCGTAGCCGTCACAGTCTCATAAACTCATTTTTCTTGAGTTTCTAGGGTTTCTTCGTTTTGGATTTGGGCCTAATTGATTTTTTTATGTTTATTTGTTATTGGGCTGCGTTAATGGGCCTTTTTCTATGTAATAACTTTGGTTTTTATCTTTTAAAAAGATCTAATAGATGACAAAAAAAAAAAAAAAAAAAAAACAACAAATTAAACTCCGAACAAAACGGTCTCTTTACGGACAAATGTTAGGTTCTCCACTTTCACAACACACCAACAGCACATCGACACAACTCGTCATGCTCTCTCCGAGTCTCTCTCCTTCTTCATCGTGCCTTCTTCTCCGTTTACAAGCCACGCAACCAACGATCTCTGTGTAGATCTTCGCTTTGCTTAGCTTAGCTTAGAGATGGCGATGCGCAGAAGGTGTTCGACGATATGTCTGAACGAGAAATCTCGTCGGCAAAACAAAGATCTCAGGTTTCGTCTTGTTAGATTCTCCGAAAAGGGTAATAATATTACTAATTCAAGAAGAGGAAGAAGCTTCTTCGAGCGTTCTATCTCTCTCGTTCTCTTACCATGGTGTTTCCTCTTCCTTGTGCACTCCAAGCTCGGCCTTGGCCATGACTATGGAGGTAAAAATGTTTTTCCTATCTTAAATTAGGGCTTAGAGATATCCTTAATAATCATCTCAGATGTCAATTTAGGAAAGTTTGTCATAAATCATTGTGATCCCATTTTCATTACAATCTTGAAGAACACACTCTTCTTTTGTAGATAGAATTGAGAATTACACTGATGGACCGGTCCAAAATATCCTAAACTCAACGAGTTCTCAAGATCCTGTCTCCCATCAAGCCACTGAGAAAGAAAACAACTTTTGTCTCCTCAGAAACGGCAGGTTACAGGACGTTTATGAGCATGTTCTTGGCAACAACGCTTTGTTGATCTGCAAAGTTGTTATACCAGAAGGGAAGAGAATGCACAAGACCCTTGATAGAGGAGGATTCGTCGATACAAACCTCAAAGCGAATGGCTCGGGCTTGGCCTCGCACCTTTCGAATGCGACCCATTACAGGTTGGAGCCAGATGGGACTGGTTATAACTACGCTTCCGCTATGAAAGGCGCGAAAGTAGTGGACAACAACAAGGAAGCCAAAGGAGCTAGCAATGTGCTTGGCAAAGACCATGATAAGTATCTGAGGAACCCTTGTTCTGTATCCGATAAGTACGTTGTGGTTGAGCTCGCGGAAGAGACCCTTGTTGACACGGTTAGGATCGCGAATCTAGAGCATTACTCTTCGAATCTCAAAGAGTTTAGCTTGTCGGGCAGCCTGAGTTACCCGACAGAGGCTTGGACTCATGCGGGGAGTTTCGTGGCTGCGAACGTTAAGCAGATACAGACATTCCGCCTCTCGGAACCTAAATGGTCGAGATATCTTAAACTCAGCTTAATAAGTCACTACGGGTCCGAGTTTTACTGTACACTGAGTGTTGTGGAGGTCTTTGGCATTGATGCTCTTGAGCAGATGCTTGAAGATCTATTTGTCGCGCCCGAGGCACCTCCTCCTAGTAAACCAGCTTTGTTAGAACTCAACGAGGAAGTCAAAAACACCGATGATGAAGTGAAGAATAACAGGACAAGTCAGATAGGCAACAAGGAAACCGAAGCTCAGAAGAAGAAAGATGTTGTTATGAAGACTAATATTAACATCGTGGGAGACAAGAAATACGAAGGTAGGGAGAAGCATAACGTGTGGAAAGTGTTGATGCAGAAAGTGAAATCTATTGAGACGAATTTATCGGTTCTTGAAGACTATGTAAAGGAAACGAATGAGAAGCAACCAGAGGTTAGCATGGAGGTTAAGAGAACCCTTTTGCTTGTAGAGAAAAGCAAAGATGAAATCAAAGAGATCACTGCATGGAAAGTAAAAATGGTAAGTTTCTCTCATCTCCTTCGGATAAAGTCTTTATTCGGTTGAAATGAGATCTAGTAGTAATATTTTGTGTGCAGGAAAAAGAACTTAGAGACTTGGAGCTGTGGAAAACACTTGTAGTTTCACGTGTAGAATCGTTGGCCAGAGGAAACAATGCATTAAGGTCAGTACTCTTTAGAAACCGAAGAGTCGATATCTATTGCAAGGCTTGGAGCGGTTTCTCTTATTTGACTGTGTTTTACTTGTTTTTTTTTCTTACTTGAAACCACCAGATTGGGAGTAGAGAAGGTTGAGAGAGAGCAAGCAAACCTAGAGAGCAAAGAGCTTGGAGTTGTGTTGTTAAGTCTGTTTTTTGTGGTCTTAGCAACAGTTCGGTTAGTATCCGCGCGGCTCTGGGGGATTCTAGGGATGTCTTTTACGGATAAACTGAAATGGCTATGTCCAGATAGTGGTTGGGTCATGATATTACTAAGCAGCAGCATCATGATATTTATTACATTGCTCTCTTAGATAGTAGTATACATAAGAGATAGGCTTAGGCTATTTTTAACACTGCCTTGCTATGCAAATTTTGTAATCTTAGGATTTAGGTCAGGATCAGTGACAACCTGATTTTCATTAAAAGTTGGAGATTTAGTAGGATTTATACAAAGTGTTGTTGCCTTTGTGCTTTAAACCAAATAAATTACCTATATTAATAACAGTTTCTTACTCTGTTCATTTCATGTCTGTGTTCTTGATTGTAAGATTTAACATCCAATAGTAACAGTTTTTTTACCTAAAAAATGTAAAGTTTAATCGTTAAACCAATAAATAATAGTGGAAAAAGTTGTTGACTCGTCACAATGGTGTTTTTGTAATTGCATCTAGAATCTAGGATAATGGAGATTCCAAGATTTAGAATCTGACGGACTAAAAAGAGTACTAAAAGATCCAACGGCTAGGAGAATCTGAGAGAGTAAGTCAAATAAAGTCAACATCATTTGTCTGAAACGTGAGGAACAAAGATCCCACTTATCCCGGAAGTTTTTTTTGTATTGTAGCCCCCCCCCTCTAATAATCATCAATAATAATCCTTTTTTTTATTACAACATCAATAATAATCATTAGTTTACTAAATATATAATAATATTAAGATCAACGACGACCAATAACATTTTCTTGTATTAAGTTTATTTATCCGGCTGCTTTAATCATTTTAAATTTGTGGTCCCTCTCTTTTTTTTTAATTTTACATTACATATTTTATAAGATGATAACTCGGTTTAAATTATTTAGATGATTTATTTAAAATGTTTTTAGAGTATTAAAAGAATAACAAACAATGTGTCTCTTTCAAATTCGGGTTGTTTTTAACACTCCTAAATTCCTAATCATATATATTCGTTGGAGAAAATGCTTTCACGTGGAATCCAACCGGATATGCTTCTTTTTATTTCTACCATTTTTCTACGTTACATATTTATGTAATTATGTTTTGAGATTTTTAAAAAGATACATATGGTAATTTGATCAAACAAAAAATACATTTTTACTTCAAGTATAGTTATATACTCCCTCCGTCTCATATTAGATGAAGTTTTAGAGGGTTTTTTTGTTTCAATTTAGATGATGTTTTACAAGTTTCTATGCAAAAATCAAATGTAATTGATTATTTCAACCAATAGTGTTTTGAATTGTTTTTTCTATTGGTCTATTTTGTTATAGTTAATAATGTTTTTATGTAAAAGATAGTTTTATTAATATGTGTGCAACTTCCTTAAACATCAAATAAAATGGGACGGAGGGAGTACTTGTTTCCTTGATTCACTAGAATATTTATACATATAATTAATATGTTATATATTTTCGTCTAGTATGTTACGCAACTGGTCTAAATTGCAATTAATTAGAGTGTAGCATAGTTTAAAGAATATAATCCAATCGTTTAATAAATTAAAGGAGTATATATGATTGGCCATGGAACATTCCAATAGTTGGTCTCCACATGGGTGCGCAAACTCTATCTTTGTCTAGCCAATCATATAGCTTATTATGTATATTTTCCTATTTTCTCTCTTTATTCCTTTTTTTTTTAATTTATTCATTACATTTGTGTATTATTAAGTTTTATAATGCTCACATTCAAAATTCTCTTCTATCTATAGTTTACGTATGTAGAAAAGCAATGAATATAATATTAATATTTAGTTATAAACTATATCATTCTAGCAATCGTTATAGAGTTTTGTTGTTCACACGTTTATAAACTTCTTAAGCCATTGTACGCATTTTATAATCTTTATTTATTAAATACTAAACATCTGATTCAAAGTACAAAAAATTACTTAAAATTTAACCGCGAGATTACTTGTTCAACTACAATATCAAAATCAAAATTAAAGTAACGTTAAATTTGTTTATTTAATAACGGCTAAATGTGACCCTTGACTCTTAAGAGGGGGCTAAAGACACACTAATTAAATAACATAAACACACACGAGCATATGCATAAAAAAAGTGTTTAGTCTATTATGTAAAAATGACAGGTGTCAAACAATAAAGCAACTTATACAAAATTCTATTTCCAACCATTGTGGTGCAATAATGACTAGTGTTAAGACAAATCATTCACACAAATCCTTAGTTTCATTGGCAATTTATCTCCTTTAATTTGATTTGAGATATATTTAAATTAAAAGCCAAATTATACATGTTTAAACCTAATTATCTTTCCCACTATCGTCCTATTTGTTTTTCTATGCGTAAATGCGTACGTACGAAGCCTACTATCATTCTTTTTGCGTAGCCACTTATACAAAATATATAATTAATTTGGGATAATTAATTTTGAAGAATTATACATTAAAATGAAAGCAAGTAATATGCCATCAAAGATGTAAAGAATCTTTCCTAATTATTTCTTAGAAGATTCGTTGACTTATTATTTACGAAATTTTGCTTCTTGTTGATGAATCACCAAGTCAATGCTGATGATTTTCAAGACAAATATATATAAAAAAACACAATGATTGTACTTCTTATCTTCCGAGAAGTTAGCATATTAAATCCAAAAATTAAGAAGAGGTTTCTTGAAATTAATCTATACATAAACACATGATCAAGAGAGAAATGGTCAAGGCTTTGAATAAATGGCATGCCCTTATACTATATGGTAACTATATCAATTGAGTATTTGTTAAAATAAAAGTAAATGTAAGAGTAGATAAATAATGGAGCTAATTATTTACCATATAAATCTATAAAACTAGCTAGTAATTACTAAGTAAATGAATTGAGCTAATTTGTGACCAAACATGTGGGAGTTATATATAAAAAAGAATTATATCTTAGGAGAACCTACTGAAAAATATATTAATAAATTGTTCCATTTGCTTTACTAATTTTTTGAGATTCGTTTGAACCAGCTCTGCGAATATACTAGGACAAGATACCAAATTAATTATTAAAAAAACATACTATAAAATAGACTAAAATTAGAAAGAGAAAATCAGGAGATGGTGGTGGTGGGTTTTAAGGCATCTTGTTTATTTATATCCTTAAAAGAAACAGAATTTGTCAAAAACACGTCATAGGTGACGTTTTTATGCCATGTTTATATATATTTTAATCATAATAAAACACAAAACTATAATTAATTTATTGGTAAATAAAAAGATGGACTATGGAGTATAGACTTTTTCATCTTTCTAGTTTTGCCTTTTTATTTTAAAAAGTTTGGCATTATTCATTATCAAATGAATGACTACATCAAATATTCGTTTTGTTACTAAATTTATATAATACGCAAAATACATGCAATACAATGCTAGTGGTGGCTCCAATGTGTAGGAAATAAGCTATTTGCTAAATATTGTTCTGAAGTAGAATTTCCTTTTTTAACAAATAGTAAATATTAATTTGATAGTAATAAAATGCGACACCAAAATAAACAACGGATTCACAACAAAATTGGTAAGTAGAAAGTCTATTAGAGTTCATTGTGCAAAATTGTTGTAGATTATTGACTCTCTTTTTTTTGGTAGATTTATACATTTAATCGTTATATATGATCATCCCTACACATTTTCAATGATTACAAAGTAAGAAATTTTATAGGATTTGAAGATTAGTTTATAGTTTTGACCTGATATTTGTGTGGATTAAAAGTAAATAATATTTTACTGTCTCTAATTAGTAAATTGTGGATTTAAACAGAATCTTTAGACCATCTTTATTGATGGTGCTTAGAAGAAATTGATGTGGTGCTTAGTAATAAAATTAATAAAATTAAATAAGATTTTGTAAGCTTCGATCCTTATTTAAGGAACTTTATCTAACTTAAGGAATGCACACGTGTCAGAAGGTGAAAAAAGTGGTGTGTTTAATTTTTTTTTTGGGAGAATCACAAAACTACACCATTTGAATTACATTTCACAAAACTACACCATTTTAATATTACTTCACAAAACTACACCTAAACACTCAAAATTAAATCAAAATAAACCCTACCCACACAATCCTACCCCCTTAATACTATACCCTAAACACTAATTAGCCAACCCAAATGAAAAAATTTTAATTTTGGTAATTTTTAAAGGGTAAATCAAGCTTTTAAAATTTTGAAAGGGTGTAAATTTGTGAAAATATTGAATTAGGTGTAGTTTTGCCTTTTGTTTTCTTTTCTTCGAACATGTAAAAAAAAAGAAGAGACGATGCGACGGCGACTCGAAGGTGATATTCGATTCCGGCGATCCTCCGGTTAAAACGGAGGTATAAAACGCATAGGAATCGCCTCCTTCGAAGAATCGAGGTATATGAAGTTGTTTTCGTGATTATTGTAAAAAACAAAATAAAAATTTAGGGTTTTCGATTTGGGATTTTTTCGATTTGGGAGTGTTTCTAATTTTAAATTTTTTAATATTAAATTTTAATTTTAAGAATCCTTAATTAAGCAACACCAATAATCGTCAAAAAAAAAACTAAAGAACTATAGTTTCTTATACCAAAATTTAATTACAACTAAATACAAAAAATTAACTAAGCACCTATACTAAGCATCACCAATAATGATGCTCCTAAGGATCCAATACTTGCCACATGCTTATGTTGGACCCATCTCAGTGGCAAAAAAGTAATTTTATCCAAAAAGTGATGTCAAGTAAGTCAAGTGGGAGTAGACGGCGAAAGTGACAGAATCTTAACGCTGACGGTTGTTAACGTCGCCTGTTTCGTTACCGTAACGGCACAGGTCATTTCTCCGTACCCGTTTTAACAGATAACACCGTTTACAATCAATCCTGTAATTGATATTTTTTCAGCCACGATCGCAATTCTATTTAATTGTTACAGAAACACGTAAAATCTATTACTTTCTCCGTTTTTTATTATAGGATTTTCTAACTTTTCAGATATAATAAATAAACATATAAAAATATACTCCCTCCGTTTTTTATTGTAGGATTTTCTAGTTTTTCAGATATAATAAACAAACATATAAAAATATATTATTATTTTTTGTGATTTATAATTTCCAACAACTCTAAACCAATAATGTTTAGTTATTTTTTTTGAATTCTATAATTTATCATTAACAATTGTATATAAAAATTGAGAAAACCCATCTTTTTTAAACCAAATATTTTCGACAAAAATCATATATTAAAAAACGGAGAGAGTATATAATAGCGAGATATTCTCTCAATCTAAGCTATCCACTGTCCACCTCAGCCTTGGCTTGAGTTCCTTCTCTTATTAAATGTAGTTCATTTATGATTTTATCGATTCACTTGATCATCTCCAAATTTCTTTACTCCCATTAGATTCATTTATATAGCAAACAACTTAAATATCAATAATAATACCATTAGATTCGTTTAATCTTCTTCCTCACCCAAACCTTCTTCATATATTGAAACAACTTCTACCATATATGTTCATTAAAGTTTTGATTTGGGTTTGTGTGATATAGCCAAGGAAAAACATATTAGCTTTGGTAAATGATTTGTGGGATTTGATGATGACATGTTCTAAACATAACGCCGCTCGAAGATCCTTCATTTCTATTTAAAGGTCGGAATGAGGTTTGTTTTTAACGATTTTGTTCTAATAATTTGACTGTTTTAATCGATGTAAATATATTGTTTATTGTGAATATTGCAGATTACGTGTTTCTATCAATGATATTTGTCTCTTAGGTGTGATCTTTTGTTGTATTTTGTTTAACAAGTTTCAGTTTCTTGTGTTTACAAAAACTCACACCAAAAATTTTATATTACATTTTTCAAACTTCTATAACAAGCGCTGTTAATATAAGCTAAGTTAGTACAACAACTATTTAAGTTAGATTATTTTAACAAAATTAATACATTGAATTTAACTATGATTAATTAAGAATTTAATATTTTGTATATAATTAAGAAGCTTCACTCAGCAAAACAACAATATTTTTTTATCTATATGACCCGCATAAATATTTTTCATGCAACAAAAACAATTCTTAATTATACATATTCAAAATTATAATATAACTTTTATTTTAATGCTTACCAAAAATATTTTAAAATTGTACTTAAACAAATAAATGAAGTACATTCCCGTGCGCACAGCGGGTAATCCTCTAGTATTAATTAACTTATGAACTCTGCTTTAATTACTACAATATTTAACTACACAAATTTCATTTTATAAGCCAGTTTATCAATATTATTGAAGAAATATTATTTTTGTTAATTAAAATATCACAATCTTTAAGATAATGTATTTTTTGTTTGTTTAAGAACCTAGACTGATAGTTGTCATTTGATAGAAAACTTAAAAGAAACTAGAGATTGTCAACAAATATTTCATCCAAAATATATATTTATAAACTACACATTCAATAACGAGGAATTCACAAAACTACACCCTTTCAATCTCTCCTTCACAAAACTACACATAATTTATTTTTTTTCACATATTTACACCCTTTCAAAATTTTAAAAGCTTGATTTACCTTTTTAAAAATTACCAAAATTAAAATCTTTTCATTTGGGTTCGCTAATTAATGTTTAGGGTATAGTATTAAGAGGTAAGATTGTGTGGGTGAGGTTTATTTAGATTTAATTTTGAGTGTTTAGTTGTAGTTTTGTGAAGTATTTTGAAAATGATGTAGTTTTGTGAAATGTAATTCAAATGATGTAGTTTTGTAATTATTCCTTCAATAATTAAAAATGCATCTTCTAAACATATTAAATCAAAATTAATAAATAAAATAAATTAAAATAAGAATTGTTTTTTATTGTAGATAGAGGAGACATTGGGAAACGGAGATAAAAGCAAACGCAAAGTGTGTTGCGTAACACAAGACGCGATTCTTAAACGGAATTTTCTAAGCGAGTGAGAGTCACGAAGGAGAAGACAAAACTTCCTCTTCCGATAGAAAGAGAGATTACAGTTACAGAGCAGGATTTGGCGATTTGCGTTTCGCGTTACGATTCAGATCTCGCGATTCGTTACTTGCACAATACGAAGAAAGAGAGATAAACGTTATCCAAAGGCTTGTGGCTTTCTTCAATTGATTTCGCAGTTAGGGCACTATTAGTGAGTGTGTGTGGTGATTAAGATAAGATTTCGTCAGCTTCGGATTTGGATTCCGACTTTGCGGCGGCGGCGGCGGATTGTTAAAAGCTCGAGCTGATGGCGAATCGTGGAGGTATGTACTGTGATAGTTTGTTTTAGGTGAAAGCTTAGAAATCGACCGGAGTTTTTTGTTTTCCGATTGTTTTTTTCTCAATTTTTCCGGCGATGTTTATGATTTATAAGGATTTGTGCGGTTATTTTAGGTGACAGAGGAGAACATTTATACGAAGAGCTATGGAAGCTATGCGCAGGACCTCTCGTGGATGTTCCACAAGCTGGAGAAAGAGTGTATTACTTTCCTCAAGGCCACATGGAACAAGTAAAGACATATCACTTTCCTCCCTTTAGATTCTTTGTTTTGGGAAAGGTTTTTTTTTTGATAGAAAAGTCTTTATTTTCTAATTTTGGTTTGGTGTTTTTCTACAGCTTGAAGCGTCAACGCAACAAGACTTGAACACGATGAAACCGCTGTTCGATCTTCATCCCAAGATTCTCTGCAGCGTTATGAACGTTAGTCTTCAGGTAAATGAATTATGAATCCATGGACCAAAGTGATAGTGAAAGTTGACTAAGCAACCTATGGACTATGTTGGGGACTTATAGTTTGTCTAACTATGGTTTCTTGATTTAGTAAAGAGGGTTTTTGACGTGATGTGTGTGTGTTCTTATTTCTAGGAAATGAACATTAGTTAGTTGATGGATACTACATATGCTTTACTAGCTAGACGAATGGTTAGACTACCTAACATTAGCGACTACGTTGAAGTTGTGGATGTTGTTTGACTTCTTCATAGAATAATATGTTTATAAATGGAAGTTTGATGGTTGATTAGCCTATGCTTTTTTCACTTGTTTTTGTTGTCAGGCGGAGAAAGATACGGATGAGGTTTATGCTCAGATTACTTTGATCCCAGAAGGAACTGTGAGTGAAAATTCAATTGATTTCCAAGTTTTTGGAACTGTATCTAATTCTAAATGTTTTCCGAATTTATGTCATGCAGCAAGTTGATGAACCTATGAGCCCTGATCCTTTTTCTCTCGAGTCGGAAAGGCCAAAAGTCTACTCTTTCAGCAAGGTTTTGACGGCTTCTGATACAAGCACGCATGGTGGATTTTCTGTTTTAAGGAAACATGCGACAGAATGCCTTCCTCCACTAGTATTATGATATCCTGACATTTTTGTGTTTAGTTTCCTACCAAATGGCTTCACATTTGGCTTGGATTTCATCTTTCAATATGGATTTTATTTCTTGTCATTCTTTAGGATATGACCCAGCAAACTCCGACCCAGGAGTTAGTAGCCCAAGATGTGCACGGTTATCAGTGGAAATTCAAGCATATTTTTAGAGGTGATGAATCCATTTCTTGTTAACTCATATTAACTATATATCCATGAGAAAAATAAAATGAAATGATAAGATTTCTTCTGACCATATCCATAAGATACGCTCATGTAACGAACTAGTTTGTGATTACTGATCTTGTTTCACTTGAAACCTACTAAATAGGCCAACCAAGGAGGCACCTTTTGACGACAGGGTGGAGCACCTTTGTTACATCAAAGAGATTAGTTGCTGGGGACACCTTTGTATTTTTGAGGTATATTTCCAACTGTTACCTTTCTTTGTTTCGTTTGACTCTCCATTAGTAGATATTGAACTTTAGTTAACCAAACTATATTGTTTTGTGCAGAGGGGAGAACGGGGAGTTGCGGGTTGGAATCAGACGTGCTAATCGCCAACAGAATAGTATGCCTTCATCTGTCATATCAAGTCAAAGCATGCACTTGGGAGTGCTTGCTACTGCATGCCATGCTACTCAAACCCGAACTATGTTCACTGTATACTATAAACCAAGGTAATACAATTATAAACTCTACGGAACATCTCGGATGAGTTTCTTCGACACTCTGCTTATTTGTTCTATTCTTTGTTTGAGTAGGACAAGCCAGTTCATCATTAGCTTGAACAAATATCTAGAAGCCATGAACAATAAGTTCACTGTGGGGGTGAGATTTAAGATGCGGTTTGAGGGAGATGATTCCCCTGAAAGAAGGTAGTCTTTTTTTTGTTATGTAACCTGCAAATTCTCTGTCCCCAAAGCTGTTATCTAAACACAACTGTTTTCTTACACAGATTTTCTGGCACGGTTGTTGGCGTCAAAAACTGCTCCCCTCATTGGAAAGAATCGAAATGGCGATGCCTAGAAGTAAAATCCCTTCCACTTTTATACATGCTTTTTCTTAAGTGTAAAAACTGAATCAGTCAACTACATTTTTCGCGTAGGTTCGTTGGGATGAGCCTGCATCGATTTCAAGACCCGATAAGGTTTCTCCATGGGAAATCGAGCCGTTTGTAAATTCAGAAAATATTCCCGTGTCGGCTGTGGTGAAGAACAAAAGGCCCCGTCAAGTTAGTGAAGTATCCGGACTTGGTGAGGCACAGTCTAATCATCATTTTTATTTGCTTGGTTTCCTTTCTACATAATTCACTCACACATTATGTCTTCAGATACATGCATAACAGCTTCAAACCTTTGGAAATCAAATGAGTATGCACAATCGTGCATCACCTTGCAAAAGAATTCTCCTCAACAATATTATCGCTATGCAACTGAAGACGCTAAGAATTCTGATTGGCTAGTTAGTCCTTACTCTTTGTCCAATGCGTCAAAAGACACAACACTGAACGACCAAATGGTGTTCCAAGTCGAGCAGAAGAAACCTGCGACAACCTCGAGTTGTAGATTATTTGGAGTTGATTTGATGAGTTCCTCTCTAGCGGTTTCAGAGGAGAAAACTGCATCCATGCGACCGATCAACATAGCCAAACCGACTCTGGAGAGCAACTCAGATCCAAAATCAGAGATTTCAAAAGTATCAGAAGAGAAAAAGCAGGAACCTGCGCAGGAATCACCAAAAGAGGTCCAAAGCAAGCAAAGCAGTTCAACAAGAACCCGTACTAAGGTATGTAAATAAACAATTGTTATGCACGATCCAGATATATGTATGCTTGCACGGTCATCAATGATTTGTCGATCACTAAACAGGTGCAAATGCAAGGAGTACCTGTGGGCAGGGCTGTGGATTTAACAGTTTTAACTGGATACAACGAGCTTATAGACGACCTAGAGAAGCTGTTTGAGATAAAAGGCGAATTGAGAAGCCGCAACCAATGGGAAATAGTATTCACAGACGATGAGGGAGACATGATGCTTGTCGGTGATGACCCATGGCCGTAAGTACTCTCTCATTTACAGTATACTCTCACCTTTGTAAACAAAATAAAGCAAAATCAAATATGGGTTGGTGCAGTGAGTTTTGCAGAATGGTGAAGAGAATATTCATATGGTCGAAAGAGGAAGTAAAGAAAATGACACCAGGGAACCAACTCAGGATGATGCTTTTAACTGAATTTGAAACTACAACCTCCAAAACAGATAACCATTCCAACTAAAATATCCTTCTACGTTTATGTCTTTCTCTTTTGATAAGACCAAAAAGTGGATTAAACAACAAGGAAAGTAAAGTAAAGGCGAAATAAAATGGCTCGTTTTTTGGTGAGCTCCTTGTGTAGAGTGACCGTTTAATTTGGATAGAGATTTCTACTTTCTAAGGTAGTTTTTTTCTTTGATTAGAAACTTGTGTGTCTTAAGAGAAAATAAGATTGTGTAAAAGCCCTTCTTTTCTTGTATGGGTTTTTTGTTTTTAGTTTTTCTGTGTCGTTTATTTTATTTGATGTTCTTATTTTTCATGCAAAGTGTTAATGTAAATATATGTTTTTGTCAAAAATGAACCTTCAAAGGAAGAAATGACAACTGTAAATAATTATGTAGAGAACTTTTGGACATTGGTTTCTTTAAACCGAAAGAGGTTTAAATAATGAGATTAATGCACCTTACCTAAATTAGTTGGACAACGTGATATGTATTTGATTTTCTACATTAATATATTATACGTAGGGATACATAAAGTTAATTCACTGAAAACTCACTCCATCTTTTAAAAAGAAAAAAGAAAATATCTCTATATATATTTTGAGAATTCTTTAAAATTAATATTCATAATCTTTTACATCATATAAGTTGTTTTTGTAAATTATTTAATACTATTAGATACAATTACACTATACCAACTTGAACATACTTTAAAAACTATTAATATCATTATATTTATTTAATACTCTAATGATAGACCTATTCATATATACATTTTTTGGTATTAATATTCAAAATCATTGCAAGTACTTATAAGCAATTTTAAATACCTCAAATTAAAATATAATCATTCGTACTAAAAGAGAATTGAATATGGGGCAAAAGAAAAAAAAAACAAATCGCTTATAATACTAATTACTATCGAAAATTGACCTATATCTCGTTGATAAATCCTAAATTCCTTTGTGTACATAAACTCTGCCTATAAATAGATAATAAAGTGGTAAGCTTCTACTTAGTTATACAATCTTCTCTACAAATTTAAAAATAAAAAAAGTACAAAGTATATTATATGGAAGCTCACAAAAAACATTCGCCCGACGGCACAACCCTCCACACGTGTCATCCATGTCGACGCACCATCCTACATAATATATACGCCGTAATTCACACGTGTGGCATATTAGCCCTCATGTACCACCATGCACACTCACTTCTCACACAAAACAAAACCCTTATAAGATTTCTTCTTCTTCTCCTCTCCGACATGGTTCTTGCTTTCATGTGGGCCACGTCAGCTTCTCTCCGGTTTAATCCGGTTCACCGGTTTGAGTATCCCGAGAGATATTTAGCTAAACCGGATAAAGAATATCCGAAGATGGACGTGTTTGTTTGCACGGCTGATCCGTACAAGGAGCCTCCTATGATGGTGGTTAACACCGTTTTATCTGCGTTGGCTTATGATTATCCGTCCGATAAGATCTCGGTCTACGTATCCGACGATGGAGGTTCGTCGTTGACTTTGTTTGCTTTGATGGAGGCTGCTAATTTCTCTAAGCTTTGGTTGCCTTTTTGCAAGAAGAACAATGTTCAAGATCGGTCCCCTCAAGTTTATTTTTCATCAAGGTCACGTTCTTGTGACGAAGAAGCTGAAAATCTTAAGGTATGTAAACATAAATATATATTAATTTTAATAGCTATATATATGTTGTTTGACAAAAAAAATAGCTAAATAGTTTGATTTCGTAATATTTCATGGAAAATGTTGAAGTTGTAATTCATTTTAATGATTTGGAATAGTTAAAATAACATACTCTTTAACGAAATGAAATTAAATTACATGAGAAAACGTAAATAGTAAATTTTATAAAGACAAAGAAAAGTAAACGATAAGTGGAATAAGACAAAAAGAAGTCCTTGTTGTGTTGAAGAGTCAAATAATGATAACCTTATCGTATATTGACGTCGATAATGCCATTTTTGACGATGTTTATGATCCCAATATATTGGTTAACTGTGACATAACCTTTACATCATAATATTAGTTGTTTTATACATCTTTGATTTCTCCTAAACGATAAAGATCACTCTAGTAGTTACCTAAACGATAGGACTAGTAATCTTTCTTTTTTTTTTTGTAAAATATAGGAGTTTGGTTCTTTCTCAAAAACTAATTAGATATTTTAGAACATATACTAAACTCCATACAAAAATATGGGAATATATATATATATATATATATATATATACAATATTAAATTGTAAATGTTAGTGATTAATTTGTGATTGGGACAGGTGATGTATGAAAATATGAAGAGGAGGGTAGAACATGTGGTTGATAATGGAAAAGTTGATTCTGATTTTATCAAATGTGATAAATATCGTCAAGTATTCAATTTATGGACCAGCAAATTCACTCGTCATGACCACCCCTCCATTATTCAAGTATATTTATTTTTTATCAACTATATATACTCCTTTCTCTTTCTACTATAAAAAATGTCTCTTTTAAAATTGCTAATCACAATTTTGAGGGTAGGTTCTACAAAATAGCGATACTGATATGGACCATACCAAAAAAGAATACTCATTGCCAAATCTAATTTACGTATCAAGAGAAAAGAGTAAAGTTACACCACATCATTTCAAAGCCGGTGCTCTTAATACCTTGGTATATATATATTTTTATTATCTAAACCCTAAGCTCCTTTAACGTATTTTTGGTTTAATTAGTTAATATATATTTCGCTAATCTCAGTTTTTTAATTCTCATATGTACGTAGTTAAGAGTTTCTTCGGTGATGACAAACTCACCAATCATTCTAACACTAGACTGTGACATGTACTCCAACGATCCTACAACACCGGTTCGCGCCTTGTGCTATTTAACAGACCCCGAAATCAAAACCAGTTTAGGTTATGTGCAGTTTCCTCAAAGATTTCAAAGAATAAACAAGAATGATACTTATGCATGCGAGTACAAACGCCTCTTCGACATCAATATGATTGGGTTTGATGGGCTTATGGGCCCAAATTACGTGGGAACCGGTTGCTTCTTCAATCGTCGGGCTTTTTATGGATCTCCAACGAATTTGGTTTTGCCCGAAATTAATGAGCTTGGACCTAATCGGATAGTAGATAAGCCCATCAAGGCCCATGATGTTTTGGCACTGGCACATGATGTAGCAGGATGTGACTATGAACACAATACCAATTGGGGATCCAAGGTAAATATCAAATCAACTTTCATAACATGCATATATATAGTCTAGAGACATTTCTTTTAATCAATACTAATTATTAATTTTGAGTAAATCCTTCTATTTCTCCACGACAACTATCGCATACTGAAAATTTCCCACCGAAGATTCATGTATATATAAAAAGACGGATTTCCCTTATTTTTTTTAGTATGCGATACTTCTTGTTGGAAAATAGACGGATTTCTTTCTTTTTTTTTAGTATGCGATACTTCTCGTTGGAAAATAGACGGATTTCCCTGAATTTTGGCATGTATGATATAGTTCTTTTCTAGCATATGTTATACTACCATTTACATGAACCTAATAATTACATTTAAAACAATGCAGATTGGGTTTAGATATGGGTCTTTAGTAGAAGACTATTATACAGGGTATAGGCTACATAGTGAAGGTTGGAGATCAATTTATTGCAGTCCAAAAAGAGTTGCATTTTGTGGAGAAGCACCTAAGAGTCTAATTGATATAGTGAGCCAACAAAAAAGATGGGCCATTGGACTTGTTGAAGTAATCATGTCAAGGTATAACCCTATTACTTATGGGATCAAATCAATGGGCTTTTTAATGGGCTTAAGTTATTGTCAATATGCATTTTGGGCTTTTTGGTCAATTCCTATCATCATTTATGGGTTCTTGCCTCAACTTGCAATCCTATATGGAGTTAGCGTCTTTCCCAAGGCATGTGATCCATGGTTTTGGCTATACATCTTCTTGTTCATCGGTGCTTATGCGCAAGATTTAGTAGATTTTGTGTTGGAAGGAGGAAGTTTTCGCGGATGGTGGAATGATCAAAGAATGTGGATGATAAGAGGATTCACTTCCCACTTATTTGGCTTCATAGAGTTCACTCTTAAAACCCTAAATCTCTCCACGCATGGATTCACCCTCACAAGCAAATCCAACGACGATGAAGAACAAAGCAAGAGGTATGAGCAAGAGATCTTTGAGTTTGGACCATCTTCTTCCATGTTCTTGTTCATGACCATGGCTGCAATCTTGAATCTTTTTGCCTTTGTGTGGGGGCTTTATGGTCTTTTTACTTTTGGAGAGGGACTTGTTCTTGAATTGATGTTGTCCTGCTTCGTGGTGGCGAATTGCTTGCCGATATACGAGGCTATGGTATTGAGAGGAGATAGTGGAAAGTTACCAAAAAGGGTATGTTTCTTGGCTTTGATCCTCACGTTTGTACTTATTGTGTTAGGTTACTTCTTACTCAAGTAAACTTCACATGTTTTATGGCTCATTTACAACAACAATAATAATAATAATGTGAATGGAACTTCTATGTAACCAATATGTAATGTGATGTTTGTATACATTTTGATCTCATGAATCACCAAAACTTTTAAGATTTACATTTTTTGTATTGATCTTATCTACTCACTAACAAAAACTTGTGATTTTTAGCTTATTTCTTTTTCGTGTAAAATGAGTCAAACCGGTGAATCTTGATGGTTGTTTTCGTCAAGAGAGGATTTAGTGGTAGAGATGAAAACAGAGGAGCGACATAGAGGGCATGTGGTGTGAGAATATAGCCAAAGATGAATACAATCAATATGAAATATGTGTTTGCATGAAGGCATTTCCACTAACTCTTCTTTTAATTCGAATTCTCCTAAACATACACAACATCTGCACCACAAACAAACAAACAATTAGTAACGATTATAATGAAATAAAGACTTTTAAAAAATATATTAGATTTTTGAAGATTTTAGTAGATTTTTAGGTTTTTTTTTAAATGGGTATTTTTAATATTTAGAAGGATAGAAAGGCAAGTGAATAAAGAAGGTATATGTTGTCTAAAATCTTGATTTGGGACTTATCTAGAATTTAAACTTTCCGTCTTAACTTTTATTTTATTTTATTCTTTAGCTCTAAGCAACGGTTTAAAAACATTTATGAGCAAATACCATCTCAAATTCTTTTTCAAAAATAAATTAAATAGCATCTCAATTCGTATATTACAACTTTTCAAGAGGATAATTCCTAGTTATCTAAATCAGTATTTTGACACTATTAACAAAATTGTCTAGACGAATCTTAGACAATTAGAGTCCAAGCTAACAAAAATTTAACAAACACTAAAAAATACTTGACAAATTCATTTTGAATTAAACATCAAGGCATTAAGCTAATGTAAAAAGGTTTTTCTAAAAACTAAATCTTATATAAAAGTCACTCAAAAAATATTTGATAAATTCATTTTGAATCTCAAGACATTGAGAAGATGTAAAATATTTTTGTAAAAATTAATTTTGAAAAAAGTGGTTTCTTGTGGGGCTAAATATCTCTAAAAAATAGCAATTATAATTTGTAGAAATTTCATCAAATATTATTTATGAAAGAAGCAAAGAGTAGCTTACAGAGAATCTCTGGTTCCTAATTCATCATTGAATAAAACAACATGAAGCTTGTCTTTGAGCTCTACTTTCACATCTAATAAACAAACCTGCCAAACAAAAACACAATCAAAACCTTATCATGTAAATATTTAGTTTTACTTTTGCATATATACATTGGGACATGCACTTACCGAGGGGAGATGAGAAGAAGATTGTTGTGTTGAAGAGAGAGGAAGAATCATAGTAGAAGAAGAAGAAGAGGCTCTTCTCTTGAGGTAAAAGAGATAGAACAATAAGAAGAGAATGATTGAGAATAAGATTGGTATAGAGAAAATGAATGCTTGATAGAGTTTTAGTTGAATTGCTTGTGGGTATAGATGAGGTGGGATTGGTGTTTGTGGATCAACCATAACTTCTATATTTACTTAAAATCACACCCAAACAAAATAAAATGAAAAAAGATTTACAAAAAAAAACAAATGAGAAATGAGAGTTTTAATGGGATTTGAGGAGGCATAAGAGGAGGTTTATATATATAGATATCATGTTTATTTTATGTATAAGTCTAATCAAAAAGCAAGTAACTGTACAACTATATTGGATTTGGACTTAGATTCTATACATTTATATAAAATATCTAAAAAATGATTTTTTTAGTAAAATAAAAATAAAGTTTTACACTATTTGGAATGCATGTCTATATTCCAAATTGCAAGTGAATTACTTTCAACCAATTGTAACATTTTATTTTATCTTTAAAAGTTTTCAACTCTACAAATGTATTATATCCTAAAAACAGGGTTTAGATATGATCACATATCACATGTGATGTGAATACATGTTTATGTGCATCAACAATAAAGTAAAAGTAATGGAAAAAAATAAATTAAAGAGTCTTTTAATTTTAGTATAGGGAAAATTTCATTTTAATACACCAACTTAATTTCGATAACAAATTTAATACACGAACTTATTTCATGTCAAGAAAAATACATAAATTCATTTTTCTTGTCAACTTAATACTCAAAATTTTGATAGCTAACCATATAAAACCGCAGAGTTAACGGAAACTTAACTTCCGTAACATTTTATCTATTTTAAAAAAAGAAAATATTGATATTTATTTAAAAAATCATAAAATTCTGAAAAATGATAAATATAATGAAAAAACTTTAAAATTTCTAAAAATATTTTTAATGATATAAATATTGTTAGATATTTTAATTTAGGAATATTTAGTAAAAAAATTAATGAAATTTAATGAATTTGGTAGATTTTCTTTAAAATTATACCAAATAAATTTTTTTAACTGAATATATAATTTTAATAAGTATTGTTAAAATAAAGTTTTCATTTTTTCTTAGATTTTAAAAACTTTTTCTGGATTTTTAAAGTGTTTTTCATTAATTTTAATATTTTATGAATTTTATTGATTTAAAAAAAGAGTTAACGGAAGTTAAGTTTCCGTTAATTTTAGTATATTAAATAAATGGGTATATATTCCTTATGGCTTTTTAATATAATTTAAAAAGGAAATAAGTGAGTAAGCAAGTGACGAAGTTCCACTAAACAAGATGAATAATAAAGTTTATAATGCTTAAGGATTAGATTCAAGTGTCTTAATCCTCACTAAAATGGGACCTACGTATAATTATGCCCTATCATTTCATTTGCTGACTCATTTTGGTTATTAGAGTATTTGACACTAGCTAAGAATCAATCATATATTTATATATACAATATCTAATAATTTGTATTGACTAAGTCTATGCAATCAGTATATATCATGAACAAAATATTCAACCATTATTAGACTAAACTACCATATAAGAAATTGCATTTTCATCCAAAAGAACATGAATTCCTATTGTACTATAATTAACTTAAATACAACCAGTAACTTCATTTCTTAAATTTTTTAATTCTAAGGAAAAAAAGACAAGAATGTGTTTTTAACCAGCAAAAGAAGTTTTGACAAAAAAAACAAAAAAAAAACCCAGCAAAAGTAGAAAAGTTTTACTAGATTGACACATGAACTTACCAAGATGATTGTGCCTAGGACCCAAAAATAAATAAAAATATCTTGATTTAGGATTTGATTTGTGACCCACATTGATCACTTTTCACCACCTTTTTTTCTTTAGTGATAGACAACTTTTTGTTTTTTCCACGTTTGTTTATGGACAACTTGTCCCTTTTTACTAGTGACATATATTTTACTAGAGCAAATATTTTTTGCTTATAATATTGGAAATGTTTTAATCGAATTAGCTAAAACTTCTCGTATCATTTAAATATAATATCTGGTATGGAAAAGAACATACATGTACATAAAGACTAAGATAAGCATACTATTAGATAGTTATCATAAAAATATCTAATAAATATATCACTAGGTTCTATTACACATTTTTATTTTATTTTTATATCACTAGTGGTAGTGGATCATGAGGAGTAACCTCCTTCGCTCAAAGTGGGAATGATGAAAAAGATATCACTAACTTATATTCTAAATAGATCAGTGTAGGGATTATAAAACTATTTTATGAACTTTTGCTAAATTACAAAAAATTAAAAAAGACCCCTGAACTTTTTAAAATCGTTTTTAAAAGATCTTGGTATAAGAGCAAAGACACATACTTATAACTTTTAAGGTTTCCATTGTGTTCTTCTTATGATGATTATTGGCTCAAGGACTCTAGTCTCCTATTTCATCTCTTAACCTCATAAAAGAACAAGAAAGTATGATATCTAATAATATAACTTGCATTAAAACCATATTCATATAATTATCTTAATTTAATGTTGTCTTTACATAATGTTCTCTAGATTAATTAGTACACAAAAAGTAAGCTTACCAAAGTTCAATAATTCGTCTGGAAAATTATTTGAAAATATATTCCAAAAAGTCACATGAACGAGTGGCAATAGGAATGATAAATTCTTAGTGGTTGATATAGACATAATAGAATGTATTGGGCCTAAACCTAAAACCTCTTAATTAGCAAAAATATAGGCATGTTAGGCCAATAGATAAATTTCCCTTTTTTAAGGTAAAAAAAGTGATGTTGATGATTGCTTAAATACAAGGTTAAAATTTGGAGGTTGGTGAAGATGTGTCTTATATCCATCATTGATGCCAACAAATAAGCTTTTCACACACCATAAAATGTTGGGATAAGAAACTTTAAAAAGTTGGTATATATAGAGGCAAAACAAGTCACTATAGAAAATGAAAAGCTGTCTTCTAAAAGAAAATGTGATGGATGTGTTATGGGACATTTTTCTGATCTCTAGTTGCCTTTTTTGTCTAATAAATATAAGCCAATCGATATGAGTAAGTGTTACATGTACTTTTGATTCTAGTAAGCTTTTAAATCTACACAAGTTTAATTCCGTACACATTTCTTGATTAAACATACTACATTTAGTGGCTTTTTTTAATGGTATTAGATACTTATGTTGCTTTTGTTGAGGATAGTGACATTTGTGGCTTAATTATTATCATAGCATGTTCATTTGTCATGGTCGGTTCATGAGAGGTTTCCTAATGAAGAAAGATGAGAAGAACATTGAATCACAGTGAAATATTAAAGGCTTATTTGTTAAATATACAAAGTTTATATTTGATTATAACCGCATAAACATATATGAAAGGATAAGGAAGCAAAACATGCGCACTTATAGACTTTTTTTTGGTTGTTGTTGGCTTTACTGTGTATGGACTTATAGTGATCCGTACTTATACAATTCTATCTTTTTTGAATGTTGAGATTGTGCAAAAGGACACACGTGAAACAAGCTTCAAGTGCTTGGCTTTTCACTTTTTCAACATAACATATTATTGATAAGAAGATGTAAAAAAAAAAAAGAGTTACGATTCACTTATATTTAATAACCATGTCTAGAGTCTATATAGGATTTATCGAAATCAAAGAATAATATTATGTGACTACAAAACAATCGTGGTACGTAGTAGACTAAGAGCATCTCCATTGGTTAAGCAACAATGGAGAGTGCTTAACCATATTTTAATAAAATTTAATGTTTAAGCAACTTAATTTTAGATTTAATAATTTGTTGCCTCCAACGGTTAAGCAACTCTCGATGCTTAACCAATTTTTTTTATATATTTTCATTTTCTAAATCTTATTTCAATTCATAAATTATATTTACATTTAGATTAAACATTAAATTATGTTAAACATTATATTTTACATATTAGAAATAAAAATTAAAAATGAAACATACATGAAATACATTGCATTTAAGAAAATATTAAATTTTGAACGATAACAACCGAAGTATATAATCTTAATTTGATCCAAATTTTTGCCATATGTGTTCCACCAAATCTGCTTTTAGTTGCTCATGTTTTAATCTATCTCGAATTTGGTTTCGATTTGCCATCACATTGGCGAGATTGGTAGGTATATCCGTTGAATACGTATAATCGACGTGTGCATTCCCGTTTCCGTCTTCTTGAAAAAATTCTGATAAATTGAAATGAGTGTATCCATCTCGTTCGTCTTCTACTATCATATTATGTAGTATAATAGATGCTCTCATTACCATTGCAATCTTGGCCTTGTCCCAAAAAAGAGCCGGATTTTTGACGATGGCAAATCTAGCTTGCAGAACTCCAAAAGCACGTTCAACATCTTTCCTAACAGATTCTTGAGATGTAGCAAATAATGATGCTTTTGGATCTTGAGGAAGTGTAATTGACTGGATAAATGTTGCCCATTTCGGATAAATACCATCGGTTAGATAGTAAGCCAATCGATACTCGTGTCCATTTACTATGTAACTAACTTTTGGGGCTCGACCATTTAAAATATCGTCAAATACCGGTGAGCGATCAAGAACGTTGATATCATTTAAAGTACCTGGTGGACCGAAAAAGGCGTGCCAAATCCGGAGGTCATGTGAAGCTACAGCCTTCTAGGACAATACTCGGTTTTCCGGCACCACGAGTATATTGTCCCTTCCAAGCGGTGGGGCAATTCTTCCACTCCCAATGCATACAATCAATGCTACCTATCATACCGGGAAATCCTCGAGCTTCTCCAACATGTAGTAACCGTTCCAGATCGTCGGGTGTAGGTCGTCTTAGGTACTCATCCCCGAACAAGTATATAATTCCGTAAACAAATTTCTCCAAACATAACGAGGCGTACTTTCTCCAAGCCGTAGATACTCGTCAACCATATCCCCCGCACAACCGTAAGCCATTATACGAATTGCCGCCGTACATTTTTGTAGTGCGGAGAGACCTAATCTTCCGGTTGCATCTCTTCTTTGTTGAAAAAACAAAAATTCTTCGGATAGACGGTCAACTATTCTCATGAACAAACTCTTGTTCATTCTAAAGCGTCGTCGGAATAGATTAGACGGATACGTTGGTTCATCACTAAAATAATCGTTCCATAAACGGTTATGGCCTTCTTCTCGGTTTCTTTCTATGTATCGTCGTTTCTTTGTGTTTGACGATAGATGAAAATTGAGAACATTATTAAATTCGTCTTCAAAACATTGCTCAAATTTTTGGTCAAAATCAAAGTCAAAGTTCTGAGAAGAAGAAGAAGACATAATAGCTTATTTTGTATTGTTTTGTTTGAGAAAATTTAAGAAGGAGAAGAAGTTTTGTATGATGAGAAGAATGAAGTAGAATGAAGTAACATTTATAATGACAACATCCGTGACACAAACATAATTAACAACATCCGTGACACAAAAACCAAACCAACACATAAAGACACCCGTGATACAACATACCAACAAACTTACTCTCATTATCTTTTCACTCTCATCCGTGACACAACACAACAAACTTAAACACACCACAACAAACTTAAACTCACTCTTTGTCCATCATCTTCTGCTAATTCCCTATATCCGCAAACATCAACATAAACAGAAACCATAAGCATAACTCATAACTCATAACCATAAGCATAACTCATAACTCATAAACTTAACCATAAGCTCATAAACTTAACCATAAGCTCATAAACATAAACTCATAAACATAAACATAAACATAAACATAACTCATAACTCATAAACATAAACATGAAACTCAAACAACACTTAAACAGACTTAAATAACTTAAACAACACTTAAACAGACTTAAACCACACTTAAACAGACTTAAAACACATAAAGAACACTTAAACAACTTAAACCACACTTAAACAGACACATAAACATTTTTAATTCCCAAGCGGATCCGAGATGAGCTTAGACTTCGAGCCTTCTCCTCATCGGAAAGTGGATCTTTCTTGGCTACTAGTCTCTCTAGTAGGCTTGTCTTACACATTCTCTCCTTAGCAGACAAAGTCCTTCTCTTTGATGCTCCACATATGGTCAAATAGCAAGCAAAGTCCTTCTCTTTGATGCTCCACATATGATCAAAACCAAACAACTCAAGCTTAGATTCCTTCATGGCCATTCACCACTCTTATGTTCCTGCCACAAACCTACAAATGTGAGACACTCATAACCAACAATACACACACATACACATACACCAATGTGACTCTCTTTAACACTAGAAGAAGATCACCTATTGATGACTCTCTTTACAAATACAATAACAAGGCAAACTCAAAAAAACAACATGGAAGCCGAAAATCACAACAATGAAACCCAATTTGAATCTCGGCTTTACTAACCCAAATTACTTGAGCGTAGAAGAAGATCCACAACAGCTACGTCACGAGCCACCACCGGCGTGTATTTTCCCGCGCCGCGCGGTCCTGATCGGAACTCTTCTTCGCCGTTACCGTCGGCTTCTTCAATGTCGTCTAATCTAATCTACCCAAACCTAATCTATAGAACCGTAAATCCCTAATCTCCTGCTTCTTCTTCGTCGAAGATGAAAGCCCAAGGTTCCGAAAAACCTTTTCATCGGTTACTCCTTCGATTTCATGGTCGAATCGCCGGAATCGCCATCGGAGAAACCGAAGAGGTCCAAATATTTTTTTATGTTTCTTCTCTTTCTAACCCCGACAACATTTTTTTTTTTTTTTTTTTTTTGGTCAAAACCAATCACATTGTGACACGTAGGGCTGCTTAAAAATTGTTTAAAATGCTTCCTGAAGCATCGACTATTAACTTATTACACATTTTTCATTTAATTAATTCACCTAAAAAACCTAAACAATCTTATAAGCAACTCATAAACAACTCTAATGAACATGCTCTAATATGGCTACCTTGTGCATGATGTGCTTCGTGTATTAAGTAATTTTGTGTTTGCATCCCTAAGGTTATAAACATTTAGGGTTTACTTGTTTTTGATTTTTTTAAATAAATGGGCCGATTTTGTTAAAAGATTTGTATAGGCTTTTCGACTCTTTGTGTATGTGTTACGATTCACCTATAAAAGACATGCGAGTTAATTTCGTTACGTGAGATCATTATTATATATCTATACTATTAAAAGGAAAGCATTATTACAAAGAGGACAAAAAAAAATTTAATTACAATATTGTCACTCAATATAACCTATAGTTTATAATATCTTTTTTAACAATTAACTCTAAAAACAAATTAAGGAAATAAGAAAAAAATAAATTACAATATTAAAAACGGAAAAAATATGGAAACAGTAATATTCGCTAAATATTTTCACTAATTTTTTTATTACATTTTTTTTTATTACATTAAATAGAAAGTATTTTTTTCACTAATTTTAAACTTAAAATTTGAAAAAATATTCTACAAAAATGAATAAAAAAATATGGAAACAATAATATTCGTTAAATATTTCACTAATTTTAAACTTAAAATTTGAAAAAATATTCTACAGAAACGAATAAAATAAATAAACAAAAAATCAATTTAAATTTCAAGATTTATATAGGACAAAATATGAAAACAATAATAGTCGTGAAATATCTTTAATAACTATTGATTTTAGTTTCAACATTAAAATTTTAGAAAATAAAATAAAATTTGTTAAAAAAATCATATCGAAATAAAAAAAGTTGAATTATTCGAAGAATAATATCGACAACAATCTAAATTTTTTATATTTTAAAATCATATATAGCTAACTAAGACGTAAATAAATAAAAGAATAACAAATATCTATTTTAATTTTCGTTACGGGTCGTTAAAAGAGTCAAAAAGAATTTGAAACGAATGATAATTGATATGAAATTAAATAGAATTCAATTTATGCATAAATATATATATATATATATATGTGAAATTTTTGCAACGGGTCAGAAAATAACATAAATAATTTATAAGATGTAACTAATATATCTAATATTAAAATATACATAAGTATAGTTTTGAACTTTATATTAAATATAATTCAATAAACAATTTTTAAAATTTGTATCTAGACATCATGGAAGGTATACCACGGTAAAGTTTTTAAATATTTCTAATACGCGGATCAATCCTACGTTAAATCATAATTTATTTGTTATACCGCACAATGTACGGATTTTAGTTAATATAATTTATGAAATAATAGACTATATACATATACATATAAATATATAGGGAGAATCACAAAACTACACCTTTTGAATTACATTTCACAAAATTACACCATTTCAAAATTACTTCACAAAACTACACCTAAACACTCAAAATTAAATTCAAATAAATCCTACCCACACAATTTTACCCTCTTAATATTAAACCCTAAACACTAATTAGCGAACCTAAATGAAAATATTTTAATTTTGGTAATTTTTAAAAGGGTAAATCAAGCTTTTAAAATTTTGAAAAGGTGTAAATATGTGAAAATATTGAATTAGGTGTAGTTTTGTGAAGGAAAGGTTGAAATGGTGTAGTTTTGTGAATTCCTCAATATATAATCCAAGTTAGGAAATTTTAATAGATATTTTTTACTAAATAATTTTAAATATATAAATATAAAAAAATATTAAATTTACTAAATAATTTTAAATATATAAATATAAAAACATATTAAATTCCGCACGTACGTGCGGGTCCTCATCTAGTTTTTTATTTAAAGTGGGATATGATTTTAAAGTTATATATCTATGAAATAAATCAACATTGAACCATTATAGCATAAAGATTCGCTATCATGTTGGAGTTTTTTTTTAAAAAATGTAGTAATTTGTTGTTTGACGACAGGAGGTTTTTGTATTGAAGTTTAACATTTGAGAAAAGTGTCTAAGTCGTATACTAATAATTAATCTTTAAATTAGTTTGCTTTATGTTAATTAGATAATAATATATTTTGGGGAAGATTAGTCCGATATATATATATAACTTCAAATCGTCGATATCTTTGTCATTTTCTTTGCGTAATTTGATTTACAAGTTGACCCCTTTACCTTGGAAATGTATGCCACGTTGACATTTTTAGATTTATCATTTTTTATTCGTGATTTTTTGTTTTGTCAACTATTATATTTTTAGTTTTTTCCAACTATTTAAAAAAAAAAATTGTTCAAGTTCATTAATAGGCAGCCTAATTTTTAACAAGTCGCTCTTACTTGTGATTAAACATAATGGTTCTCGAGGTGTCATTATCTCTTTTTGGACATTTTCAATACGAATCATTAATATTTAACTTATGATATGTCATGTCTGTTTTATTACAACACGATTATATTAATATTGTACTATTAATATCTTAATTCAATGTGATCATATTAAAGCTCAATTAGCATTCCCTCCGTTTTTTTATTGTTTGATTTTATAGGTTTTTCACACATATTAAAAAAACACATAAACTACTAATAAATATGTTTTGAACAATTTTCAATATTTTTAGACCAATAGTGTTTCAAAACTCTCAATTAATATACTTTGAAAACTACAATTCACAAATAGCAATACATAAAATTACATTGATATATGAGAAAATTAAACATTTAAAAACAATTTTTTTTCTAAAACATCAAACATAAGAGAACGGAAGGAGTAGTATATATTACAAAATACTTTTACTGAAACTAATAAATTACATATATATTGCTATTTGACGTCGTCAAAAACCACTGAATAAAGTAATTCACAGGCGATAAAAAAAACAAAACTAATATTGTATTTATGTTATTTTATATAGCCGACCATCCATAATAAGTAATTACTATTAAAAATGTTAATTCTTATGTTAGTGATACCACTGCTTGTCGTTTTATACGTTTTAGTTTAGTCCACTGATACCCATCCTCATACAAACACTTCATCAATCAATGTTATGTTTTATTTTAACAAACAAAAAAACATTCAATTAATTAATGTTATATGTTTCTACGGCCTAATATTTATAATAATTTCATGGCAGTGATGTGTGACATTTTTTAACGTTTTAAACATAGGATTTAGCCACACAATAGAGTTTTTTTATGTGTCTTTAGTTATTTTACAGGTGATAAAAGGCATAGTGGCATCCCAAGGCACTTAGGATGAATTTATGGAGTTTAAGAATGAAAGGACGGAAAAGATGGAGAATTCAGACGAAAAGCTTCAAAAAGACACTCGTTGAAATAGTTCCCACCAATGGATCTTTATGATATTTTACCACTGGAAGGACACGGATGTTAGCTTTGATTTGGCGGTAGTTTGAAGTGATTCCAACGGTTAGATCGCAAGTTATGCCAGTTTTGGTGACGCAAGGTCAATCTGCCGAGCAAAAAAAGTTTTAATTTCCTTTTATTTAAGATTTGCAAAGATTCTTTCCTATTTTGTAAAGGAAACGCCCCAAACCTATTTAAACCTCTTTTTAACCTCTTTTAGAGGTGTGCTTTTATAATATAAGTTTTTGGAGACTTTTGCATCCCAGAGAATTCTTGGAATCTTCGTTTTCAATAACAGAGTTTTTTCTATCCCTTATCTCTTTAATTTGTTTATTTTCTTTAATCTCAATTGCTTTGATTTTCATTATGCTTAGCGAGTAATTTCCCTTAGGCAATTAAGTTGGGGGAAAAATGGTGAATCAATATTAGGATTGATAATTGTCTAGCACTTAATAGATTATAAAACTTTTGTCTTAGGTAACAAGTTTAAAGCCTTAATCGAGTTGGCCATTCGATTATTGAACCTAGGAAACTTTATGAATCGAGAGATTATAAAGGTTCCTGAACAATTACCTTAGAACTAAGCCTAGCTTAACCGAGAGATCTGTGTTAATAAGCTTAGTGGTTAAAATTGATTTGTTCTTAAAGTTTCTCGACGATTAAACTATCCAAGATATTGTTTTAGTTTAATTGTTGAGAAAAGGATCATTGCCACGAGAGTGGATTGATCTAAAATCGTTTTCAAAACCTTGAAGTTACCTTTGTAAAAAGACAATTTAAAATCCGAAAGTTTAATCACCCGTTTAAGTACCTCAACCTGGTTGTTTAGCCTTAAATTGAATCTTTAATCTTGTTAAATTGTTTTTACGTTTCTCGTTAGTCTTTTATTGATAACACAAAATAAAACCAATCTTTTTAATTTGCTTAGACTAAGTTTATTTCTTGCAAGCTCTAGTATTTTGATTGCTCCTGATTCGGATTGACACCTTATATACTACAATAAGGCATTCGATTGAACGAGGGTAAAATCTCGTTTATCAGGCAGAACGGCTTATATTTATACCAATCTATAAGTAATCCATATACTCATAATATGTGAAAATCTGAAAGATATCGAGATCATGTGTAATGGATATCACATACATAACTTCCCAACCACTACTTTTATGCATTGATTGAAGATGCAGCTATGATCAGATGGCTGAGGAGGCAGCAGTGAGCTAAGGTAGCTCAGGATGACTCAGACTTGGAGAAGAAAAAGGAAACAAGGATGACGTGTTGTATGCCTTATTTGGAGAAGGCGTGATGAACAAGGAAGGAAGACTCGTTATGGGAAGATAGCGAAGTTGGGGAATATTTCCGAAAGTGAAGAATAAAGAAATATTCCTGGATGAATGAAAATATGAAAATCTTTATGTTTTGGGAAGTTAGGTATTGTGTGTGGATCTTGACCATCGACTGTATCCGGTTCTGGTTCTTTGGTTGGCTTTTGGTTTAATGAATATCTCCCCGCTTTGCACCTTTATAAGGACGGAGAGGTGTTCAGAATTAGGGTTAACACTCCAACCGCTTATTGTCGTGTGTAATTCTCTTTGTATGTCAAAGGTGTGTGTTCGATCTATCGACTGAGTTCAGGGAAGTGATAGATTGTTGGGATTATTAGTTAACGTCTGGGGATAATAGGTTAGATTGTGTAATTGCCAGTTTAGGTTGTGTCTTGTAAAGAGAAACCTAAAGAGTTATCTAATAAAGTGTGTATGCGTTTGAGTTCGGCGCTTTCCGAGTGAAATTCTTGTGTTCATCAGTTATCTGAGAGTTTCCACATTTTCATTGATATTTGTACATAATCTATAATCACAAAAGAGATGGTGAGGATGACACTTATTTTCTTAAATAATTTAATTTAAAATTCAAATATGACATATTCTTCAATAAATTAGATATAATGGGTTTTCTTTACATTTTAAACTATGTCTATTTATGCCTGAAACATATGATTTTCCATAATCAATAAAATACAAAACTATCGAAAGTGGAACCCGTACGTATCCACGAATTTGCCTTTACTTTATTCGATCTTTGGTTAATTATATTTAAAAGAGGACTAATGATAATATTTGCTGTTGGTTTCTTATGTTTTATTTATTTACTAAATTTCATTTCTGATGATGATTATTGTTATTACTTGATTCTAGTCTCTAATTTTGGATTGGTAATTTAAAAAACAAAATTCAGCCTATATAATAAATTAATAGAAACAAACCAATGGCAAGAAAAAAAAATAGAAACAAACCAATGGTCTTTTTTGTACTAGTCATGTTTATATATATTGGTTTTCATAAATAACCATCTATTAAATTAACAAAAAAATAACCATCTATAAATAGTAATTTTTAATACAGACAAACATGATTCGTTACATCACTGATTAACACAAATTGATATAATTTTCCTTTTATTTTAAAAACTTGACTAATACATCAAAGTAAGACTTTGAGAGAGACAAAAAAAAGTACTGGAAAATGCAAATAACTTGTGGGAATCGCACTAATTCTAAAAGAATCATGTGGGCCCATACTTTGTCTTTTTTTTTTCTTTGTTAAATACTTTGTCTTTTTCTCCACTTCTTAATTCCCATTAATAATCCCCAAAAAAGGGTTTACGTAATAAATTATATTTCTCGCTGTATATTATTTAATAATAATTTTAGAATTATTCAACATAAATCTGACTTTAAAAATAATTAAGGAATAAAGGGAGTTATCATTTGATTGGTGCATTCCCACCACCGCGAGTATGTTGAATGTATCGTTAATTATACATGAGCCAAAATAATAATTTTTTAATCATGTTTTTATCTTTATTTTTTAGTGAATAAAATCTCAAGGAATATTTTTTAAAAAAATCTAGACGAATTATATTATTCATATATCGCGGGAGGGGCACAGTTGTATTGTGAAGCAGAGAATAGGTTCCAATATATTATCCTAAAAAATGTTTTATTTTATTTTTGTTTGATTCTGCAAATATTTTATTAATGGAATCATACTCTGCAAATTTGACCTTTCTTCTTCTCTCTAATCTCAACGAAGAGAATTTGCAGAGAGAATAACTTTCCCGAGAAAATTCCAGAAGAAAATGTGCGAGCCCGACGATAACACCTCCAGAAACGCCGTCGCGCCTCCTCCTCCGTCGTCGAGGTCAAGAGAGCTTCTGATGGATGTAGACGACTTAGATCTCGACGGTTCATGGCCGTTGGATCAAATCCCTTACTTATCCTCATCAGCGAATCGCATGATTTCTCCGATTTTCGTCTCGTCTTCCTCCGAGCAGCCTTGCTCGCCTCTCTGGGCTTTCTCCGACGGCGGCGGCGGAGGAACCGTTAATCTCGGAATCGCCGACGGAGACGACGAGAAGATCAGCTCCGTCTCCGGTGTTTCTTCTTTCCGCTTCGGCGATTATCCTCTCTTTCTTCCTTGTTAGTCTCTCGTGAACTCTTAAGTAGCTTGCTTATGGATTTAACATAGATTTTGCTTAGATATATTGAGTTCCTTTTTGTGGTAAAATTGCTAAAAATAGATTGGGTTCTACAAAAGTAATAGGCAAAGATGTTATCTGAATTGGTTCCTATTTGTGGTAAAATTGCTAAAGATAGCTTGAGTTCTGCAAAAGTAGGTAGGCAAAGATGTTATCTGAGAGGTGTATTATCTCTCTGAAAAATTGCAGATTCTTCTCCATCAATGATCGAAAACACACCGGAGAAACAAGCCAGTTTCCACTTTCCTTCTCCATTGATGAGCCTAGTCCCACCAGAGAACACAGATAGCTACTGTGTGACCAAAGAGAGGATGACTCAGGCGCTTCGATACTTAAAAGACTCGACAGAACAACATGTTTTGGCTCAGGTCTGGGCTCCCGTGAGAAAGAACGGTCGCGATTTACTGACGACTTTGGGTCAACCTTTTGTTCTTAATCCTAACGGCAACGGGCTTAATCAGTACAGGATGATCTCTCTCACGTATATGTTTTCTGTGGATAGTGAGAGTGATATAGAGCTTGGGCTCCCTGGTCGGGTTTTTCGCCAGAAATTGCCTGAGTGGACTCCGAATGTTCAGTACTATTCAAGCAAAGAATTCTCCCGGCTTGACCATGCCTTGCATTATAACGTGCGTGGTACGCTGGCATTGCCTGTGTTTAATCCCACTGGGGAGTCCTGCATAGGAGTTGTGGAACTTATCATGACCTCGGAGAAGATTCACTATGGACCTGAAGTGGACAGAGTTTGCAAAGCCCTCGAGGTTTGGTTCTAATCTCACTTTTGTTCATATTGTAGCCTTTGGCCTGTCATTTTTTAGATCTTCCTCTGCAAACCACAGTATTCTTTGATAAGAACAACAAATTCATATTAGTTTCTTGCTGGCTTCTATCTTATTAGTATAGCTTATATCTGGTCATTACATTATTTCCAGAGAGTTCGCTGTTTTTGTTATTTGCTGCAGCTTAGGAGCCGTACAGAGCGCTCTATTATGATTCTTCATAAATGATAACAACATTTGAAAATTTATGCAGGCTGTAAATCTGAAGAGCTCAGAAATACTTGATCACCAAACCACTCAGGTTAGCTACAAGTCCAAATATCTTTTTCTTGTGAATTGATGGGTACCATATGGGAACTAGGTTCTTAAGGTTTTCAGATAACTTGAATTGGCAGATATGCAATGAGAGTCGCCAAAACGCTCTTGCTGAGATTCTAGAAGTGTTGACAGTTGTATGTGAGACCCATAACCTGCCTCTGGCTCAGACTTGGGTTCCATGCCAGCACGGAAGCGTTCTTGCTAATGGTGGTGGTCTAAAGAAAAACTGCACCAGCTTTGACGGTAGCTGCATGGGCCAAGTCTGCATGTCTACAACCGACATGGCCTGCTATGTCGTGGATGCTTATGTATGGGGCTTTAGAGATGCATGTCTTGAACACCATCTCCAGAAAGGACAGGGAGTTGCTGGACGAGCTTTTCTCAACGGAGGCTCGTGTTTCTGCAGAGACATCACCAAGTTCTGTAAAACACAGTACCCGCTGGTCCATTATGCTCTCATGTTCAAGTTAACCACTTGTTTTGCAATCTCTCTCCAGAGCTCTTACACTGGAGACGACAGTTACATCCTAGAGTTCTTTCTTCCTTCGAGTATAACAGACGACCAAGAGCAAGATTCGCTGTTGGGCTCTCTTTTGGTGACAATGAAAGAACATTTTCAGAGTCTGAGGGTTGCATCTGGAGTTGACTTTGGCGAAAATGACGACAGATTGTCTTTTGAGATCATCCAAGCATTACCGGACGAGAAGATTCATTCAGAAATAGAATCCATTCGAGTCCCCTTTTCTGGTTTCAAGTCAAACGCGACAGAGACTCCGTTGATTCCTCAGCCTGCGGTCCAGTCTTCTGATCAAGTAAACGAGAAAATCAATGTGGCGACTGTTAATGGTGTGGTTAAGGAGAAGAAGAAAACAGAGAAAAAGCGTGGGAAGACTGAGAAAACAATTAGTCTTGATGTACTTCAGCAGTATTTCAGCGGGAGTCTCAAAGACGCTGCAAAGAGCCTTGGAGGTAACTTACATCTATGTACCCTCTCATGTTTTAGTTAGAAATCTTTTTGAGAGTTATATTTATTGTTTTGGTCTCAGTTTGTCCGACGACTATGAAGCGAATCTGTAGACAACATGGAATCTCGAGGTGGCCATCTAGGAAGATCAAAAAAGTGAATCGTTCAATCACAAAGTTGAAACGAGTCATTGAATCTGTTCAAGGCACCGATGGAGGCATCGACCTGACTTCCATGGCTGTTAGTTCCATCCCTTGGTCACATGGTCAAACAGCAGCGCAGCCGCTAAACTCACCCAGCGGTTCCAAACCACCCGAGCTACCAAACACCTATAATTCACCTAACCACTGGTCAAATGGTCACAGTCCTCACGAGCCAAATGGTTCACCTGAGTTACCAACCAACAACGGTCACAAGCGGTCACGGACTGTAGATGAAAGTGCTGGGACCCCGACATCTCACGGGTCGTGTAACGGTAACCATTTAAATGAAGCCAAACTCCCCAACCAAGATCCTCTGTTCACGGTAGGTGGATCACCAGGGCTCTTTCTCCCACCACATTCTAGAGATCATCATGATGTATCCATCGCATCCTTCTCAATGTCGAACATGCTTATAGACCATTTCCAAGGAATGCCTATTGAAGACGTTGGAAGCTCGAAAGATCTGAGAAATCTCTGCTCCTCCGCACCGTTCGAAGATAAGTTTCCCGACTCAAACTGGATCAACAAAGATAACAACAACAACATACACACCGCGCCAAAGGAAGAAACGATTGCTAATATTGCACGTGAACCATCAAGCTCAGAAATGAGAACGGTAACAATCAAAGCAAGTTACAGAGAAGACATTATACGGTTCAGGATATCTTCTGGTTCAGGTATATTGGAACTGAAGGATGAAGTGGCGAAGAGGCTAAAAATCGATGTTGGCACGTTCGACATCAAGTATCTCGACGACGATAGCGAATGGGTTTTGATAGCGTGTGATGTTGATCTTCAAGAGTGTCTCGAAATGCCTAGATCTTCTTCGCGTACTAATACAGTGAGGCTCTTGGTTCATGATGTGACAATGAACCTTGGGAGCTCTTGTGAGAGCACCGGAGAATTGTGACCTGAGGTTATTTATTCATCAAGACTACTTTGTACATAAACGTTTTTGATTTCTTTTTCCTTCTCATATTTAGGTGATTGTGTATTGGAGTCTAAAAGTGTAAGAAAAACATGTGTTTGTAAACTTGTAATTGTAAGTGGGAGAGTGAGGTTAGAAGTGAATTTTACTCCCTCTGTTTTTTAATTTTTTTTTTGTGGTTTCTCATACATATCAAGAAACTAAACCAACAAAATTTTAGATTTTTCATTGAAATATACAATTTACATAAAATTGTATTGAAAAAGTAAAAATCTATTATTTAGAAACAATTTTGAAATCTAAAAACTCTACTGAATAAACGGAAGGACTAGTTGTAAACTAACTCTAAATGTGTTTCTTTATATATTCGAAATTGAAACTAGTTTTAAAGGAGAAACCCTAAGTGGGCGAGTCAGATTATAAGTAAATTTTTGGTTGTAAACTAACTCCAAACATGTTTTTTATATATTCAAATTGAAACTAGATTCAAAGAAAATCCCCTAAGCTCAAAGTTGGATACTGCAAAAAAAAATTGTTTGCATTAATTTTTATTCTAGAAGTATACACAATTTAAGTTTTTTTTTGTCAACGTTTGTCAATCTTACACAAACGTAGGCGGAATCGATTTCGGGTGGAGTGGTGCTACCTACTTATGACTGTCACTAGACCAAAACCACTTCCCACACAATTAAGCTTTAAAAATTATAACTTTATTTATTTACAAGGAAACTTACGTTTGGTGGAACTTATTCTCAATTTTTAGTTTGTTTGATTTTTAAGTTATTCACACATACGAAGAAAATACATAAACGTCTGTTAATAGCTATATATATTTTTGTGTTAAACAACTTAATATGGTGTTTTAAAATTTTCAATTAATATACTTTGAAACTATAAATAGATTAAACTATATAAGTGTTAGTGAAAATCAAACAAACTAAAACAATTTTTCAAAAACATCAAACGATAAAAAACGGAGAGAGTGTTATCTAACTAGACATTATATCAAATATCCTTTTTAGCTTCAAACCCGCTAATATCAACTAAATTAATGAATTTTCTATTTGTTAATGTATTGACTATTTATATCAAGATGCATATTTAGTGGTTTGTAAGCAACAATAAAAAGTAAATCAAATAAACCAAAATGACTAATAATCAAATATGATAATATTGTGAGTTCCGCCTCCTGGGTTCGAACCTCGGCCACTGCGGAATTAACATACGGGCTGCAGCGTTCCTGGAAATAGTCTGGACTTACTTCGGTAAGGATCAGGACACCAGGATTACCAAAAAAAAAAAAAAAAAAAAAAAAAAAAAAATATGATAATATATTGGGAGAATCACAAAACTACACCATTTGAATTACATTTCACAAAACTACACCATTTCAAAAATACTTCACAAAACTACACCTAAACACTCAAAATTAAATCCAAATAAACATTACCCACACAATCCTACCCCCTTAATACTATACCCTAAACACTAATTAGCGAACCCAAATAAAAAGATTTTAATTTTGGTAATTTTTTAAATGATAAATCAAGCTTTTAAAATTTTGAAAGGGTGTAGTTTTGCGAAAAAATTAAATTAGGTGTAGTTTTGTGAAGGAGACATTGAAAGGGTGTAGTTTTGTGAATTCCTCTAATATATTATGGTGCATTATCTAAATCAAAGATATATACAAAAAAAAAACAAATGACAAAAAGATGAGAAAGAGAAAAACATATGCATAACATAAGCATCTTATAGAAATTTTATGAGAAAAATCACTACTTTCATATCCAAATATATCAAATTGAAACAACATACTAAGCCGACTATTAACGTCTGAATAGTATTTGATACAACAAATTTAAGAGCCATAAATGTTATTGCCGTAATCAAAAACTCAAATGCACAAACAATAATAGTTGCAACACAATCTTTTAATCGGTTGCAAATTCTTATATCAGTTACAATGTATAGTGTGTATCACAACCCCAACTCTGTCTATGTACAAAACTATTTTACTAAAATTATGGATGGGTTTTGATTCTCAGTAAAGAAACCATACCAAACAACTCACTAGAGACTAAAATTGTAGTGTTTTTAACATCTTTAGTTTGAACCACCTTTTCCGTGTGAAGTAAAAAACAATATTAGTCTTTTAGAAACGTGTGTATTTAATAAAACTTATATAAAAGAAATTAGTATAAAAAATGATACCACATGGATGTATAATGAAAACACATACGATATAATGTTGACGAAGCAACATGTTATTCCAACGATTATTGTCCGACTTACTCTTGACTCAACAACATACATGAGAGCTATGAATGTTATTGCCGAAATCAAGAACTCAATTCCACATACAATAATACAACTCCAAACTGTCGTTCCAAGGACCCTGAGAGCCGTATGTGAATACCTCAGTAGTCGGGGTTCGAATCCAGAGGACAGTATTCACTGTTGTGAGTCCTTTACCACCAGAGGTAGAAACCCTGGTTTATAATGAGATCATGAAATATAAGTTAGATGGAGTTATGGGTCTTGGATTGTCTGGGTTAGTAGTTAAAGGAACCCAGACAGTTTTACAAAATATGATCAAGATGAAACTTATTGGCAATATAAATAATAACAGTAAATAGTAATAACAGGTCTTTGTATTCACAATAATAACAGTAAATAGTAAGATACACAATAAAAATTGTGATCACTACACCGTTCATTATTAGAAGCACGGTTGAATATGGATGAACACCATATAAGAACTACATTGAGAAACTCATGAGAGTGAAATGTTTTTAACCGATCAATCCTATGTAGATTTTACAAATTTTGATCTACATATTCATAAAAAAAAAAACAATTTTAGTGTTTTGAATCACATATATAACTCAAGTTAACATTCTCTATCGTTTAAGGCATTTTTTTAGAAAAATAATATTTTATTAATCGTATGCTTGAAATTTCGTAAGGATTAATCATATACTATAATGTAATAAAGATTTGCACACTATACATTGATTATATAAAAAAGTTACAACTAGGGAATCTAACACTTAATTTGGTGTTATTTGAGTTGTTGGATTGAAATGGTTGAGTGGAAGCTGAATTATTCACATAATCTTAACTAAACTTTTAATGACTAATGAGTGATCCAAAAGTTGATTATTAGTCAAACATAGTTGGCAAACTGATATAATATAATTTGTAGTTAATTATGATTTTTGTATAAATCTGTAGTTAATTACTTTAAGTTGGAAAAAGTTATCATAGACAAAATCTCAAAATTTGGATGAATCAAATTTATTAAACGAATTGCAATAAAAAAAAGTCGGAGCTTTTTACTTTATAATTAAACTATTTTATTGTAAAAGTGACCCTCTCTTCTTGTTATCCGTTAGATATAAAGGAGATTTTAATTTGTTAATAATCCAAACGAACATCAATACTCAGTAGTAACCAACCAATATTAATTGAGCAATGAAAATTATTTACAAATGTTCGTTTGATTTTATCACACGTTTGATTAAATTTCTTAAATTTATAGCTTTTATTAATTCGTTATTTATCATCAAATTAACAGTAAATACAAGAAATCTATTATTTTAAAACATGATACATGATTTGAGATAAATATGTGGGTCATCTATATAAAAATAAGAAAAATTAGATGGTCTTAAACAATGATCGGAATCGGGTATACAAGTTGCATTCATATTAAAATCTTAGCTATAAACTTAAATGGGAAAATCATAAAACTACACCATTTGAATTACATTTCACAAAACTACACCATTTCAAAAATACTTCACAAAACTACATCTAAACACTCAAAATTAAATCCAAATAAACCCTACCCACACAATCTTACCCCTTAATATTATACCCTAAACACTAATTAGCGAATCCAAATGAAAAAAAATTAATTTTGGTAATTTTTAATAGGGTAAATCAAGCTTTAAAATTTTTAAAAGGGTGTAGTTTTGTGAAAAAAATAAATTAGGTGTAGTTTTGCGAAGGAGGGGTTGAAAGGGTGTAGTTTTGTGAATTCCTCAACTTATAAATCAAATTAAAATATACAAACAAGGTTGAAAAAATAATTGTTAATTTTTTAATCTTATGCCAACGGATTAGGCAATAGAGAATCTTCCCGTCCAAGTAGGTATTGATTTGGTGTTGGTCAAAATTCATTTTGTTTCCTCACAAACCCCATGTGCACTTTATCATTAGTCAAACTTAAATATGTTTAAAACCATTTAATTTGTCATCAAACTTTCTTTAATAACCGTCCATAAAAACAAGTTTTTTATATTAATTTCTACTGGTAAATTTATATCAATTTAAATTAAAAAATAAAAGAATTGTCCCATGATACCTTTTGGTTTTCTTTAAAAAAAAAAAAAAAAAAAAAAAATGATACCTTTTGGTTTGGTAACGAAGACGCCATTCCATTTGTTATGATGATGAGCTCTCACCTTTTTATAATTATAACGAAAGTGAAACGCATAAGCCATAAAAAGAATATTCATCATAGAAAACAAATATAAAAAGTACTTTAAAGAGATACTTTTAAATTAAGTTGCGTATGTGTATATATATATATATATGTATATTGTGGGTAGGCCGGTATGGTTGAACAAAATATTTATATTTTTGGCTTAAAGTTGTGTGTATCTATTATGATTCAAGTCAAAAACTCTGGAGAATTGTAATTCTACACAAAAAGTTATTATTTTACATTTTAGTTCTAACAACAAAATATTGGGCTTCATACGAATATGAAATAACAATATCATATATATAGTTATATATACTAATATACAAGTACGTAGGTGTATATATCCTCTTATTAAGTTGTAAAATTACTAACTAATCTATGAGAGTAATTAAGCAGGAAATATCCATGACTTTGTAAGAAACCATATTTATGTTAGTCATTTAGTAGGGTAATGATTATTATACGAAACCGTTGCATAAACTATAAGTAGTTTAAAAATAAATGCTTGACGGTGAACTATGCATGAAACATGCAATGCTTACGTAAGGGTAACTTTCTATTTTATGTTCACGTGCGGGTAACCTTTTTCGCGCGCGGTTCAAAATTTTACAAGTGTAATGTAAATACTACCAACATGAACAATTTTTAGTTAACCCTTAATAATAATATAAAAAAAGATTAGCGAATTCGAAGATGAATCATGTATGTGACCCAAATGGTAACACACAAGAAAACAAAATGGGGTTACTCTCGACTTAAGCACAACTAATTATATACACTTGTAAACATAACTACACAGGTTATATATATGAATTTTGTATATTATTGGATGTTACAGAGAGATATTAACGTTTGAATTATTGAAAAATGATTGATCGCTAATAATAAATAAACCAGGCTAATTAGTAAACAATAATTAAATAAATTATTAAAGACCGTGTTTTAAGGAAGAGAAATTTCGATCCAGCAAGCAGTTGTGTATACCTCACGTGCGTAGACTATCTCGCAAGATTCTCCTTTTGATCATATCAACATATTCTTAATTTATCTTAACTAAGTGAAAATAAGGGGGATTCATTGATTAATTAGTCCATATAAAAAGTTCAAATCTATTTTTTTTAAGTTTATCAAACTTATGATTACAATAATCCAAAAGTACTGTCATAATTTAAATTCAACTAAAATTTGTTTTTGTTAATATTCGTGAACTTATTAAAGTTTCAGCTAGATACTTGATCCATAATGAAATGTCTTTTTGCTTATCTCATTTTTGACCAAGCTTGGGGCACTAAAAGATGTATGTATTTTATTAAAATTGTATTCAAAAGCAATTTATATAGTTTCCAATGTACTCCAGAACCGGCGTTTATTCCTAGATTGATATAGGAAAAATTATAAACTAGAGTACTACACACATTAAGAAAATATAATTGTTTAGTTTAATTAATGATGATATATTGAATAATGAGTGACACCAAGTATACAAACTAACGTGGAAGCGGTGATTTATGCCATTTAATGATATTATATCGCGGACTTAATGAATTATGGGATTCGGCCCAAAATCTCCTTCCTTATTTTACAAAATATAACTCCAAATTTTTATAATTATTATTATCTCCTACAAATGAGTCAAACCTTAGGCCTTTTGACCGTTAATACTTGCCTTCGATGACAATCTTTTCCTTTTTTTGCTTGGTTCCATTTAATTGTTAATTAGTGCTATATATTCTTAAGTAAACTTTTATAGTGATCTAATATATATAAACATGGAAAATAAACAAGAAACATTTATCAATGTAATTTTCGAATTAGAATCTGACAGATGTTAAATTAGTTTAAATACGAAATATTTAATTGGTTTTGACCAAAATGGCTTCCTAAATATTATTCATCGATTCAATAATTCACATAATTTAGAAATGCTGATTACCAAAAGCCAACATGGTAACTCGCTAAATATATATATATATATATATATATATATATATATATATATATCAAATCAATCCATACCAAAAGTTGAGGATTTGTTTCTAATTACACCATTGATAATTGTTTAACTTCCGTTGAATATTTTAGATTTTTTCCCAATTTTAGGTAATACTTATTTTAAAAGAAAACTTTTTTTCTGCTACGGAAGAACTCAAAATGGATAAGTATATCGTAGTTGCTTTTAGAAAGAATTGCTTTTAAATGATTTTGTTTAATTTTTAAAAGTGCCTTTTTATTTATAATGGAGTTTTTTTTATTGTTATCCGACGTTGATGTTATTTCTCCATTTGTCTGTGATATTTATGTAGCCATAAGCCCATAACAATATCCTTAGCTATTTAATTAAATATTTCCCAAATTATAAAATAAATCTTGCTCATGTCTGCATTTTTAATTTTTTAGTCACTAGGAAAAATAAATTAATATATATATATATATATTCATTTAGACCTACCACTTAATTAAGAGATGGTAATTAAATAAATTAACTTTTAGACCAATCCTTTTGACAAAAAAATGGTATCTACTTTTTCACCACATCAATGAAAGTTGACTATAAATAACACATTACTGGTTTTATATTTGTCTCATAAAAGAGTTCTCTCAGAATATTGGATTTGACCATTATACCCTTATAACTGAAAACTGCAAATACGTTTTCTATTTCGTCGTCTTCTTCTTCCTTTAAATTTTTTAAAACTTAGATCGAAAAGATAAGAAGCTACATCGCCGGTAACAAACTCCGATAAATGATCGAGACCGGAAAATACCTTATCGGCGCCGCCGGTAAAAGCGGTTACGGCTCTAAATCCACCGCCGATGAGGTCACCGAGAACTGCGACCTTCGCTCCATCACAGCGATAATCACCGGTGAGTTTTTTTACAGCCACCGTCAAATTTTTCCGGCGACTCGAAACGTCGGTTAATTTTTTTCTGTTTAATTTTGCGAAGGCGCGACGTCGGGGATCGGAGCGGAGACGGCGAGAGTGTTGGCGAAAAGAGGAGCGAGGTTGATTTTTCCGGCGAGGAACGTGAAAGCGGCGGAGGAACCGAAAGGTAAGATCGTGTCTGAGTTTCCGGAGACGGAGATCGTCGTGATGGAGCTTGATCTAAGCTCTATCGCCTCCGTACGTAGCTTCGTCGCCGATTTCGAATCTCTGAATCTTCCTCTTAATCTTCTCATGTAAGTCAAATTAATTAATTAATTAATTAAAAAAAATTACGTTGTCGAGTATCAAAATATATATACTTTAATTGTTTGATTTTTTTTTACTTAATTGCATGTTGTGTTCATTTTATAGAAAATGAATATAATCTATATATATGCATGTATATATAATAAAACATACGTGTGTCTACTGTAGGAATTTTATGTGAATAGAACATAATAGTAGTCCTTATGATATTTTTTCTTTGAATAAGATTTGTTTAAAATATTATAGTATTATTTTTAAAAAATTATTGAATAAAAAATGTTGTAAAACAGAAACAACGCAGGGAAATTAGCACATGAACATGCAATAACCGAAGACGGGATAGAGATGACATTTGCAACTAATTATCTTGGTATCTTTTCTTTATTACAATAATTATATTAAGTACTCCGAATATTATACTAATATTGTTATTTTAATTATTATTTATGATCAGGACATTTTCTATTGACCAATCTGTTGCTAAAGAAGATGATTAAAACGGCAGAAGAAACACGAATACAAGGAAGGATAGTTAACGTCACGTCAGGAATTCACGGCTGGTTTAACGGCGACTTGGTCGAGTATCTCCGCCTTATTTCTAAACCCATGTGGTAAGTACTTTGTGTTCTGTTTCTTTGATTTAAACATAAATGCACCATAACACTAATTATCATTACAAAAGTCTATAAAATGAGAAAGTAAATATTGCAACACATCTATGAATATTAATGTACAGAGTCTAATACCTATTAGCTAGATCAATAAATGAATAAGAGTGTAGTATTGGTGTTCTTGAGAGGTGAATAAAAATTACTTTTTAACCTAAACCCAAAAAAGCTGCGTAGTTGTTAATGTTTTTGATTTGATGAGTGGCAGTAAAGTCGATAAAGGGTAATAAATGCGAAAAGGAAGTAAAAGAATTTTGACTTTTTGGAAATGTAATATTATTTTTTTTTGTTAACTTTTTTAATATTTTGGGTTTGATGTAATTGATTAGTGAATTCGATGCGACACGTGCGTATGCACTCTCGAAGCTAGCCAACGTTTTGCATACAAAGGAACTCTCTTCTAGGCTCAAGGTCTCTTTCTCTCTCCCTCTCCCTCTCTCTTTCTTATTTATTATTCCAATTAAATTACTTCTCAAGGAATTTAATTATTCCAATAAAAAAAAAACAGAAGCATTATGGTAAGATATATTAATAGCGTGTCATAGAAAATGGTCCATTATTTTTTATAAAATTTATTATTAGTTAATGGGATCGGGATAACAATTAACCTTAGGTAACTAGCATTTGTACATTCTAAATTTCTAAGTATACGAAAATAGCTAGTTGTCATATTTTTTTACTAATGTCTAGATTAAGATAACCATGTGTGCTTTACTGAAAATAAAGTAATTAAAGTTTAATAATACCAAAAGAGAAAATTACTGAAATAAATAGCAATATTATGCAGAAAATTAGAGCGAATGTGACAGTGAATTGCGTACACCCAGGTGTTGTTCGAACCAGGTTAACAAGAGACCGAGAAGGCTTATTGACTGGTTCGTTTATATTAAATTATAGTAGTAAATTCTAATCATAATTAAGATTCCTAATTATGTGTTACTATATATATGATTAGCCTTAATTTGTCTTTTCCTTACTCAGATCTTGCCTTCTTCCTAGCTTCCAAGCTTCTTAAGACCGTCCCTCAAGTAATAATTAATATGTTTATTTTTATAACATCATCATATGTGGTGGATAAGTTATTCAAAAAGTACTAATATTTATTTGTTAAATATTTCGGATTTATTTTGACTTATGTGATATTTCTTATTAATTTTTGGCAATGGGATTAGGCAGCAGCAACGACATGTTACGTGGCAACAAATCCAAATTTGGTGAACGTATCGGGACAATACTTTACGGATTGTAATGAAACGACACCGTCTGGACTCGGATCGAACTCCTCCGAAGCTACTAAATTATGGGAAGCTTCTGAGATTTTAGTAACTCAACATTCTAAAACCGGTTTTTACCAATTTAGCTAATTAAAGAACAAAAAGTAATTATCTTATTTTTATTTATATATCCCTAGGAAAAAGTTATATTAATTTTTTTTATTAGATGATATAAAGATCATTATATTTAGTTAATCCTCTGAACTTATACTTTTATCAACAGACTTATAAACATATATTTAGTGGTTCTATTATCATTGTTAATTACTACTAATGTGAAACTGATATGTACTTTGTAGTCTTTGTTTTGTATATCTTATAGTAATTAGTCTTTGGGAGAGCCACCCCTTAAAAGGTCTTATATTATTTGGAGTAGAAACTAATTTGGGCTCTTTTTAAAATAAAAGCCCGAATGTATTTTGGTACGCAAAATTCATAGTCTTATTGCCAATGATGACATGTTTGATGTGTTTTAGTATAGATTCTTTTTGTATGCATGTGCTTGTACCAAATATCAATTAATCTTAAATACAGTGAAACATATATAAACTAATTATTTTGTTATTATATATGATATTTTATTCCAAGTGTCAATAATCAGGGTGACAGAAAAAGAACATTTGACTAAAAATAGCAAAAGTTTGTATATAAGCTGTAGATAACTAAATGAAATACTTTCAACTCAAAACAATTGCAAAACAACTATTAAAAAAAGAAATGAAAAACTCACGGAATATTTACATAATATTTTTTTGTGTCATTAGTTCTTGCAAGACGATCCAGGCTGGTCCATATCCTCTAAACTTATATTGTTATCAAAAGACTTATAAACATATTTAGATTACATATACAAATATCGAAACACATTTTTTAGACTTTTTTAAGATTTTTACTATTAATAGATAAGAGATAAAAATTTAGAAACTCCAAAAGAAAATTTAATTGGAAGTGGCCATATGGCATTTTTAATAATCTAAAGACATGTAATCAAAATACATGACTTTTTGTAAACAATTACATTAAAAAAAACGAAAGAGCACAAGTTTATAAAAACACATTTACGAAACAAACCCTTTCGACTTTTGAAAGATTTTTTAAGAGTACAAAATGTTTTAGCTGGAAATTATTTTAGAATTTATGTAACTTTGACCATGGTATCTTAGTATTTTCACTACTTCCTATGTCCTATTAATATTACGTAAGATTTTTAGACAAAAGCACAAAAATTAAGAAATCATTAAAGACTATTTAAGTTTTATTGTGAGATCTAAAACGTTTTTTTAAAAGATCATTTAAGTTTTATTGTGATATCTAAAAAGTTGTTTTTAAATTATAATTTAAAAGCATTCAACCAATAGAAATGGTACTACATAATACAAAAAGCCAAACAATATTAAATAGCTATAAATTTTGTATAGAAATAACTAATAAGCAAATAATCTTATAATATAGAACAAATCAAAACTTCTAAAATATAATAGGACAAATGGAGTATTAAAAATAGCAAAATTTTCTATATAAGTAGATAACTATATTTAATACTTTCAATTAGAAACATTACAAAAAACAACTAATAAAAAAAGAGATGAAATCCACATACAGAATATTTGTCCTTCTTTACATAATATTTTCTTGTGTCATTAGTATTTGCAATGGATTTACCTACAACCCTAAACTCACTGTTAAAATTACCAACGATATTGGGCCTGGTGTAGCCTTAACCATACATTGCAAATCCGAAGATGACGATATTGGAGAGCATGTGTTGCAACCAGGACAAAATTTCCGGATTAGATTTAAACCAAGCTGGATCAGAAAAACAGTATTTAAATGCAGTTTTAGTTGGAGTAATCAACTGAAATGGTTCGATATATGGTCAGCATCCAAAGATCAAAATTATTGCACGGAATGTAATTATTCTATTAAGGTTAGTGGACCATGTCGCACTGGAGATTATAAGAAAAAGTATGATAAGTGTTTTCCTTGGGATAAATAAATCAAAAGATGATGTTTTGTAGCAAATGCATGGGTAATATTATAATAATATTGAGAAAATCGTCATTTAATTCATCAACTGTCAAATTAAAGTTTTTTTTATTTCTCAATTAGTATTTAAACTATTTAATACATTAATTTTTACGCGCGAATTAATCAATTTATAATTTCGTTGACCAAGTCATTTTACACTTTACGAAAGTCAACCGTTAACTTACGACTTAACGTCGTTAACTAGTTGGAGAATAATTTGATATAAATAAAAAAGTTCATATATTTTTTAGCTTCATTTTGAAATTTGGAAAATAATTTAGCTTAAACAAAAGTTCAGATTTTTTTTATTTTGACCGAAAGTGGGAGAGTATTTTAGCTTCAATTTTTTTATGTTAATAAATAAAGAAAACGAGGAGGTTAGAGACATAAAAAAATAAAAATAAAAACATCAAGCGTATTATTTGTTTTTCTTACTTGATCAAATATTCACAAAATTACACTATTTCATTTATTCCTACACAAAACTCTATTTAATTCAATATTTTTTCTATAATGACACTCTTTTAAAATTTTGAAAACATTGATTTAATCTTTAAAAAATTATCAAAATTAAAATATTTTCACGTTGGTTCGCTAATTAGTGTTTATGATATGATATTAAATAAATATTTGTGTGGGTAGGATTTATTTAGATTTAATTTGAGTGTTTAGTGTAGTTTTCAAAAATGACTTCGGATTTATGTAATTTTGTAAAATGCAATTCAAATTGTAGTTTTGTAATTCCCTATTTTTCTATCTAAAATGTTAAGTTAATATATATATATATATATATATATTATCAAAATGCATAAAAGTTTATTTGTAAAAATTATACTTTTCCTTTTGAAATTTACACGTCTTCCCGCATTGCGAGAAAAAACAAACTTTTATATAAAAACAATGTTTATTTGAAATATAAATATATTAAAATTCAATCATCAAAATATTTTATCTTTATATAATATAGATATACGAAAACACCAAAATATTCCTCAACTTTCAAATCAAATGCAAAATTATTCTTTAACTTTCAAAACGAAACAAAAAAATGCATGTATTTTGATTAAAGTCAAATTAGTCCCTACCTATATTTAACGAAGTCAAAAGACGAGTTAACGGTTGTCTTTCATAGAGTCTAAAATGACTAATTACTCAACGAAAATAGAGATTTAATTAGTTTGCCTGTAAAAATTCAAATATTAAATGACTTAAATGATAATTGGGAATAAAATGATTTTAATTTGAAAGTTGAGGATTTAAATGACGATTTTCCCTAATAATATTCGATCTTTTTCATTAATTTTGTTTTTAAATCTTTTATATTTTCTTTCAAATTGGTTTTATGTTACAACCAATTAAATTTATATTTTGTTGTTATTAACTTTTTAGCAAGGTTGGATTACAAGTGTGCAAACCAAAAAGGCCATAAGACCCAATACACAGAGGCCCAAACAATCTAATATCCATAAAAAATTGTTAGCGCGTGCAGACAACTAGTTGAAAATTATGTCGGTTTGCATTTTGATGACAAGTTGTTAAGTTGCGGTTTTGTCTACACGCGCTGACGTGGACCGCAACTTTCAAAAGATGCTATAAAACGCACTACGTAGGACCCATAAGTAAAAAAAATCTAACGGCCAAGATTCCGTTGACCTTTTCTTCGGGGAGAATTATCAGACAAAGGCACGCGCATGAGGAAAAGTGGGACCCAGCTTCTCCACCACAAGTCGTAACAACCGTTCGTTAATTGACCTGGTCAACTTAAATATGGACACTTGTCACCATCTCAGACGTAGATAGGTAAATATTGATTACCGCTTCAAGATATGCAGAATATTATCTTTATTTGAAGAATATAGACCGAGACAGATTCAAAATAGTATTAAAATTTAAAATTTTACGTAGATTTAATGGTAAGAGATTTACTTGAACTTTTAGCATATTTTATATAAAAAATTGTTTTATGTATTTGGTATGAACAAAATAATAATGATGGGGTGGCACGTGGAATGAAAGAAATTAGGTGATAGTGAGTTGTTTTGTACACAAAGAATAGCTAACGTGGTGATGACACATAGGCCATGTTAAATCTTAGGACCAGACAATCGAACACAACATCATCATCATGATAAAACGTACTTGGATAAACCTAATTAGTAGATCGTGACCGTTAAAATGAAATTAGCTTAATCTCGTGGGATACAGGTAACTATAGGTAATTATAATCTTAATACACACGTGATTAACAGATGAGCTTCTTTTTTTCAAGGACATGTTTGGCTTTCTCTTCTTAACATTTATATACAACGTTTGTAAATGTACTTATTGTAGATAAGTGTCAAGAAAATATGTTTTACAAAAGTATAAGGAATGTGTTTGTTATGCTGTTTTTGTACGTTTTGAAGAATAAAAGAGGTCGACCAAATTAAGAGTGAATAAAAACGACAATTCGTCAATGGATGGTCAACCTATTAAGTACTTGGATTTTAATTCATCCGTACAAATATGATTTTAATTCATCCGTACAATATAATTTATTTCGTGAAGTTAGTACACTTTATAGAGCTTAATTTGGACAATCTTGATAAAGTTGTTTCATTCGATAATGGTTTTAGTAAGAGATAATCTTTATCTTTAACGATTTTCGTGTGGATAAATAATTGTCTTCAAAATAGAATGAAAGTATTGATTTTACGTATGTCCATATCATGTGAACATGTAGTGTTGATGCGTAATATGCTATGCAAGGATATGTTATGTAATAAGGAGGAGTATATATTAATTAGTTGTGTCAAATAATGGTTAATTATAAAGTGTAGCATTCCTTCATTTCACTACGAAAAAGCAGTTGGCTTTTGTAACAAATTAAAACAGAAATTTTGTACTTACAATCTATTTACAATATAAATTCAAGCATGAATTGGAATTGTTGTGGACGTTAAGACTTAAATATCCAATACCAACCAATGGACAAATATTCAACCCAACTCCAGTTTTCAAATTTGACAGACAAGTTTAGATTATTAAGAAAACCAAATAAACTTTAGATTATTAAACAATCGATCGGAAATCGATAGTTGACGTATTAACAAATAACAAAAAGTAAAAAAAATAATCCAAAAGCAGAAGAACCATATATATGTATTGCATGTCCAATAGGATTTACGAATTTATAAATGTACATAACTTGTTTTATGAGTTAACGTACATGTTGAAACCATTTATGCTTTTTTATAACCTTTACTAAAAAGCACTATATTCTATGTTATACATAGTACTTGTTAATTACACAAAGTAATTTATATAACTAACTACAAAAATCTTAAACAGTCAGTATTGTAACTTGGAATGTGAAATTTAAAAATTTACAGGTCAAATTTTAAACATACAGTCCTATATATGGACTTCCACCTATTTATTAAACCTTTTATTATTTATATTTTGTAACATATTAATCCTTTAAGTTCCGAATAATTTAGATAATTAATTCCATATGGACACGTATTTGTTTATTTTCTTCAGCACGACAAAGATTCCCACTCAGAATGTTTTTTATTAATTTTATATTATACAATTTGCTCTCTTCTCTCTACCATAAAGCAAATGTGATCAGACAAAGCATGACAAAGAAGTTCTTCATTCAAAAAAGATTTCTCACCCATCAAATTTTTCCAATTCTCTCTTCATATATCCAAAGCTTTGTTTCTTCCAAATATAGAAGTTTATATATATAAGAAAGGGGAAACATCAAGCTTTGTGTCTTCATCTATCATCTATGGATACTTCTCAATGGCCACAGGTACACACAAAAACATATATTTATATATATACATATACACACACTTATATCTCAATATTTATGTGTTGATGTGAGTTTGAGAATATGATTTACCTTTATCTTAATTAGAAGTTTAATGTTTTTAGATCTTCTTTTGATGTTTCTCTACTGTTTAAGTGTTTATATATTAATTATTCACTTTACCCTTTAGTTATTTGCTTTTCCCCTTCTTTTTATGTTTCTAGTTTGACAAAAAAAAAAAGTTTAAAGGTTTCTACAAATTCCCAATTATCTTTATCTTTATGAAAAACAATTTATTTGCTCATAACTAAACAAGCGTATGCTTTTGTGCTAATAATTAGAAGAATTGTCTTGTGATTTTGATGATTAATTCAGGAGATTATAGTGAAACCCTTGGAAGAAATAGTAACAAACACAAACCCTAAACCGCAACCGCCCCAACGGCAACAACCACTAGCGTCTAGAGCGGTTGGTGAAGCCGAAAGGAAAGCAAGACCAGAGACGGACCAAGCTATAAACTGTCCAAGATGCAACTCAACGAACACAAAGTTTTGTTACTACAACAACTATAGCTTAACACAACCAAGATTCTTCTGCAAAAGTTGTAGAAGGTATTGGACACAAGGTGGTTCTCTTAGGAATATTCCTGTCGGTGGTGGCTCCAAAAAGAACAAGAGATCATCTCATGACTCTACTTCTAATATAAGTAACAATCACTTGCTTCCTACACAACCACACACAAAGAAGCATCTCTCTGATAACCTTATGAGTATGTCTCAACAACAAGATCTCAACTTAGGGTTTCAACCACATGGCTTGATCAGGACTAATTTCACTGACCTAATCAACAACATTGGCAACAACAACAACAACAAGGCCACTAACACTAACAACAACCCATTTCTTGGAACTTCTTGTCCTGCCACGTCAGCTATGACAATGACAACTTCTTCTTCATTCACGGGATTTGAAGTTCATAATAATAATAATCAAGAAGGGTTTTCAATGCAAGATCATCATTACAAGCCTTGCAACACAAGCACAACATTGCTAGGGTTTTCATTGGATCATAATAGCAATGGATTTCAAGGTGGTGGTGGTGGTGATGATGATGATGTGAGTGGAAGACAATTGTTTCCTTTTGATGATTTGAAATTACCAGTTTCTTCTTCATTAGCATCAATTAACAATATTGTTAATGATAACCAAAAGGGAGGAAATAGTAGTGATGGAGCTGCTACTTCTGCTGGCTATTGGAGTGGGATGTTGAGTGGAGGGTCATGGAGCTAATTAATTAGTGTTATTTATTTAATTAATCATTATGGTTTTAATTCTTATATTAGTGGGTTTTTTTATGTTATTTTTGGATATTATTGGGGGTGCATCATGCATATTGAATGACTTTTAAATATTTGTTTTGAGTTTTGTTATGGCTATCTAACACATGTTATAAATGATACATTGGTTGGTCCTTTAATATCCTTCTATTTTAATTTCATGTAATTTATCCACCAATAATTTCGGAGTTTAATTACATTATGAACAACCTAATTATGTTAAATATAATGTGTGTATATATATTGTGTAACTAGTTATGTGCAATACATGGATGTTACCATGTTAAAAAAGTGGCCATATATATATTAAACTTTTTGAAGAGAAACTAAATAAATAGAGACAGGCAAGCTCTGATGGCTTTCACATGATCCTCACTAATCTAGTGTTATAAAAAAATTAGACACCCAAATTATATTGTTTTTAGATTCATTAACCTAAAAACCACATATATATACTGTTTCCTTGAATTAGAGTTATCTTAAATCCAAAGCCGTTGCACCCTTTGGTTATTGTCAAAAGGTAAACATATTTGATCACTCATGTAAGGATCTAATTATCTTCTTTAATTTTTTATAACTTTTGTGACTGCATGCGAGTGGATTTTGTGTGTTTTCACAAGTTCAAGAGAAGGATTAAAAGATAAATATCTTGCTATGTCTTTGTTAATATTGTGTGGAACTGTGACCTGGATATATATCCTTGTCTTGCCCTTTGGTTGTTTTAATCATACTAATTTTTGCTCGTAATAATAATAGAGAATACTAACCAATGATTTGATTTATTTAAAAGAGCTTATTACTTATTATATAAGATTGATTATTGATAATTAATCTGTGATGTGACCTGTATTCTTTGGGTTCATTGTTTTCGCTGAAATATTATTCACGACTTGACAAAAAGAATAAAATATAGAGTAGATGACAAAAGGAAAGATTTCTACAAGATATAAGTCATAATCATATAAAATTTAACATTTGGTCATAGATATTTTATTTAGAATGTGATAGGATCTAGAGATAATTACTTTGGCACTGAATAATCTCGAAAAAATGAATTATTTAGTCTTTGAATAATTACCAAAATATTTTCATCTTTTCCAACGCAAAGAGGTAGATGGGACCACATTCATTCTCAGCCCTTCATTTTTGTACTTAATCCACGTGTAACAATCTTAAATGCTTTCCATTTAGCCACGTCAGCATTACATCTCTTCTCGCGCTTGTCGTGGAGGTCGTTAACTGATCAGAAATATAGGCAGCGAAAGTGAAAATTATTATTTATTACTCCGTTTTTATCATAAAAATTTAAAAAATTAGTATTAACAATTTCAATGGGGTTTCGACTTGTTCTCGAGTAAGTACTCTCACGCAGCTTCAGATATTTTTTCGATTCAAATTTGTTTTGTCCTCTCGTGATTGCATCTAAAGGAGGATAAAATCGATTTCGATTTTTGGTGTTATTCAGGGCGGTTTTAGGTAAATCGCGGCGGAAGAAGATGGCCGGAGCTCGTGGTCGCGGCGGTGGTGGTGACGGCGATGCTCGTGGTCGCGGCGGTGGTGGTGGTAGTGGTAAGCATAGAGGCTTCTCCATGAATCAAAAGGACTATAAGCTCATGGAAGAAGTAGGTCACGGAGCTAGCGCCGTCGTGTATCGAGCGATCTATCTCCCGACTAACGAAGTCGTCGCCATCAAATGTTTGGATCTCGATCGCTGCAACAGCAATCTGGTTCGTCTTCTTCCTCCCTTGACTTACGAATTAGATTGAATCTCGAGAAGCTTGAGCTTGTTTATTCGATAATCAATGGCGATTTGTTTAGGTGTAGATTTGTGCGTTTTGTGTGTTTAGCTACTTTTGTATATGTTACTCTACTTAGATTTGTTTTACTTTGTCTTAGATCTCTCTATTTTCTATGAAATAATGTATTTGTTTCTGTTTTGGTTCTACTTAGGATGATATTAGGAGGGAATCTCAGACTATGAGTTTGATAGACCATCCCAATGTTATAAAGTCCTTCTGTTCGTTTTCCGTCGAACATAGTCTTTGGGTCGTCATGCCGTTCATGGCGCAAGGCTCGTGTTTGCATCTTATGAAGACTGCGTATTCAAACGGATTTGAAGAGGCTGCTATATGTTGTGTACTGAAAGAAACTCTTAAGGCTCTTGATTATCTCCATAGACAAGGGCATATTCATAGGGATGTTAAGGTTGGTGAAAGTGAAAAGTTAATTAGCTCTCTGATGTTTATTCAAGCCTTGCTGTTTCTTTTATATTAGGCTGGAAACATACTTCTTGATGAAAATGGGGAGATTAAGCTTGGTGATTTTGGAGTCTCTGCTTGCTTGTTTGACAACGGTGACAGGCAACGTTCAAGAAACACATTTGTTGGTACTCCGTGCTGGTCGGTTATTCTTGTTCTTTCCTTTTGTGATTTACCAGCATGCTCTATTCAATGGTTTATGTTTCAACTTTTGTTTTTTGTTTGTAGGATGGCACCGGAAGTCTTGCAGCCGGGAAATGGATACGATTCCAAGTGAGTTTATACTTTAAGCTTAAATGATAGACAATATGCTATCATTTCTGCTTGTTTCATTTTTCTATATAGAAAGTAGATAATTTGGAATGTATGTTAAGAGAGGATATCAAACTAGTTTGGCTCAACTTGGAATGTAATCATATTTGCGTGGTGATGCATATCAAATACTGTATGTGGAACAAAGAAATGTAATTATAGCTTATTGGATGGTGTTCTTCTGTCATTCCTTAACAGGGCTGATATTTGGTCATTTGGTATAACAGCGCTTGAACTGGCCCATGGTCATGCACCTTTCTCAAAGTATCCCCCCATGAAGGTGCTTAATATCTCTTTCTCCGCTTAGGTCTGTATTTGCATTTGTTAAAACAGTCCTGATTCCTCTTTTTTCCTGGAAAAAGGTGCTCCTGATGACTATTCAAAATGCACCTCCTGGCCTTGATTATGATCGTGATAAGAAATTTTCTAAGGTACTCGTGTTCTTTCTAGGTGTATTATCTTATGTTTCTCTATATTTGTTGGGAATTTCTGACTTTTATTATTTTCACTTGCAATTCATATTGTTACAACACTAATTAGAGTACTTTCAGTTGTGCCCAGTCCTTTAAAGAAATGGTTGCGATGTGTTTGGTGAAAGATCAAACAAAACGGCCAACCGCTGAAAAACTTCTGAAACACGCCTGTTTCAAGCACACAAAGCCTCCCGAGGTTTCTGTGAAAACGTTATTTACCGAATTACCACCTCTTTGGAAACGTGTAAAATCTCTTCAGGTTAGCCATGTTCTTATTTTGTCTCAGCTCGTTTATTTAAATTATTATGTTCGTACGTTGTTGATTGGTTTGTTGTATGACAGGCCAAGGATTCTGCACAGCTTGCATTAAAGAGAATGGCCAGTGCTGACGAAGAAGCTATATCACAGGTAACAACGCCTTATTACCTTTATACTTTACGGGCCAAATGCAGAGTTGACATAAAAAAACATCTGTAATGTCAGAATGAATACCAAAGAGGAGTGAGCGCTTGGAATTTTGACATCAACGACTTGAAAACACAAGCATCTTTGGTAAGTTAGTTTAGCAAGTTATCTATGATTGCACTGTCCTTAATTTATGTTTATTTGTTGGATTAATTAATCTCTGTTCTTATATTCTTTATTTGTGTAATAGCTAATTGATGATGATGGTTTAGAAGAAAGTAAGGAGGATGAAGAAATATTTCATACACATTTTCACAACAAGGCAAGTAATCTGTGGATAAAATTCATAAAGATACATCTATAAAACTTCACTTCACTTTTTATCCGAGTCTGGTGGTCTGATTTTATTTTGAGAAAACCGCTGCAGGTGAATGATAGAGGGCAAGTACCTCATAGCTCACTACCATGTGAAAACATGAACGGAAAGGAAAAGGTTCCTAATACCGAAGTGGAAGAACCAACCTTCAAAGAAAAAATCACTTTCATTACAACTGCTACTTCTGTAGAACAAATGGCACCGAACTCAGAGCATGACATTCCCGAGGCCAATGTCAAGCCAGTAAGACGCCAAAGTCAGAGTGGACCACTTACAAGCATGACTGTTTTAAGCCACTCTGCTTCAGAGAAAAGTCATATGTTTGAAAGGTTCTACATTTGCTAATTGTTATTTGACAATACATTTCAAGTCTGTTTGACCTTTATATAGAAACTTACAAACAATCCAACTTGTACTATCTATGTGCTAGTTCGGAGGGTGAAAACGAGACAACACAGCCAGTCCGAAGAGCACCCAGCTTTAGTGGTCCTTTGAATCTTCCAACCCGTGCTTCTTCAAACAGTTTATCAGCTCCTATTAAATACTCAGGAGGTGAGCAAGTAAAATTGGAAATCTTTGTGCAGCTTAGTCTTTTTGTTGCTTTCCTTGCCGTTGAGTTAAAGTGTTTTGTCTATCTTGAACAGGGTTCCGCGATTCTGTGGATGAAAAATCAAAGGCTAATCTGGTTCAGAAGGGACGATTTTCAGTAACATCAGGAAATATTGATCTTGCAAAAGTGAGTATATAATTTTCTGCTATTGGTTTTCCTATTTCTTTGACTACCAAGTACCAACTAACCACACAATCTACTACTCAAGGATGTTCCATTAAGCTTAGTCCCTCGTCGATCTCCCCAGGTTGGTTTCTTGTCACTGCTTTTACTACTCTGGAATAATTACTTTTTTCCTCATGTGTTATGTACCTGATAAGTTATACATTTAATTTACAGGCGTCACCGCTGAGAAAATCTGCAAGTGTCGGCAACTGGATACTTGAGCCCAAAATGGTTAGTTTGCCATCACAAATGTCCTACAGGTCATTCATTAAGACATTATCTCTGTTCTTTTAGTCATAGTTTTGTTTTCTATCTTGCAGCCAATGGCTCAACCTCCGACCATAAAGGAGTTAAGCAACCATCCTATGTCTCCTTCACTCATCATGCCTCAGCTTCAACATCTATTCCAGCAAACCTCTATACAACAGGTGAAATTAAGTCCAGGAATATCCATCAAGACATGAGACATATCTCTTATTAGTTAATTAGCATGATCTTAACCACCACAATGTAAACTGTTTTACTGCAGGATCTTATTATAAATTTACTGAATAGCGTACAATCCGCAGAGGCAACAGATGGTATTGATAGACAATTATTCGTCAATCTGTTATTAAATTATAATTTAGCAATGATGCCTATTCAGTAACGGTACCTTTATCTTTCTTATAGGTTCTCAATCTGGAAAGTTACCACCTCTGCCTCGCTCAGAAAGTAATGGAAATGTAAGTTGATTTATCATATATTTTCATCAAAGGTTTTGCCTTATGGCTATGTAAGTATGTGATTATGTTCCTTCATATTTTTCACCTCTTCTCCGGTTTACAGGTTGAGTCTATGGGTTCGGAGAAGGAGAGGTTATTACTTAGCAGTATCTTTGAGCTCCGGTCAAGGTAAGTCCCTTTCTTCATCCAAAAGCTATTGTTTCTAAAGACTGTCTAGTGTAGTCTTTTCGAAATGCTTCCTTTTCCAAAGCTTTTAACTGCCAAAATTTCACAGACTGAACGACTTAACGGAGGAACTCGATACAGAGAAATCAAAATACACCCAAGTAAGTTAACAAAACACCTTTTGATCGAACTCGTTAAAACCCAAGAAACCGTTTGTGTTTGTTCCGTGCCATGAAGCAGTTATTTTGTGTATGTATGTGAGCAGCTACAGCAGAAACTGAAAGCATTCACGGGTCGGGAACAAGTGTAAGGAGTAGACAAAGCCGGCATGAGACACACTGAGCTGCACAGAACCTGTAGGAGAAAGAGTGAAGTCTTTTTTTGGTTAACAATAGGAACTAATCAAGAAGACATTGAAAGCTTAAAGACATTGAAAGCATATGAGTTTCTCCCCAATTGGGTTCTGTGTGGGTTTCAGACGGGATGACGCCGAAAACATCATACGAAACAATGTCTGCTTCTGAGGTAAACCTAACAGTTGTAGACAGCAAAAACGTATACAGAAATAAAACAAAAAAAAGGGAAGATTAGGTGGTCTTAATCCCCCAACATATTTGCTTATATACTTTGAAATTTAAATTTTTCATCATACGTTTTTGATCAGTTTTGTTTTAGCAAAGTGAAAAGAGAAACCACTTCTTTGGATCCTTTTGTGTACTTTTGTAACTTGTAAATGCAATTTGTCTATGCTTCTGTTTTTTTGTTTATATAGGATTTGAGATGATTCATTATTAGACAACTAAACTGATTAAATTTACACAAAAAAACTTAGAAGAAAGTAGTTCTTGTTCTCCTTCTTCTACTACTACCACTTCTCAAGGTTTTAGAAGAGGCTTTAGACACTAAATAGCCAACACCCAAACAAACAACCCAAATCCCCAAATCAACAGCCCATCCCATCCCTTCCGTCTCCATCTCCGCCGTCCATTCCACCGCCTCCAACTCTCCGTCGTCAGATTCTCCTCCTCCGCGATCGCACGTGCAGAAACACAGTTCTCCTCTCCCTTCATCTCTCTCCTCAGGTATCTCCTCCATACACTCAAACCCAATCCTCCTCTTCCTATGTCTCCTCGCCATCGTAGACGTCGCCACGTGTCCCTCCGTCGCTACAACAACCTCCGCCATGCCTTCTTCCATTTCGCACTCGCACTCGAGCTTCCACTCGTCGTCGTCGTCTCTTTCTTCGTCTTTTCTGAATATTCCTTTGATGACTCTCTCCTCGCTCATGTAAACCTCGAATCGGATCCCTTCCCAGACCCGAACCCGTTCTCTAGACCCGTATATGGCCTCTCCTCCTTTGACTACTCTGTGTAGCGTCACGAAGGCCGGTGAATCGGGTCGGATCTTGGATCCTTCTAGCTCGAAAGCGGCTTCGTTGATACGAGGTGGGTAGAGAAGAGTTAGTGAATCGGGTAAGGATTCTCGGGTGGGTTTTGTAAGACCCGTGAATCTCACGAAGAAAGCTTTCACCTTTAAGCTCTCTTTCTCTATGTATCGTTCGAAATCTGGAGATCTACACATTTTTGTGGGTTTCTTCGAAAAAATAGTCTCTCTTTTTTTGTTTATTTATTTGTTTTTTTGTGTGTTCTCTTTGATTTTTGAATCGAAATATATATATGGGAAAAAAATTGGGACATAGAGGAAGGTGGCGAATTGCGACTCCTGTTTTGGTTAGATTTCTAGGGGTAGCTGGCACGCGGTTTAGTTGCTGACGTGGACGTCTCGACAAAATCTTCTTTTTTTATATTTTATTTGTTTGTTTTATTTAAATTATTTGTGGTCAACATAAGAGTAGTAAAACGTATGGCTACATGAGGGTTGCATGGTTTGGATTTGTATAAAAAAATATCAAACAAGCTATTATTATTATTACTATTATTATTATTATTAATATTATTATTATTAATATTATTATTATTATTATTATTATTATTATTATTATTATTATTATTATTATTATTATTATTATTATTATTATTATTATTATTATTATTATTATTATTATTATTATTATTATTATTATTATTATTATTATTATTATTATTATTATTATTATTATTATTATTATTATTATTATTATTAGCAATGAAGGAAGGTGGTTTCTCTTGAGTTGCACAATTTTGTGTTGCAGAGAATTGTTTTGTTTTCTAGTTCACACTTGTCTCTTCTTTCTACATTTCCTTTTGTCGTTTTGGTTTTGTTCGGTTCTATGTATAATTCGAATGATCACATGTGTCTTTTTATCATTTAATATAATTATCGTGGCTAACTATAATTAACAACGTATATAAATTTGTTTGGATACAAGTTTACAAGACTTTGCTCTAAATACACTTGTTGTAGTAACAAGTATACGATGTTTTACAAGATAACTTGGGTTTGGATAATCATAACTACAAAACAAACTACTATAATAATGATATAATTCTTGAAAGAGTTTCATAGTACATGAATGTATGTTGACTTTAATTTCTCGTGTTTATTGGTATATTTTTTTTACGTTATACAAGTCCACATGATAATCTTCAGCCGCTGGTTTTGGGTTTTTGTATTCAACTTACGCTTCTCTTGCGCCATAAATACAAATAATACTTTTTCAAATTTTATCACCCATATTAAATAGAACAGAATATGGAATTGCCAGGCTTTTACGATTTGAGATTTGGTTTTTCAGTGTCAAGTTGATGCATGGTTCAATAACTTTTTTATCTTCTACTTTGAATTATTTTAGTTTTTCCAAAATTGGGGTTTTTTAAAAATGTCTTTAAGGCAATGCAAACCGAACAATCTGTCTGTTAGGATTATGAGCTTCCAACTTAAAACCAATTGGCGATAAGTGGAGAGGTCCATATCCTTTATATATTAGTGTTTAACTTTTTGTGTTTCCGATGTGGGACATTTATCCCTAATACGCCCCCTCGAGATAATGGGTCTCGTTAACCATTAATCTCGGGTAGTTTGGGCAAGAGAGGCGGACCAGTCGGGTCAGGCCTAAGATCGGATTGGGCTCTGATACCATGTTAGGATTATGGGCTTCCAACTTAAAACCAATTGGCCATAAGTGGATTGGCCCATACCTTTTATATATTAGTGTTTGTCCCTTTGAGTTTCCGATGTGGGACATTTTGTCCCTAATACGCCCCTTCGAGATAATTGTTAGGATTATGGGCTTCCAACTTAAAACCAATTGGCAATAAGTGGAGAGACCCATATTCTTTATATATTAGTTTATAACCCTTTGAGTTTCCGATGTGGGATATTTGTCCCTAATACGCCCCCTCGAGATAATGGGTCTCGTTAACCATTAATCTCGGGTAGTTTGGGCAAGAGAGGCGGACCAATCGGGTCAGGCCTAAGATCGGATCGGGGTCTGATACCATGTTAGGATTATGGGCTTCCAACTTAAAACCAATTGGCCATAAGTGGATTGGCCCATACCTTTTATATATTAGTGTTTGTCCCTTTGAGTTTCCGATGTGGGACATTTTGTCCCTAATACGCCCCTTCGAGATAATGGGTCTCGTTAACCATTAATCTCGGATAGTTTGGGCAAGAGAGGCGGACCAGTCGGGTCAAGCCTGTGATCGGATCGGGCTCTGATACCATGTTAGGATTATGGGCTTCCAACTTAAAACCAATTGGCGATCAGTGGAGAGACCCATATTCTTTATATATTAGTTTATAACCCTTTGAGTTTCCGATGTGAGATATTTGTCCCTAATACTGTCTAAGACAAATAAGACAATGTATTTTATATGTTTGGTTTAGAATGTATGATTATGATCAAGACATGTAGCTTGCTGGTTTGTGTTAGTGATATTACTAATTAATGTCATCATCTAAGTACCCCCCATATAATAATAACCCCCCCCCATATAATAATATACTCCACATGAAAAAATAATTATAGTTTCGAGCAAGATTTTTTTTTTTTCATCATAGTCTAGTGTCTAAGTAGTTCTCTTTCCCAACTGAGAGCGGCGAGGTTCGAACCCCGGGTTATGCGATTAAATGCAGAAGTGACTACCATTGGGCCATTTGCTCATCCGCGAGCACGAATTTTTTTTTTCCTATTAATATTCGTTTTTCTTAGCTAGCTAGACGCACGTGACTGATATTTTAACCGCATTATCTGAATTAAACGTGAAAAATTAAATTAAGAGATAACACGGGCATGTAGACCATATATGCCATTTCATTTTATTCTCAACTAGTAACAAAAACTATAAATAAAATGTAGCCTTTCTAACACGCACAAAAACTAGGTCACATGACAACTAAAGTTAAAAGAATATATAGTACTCGTTGATAAAACGCGGTCCACATAAGCGGTTTAAACGCAAACGCATAAGCTAGAGAATAGAAAGGAAATATATATATATATATATATATATATATATATTTTAGAAAAGGGTTAAAAATAAGTCGTTTTCTTAGTTTGGGGTCAATGTAGGGCTTGTAGGAGGATAAGTTGTGACTTTTAAGAGTGAATAAGATTCTCTTTTTAAATGAATGGTGTCAAGGAGATTGTATTCATTTTTTCTTCTTTTGGTTTTTATCAACCTATTAATATCCCCACTCTATAATTGTTTTGTTTTGTTTTTATTTTTCTTCTCATTTTTAGATAATAACTCGAAGAATCTAATCCCTGTGCTAGGCCTAACTATAATCCTTATATGTAATGCAACGCAAATTAGTTTATAATTACAAAGCAACATTGTAGTTGAAAAGTTTAAAGTTATTTTGGTTTTAACTTTGTATCCAATACCAATAACATTTGTGACTTATATATCTTTTTAGTAATGTTATAGGTTCCACTTTCGAACCAACGTTAAAAAAATATTATGTAGATCTTAAAATATGAACATCTTAAGTTTTTATTTAATTGGTAAGATATTGTTAATTATAGATGGATATAGCTCCACAGAAAAAAGTACCAAAAATAAATACAAAGATCATATGATGAAATAATGTTTTTGAAAGAAAACTATATGAAATTATATGGTGACATATTAATAAATACAATTACCTTGATTAAAAAAAAATACCAAAGATCAAAATGTTTGAAATCAACCTATGTTACATGTTAATGTTATCTCAAAATGTATGAGTTTCGTCTAAGAACTTGTTAGTATTGTTAACACGATAATGAGAATTTTCAACATATATAATTGGTTTATTCACTTCAATTCAATTAAACAAACGTACACGTATAGAATCTACAACATCAACTACGTCATTAGTATTCACAAAATACAAACTATAACTCAAAACTAGATCTCTTCTCGTTAAAAGATCTCTATAAATTTTTGGAGCTATATGTAAAATGTAATTTGTAGAATAGTTGAGATGAAAGATTGCGTAGAAAAAGAAACGAAAAAAAGAAATGAAGAAAGTGTATTGTCTTTGTCAAAATATGTGATAGAATCGGTCTTATGGTCCATTGAGCCACACTCATTTAGAATCTCACTACTTTCATCATATTCACATCTATGTATATATATATATACACACTATTATAGCATCTTTATATACATTTCCTTTTCAATTATTCTTCCATTCTCTGGCTTTTGGATATTCATGTCTTGATAATAAAACGTTAATAATTATCTTAAACAAAATATCAGATTTGAATATGTATTTAAGGTTATTTGCATATGTATGTTAAGTCTATTATGTAGTTTATTCTTAAAAGTAGAGAAGACCTATTATTTGGTTAGAATTTAGAAGGTATATAGAGTTTTCAGCGTTCAATTTTTTTTTTTTAAAGTTTGTATAAGCGATTTATCACTTTGATTTCAAATATATATAAAATTTAATTCCTTAGCTACGTTTATACTAGTATATTTAAAAGAGAGTTTTTAAGATCAATAGTTCGAATATGGACATGGGAAAATGAATGATTTAACCTATTATTCTCTCATGCTTTAAGAAATTATAGAAAATTCGTAAGTAAAAAATAAAAAAAAGAAATAACAAACATACTTATAATCTATCCATGGTGTTTTAAAGGTTTTACATTAAGTATTGTTTTTTAATTTTTGATGCAAAATTAAATGTATTTTATTTTCATTTAGAAAGGTAACAATTAAATGAGTTTCTTGATATGTGCAAATTTTTTAAACATGGTTTAAGTAGAAACTAAGACCAACTCCAACGGGGGGTTTTCTTTTCATTTTTGATGTGTCCTATCATTTAATTAATGAGAAAAAATAGAGATAGAGAAGAAAATAATAAGACTTGGATCTTATTTAGGATTAATAGGAACCCAAATAAGAACCGACACGTGTCGACGTGTGAATTTTTTGGACTTTTTTTTATTTTTTAATTTTAATCATTGTGACTCTCTCTATTATTTTGTTCATTTTTGTTTTAGGAAAGACAGCGATTTCACCAATTTTAAAAAAATTTACTCGTTTTGTATTTCTATATTTGTTGCTCATTTTCTCAATATGAATAATTTTAATTATTTATATTTTTTTAATAAAAAAATTAAAACACCGCAGTGTTTACCAATGGACCGAACGTAAACGTCACAGTGTCTTACACATAAAAATATATTAAAAATATTTTTAAAATTAAAAATAAGACATGTGAGTGTTTTGATTGATGGAGTTGCTCTAAAGGACTAGTATTTTTTTTTGTCAAAAAAAGGACTAGTATTTTAAAGATAAGTAAATTAAACTGATAATTTAGTCTTACTTTTTTGTTTAGTAAAAGAAACTAGTCGTCTTTTTTTATTTTTATTTTTTTTCATCATAATCCAATGTCTAAATAGTTCTCTGCCAACTGAGAGCGGCAAAATTTGAACCCCGGATTATGCGATTAGTTGCAGAGGTGATTACCATTAGGCCACTTGCTCATCCGCGTCGTCTTTCTTTATTAAGAGCCAACGATATTTCATCTAATAAATGACTATGTAGTCGGTTAGACCATGTGCAACCCAGGGTCTCTTAATGAAGTTTTTATTTATTTTTTCATTTAAAAAAAAATTAAAAAAAAAATTAAAAAAAAAAATTAAAAACATGACCAACCGTGGGCCGCCACGTGTCAGTGGGGCCCACGTACTGCACAAAAATCGGTTCTGATATAAGAGACAAAAGGACAAAATTCTTAATTTTTGTGTAGAACCGACACACTAAGAACTGTTTAGATCTGTCCAATATTTATGCTCTTCCACTTTGCATGAATATTAAAACCTAAGTCCATGTCGAAAGTTTTGCACTCATAAAGTCAAATAAACCCATAATGCTTATCGTTGAAAAAAAACTCAAAATCAGTGAAAGTGGAAAATTCTACGAGACAATTTTAATTATAACGATGTGATTGATGAAATTTTATATTTTTCCAAAATCATTGATCAGAAAGGACAATTAAAATCATTACACTCACACAAACCACACATTTTAAATTTGTCTGAAAATTAAAATAAAATATTCTTATAAAAAAAACAAGTGAAATATCGTTAATGAATGTCCTTTTGGAACAAGATGCTAACAAACAATCTACTTGGCCACTTGACTTGTCTACCAAATCTCTCCCAAACTCTTTACCCGTTTTTATTATTCACACAATTTGCGTTTTGTTACTTTTTGCGTTTGGACAATGCGCGTGTCCAACATACGCACTTCAGAAAGTAGAGAGTCTAGACAATGAGAGTTCTCTAGTTAGCTTTCCTTTATATTCTCTTCACACAAATAAAAATATAATATTTTTCTACATATAAATATTCCTAATAATTCTGTTATATATATATAAGTATCAAAGATAAACAAACAATAAAAATAATTTTCATTTCCACTTACAAACCTCAATTTTCAATGGAGATAGAACAAAGAAAGATCATGAAGAGAGGAGAAAATCAAGAACAAGATAACAACAACAATTATAATAATAATAATACTAATCAACTTTCATTACAAGAAGAAGAGCAAGAAACAGAGGAAGAGATGTCTAAAAGAACAATAGAGCCATGGACTAAGCAGATAACACTTAGAGGAGTGTTAGTGAGCATAGTGATCGGAGTTGTGTTCAGTGTGATAGCTCAGAAGCTAAATCTCACGACAGGGATCGTTCCAAATCTCAATAGCTCTGCAGCTTTACTAGCTTTTGTGTTTGTTCAGACATGGACTAAGATTCTCAAGAAGTCAGGTTTTGTCGCGAAACCGTTCACTAGACAAGAGAATACTATGATTCAGACATCTGCTGTTGCTTGTTATGGCATTGCTGTTGGAGGTCAATAACATAAATCTTGTGCTTTCTATCTATAGTTATGTTTCTTGTGAGTCAAGTAAAGATTCAATGAAAGGATCTTTGAAAATCATTTATAAACATATTAAAAGATATAAACTTTGTGAAAACTTTTGGGTTATTTGTTGAGTTATATCAAAAGGGTTGTTGTTGCTTTTGCTTTTTGAGGGTTTATTTGAACTAAAAACTTTGTTTTTTTAATATATTTTGATGTTTTTTCAGGTGGGTTTGCTTCATATCTTTTGGGGCTAAACCATAAGACATATGAGTTATCTGGTGCTAACATGGAAGGTAACTCTTTAAAGAGTGTTAAAGAGCCAGGACTAGGTTGGATGACTGCTTATCTCTTTGCGGTTTGTTTCATCGGTCTTTTCGTCTTAATCCCTCTCCGAAAAGTTATGATCATTGACCTTAAGCTAACATATCCTAGTGGTTTAGCTACTGCTGTTCTCATCAATGGCTTCCACACACAAGGAGATGCACAAGCCAAGTAAGTCAAGTAACTTGTCTTACAAGAAAGTGATTGCTTATTAAGTTTGCTAATATGGATCATAATTTTCGCAGGAAACAAGTGCGCGGTTTCATGAAATACTTCTCGTTTAGTTTCTTGTGGGGTTTTTTTCAATGGTTTTTCTCTGGTATTGAAGGGTGTGGGTTCTCTCAGTTCCCAACTTTTGGCTTGCAAGCTTGGAAACAAACGTAAGCAACAATCAATCATATACAGAGCCAAACCCTAACATATTTTCGGTTCTTGAATCAAGAAATTGAAAATGATGTTGTTTTTTTGGCAGGTTCTTCTTTGATTTCAGCATGACATTTGTAGGAGCAGGGATGATATGTTCACATTTGGTTAACATTTCTTTGCTTTTAGGAGCTATACTCTCTTATGGCTTGATGTGGCCACTTCTTGATAAACTGAAAGGCTCTTGGTTCCCTGAGAATCTAGACGAACACAATATGAAGAGCATATACGGTTACAAAGTCTTCTTATCCGTAGCTCTAATCCTCGGAGACGGTCTCTACACTTTCGTTAAGATCATATTTGTAACCATAGTTAGTATCAACACAAGAATGAAGAACAAACCTAATGATCTTAATGACTTGGGAGACAAGAAACAGCCGAAATTTCTCAAAGAAGACGAGAATTTCCTCAGAGAAAAAATCCCTATGTGGATCGGTATCTCGGGATATCTAACCTTCGCCGCGGTCTCGACCGTCGTGGTTCCTCTGATATTTCCTCAGCTCAAATGGTACTATGTTATTGTGGCTTACATTTTCGCGCCTTCTCTTGCTTTCTGCAACGCCTATGGAGCTGGTCTCACAGACATTAACATGGCTTATAACTATGGTAAGATCGGTCTCTTCGTCCTAGCCGCCGTTACGGGGAGAGAGGACGGTGTCGTGGCTGGACTAGCCGGTTGCGGACTGATCAAATCTGTAGTTTCGGTTTCTTGTATTTTGATGCAAGATTTCAAAACGGCTCATTACACTATGACTTCGCCTAGGGCTATGTTCGCTAGCCAGATGATCGGCACGATCGTTGGCTGCATCGTGACGCCATTAAGTTTCTTTTTGTTCTACAGAGCGTTTGACGTCGGAAACCCTAACGGCGAGTTCAAGGCGCCTTACGCTTTGATTTACAGGAACATGGCGATACTTGGAGTGCAAGGTTTCTCTGCTCTGCCTCTACACTGTCTCCAAATGTGTTACGGGTTTTTCGGGTTTGCGGTTTTGGTCAACGTGGTTAGAGATCTTAGTCCTGAGAAGGTAGGGAGGTTCATGCCGCTTCCGACGGCGATGGCTGTTCCGTTTCTTGTCGGGGCTTATTTTGCTATTGACATGTGTGTTGGGACATTGATTGTGTTTGTGTGGGAGAAGATGGATCGGAAGAAAGCGGAGGTTATGGTTCCGGCGGTGGCGTCAGGGCTGATTTGCGGTGAAGGGCTTTGGACTTTACCGGCGGCTGTGCTTGCACTCGCCGGAGTTAAACCTCCGATATGTATGAAGTTTTTAGCTTCATAGGATCAGTCAAAACAGAGAGAAGAAGTCAAAAGTCAAACTATTCTTCTAGAATAATAAAAGGACTTATAACTTTATAAGCAAAGAACATCTCTTTTTTGTAGGAATTAAGAATAGACTTGCACGGAATTGTTGTTTAATTAAAATAAGCTTGTTATAGATTATTAATTTTCATCATGCGTTTTAGTATTTCTGTTCTACTTTTTGTTAACATATGCTCTGTTCCATTATAAAGTTGTGTTGTTGCTTTTAAATAATCCACCAAAAACCATAATGTAAAACTAATCTTTAAAATCCGAGCATAACGAAGATAGGAGACAAAACACAAACAAGAAAAACATGGTAAGTAAAATCTAAAGCTCGTCCTTAATTGTCTCTTGCTCAACAGGTTCGGCTTCAATGTTCAGACCACCAGCCAAGTCATCTGGTTTAGTCTCAGTAACCTCTTCACTGGTCTCTGTTTCTTCTGCTTCGACTTCCTCGTCGGCTACTGCGTCAGGGCTGATCTTTAGACTGCTCTTGACGGAGTTGTAAATACGAGCCGCAAAGTCTTTCGGGTCGTTAAGTATGAATCCACTCTCGATCAAAGCCGTTTGGTACATGAGCTGTGCTGTCTCTTTCACACTCTCGTCCTGTGAGAATATTTGCAGCGTTTTGTTTAAGCAATAAACACAAGGTAAAGAAAAAGAATGAATCTAATGTTTGTTTACCTCTGGGTCGCTTGCAACTCTATCCTTGAGTTCTTTGACGATAGGGTGTCGTGGATTGATCTCGAGGACTCTCTTTCCGCGCATGTAAGCTTGCTTGTTAGCATCGGAGAGAGTTTGGGACTGCATGATCCTCTCCATGTTTGCACTCCATCCAAACTTGGAAGTTACAACTACACATGGAGTGTCGGCCAAACGGTTGCTGATTTTGACATCGTCGACGTTCTCACTGGCGAGATTCTCTTTCCACCACTTGGTTAGCTCCTTGAATGCTTCCTTCAGTGCCTTAACGTTTGCGTCTTTCCCAACCTTGAGTCCTTCTTTTGACACGTTCTGGAACTTCTTGTCCTCGTAATCCATCAGGTATTGCATCAAGTATTCATCTACAGGGTCTGTGAAGAATATGACCTGTGAACACACACATATTGGAGGTGAGATGCGATTTTGCAATTGACAAAGGCAAAAGATGAACTATTTGTGTTCGATGCAAACCTCATAGCCCTTTTTGATGAGTCTCTCTAGGAATGGAGATTTCTCAAGCTGTTCTTTGCTGCTTCCTGTAATGTAAAATACGTCTTTCTGCCCCTTTTTCATTCTCTTAATGTATTGATCCAGGGAAGTCAATTTTCCGTCGGACTTTGTCCTGGAAAGCCAAATTATAAATCTTGAGCCAGCTGATGGTTATAAGAAAACGGAAGTGTGTAAAAAAGGTAACAGAAGCACATACGTCTCAAAACGAAGAAGTTTCGCCAGGCGGTTCCTGTTAGAAGCATCCTCAATGATACCAAGTTTGACTGACTTTCCAAACTCGTTCCAGAATTTGGTGTATTGACCCTTCTTCTCATCATTCTCACCAGACTTCTCCACATCTGTGTCCCAACAATTGAATAAGAAGAAAACAAATTTCAGAACCACGAAACTACCATGACAAAAAAAATCTGGAAAAGCCAATGTGATTTGGTACAAAGAAGCTTGCTATATGGAATACCTTTTTTGTCGTCATCATGGATCTCATCAGGGTCTTCTTCAGCAAGCTTGCGGATCATATCAAGAGCCTTTCGGATTAGCTTCTTCTTTATTGTCTTTAAGCTGCTGTGTTGTTGAAGCATTTCTCGCGATACGTTTAATGGTAATGTGTCAGAGTCAACAAGACCCTGCAAAAGTAACCCACATTAGATATTCTGCCCTTGAATTTCTATATTAGAAGGTAACTCTTAGATTGTCTTCCAGTTACCTTCAAGAAACTCAAATATTTAGGCAGAAGGTCATCAAATTCATCCGAGATGAAGACCCTCCTGACATAGAGCTTCAAGTTCGCCTTGTTGCTGTTGTAATAGCTCTCGTACAGATCCTGAGGAGCTTTAGGAGGAACATACAACACAGCCTTGAATTCAACATCACCTTCAGCATTAAAGTGACTCCAAGCCATTGGCTTCTCGTCAGTAAAATCCTGTATAGCAACTGGGGTTAAGAGACATCCGCACGAGAATCTTATACCTAGTGTACAAGTACTATTTATACACAAATGATTTTCACCTTCGCGAGAGAGTGGTAGAACTTAGTGTACTCTTCTTCTGTCACCTCTTTTGAACTTCTCAGCCAAATAGCTTTAACGTCATTCAAAAGCTCCCATTCATAAACTGTCTCTTTCACCTTCTTGGTTTTCTCCTTTTTCTCACTGTCTTCATCCTCAGCATCTTCTTCCTTTTCTTCCTCAGTAGACGTGGGTTCTGAAGTGAAGGACCATTAATAAAACTCAGGGCTGAATAAGTTGTAGAAATAAAGAAACACTACACCAGATAATTACAATGCGGTGTTTCATTATTACTTACCAGTATCCTCTTCAGTTGCTTCATCTTCCTCGACTGGGACCTCAGTTTCAACTTCTTTGCTAGCCCAGAGGTTGATAGGGAAGTTAATGAATTCAGAATATCTCTTCACCAAATCCTGTAGTAGACAATAATGATCATAAGAAACCACAATGAGAAAATAAACAGAAATAAGCACTGCACTGAGTTCACAATTGTGCTGAACCACTTGCCGACAGGAGAGTTTGGGGTTCTCTACAACAACCTTGGTTATACTGTTTCTTTGCTTAATGTAACTTTTGGTTCGTACCACTCTTTAAGAAATAAACCATATCAATATATAGCTCACCTTAAGTTTACTCTCTTCTAGGTACTCGCCAGCTTCATCTCTGAGATGTAGTCTAATCTCAGTTCCACGTCCAAGAGGCTCATTCCATGTATCCTCGGAAACAGCAAATTTACCGTCAGCCTTTGATTCCCATACATACCTGAACATGGATAACAAGTCATCAGAAAAGCTTTCAAACTGATTTTACATGTATACAAGTATTATTTTCCAAACACTCTCCGGAATCAACTTACTGGCTGTCATCATTGTGTTTGCTAATGACTTCAATGTAGTCAGCAACAAGATAGGCAGAGTAGAATCCAACCCCAAATTGTCCAATAAGGTTCAAATCTCCGCTTGATTGCATTTTCTCAACAAAAGCTGTGTAAGACAAGATGTTTAAGTACATGGAATTTTATTGATCCGGACAACATATCACCACATAAGCAACGTACCTGAAGTTCCAGATTTTGCTATGGTACCAAGATTCTTGATCAAGTCTTCCTTAGTCATACCAATTCCTCGGTCCCGAATAGAAAGAATTTTCTTAGCTTTGTCTAGCTTAATCTGCATATCATCACACTCTTCAAGAATCAATGAAAGTCTATTTTCTACTCTCTTGAGATAAAAATCACATTATAGCTAACCTGGATCTCAAGCTTAGCAGTGTCACCATCACCCAAAACGTCTTTATCAGTGAGTGCAAGGAACCTAATTTTGTCCAAGGCCTGACAAAAATTCACAAACACAGACGCTTATTAGCTCCTTCTTTAAACAAGCTGTCCATAAAAATCAATAAACTATGATACAAAACAAGAAACAAGCCTTACATCAGAAGCATTTGAGATCAACTCTCTAAGGAAAATATCCTTGTTACTGTAGAGAGAGTTGATAATAATGTCCATTAGCCTAGAAACCTCTGCCTGGAACTCAAACTTCTCCGCGTTACCGCGAAGCGACTTCTTCGAAATCGATTCAGACTCTCTGATAATCAAAACGAATCCGATTAAGCCCATAAAATTATGAATATCGAATCTAAAGCTACACAGTAAACACTAACCTATGAACCACATCGGAATCCGTCGATAAACCGCCGTGACCACCGAGTTTCTCCTCAACCTTGGGTGGATCTGAAACCTCATCGGAACTATCTTCTGCATTCGCGTGTAGCTTCCTTCCTACGATAAATAAACACCAAATAAACCTCACTATCACTAAGCATAACATAGATCCCTAAGCAACAGCTATGTAATCAAATCAAGCTCATCTAAACCGGAGAGTGATTAATGCGATTAGATCGTACCTTGATCTGGAAGGAGAAAGAGAAGGGAGAAAAGGAACAACACGGACACTATCGTCCTCTTCCTCATCGCTGAGATTCGTATAAGCCTACGATATCTATCTCTCAGATTCAGCTAAGCTACGAAGGTTTATTCACTTCACTGATGGATTCAAGCTCCAAGAAGAGATCTCTAAAATAGGAAAATGATTCGGTGGTGTTGGGAACTGTGTAATTGCGTACACTCCGGTTCAGTTTCGTGTTAATTTGTAAACGTGGCAGATCCAACGGCTACAGATTGTGGATAAGCCACGTGGATGTTTTGTATTGGAGCAAGGGTTTATGCTTGACGTGGATCGACGTGGATTTCGGATTGTAACGTGGGATTAGTAGATAGATGAGTTCAATAATCAAAGTCTGAGAAGTCTACGATTGTACACGTGTACATCCTTGTTGGCCAATCGGACGGCTATATTTACGTAGACTACACGTGGCAAAGTATTATTGGATGGAAGCGTTTTTATTGACGTCGCATTTCAAAGCTACAAATTTTATGGATTATTTTGCACTACTTCGCACTTGGATATTTAGTTTTTATCACGCATAGAATTTGTAAAATGACACACTATCGGGGGAGTTATTGGATCATGGATTTGGAAAGAGTTTAGTTATTTTCTAAAATCCATCCTTATTGGATGTAGAATTCTATAAATGTCTATCAAAATCTTACGTTATTGGATATAGAATTCTCTAGAAATGATTTGAAATAATACAAAATCCACCATTATTCAACTAAGAATCAACCAAAATCATTAAAAATCCGGGGTTATTGGATCATTTCAACTTTTAAAAGAAATAAAATATATTGAGATTTGAGAATATTTGGTTTGAGTTTTTTAAGTTATTTAAGTCATTCAACAATCTCATCTACAGAGATGAGATTTCCGAAAGATCATAAAAATATATTATACGATCATATCTCTTTCTTATATAAACTTCTCAAGTGTTCCACAAAAAAAACTACTCAACTCATAAAAGAAGACGGAAGAGAAACCTTATTACTCACGTGATATAGAGGTAACTTTTCAACAATATTTTTTAAGAATAATCGTGTATACATGTTAAAGAATAGTTTTTTTTGTTAAAAAATAGTTAAATACAAATTATCATCTATATGAGCCTTCATCAAAATTGTTTAAAAATATGTATGGTTTTTTATAAGGCATAATTGTTTTTTGAATATTTATAACATTACTTTACCGTAATTTGGGTGTGTTTCTCTTTTACCTTGCTTGTTCTAAGTTACTTATGTATATTTTTGGCATCCAAGAACAACAAAGAGAGCATGCTAATAATTGGAGATCAACTATTGTTGCAGTTATGTGGGAAGATGCGATCACTGATGAATCTCAACAGTAAAAAATATGGAAAATGCTATTCTTATTTTTTATTAAAATTGTTTTTGTGTCAAACGAAATTTTTTGTTTTATATTATGAATCATATGGTATTTGCATCGTTGATCTAGTACTTTCATGCTTTTGTTATGTTATATTTATTTTAATAATTTTCTATATAATCATACCAAATACACTCGAATCTCTAACAAAATCAATTAAAATCTTTTTGTTTATTATTTTCTGAAATTTTTATTAAAAAATGCAAAATCATGTAGAATCTCAAAATCCTCCCAAAATCCAATAAAATCTTAAATCATTACAAATAATTATAAATCCATTGTCCAATAACCCCTCTATAAGTAAAAGTGCAACAACGTTTTAAAGTTTTAGTAATAATCTCTTAGATTTGCGTATTACTCTACGGCAAATAGGACACACTTTATTTTCTTCCGACATGATCTTCCGAGCACAACCACGACAAGTGGCGGAGTGTCCGCACGGTACGAAGAAACAGTCTCTCCGTTCCTCGAAACATATAACACACAATGTCGAGTAGTCCACATCATCAGAGGAGCTAAACGATGCCGTTTCTAGGTCTTTGTTGTTGACCAATGGCGTCCAAGCTGTGACTTGGTCTTGTTCTTCTCCTGACATTATTATAGGTAACCTCTCCGTGTCATCTTCCATGTCCAATTCACTCAGGAATTTTAACAACATAAATATAATGAACATTATAGTCCCTACAAAGAAGTAAATTAGCCTTGCTTGAATGTAATTCTAACAAAAGTAAGGCTAAAATGAAGAGATTATTATACCCAAAAATGTAATATAAACGACCATTCTAGCTGCGATGGATAGCTCCAAATACCATCCACCGTACTCATCATCCTGCAACATACTACTAGATAACGTATTGTCTAACACTTGGGAGATCTTAAGATTGTTGCTTTAAACATACTTCGAGACAGAGAGAAGAATTGTGATAAAATGATTTTATATTCATTTATGTGACGGTTGTGTTGGATTTCTTCTTTGTTTTGTTTGAGAGAATTAAACAAGTGAATTGTTGATTTATTCCAACCATTTGTTGTAATTTTGACAGAGTATATTTTTATAGATTGTGTCAAAAGTGACCGGTCGTGCAATCCATATATTTCTTAATTTGATCAGAAAAAGAGGGAGGATACAATACAAAAACTTGCCCATACAAAACACACGAAGTTAGAGAATAAACAGACCATGTCAAAACTCTGTTTTAATATTTTCAAAGAAGAGAACAAGTAATGTTTGAAAAAGTTGATACACACTCCACTCCGTCTCCGTTTACTCTTAGGTCTTAAAAATATATGATGCTTAAATCACTAGAAGTTAGAATAAAATTAAACTAGAGGCGTATATGATTAAAATTAAATTAAGTATCGAATATGATTCGATATTTTTCTAAAGATAATCTCATGTCGTGAAGATAAGTTGGGCAGAACTTGATTATTACTATTTTTTTTGGTCGACATTTTTTTTTTTTTTGTCAACATTTGGGCCACAAATGGCCGGCCCATTAGCCAAACCTACACTATCGTAAGCGCGGGGAATCGATCCCGGGTGGGATGGTACTACCTGCCTCTTGTGGAATTATGACTGCCAATAGACTAAGATCACTTCCCTTGTCGACATTTTTTTTTGTTAGATAAACGACAATGAAAGCGCTTAAATCACAAATGTCCCACATGCCTATGTAAACTAAATTACGTAACCTTCCTGACACACAAACCACAAAATTATTTAACTATTCATTGACCATGAACAGGTAAGTTAGTTTATTAAATAAAAAATAAAAAACGCATTCATGATCGTCACGTCACCTGTTCAAAGCCAGTAAATAGTTAAGATGTGGATCTTAAATAGAAAATATAAGACCATATCTTCTTCTTTTTCGTCTTCTCTTCATCTGTAATCGAGAAATGAGCTGGTGGTGGTCTGGCGCCATTGGAGCCGCCAAGGTAAAGATCTTAAATCTTCATCTTCACCTTTCATAGTCACTGATTTTAACATCTTTCCCCTTCATCGCAGAAGAAACTCGACGACGATGAGCCAACGCAATCTTACTCGAGCGTCGCTCTCATAATCGGCGTCACGGGAATCGTCGGAAACAGCCTCGCCGAGATCCTCCCTCTCTCCGACACCCCCGGCGGTCGATGGAAAGTCTACGGCGTCGCTCGCCGTCCTCGTCCCGCCTGGAACTCCGATCACCCCATCGATTACATCCAATGCGACGTCTCCGACCCCGACGAAACCAGATCCAAGCTCTCTCCTCTAACGGACGTCACGCACGTGTTCTACGCCACGTGGACGAACCGCTCCACGGAGTTAGACAACTGCGAAGCCAACGGATCTATGCTCCGTAACGTCCTACGCGCGATTGTGCCGCACGCGCCGAATCTCCGTCACGTTTGTCTCCAGACGGGGACGAAACACTACGTAGGACCGTTCGGTGACAACGTGGACAGATCTCGTGTTCAAGATCCTCCTTTTACAGAGGATATTCCGAGATTGGAGATGGAGAATTTCTATTACACGCTCGAGGATGTTTTGTTAGAAGAGATCAAGAGCAGAGAAGAATCTGTGACTTGGTCTGTGCATAGACCGAACACGATCTTCGGTTTCTCTCCTTATAGCTTGATGAACATTGTGGGTACTCTCTGCGTTTACGCAGCTGTATGTAAGCGTGAAGGCGCTAAGCTTGTTTTCCCCGGGAGCGAGAAAGCGTGGGAAGGTTTCGCTGCGGCTTCGGACGCGGATTTGGTGGCGGAGCAGCAGATTTGGGCAGCGGTTGATCCGTACGCGAAGAACGAAGCTTTTAACTGCAACAACGGCGATGTCTTCAAGTGGAAACATCTTTGGAAGATTCTAGCCGAGCAGTTTGGGATCGAAGAGTACGGGTTCGAGGACGGGAGGAATGTGGGTTTGGTTGAGATGATGAGAGGGAAAGAGAGTGTGTGGGAAGAGATTGTTGAGGAGAATCAGTTGGTGGAGACGAAGCTCGAGGAAGTCGGTGTGTGGTGGTTTGTTGATGTTGTGCTTAGTGTTGATGGGGTGATTGATAGTATGAATAAGAGTAAAGAACATGGCTTTCTTGGGTTTAGGAACTCCGATAACTCGTTTATGTCTTGGATTGATAAGTACAAGGCTTTCAAGATCGTGCCTTAGATTCATTGTGGTCTTTGATATAATATGCTTTGATGTGTTCCTCTGTTTTCTTCTTTGTTTCCATGTAAACCATTTGTTACCTTTTGGAAGTTACAACTATGTTGGGATAATGAATTACATATGATTTTTAATACAACAAGTAGTACATAACCCAAGTTTAACCAAATGATCTTTATCATCATTGATGTCTATGCAAAAGAGTTTAAATTTTCCCAAAGAACTTTCTCTTCAAGCTTTGGATTCAACTTTCTCCCTGAAACTAAGTAGTCATCAAACAAGGTATCTCCTTTGATACAAGTGCAAGCTGTACTTCTCCATTGCCTCCTCTTGACTCATGTTACCAAGTTTAGCCCAAGCATTCCTTGCAACAAACATACAAAACTATACAATTTGATTGTGTTGTTTTTAAGATTATACATATTGTATAGTTTTGTATGTTTGTTGCAAGGAATGCTTGGGTACATGATAGCCATATTTATTTATTGATAAAAAACTCACAAAACATTTGATAAAAAAAACTCACAAAACATTTGAAAAGAAAGAGTACATGATAGCCATTTTTATTTATTGATAAAAAATTTATTCTTAAGCATTTTTAATAGCTTTTTTAAAATTGATATACATATTAATTTTTTATTAACTTTAGACATTACAATGATTTATTAATTTTTCAATTTTTTAATATTAATTATTAAATTAATTTTATTAAAAATAATAATTTGATTGTGCTGTTTTTATTATTTTTTGTTTCTCAATTAAATTTTATTAGTATTAATGGTTTTATTACATTTTTATTTTAATTATGTTGTCTTAAATATATGATGAAAATGTTTTTGGTGAGAGATATATGAGCTATATAATAGATTCTATAAATAAAATTCACAGTATTTAAGTAATATAATTCATGGCGATATATAAATGCTTTGAAATTTATAGGGAAACTAGAAAACTACACATTTAAAATTACATTTTACGTACGATCTATACCAATCGAAAATTCAGTTTTATAAGTATATGTAAACATTAACTACTAAATCCCAATAAAATTATATCCAATAAACCTTACTCTTTTTAACATTTAACCATAAACGATATATAGTGAATTCGAATGAAAAATAATAATTTATATAAAAATTTGAAGAGTAATTTAACCATCTAAAATTTGTAATAGGTGCAAATGTAAAATAATCAATTGAGTTAAGGTGTAGTTTTGTGAAATAATTTTTATAATGTAGTAGTTGTGTAAATTTCTCTAATTTATAAAACCGTTTATTATGGAATATACTTATCACTGTTTTAGACGTATCTTTGGTCAAATTTCCTTTGTTTTGAAAAAAATCAAAACAATTTACAAATTCCCAAATTTTCTCATCAAAAACTGCCCCATGATTTTCGAAATTGATATATCCTCTTATAAGTTAATAAAACAATTAATGATTTTTTTTTACAAATTATATTGTCGGGGTAGCTCGGGTAAAAATCCTAGTATATATATACATTATAAGTGAGGAATGATCATGACAATGAAATATTAATTAATTGGTTGCAAAAGAATTTATTTTTCTGAACCAACTAAATAAAGATTGAAAATCTCTTTATAGTCTTACATATTTGAAGTAAAAAAAAGAAGAAATTACTTCTTAAAGTGTAATCTAATATAATGAATACTAGATTCTTATCCGTGCGCCCCGCACGGGATTAATATTTACAAAAATATAATTTGATATAATTTTAAATATTTTTTTATTGATACACGTTGAATAATAAATTTAGTAATCATATATATATATATATATGTACGTTTTGATATTAAAAATTTAATTTTTTATGTATCACAAATTATGTATGATATATTTTGACCCGTCGCGAAATTATGCAGACATCTCGCAAAGATATTTAAAAATATCAAAAAAAAAAAATTTAGGTTTCCGAATATTTTTTATTTATGTAGTTTTCAATATATTAATACATTTTTAATATAACATCATGGATTCGAATGTTTTACAAAAAAATTCCACGCATGGCGCAAAAATCTTTTTATTTTAATATTAGTTTTCTATAAAGCTTTTCAATTTTTATATTATTAGTTTTCTACAAAGCTTTCCAAGATTTGAATTCTATAGTTTTGGAACCGGTTTAAATTTCAACCAAACATATCTTCAATATAAAAAAGTTCTGTCATAATAATCAGTATCCGAATTAGTATACGTTTGTTTTTCCATTAATAGGATACTTATATTATATCAATGGCATATTTGTAATAATTAGACTTTTTAATGATTTTTCAAAAAGAGTGCTTTCCAATTAATAGTATACTAGGTTTGTAGGGACACCCGGGAGTAATATTTATCAATAAATAAATCTTATTTATTATAAAATTTTGATAACTAATTTCTAATTTATTATAAAAAATAAAATCTTATTTATTTAAGTATAATTTAATTAGATAATTTAGTTATTGTATTGAAGATCCGATATGAGATTATTTTAAATCCGATAATTTAGGAATCATATATGTATGTTTTGATATCACGAATATAAATTTTTATATCTTACAAATTATGTATGATATTTTCCGACCCGTCGCAAAGTTACACATATATTTTCTATAGAAAAATAATTTGATTTTATCTCATAACAATTTTTATTTTTGTATCAAATTTGATTTGTGATCTTTATTGACGTAAATTAAAATATGTGGAGATAATCTTTAATCAAATTAGATACTAAAATCTAAAAATCATGGCTACATTTAAATCTAAAATTAGACCCGCAAGTAACATTTATTTTACTTTTTTAAAAGTAATATATGCATTTAAACTCTTATTAACTTAAAAACTTTTAAAAGAACTTTAAATATATATTTAATATTCTATGATTTTCATAAAGTTGAATTATTCATAATATTTTAATTTTTCATAATGTTACTTATTAAATAGGAATATTTTTTTATATTCATTTTTTGTTTTTTTTGTTTTTTACCTTTAATCCTATTAAATAGGAATAGTTTTTGATATTTATTTGTATTTTATTTATTAATTTCGTTTTTAGTTTTATAATTATTTTTGATACTTATTTTTTAAGTTCCTATTTAATAGGAATAACTTTTGTTTTGCTTTTTTTTAATCTAAACTACCTTATACTAAAATTTATACAATGACATTTACATGTAAATAAAAAGAACTTTGAAGGGTTTCTCAAATTTTGTTCTTCCCATTTAATAAGATAGATATATAATACGAATACTTGCATGATATGGATATAAGTCAAAACGGAACAAAATAATTTATAAATTCTTATTACGAATACTGACATAATTATAACATTCACTAAAAACCATTCAACATTACACATGAATATTGAGTCAATAAATTTTAATCTGTGAATACTAATATAGACTAAAATATAACATTCAACATTACATTAATGTTTAGTCAATGAATTTGTGTATTGTTGCCTCTATAAATAGGGAATTGATAATTGGTATCTAACCACATTAAAAACACTTCAAAATAAAATCCATGGCTTTTAGTACTAAACCTCTTTTTTTATTTTTCTTTCTGATCTCTTTTACGCTTCTTCTTCGACTTGCCTCGGCATTAGATTTGTCTAAAGTTCCAGCAGAGGCTCCAAGTTCAAGTGACGACGGCGTTTTTCCTTTTTCGAAAAAACATATTATAATTCGCAATAAAGTTAACAGCGGAGAAGTATTGAATGTACATTGCAAATCTTCTGAAGATGATTTGGGTTTAATCAATATCCCTCTAGATGGATCATGGGGTTTTAGATTCCGTGTTAACTGGAAACAAACTACGAGATTTCGTTGTCATTTTACATGGCTCGGAGGCGGTTCTCATTTTTTTAACATATTTGAAACATCGAGAGATGATTATGGTGAGACCTTTTGCAAAGAATGCATATGGGAAGTGGATAGTTATCGTGGTATCCCTATGTGTCGTATTATTGGGGATGGTACAAAAGCTTTTTGTTACAACTGGGATGATTAAAACTAATTATAGTTATGTATAATCTTATAATTATTATCTTATAATTGTTACATCAATAATTATAATAATTTTATCGAAGATTTAATTACTATGGTTATAATTATATATTTCCACGAATCAAATCTTCACTCTTCTTTAGTTTTACTTAACTGATTCACATTTTTTTGTTTGTTAATAATCACAAAACAAAAGTTAATTCTTTAAAGAAATATATACATAACAAAAAAGATTGTTGAAATATATACTTACTTGGCTATTATGCGCCATAGCGAAAGACACGAGCCTAGCGACAGGTAAAGTAAGCAATAGAGCAACGACGAAAGTGAGAAGCATCTCTGTGGAGTTTTATGTCGTGACCTAATTTCTGTTTGGGCCTTTTAGTTTTGGGTCAAATCCGTATTGGGCCTGAAACAGAAAGAAGCCCAAGACCAAATAAGTATTGATATGTACTTATCAGAAGTTATAGAGAAACAAGAACGTGAAGAGAAGAGAGAGAAAGAGAATTCACCGGGAAGAAGAGTAATTCGCCGGAGAGATTTCACGGAGAAGACGTTGTGGTTGTTTCTAGCTCGCCGTCTTCGTCGTCTCTTTAATTTTGTGTCGCTGTTACCTGTAAACAAGAGGTAAGAGATTAGCCTCGGGAATAAACCACGACCGGGGTTTTTCCGGCCAAAACTATAGTGCACCGCCGGCGAAAGCCAGCCCCTGAGACGTAGCCATTCACGGTGAACTCAGGGTAACCAAATCTCAAGTGTCTCACGAAACCAATTCCGCAATTATCAAGTATCAAAGTCAAGATCAAAGACCTTGATTCATAAGATCAAAACGTAACAATCTCAACGAAAAAACTCCATTACAAATCTTTAACAAAAAAAAAAAACTCCATTACAAAGGAATGTAAAATATGAGAGACTTAATGATCTTGAGAAGGAAAAGGAATGTAAAATATTATTCAGATAATAAATTTTAAGAAAGGAGAGAAAGAAGAAAAATAATATTATGAGGGCCCTTCAATGATTTAAAAGTTTAAAACATAAACTTCTCGGCACTTCTCAACAAAATTCTACATAATTCAATTATTTTTTCTATTTGTCTTTTAATAATAACTAAATGTGTTTTAACTTTTTCTGTTATAAATATATTTTCTCAATAATTTTAGTTGATAATTAAAATAAATATCAACACCAACCCGTTTAATTTTAAATTATAAAAATAATCGATTTTATGATGTTAATTTATATTTCTTGTAAGTGTTATAATATTTTTATGTTTGTTTTTAATTTTAATAAAAACGATTTTTGAAATATTTTTTTAAAGGAATTCACAAAATTACACTCTTTCAAAATTTTAAATGGTTGGTTTACCCTTTAAAAAGTTACCAAGATTAAAAAAACATTATTTGGATTCTCTAATTAGTGTTTAGGGTATAATACTAATGGGTATGATTGTGTGGATATAATTTATTTGGATTTAATTTTGAATGTTTAAAATCTTTAAATATAGTTTTAAAAAGTAATCTTGAAATAGTAAAGTTTATGAAATGCAATTCAAAATGTATAGTTTTGTAATTTTCCTTTAACCAAATTTTTTTTTTGTCTTTATATGATAATATCTCCAAATTGCTCTTAATGAAATTTAACAAAATACCTTAATTCCAGTAACATATCATATGATTTTTACATATTCAAGTTTTGTTAAAATGTACTCCTTAAATTATAATATAGAGATAATCACCAAAAAGTATATTTTATTTTCTCCTATATTCTCATCGTCTATGAGTTATGCGTGACTGAGATACATAGGTTTTAAAAGTGAAAAACGACAACCAATAACAAATGTATTTAAATTTAGCGACCCTTAAATTTATGAATTTTTGTCGTCACTAATATTTCTGCAAAGTAGTTTAACCACCACTGGTGCAGAGGTGGTTCTAAGCTAAAACTGGTAAATCATGTGCTTTAGCGCAAAAAAAATTATAATTAAAATATCATCAAATTTTTTAAAAAAATTATAGTGTAGTAGTTAAATTTTTTTTTGCTTTGGGCATTATATTACCTAGGACCGGCCCTAACCACTAGTCTACATAATTATAAAAGACATGCCATAGACCGAAAAATATACTCTAGTGGGTGTTTTCCTAAATTGTGAAAATGAAATTATAAGAATGTCATTTTCTAAGATTTTGGTAAATAATGGACCTATCAAGTTAAGGTTGTATTAGCTGGAAAACATTTAATAATCCTGTGGGGTGCTATGTGTTATGAACATAATTGAGATTACTCAGATTAGGAGATGACAACCGCGACCTTTATATTCAACTTTATGCATGAAAATATATAGTTTGCTAAAAACACTAAAGTAGCTAATGACTTACAAGTTATATAATTGTTATCTTAATAAGCAAATCATTAATTAACTTTTTTATAAACTCAAAATAATATTCATACAATGCAAAAAAAAAAAAAGAGACAGCGAATAGATACATGCATACTTCTCATTATGATTTCAAGGCATCCTCAAAAAGAAAAACAGTATAGAACTTTATATAGTCACGTTTCCAACAAAAAAATATACAAAACGGCGCGTATAACTTTATAAGTAATCACAAAAATAAAACAAATTTTAAAAAATATATATATACAAATCTAAGACGTTACATTAAACATAGAATCCAACACACGACCGAATCGAATCACACGTGACAACCCATTAATAATAAAAATAATTACGCTTCTTAATTAATTAAGCTTTAAATATGTCCACTTTGCAACTCTTCCTATTCTCTCCACTCTTCAAACAAAATAAACACAAATTCCCTCAGACAAAAGATCTAAATCCGTGGACCCCATCATTATGTACGGACGCGACCCATGGGGTGGTCCATTAGAGATCACCGCTGCAGACACACACACCGTCGAGGATCGCAGCCGAAATCTTCAACACCTCCATAAACGACCACTCGACGAAACAGAACAGAGCTGGTTACTTGGACCTACCGTGCCCAAGAAGAAACGCTACGTCAATCTCGGATGTGTCTTAATCAGCCGCAAAATCTTTCAATGGACACTCGGAACCGTTCTTGTAGCCACACTTCTCGCTGCAGGCTCCATAACATTCATCGTCAAAGCCGTGGGACATCACAAACACAAGCCAACGGAAACGGATACTTACACAGACGCTCTTAACAAATCTCTCATGTTCTTCAACGCCCAGAAATGTAAGTTCTTTAACACGCTTAACATTTCAAGATTCGTCTACTAGAAAAGTATGTTCCAGTGACCCCTAGGAACCCATGATAATAGGACCTCATAATATATTTTTTATATTTTTTTAAATATATTAGTGTTAAAAACAATTTTCCAAACCAAAAGAATAATATAAAATTATTGTTTTTATAACCTATGCCCTTAAAAATTCTTCAAATTTTTATAAAGGCTCTAAATTTGTTGTTTTTCTATTGCAAAAGTTTAATATTCCTAATTATATAAAAAAACAACCGTTTAGTTTTGTCATGTCTGAATATGATTATTTGCTTATGCACCAATGTCGTAGCTGGGAAGCTGCCAAAGCACAATAACGTAACGTGGAGGAGTGACTCTTGCACGAAAGACGGGAAAGACGGCGAAAGAAGCTTCTACAAAGATTTGGTAGGAGGCTATTACGACGCAGGAGACGCTATCAAATTCAACTTCCCAATGTCTTACGCCATGACAATGCTAAGCTGGAGCGTGATCGAATACAATGCTAAATACAAATCAGCAGGCGAGCTCGAACACGTTACAGAACTCATCAAATGGGGCACTGATTATCTTCTCAAGACTTTCAATAGTAGTTCCGACACAATCAATGAGATTGTCCAGCAAGTAAAAAGACAAATGATTACATGTTATAATAAGACCACTTGTGTTGTGTGTGATTTTGGTTTATACAGGTTAATTTGGTCTTTTTTTCGTAGGTGGGATCGGGGAATACTATTACTCGTGGAAGAAGTGTAGTGGATAACGATCATTACTGCTGGACGCGTCCTGAGGATATAAACTACAAAAGGAATGTGTTTACATGCAATGGTGGCTGCACGGATCTTGCTGCAGAGATGGCAGCTGCTCTGGCTTCTGCGTCTATTGTGTTTAAGGACGATATGGTTTATTCGGGGAAGCTAGTTCGTGGTGCGAAAGCGCTTTATAAGTTTGCAAAAACTAGTAAGCATAGCTACAGCAAGGCTAATGAAGAGTCTAGCGAGTTTTTTTATAAGTCGAGTTTGATTTGGGATGATCTTCTATGGGGTGGTGTTTGGTTGTATTACGCTACGGGAGATGTAACTTATCTTGCTCAAGTTACTGATCACGTTTTGGCTAGACGCGCTGGTGCTTTCTACGGGGGTAGCTCTTATTACGGCGTGTTTAGCTGGGACAACAAGCTTCTTGGCGCGCAGGTTAGGGTTTAGTCTTTGATAATCATATTTGATTATGTTTATATCAAAGTTATGTAACTAATTTTTCTTGTTCTATATATGTCTATTGTCTAGTTGCTTTTGATGCGGTTAAGGCTGTTTCTAAGCCCTGGATATCCTTATGAAGAAATTTTGAGCACGTTTCATAATCAAACAGGCGTAGTTATGTGCTCGTATTTACCGTATTTCCGCAAATTTAAACGAACCGACGGTGAGTACTAATTCACGGGTTTTTTTGTTGTTACATTTAACTCTCTTTGTGGATATGTGAAGAGTTCAATGAATTGAACATTGGTATATATATATATTATATCATAGGAGGTTTGATTATGTTGAATCATGGAGAACCACAACCTTTACAATACGTTGTGAACGCAGCTTTCTTAGCGACGCTATTTAGTGATTATCTAGATGCTGTCGGTACTCCTGGATGGTACTGCGGTCCTGACTTCTATCTTAATAATGTCCTACGCGAGTTCTCAAAATCTCAGGTACTCTAAATCATTATATATTAAGCAAATTAAAATAAGATTAAACGACATTATCTAATCGAATCTTGTGTGTTTTGGCAGATTGACTATATACTAGGTAAGAACCCTAGTAACATAAGCTATGTTGTGGGTTTTGGAGACCGTTACCCGAGACACGTACACCACCGAGGAGCTTCGATACCAAAGAATGTAACCAAAGTAACTTGCAAAGGAGGGTGGGGATGGAGAGATAGCAAAAGACAAGACCCGAATGTCATTGTAGGGGCAATGGTTGCTGGACCAGACAAGGAAGATAAGTTCCACGATGTTCGAGAAAATTACAACTATACAGAGCCGACTTTAGCGGGAAATGCTGGTTTAGTCGCGGCTCTTGTTGCTTTATCTCGTGGAAAAACTGCTGGAGGTTTTGATAGAAACACTATATTCTCGGCTATACTGCCGTTCGGACCTGAGACACCGCCTCCTCCTGCGCCTTGGACACCTTAAGAAATAAAGAAACTAAAACTATTTGAATGTAATAAATGCAGAAATGTAGTTTCAAGTGCTTAAGTCTTACTTGGCTTATTAGTAGTGATAATGTTGTTTGAAAAAACAAGCGTATTGTTATTCTGAAGTTTGTAAGTAGTTACGTGTGGAAGAAGACAACAACGTTTATGAGGACCGTTTCATTTATAACTGTTAACTTTTGGTCAACTCAATCCAAAAGTCACGTCTTTTAGAAAAACTAACTCTAGGACATGTGAATGGTTGAATATTAATACTTTGTATATTTCACACAATTTCAAAATAAAGAGTTTGAAGTCTATACTCCAATTAGATACCATTGATTAATTTTAAAAAAATTGAATACTTTAAAAAAAAATCACTATATAAATTATTTTTCTTTCTAAAAACTGTTGGAAATGCTTTAATTACGAGAATATAACAAAATTTGAAACAAATAAAGCTATTTAGAGCATATCCATTGGTGTTTTTTAAATAGATCTTATCAGGTGTCACCCATTAAATAGTTAAGATCTGGATCTTATATTTCCTATTTAAGATTTGGATCTTAACTATTTAGTGGGTCCTTTGGATACGTGACAAACTATGATTGATGCGTTTTTAATTATTTTATTTTTGTTTTATTTTAAACTAACTGTTCATGGATCCAATCAATAGTTAAAATTTTTTAAGGTTTTCTCTGTTGGACATGGTCTTATTATCCTAAAAGCAAAATATAATGAACAAAGGCTCACATGATTCAAGCAAACATCAAAGATTCAAATAACGTTCCCTCTTGTCTTTATCTTTTGCCCTCTCATCACTCCCAATTAAAAAAAGCAAAAGCTATCATAAGTTTTTTAAAGAATATATGAGAAAAAAAACAAAGTGCAGTCATCATGGGGCCCCACACTGTCGTTGACTAAATCTCGATTATAAAAAAACCCGACAAATTTCAACTCAAATCCAACGGCCGAGATTGCACCGAAGAATCTAAAGAGGATTTGACAGGAAGCGCGTCGAGCACCACCAAAGAGTGGTTATGATCTCCTTCGTAGGTAACGATAAGCATCATCGAGTCGTCGAGTGCACGCTCCACGTGCTTACGCGCCGGACAACCTCTTAAACTGCTACACTTGTAATATCCCCTGTGTTATTTAACCCAAAGTCCATTATCCAAGTTTTTTAGTTTTAAAATCTTGAATTAATAATAACAAAGAGTCAATGCTTGTAAATTCATAATAGAAGATATATATTAACAAGTCAAAAAGAGCGTGAACCCACTATTACTAGACGACATGTTTGGTACAACCAATATTCAAATTAATATATTAGTCTTTATAACCAATACAATACACAAGTTGCTATAATTTTTATAATTTTTGTGTGTGTAAGTAACATAGTCGTCAAAATTAATAAATAACAAGCACCACAAAATTCAGATACAATCTTACTTCTGTGTTGATTATAGTGTTTGGTATATGGATTCATAAAAAAATATGAAAAATTAATTGGACTAACCGAGGATGAGGAGAGCCTTTGATGGGTTTTTGACCATATTTTCTCCATGAATATTCGTCTGATGGTATATCTGCCATCTTGCTACTCACTGCAGCAACTCTTATCACTCTCTTCACTCTCGATTTTCTGTAATTTAAGTTAAAAAAACACTATATAATAAAGATTTTTATTCAGATCTCAAAAAATAAACATTAAATTTTTAAATCCTAAAATCAAAAACCTTTTCTTGGTACAATGGCAACGGCTTGAAGAAGATGAGTTATTACACTTTCTCTTCGATGATGATAATGGAGGCTTACCCGAGATTTGAGATGATTGGTTATTATTAGTGAATTCAAACCCTGAAGATGACATTTGGTTACTGTCTGTATCGCATCTATGCGAATAAGACATTAACGAGTTCGCCGCCGAGACAGGCGGCGACGTCGCAAAGCTTATCGGAGACGAAACAATCTTTGATAAAGGAGGACGACGATGAATCGGAATCGGATGATAAACCTTAAAAGCAGATCCACCACCACCACCACCACCGTGTTGCTCTGTTTTGTTGTCTCTGTTAATCACGGTGGTTTTTATCACCGACTTCTCCTCCTCCGTCGCCGCCGTCGCCGTCGCCGTCGTCGGTGGTCCTCGTCTGAATCTAGCGTGTCCTGTTGTTGTTGTTGTTGTTCTAGATCTACCGAGAAGAGAAATCACTTTCTTGAAGCTGTTAACGGCGACGTCAGTAACGGCCGTTAACTCCGTTTGATTATCCTCCGTTTTCTGTTGACTCTGACTCATAAGTTTAAGAAACTCCTCAACGCCGTGAATACCTGCAGACGCCGCTTCTCTAAGCGATGTATCTTCCGTTATTGAAGCAAAGCCGTCTCCTCCTCCGTTGACTTTACCACCACCACCACCACCACCGTATCTGGTCATCATCAGCTCCACCGCCATAGCTCTAAACTCTTCCTCAAAGGTCAAAAGCTTTTGTTAAGAGACTCTCACTGTTTTTTTTTAATTTGATGTATTTTTTTGGGCTTTTACTTTGTGTTGTTTCAAGAAGATGGTGATGATGATGAGCACAGAGTTTAAAAGGCAAAAACTAAATTAAATTAATTAAAAGAAAAAAAGAAATGAAAGGCGGAGTCAACTCAATGAGTTAATTGAAGATAGTGCATCAGTCAAATAGACTACCAGTGATAGACTTACACGTGTTGTTTATTTCATAAAGCGTTTTGACACTCAACGTCAATGGTATAATTATGATGGGAACTAGTTTAGCTTCAACATAATTGTTTTCTTTTAAATTTAAATATTTTTTCTTCTAAATATCTTGATATTCCATTGATTTTGAATTTTAATAAGGATAACGGTAAGATATAGACATAGAAGAAGTGATAATTAGGTTTGTAAAATATGTAACTGTAGCGCATACTATTCATTAATGATCTTACCGTTTTGTCCTTATAATTAGATTATTATTTTGATTTTTTAAATCAAATATTCTGACACAATTGTATCAGAAAAATTTGGTGATTCTCTCTCCTTCTAAAGTGAATATCCGACGGTTTCTCTCTCATTTTCTATTTCTCAATTCTCTTTCTATTCGCTTCCTTTTTTTCCTTATTATCTTTTGTCTTCTCTGTAATTATCTCTTTCTCATCTTCGTCTCCATTTTCATTTTCTTCCATTTACTTTCTCATCTTCGTCTTTGTAATCATCAAATATATTGATTTAGAAAACGAGCAAACGATAACCAATAGGTATGGCATCCAATTTTAACATTGTGTAGTTGTGTAGTTGATTATTTTCGTTGATTTTTTTTCCATTCTCATAGTTTGACTATCTATTTCTCACATAGTCTCAAAATTTGCACATGTATTTGACCATTCTTATCAATTTTAGGTTCCATGTCTTCGCAATAACCCTAATAGATATTTGGGGGTTTTATGTTCATGAATAAATACGATATTAGGGGCATTTGAGGATTCAGTTTTGTTAGATTCGTTTTTATTTTGTAATCAATTTCAAATTTATAAATGTTTATGAACATAGTTAAAGAGTAGTCCATAGTACTGTAATTATCGTGTTTTGGTTTCTGCTAAGAACGATATCTGATAATTTTCGTCGCCTAATACCGACATGTATTGGATACATGATATAATATATATTACATGATAACATTTTACATGATATGTGAGTTTTTGTTGATAAATCTGTAACTTACTCACGTATTTACACATCGTCTTCTTACTTGGATTTATATATTGTGTTTGATTTCGTTTTCAATTTAAGTTTTTGATAAAGAAACTCTCTTTTGATCTTTCTCGGTGTTTAAATGTGTAAGTAATTGATCTCTCTTTTGTGAAAACATAACATGCAGATGGGACTTGATACAATCGGACAATTTTTATTACCAAGACATGGACCGTTTCGTCTCTATGGAGAAAGCTCTTCGTACTTGGACTTATTGGGTAGAAACCCACGTTGACAGAACCCGAATAATATATAGCGGATAATATACATAATACATACTTTTAAGTATTGAAGTTTTGTTAATATCTATTAATAATATTATAATATTTTACATTGTAGTTAGTATATTTGTTGTTATCTTAATAATGACAGTAATGAGGTCTTAACATATTGCAGATGGCTATTAGTTGTTTTTCCGTTAGGTTGAGATTTCAATTTTAGTAAGATAGTGTATTCCATTAGCAGATAATATTCATAAGATTTCAAACCAAAGTTTATGTTAGCAGATAATATACATAATACACAATATAAGTATTTTTGAATCTTATTGATATTTATTAATAATATTATCGTAAATATTTATTAAATTGTATTCGTTTATTCCGTTTGTGAAGGACTATATACAAAAAAAAAGTTATGACTGATCATTAATTCTTTCTACCCATTTTTCCATTACAAGATATTTTATAAGTTATCATGTATTTATATGGTTCATCGTTAATTCATCTGTTATCAACTTTAACTTGAGACATCAACTCCTACCACACTATATTTATTCACTAATTGTCTTAAGAAATTGTTTCCTTCAATGCAAGTTGCCTTTAAAAGTGTTTGAGTTTTCTTGTCTTATCCTTTAATGGCGAGTTATTCTTATGATTTCATCAAATTTTTGTGATAACAAATAAATTAAGATGATAACAATTATGTTATAAAAACAAGATATTGTGTAACTAAATTGTTATCAGGTACAATACCAATTTAGCACTCTCTTTTTAGTCTATCAAATTTTATGATTGAATGTTATATATCAAACTAAACCCTTTTAAAATTGGTATTAAACAACTAATAATTATGTTGTTACCATATATTGCATCCCAAGTGAAACAATAATAATATTGTTACCGAATAATCTCTTTACATTTGTATCCCACAAATGGTTATATCTTGTAAGTCCGCCCTTATCACAATAAACAAATTCATGTCCTCATCATTTACGATGTATATTGGCCTTATTTTTATAAAGATTTTTGTCAAAACTGAAAATTTATTCTCGCAAGTTTTGTACTTATTATTTTCACATAATTTTACCAATTACATTTTTGGTTAGGGAGTAATTTGAGGGATGTTTTGTATTCATTAGTCTCTACGTGAATTAATTGGTACAAAATTCGTATACAATTGGTAGCCGATAACTATTTTTCCTACACGTTTGTGTATTCATTATATTTTTTAACTTGATTGTTACCGTTTATATTGTATCTTACCATACAAGTTTATGGTGAATAACTTATCATGCTAACATGTTGTAAATTTTTAATAGAGACAATGTCTATCACAAAAACAAGAAGAGGCAACTAGCTGATAATTGATTAAGTCGATCCATTTGAGAAGGAATATATACAAAAATCACCCCTTGTCACATTCTTTTGTTCGATTTTGTTATATGAATAACAATTTGATTTAAAATGTATACAATGATAACATATACATTAGCGATGTAACATAAATATTATTAATGTGTAACTAGTACAATGATTAGTGTCTTAAATGACTTCAATGATTAGTGTCTTAAAGTTGTTCTTTGTTGGTGATTTGTGTCTTAAGTATTTATTGTGTCGCTACCATTAATGGTAACATCATCGATTATTATATACTAACCACAAACTCATTTGCTAAGTTATCATATGTTTTAGCTAATAATTAACATTAGTATAGATGATGTTAGCGGATAACATATTGGTTATCGCAAAATATTTGCGTTACCTCCCACCCAAATCTGAGCATTTAATGCTCCTTATATCCACCGAATCTTTTTCCTATGCAACAAACAGTAAGTTTGTCCCCTCTGTTTTTTTTTTCACGGCGATGTCAGGTATATATCATAGGGGTATTTTCGTCCATCTGCAATTTGTTGGAAGTGTCAAAACTAAAGAAACACAAAAAAAAACTTCTACCTAATATTGGACTCTTCTATGTCCAGATAACTAATTCATCCTTTTAATAATAAAGTAAACCATTCGTATAAATAAGTAGACATAATATTTTATAGGCTTATAGCCATTAGTTTATGCAAAAGAAAAGACATACAACTATTAACTACTCATCTGCTTTGTGTTTTAGTCTGTGAGTTATATATCAAAAAAATGTATAAAGTTAATATGTTACCTGAGGGGAGCTGTGGAGTACAATTGTGTTAACAAATAAGTTTATTAATTGCTAAAACAAGGGAAGAAACAGTGAACAACATTTGAACTAAACTCAATAACACAACCAAATATTCCCACTGATCTCTTGTCTTGAGCTGAATCTACAATAGCACCACCAAAACTTGGATTAGGCACCATGTACTGCTGGTAAGACGGATATACGCGAATATCAGTCTCTCGAGACAACGGTTCTTCGACTATGGTCTCTTCCTCTTTGTGAGAAAACTTAGTATTTGAATGAAATATGTTGATGCCTCTGCCTCACAAAGACTCTGAGTTTCGTCGAACCAAAATGGCAGAGGCGGCGCTGTGGGCTCAACCGCGGAGATCGGGGAGGAGTACTCACAAGAGCATTGGTGAGTATGCTTACGTTTCCTCTTCTTTCTTGACCAGAATTTGAGCTTCTTCATTGCTTTCATAACCTTCATTGCGTACTGATTAAAAAGGTTTAAGATAATTGGTCACTACCAACCTTTTGTATATTACAAGAAGAGTAGTTTTGTAACCGTTGAACAAAAAGTCAAAAAGAGAGATCATTTTATTCATTAGCCATTGATATTCTTTTTAGCTTATTTTTGGCGGTTTTCAAACTTTGTGACCGTTTATTTAGCAGAGAGACCCGACAGGCCAAAAACAATTTATGAATTTCTTTTAAAAAATCAACTAAACCGGGTTAGAGTAGTCCTCAGATTATTTCACTAAACCGATTGGTCAACTCTTTTGATCTATGTTTAGACGAGCGTGTGGGCTTTGTGAATAATCTAATGGGCTTCACAAAGCCCATTTATCGTCTGGAAAGTTCCTTCAAAATTTCTCTTTCGTCTTCATCTTCCAGAAACGTGTGGACGTGTCTCGGGTACACACACACACACACGTGTGAAAGCCACGGGCCTTTCGAAGCCCATCTTAAAAGTCTCTCTCTCGTCTAGAAAGTTCACTCTGGGTCCCACTTTCTCCTCTCCATCGTCTTCGTCTTCCACTTATCTTCTCCTCTTCCTCTATATCTCTCCCTTCCCCAATTTTCTCTAGGGTTTAGCTTCATACTCTCCGTCTCTTCCTCTTTCGTTAGTAACTTCCGTTAGTTTCGAGAATGGCTTCTTCCACCGCTCAGATTCACGCTCTCGGCGGAATTGGATTCGCTGCTTCCTCAAAGAGGAATCTCAATAGTAAAGCCACTTTCGCTCCCAGAAGCGCCTTCTTCGGAACAAGAACAGGTCCTTTCTCTTCTCCTACTTCTTCTGCTTTCCTTAGAATCAAAACCAGAAACGCCGGTGCTTCTAGATACTCCGTAGGTCCGGTTCGTGTGGTTAACGAGAAAGTCGTCGGAATCGATTTGGGCACTACGAACTCCGCCGTTGCTGCCATGGAAGGAGGCAAGCCTACGATTGTGACCAACGCCGAAGGCCAGAGGACGACTCCGTCCGTGGTGGCTTATACTAAGAGCGGTGATAGGCTTGTAGGGCAGATTGCGAAAAGGCAAGCCGTGGTGAATCCCGAGAACACTTTCTTCTCTGTTAAGAGGTTTATTGGTAGGAGGATGAACGAGGTAGACGAAGAAGCTAAGCAAGTTTCGTATAGAGTTGTTAAAGATGATAATGGTAATGTCAAGCTTGAGTGTCCTGCCATTGGTAAACAGTTTGCTGCAGAAGAGATCTCAGCTCAGGTATTTGAAGTGATTCTGTGGTTTTTGGTGGTGTTTTAGGATCATTTGTTTTGTTGAATTATCTTGGAGGGGTTTGGTTTCTTTTTCTCTTATGGGGTTTGTGTGTTTTGGTGTAGGTTTTGAGGAAACTTGTGGATGATGCTTCAAGATTCTTGAATGAAAAGGTAACGAAGGCTGTTGTAACTGTGCCTGCTTACTTCAACGACTCGCAGAGGACAGCTACGAAAGATGCTGGTCGTATTGCCGGGTTGGAAGTTCTTCGAATTATCAATGAGCCTACAGCTGCTTCATTGGCATATGGGTTTGAGAGGAAAAGCAATGAAACCATTCTAGTCTTTGATCTTGGTGGTGGTACCTTTGATGTCTCAGGTACTTCACTTGTGAAAATGCTCTATATATATTGCCTGAAAATATTGCTTCCTTAGCTTGTACTGTGTTTTGATGTACAAACATCATCTAATATGTATTTTGGTGATGGTTTCTTGTTATGCAGTGCTTGAGGTTGGTGATGGTGTGTTTGAAGTGCTTTCCACCTCTGGTGACACACATTTGGGTGGTGATGACTTTGACAAGGTGAGTGAAATCAAAGTCCTTTGAGTATGGTTAATCTTTCTTATGTGCTATACTTGATGGATTCAAGTTTTGCAATGCAGAGAGTTGTTGACTGGCTTGCTTCAAATTTTAAGAGAGATGAGGGTATTGATCTTCTGAAAGACAAGCAAGCACTGCAGAGGTTAACAGAGGCAGCAGAGAAGGCTAAAATTGAGCTTTCCTCGCTCACTCAGACAAATATGAGGTACATTCAGTTTCCTCTGTCAATTTTTTGTCTAACTACTTTCACAAGCATATGATTCTGATTGATATGTATTCTTTTCTCAGCTTGCCATTTATCACGGCAACAGCTGATGGACCTAAGCACATTGAAACCACCCTCACTCGTGCCAAGTTTGAAGAATTGTGTTCAGATTTGCTTGACAGGTAATTTTACTTACATTTCTTATGGCCGATACTAATAACCCGACAAACAATCATGGTGGCTTAAGAATCTTATCTGTGTATCTATCTCGTAGGTGTAAGACTCCTGTTGAGAATTCCCTGAGGGATGCAAAGCTCAGCTTCAAAGATATAGATGAAGTGATCCTTGTTGGTGGATCCACACGTATTCCTGCTGTTCAGGAAGTCGTGAGGAAGCTAACTGGAAAAGAACCGAATGTCACAGTAAATCCTGATGAGGTTGTAGCTCTAGGTGCTGCAGTTCAGGTATGTTCTCTTGAATTTGTAAAATTCACCTTAATGGATCTCACTTTTGGCTGCTGTGAGTTCTTATCATGTGCTATTCTCGTCTGATTCCAGGCTGGTGTTCTGGCTGGAGATGTAAGTGACATTGTTCTTCTTGATGTAGCACCGCTTTCAATTGGTTTGGAGACCCTTGGTGGTGTTATGACTAAGATTATTCCAAGGAACTCTACACTGCCTACTTCGAAATCAGAAGTCTTTTCAACTGCTGCTGATGGACAGACAAGTGTTGAGATCAATGTGTTACAGGGTGAGAGGGAGTTTGTCAGGGATAACAAATCTCTTGGCAGCTTCCGCCTTGATGGTATTCCTCCAGCGCCACGTGGAGTTCCACAAATTGAAGTCAAATTCGACATTGATGCCAATGGAATTCTATCTGTCAGTGCTAGCGACAAAGGCACGGGAAAGAAGCAAGACATCACCATTACTGGTGCCAGTACTTTGCCCAAAGATGAGGTTTGTACAATTTACAAATCGGATAACACTGCTTCATTGATCATAAATAGCTTTATAAAGGAGCGGGGTTTTCACTAATATTCTGTTTGAATGAATGTTATATAGGTAGAGCAAATGGTTCAAGAAGCAGAGAGATTTGCAAAGGACGACAAGGAAAAGAGAGACGCAATCGACACAAAGAACCAGGCAGATTCTTTGGTTTACCAGACAGAGAAGCAGCTCAAAGAGCTGGGAGAGAAGATTCCAGGTGAAGTGAAAGAGAAAGTGGAGGCAAAACTGCAAGAGCTGAAAGAAAAGATAGGAAGTGGAACAACACAAGAAATCAAAGACACGATGGCTGCTCTTAACCAAGAAGTGATGCAGATTGGTCAGTCTATGTACAACCAGCCTGGAGCTGGAGCTCCCGGTGCAGGTCCAGGCCCTTCCCCTGGAGGCGAAGGCGGTTCATCAGCAGATTCATCTTCAAACAAAGATGGTGATGACGTGATCGATGCAGACTTCACAGACAGCAAATGACATAACAAGCTGGGACATGATTTGAAATGAAGCCATTGCATCCGTTGAGGGGTGAGAGTGTGTAGAACACATGATTTTGTAGGTTGGATAATATTGGGTTGAGACACGCACATTAATTAAAGCAATAATTATGAAAGAGATAATTTATTTCTCATTAAGTAAGAAGCAGTGTTGTTGTTGTTGTTGTTGTTACAGAGAGAGGATGTTTTATATACATACATAATATGTTGCAGTCTCTATTGTTGACCTCTCCATAGCTTTGTTGCTGCACCTGCCATTAGATTAGAGCTCACGCAAAGTTCAGTAAGTGGAAGCTTATAATCAACTTTATAAATCAAACTGAGATATTTATTTAACCATTGCTAAAAATACACAATTAAACCAATATTATATGCAAAACACAAATGGTTATTACAATAAGTTTTGTACGAAGAATAAAAAATAGCATATAATTTTTTTTTTTTTGGTTTTAATGTTAAGAATAGCATATAATTTGATAAAAGCAAATTATCTTTAAACTATTTGTTTCCCAATTTTATGGTATGTGAACTTTTTTTTTTTTGTCGAAAATGGTATATTAACTTATGAAGCATACATCATGCATATTTCTCCAATTTCGTTATCTTCAAAAAGAAAATTGAGGATAGCTTTTGCAACTTGTAACTTCACTATTAATATCTTTGAAAAATGAACATTGTTATTTTTTTTTTTTCAAAAGAATACATAAATTAATGTAGTTTGTAAATCCACGTTGAACTTTAGTATTAAAAATTAGAAAAATCAAAGTTTATTTTGAAGCTAATGTTTTTTGTGTGTATGTGTTTGATGTTTTGATGATAGACCTGTGTCAAATGGATATCCTATAATTGTGATAAGGGGATTATCAGATTTGGCTGGAGCTCAGACAGGAGACATTGAGACAATGCTGTTCGAAAGTTTGGATCTTTGGCTGCCATTAAGACCGTGTTTATCAAAGGTGCTTATGTAGAGTGTTTATGTATTTTTTTGTGTATTTTTTGTGTATTTGAGTATTAAATTAAATCAAAACATGTATTATTAATAAGCACCTATAATGAAAAGTGCTTAATTAAGCATTTTAAGCTCCCCTTTTTGTAGAGTTCTTATTAATAATACATGTTTTAATTTAATTTAATACTCAAATACACAAAAAATACACAAGCACTCTACATAAACACCTTTGATAAACATGCTCTAACACTGCTAAAGCTGGTTTAGAGTTCATTAAGAAACTACCATTAAAAAATATAAAATTCATGGAATAATTGATGTTTTAATATGTATTTTTGTTTTCTAGTTATAAAATTTGCATTCACTTTCAACTTATTAAAAAGAATCGCTCACGTGAATTTTTGTTCTGGCCTATTATAAAATGATGTTCTATATATTTTTTTGTTAATAAAATGGTTTCTAAAATTTCCTGAAGTCAATTCTCATTAAAATAAATCATTTTGCAATTATGCATTTTAAAGTTTTCAGTTACAAAACGTTTAATATATTTCCAAATTAGGGATATTCCTATCGATTAAGCTTCTTAATTATTTTTTGTCTTGTAGCTAATACTCTTCACTGTGTATATTTTCCGTCATAATTATTAATTAGTTCAAAAACTCGGAAAGTAAAATCATTAACCTTTCTTCTTCTTCTTCTTCCTCTAATCTCTCAAGTAGGAACTGTAAATACAGTGAAATTGAAATTTCGAAGGTCGTAGGCAGAGATGGTGGTAAGGAAAGTGGGCAAGTACGAATTAGGCAGAACAATCGGTGAAGGCACCTTCGCTAAAGTGAAATTCGCTCAGAACACAGAGACCGGCGAGAGCGTCGCCATGAAAATCCTAGATCGCACCACCATCATCAAGCGCAACATGGTCGATCAGGTCCTCTTCTCTCTCTCTCTCTCTCTCTCTCTCTATCTAACTTGATTTTGATTGTGTTGCTAAGCTATAAACTAGTAGATATCTACTTATCACTGTGTTGCTTTCGCAGATTAAGAGAGAGATCTCGATAATGAAGCTTGTTCGTCATCCTTGTGTTGTTCGTCTCTATGAGGCAAGTGTGTGTGTTGTTGTTATGCTCTCTCTTTTTTACTTAGAAATTTTTATGCTTCTTATGGGATTTAAAGCTTTTTGTGCTCTTTAGGTTGTACAAAGATATATATCATACTAGAGTATATTACAGGTGGTGAATTGTTTGATAAAATTGTGAGTATTTTAGCTCAAATACCTCTTGTGATGGTTTAGTCTTCACTTTAGTATCTTTAGAAGACATTGTTATTATTGTGACTTTGTTGTTTGATGCTATAGGTTCGTAATGGACGACTTAGTGAAGCAGAAGCTAGGAAGTATTTCCATCAGCTTATCGATGGAGTTGATTATTGTCATAGTAAAGGTGTCTACCATAGAGATCTAAAGGTGGTTTTTTTGGTGACAATCAACAAGCTTTTCACCTTTTATATTGATCTGATTGATTGTCTTGGTGTGACTTGCAGCCGGAAAATCTACTGTTAGACTCTCAAGGAAATCTCAAGATATCTGATTTTGGCCTCAGTGCATTATTACCTGAGCAAGTAATAGGGGTTCTCTGTTTCATGTTTTCTTACAATTCTCGAGAACTAGTTTGTTAGTATTGGTGATGGAAAATCAGATATATTCAGGTGCTTAAACCATGACAAGGAAGGTCAACTTGGTTAAAGGAAAAAAGTCAACTCTGGTTTAGTAGTTGGGTTTGGTTATTAACCATTTCGGTTTACGGTTAATTAGTGTTAACCGTACTTGTTCTTAAGTAGCAGTATTCTTTGTATATAACAAGATACTATGTGCCTTCTTCATTAACGCCCGTGTTGTGGAGAAGAAGAAGAGAGATCTTGAGGTGTTTCAAGAGATTAATTCTTCGCTTGTTAGGCTCCGGAGTTTTACCATTTAGGGTTTCTCCAGGTTACCAAAAACTCTTGTGTTCTTTCTTTTCTGTTTGATTCATAACACATTGAGAGAGAGAGTAACAAACAGAGAGTTTCATACACAGAGAGAGAAAGTTATCGCCATTAAAGTGTAACAAGTGGTATCAGAGCTTCAGATGAAGACGATGATGGCGAAATCGCGAATCGAGGTGGAGCGTTTTGATGGGAAAGGGGATTTCTCGTTGTGGAAGAAACGCATGCTCGCACATCTCTCGGTCCTTGGGCTAAAGGATGTTCTTCGAGAGAAATCTTCTCCGACCAAATCCGAGAAGAAGAAAGACGAAGATGAAGAAGAATTCAAAGCCAGAATCGAAAAAGAGGAGATCGAAAAAGGGGAAAGATGCGAAAAAGCCATGAACTTGATTATCCTCAATGTCGGAGATCACGTACTGAGGAAAATCGAAGGGTGTACAAGCGCCGCATCTACATGGGCAACACTCGGAAAGATTGTACCTCTCAAGACCTTACCAAACAGGATCTACCCGCAACACAAATTCTATACCTTCAAGATGAAAGAAACCATGTCAATAGACGAGAATATTGACGATTTCTTGAAGATTGTTTCAAATCTGGCCAGTGTCAATGTCTCCGTCTCGAAGAAGTTCAAGCTATTCTTCTATTGAACTCTCTTCCGACTCGGTACAACAACTCCGAAGGAGACGTTGAAATATGGAAGAGAAACCACTATCCATTGATGAAGTATCGAGCGCGGCTAAGTCTAAAGAACTTGAGCTCAAGGAGTCAAAAGACTCAAGTGGGTATCGGAAAGATGGTGAGGGTTTATTTGCTCGTGGCGGACAAGTGAAAAGAGAATCACTCGGGAAACAATGGTAAGAGAAAAGGCGGTGTCTAGATCAAGATCCGGGTCTAAAATCACTTGCTCGGTTTTGCAAGAAGGAAGGTCATGTAAAGAAAGATTGCTATGCTCGCAAGAAGAAATATGGAGACGATGATGAACCAGCGAAGGCTGCAGGTGGTGATTGAGTCGAGAGAAGATTCGGATGCACTATCCGTATCCGAAAACCGGCATCAAAATAAATGGGTTCTTGACTCGGGATGTTCATATCACATGACATCAAGGAGAGATCGGTTTGATTCCTTTGAAGAATTGGACAAAGGAAAGGTGCTATTAGGAGATGACTACACTGTGGAAGTACAGGGTATAGGAACTATCAACATCAAGACAATTGGAGGGTCTGTGAAGAAGCTAACCAATGTCAGATATGTTCCAAAACTAAGGAGGAACTTGATCTCTACAGGGACTCTGGACTTGCTCGGGTTTCCAACATTCGGGAGGAAATGGCAGGACAAGGTATTACAAGAACAAGCGACTAGGTTTATCCGGAACTCTCCATGGAACATTATACTTGTTGGATGGAGACACGATCACGGGACAAGTAAATAGTTCCACAAATAAGCCAAAGAAGAATGATGAGACCGAATTGTGGCATAGAAGACCGGGGCACACCAGCTTGAAGAATCTACGGATTCGGCCAAGAAGGGTATTCTAAATCGGTCCAAGATAAGTAGCCTTGAGTTCCGTGAAAGCCGTATAATGGGAAAGAACAAAAGGCCGAGCTTCAATGTTGGAAAACATGATTCCGGTGAAGCTCTAAAATACATACACTCAGATCTTTGGGGCTCACCAAATGTCACATCAAGCTTGTCAGGAAGCCATTATTTTCTGTCTATGATAGACGACTATACAAGGAAAGTATGGGTCTATTTTCTAAAAGCTAAAGGGGAAGCTTTTGAGAAGTTTAGTGAATGGAAGAAGCTTGTAGAGAATCAAGTGAACAAAAGGATCAAGATTCTCAGGACAGATAACGGATTGGAGTTCCGTAACTCGACTATGAGAATCCGTGCAAACAATTTGGAATTGAAAGGCACAAAACTCCGCTCATATACGCCACGGCAGAACGGAGTTGCTGAGCGTATGAACAGGACAATCATGGAAAAAGTGAGATGCGTCCTTGATGAGTCCGGACTTGAGGAAGTTTTTGGGCGTAAGGCGTGTCTACAGTGGTGTATCGGATAAATAGAAGTCCGTCTACGACCATAGACAACAACATACCTGAAGAGTTGTGGCTGGGAAAACAGCCTGGTTACAAGCATTTAAAAAGGTTTGGCTGTGTGGTCTACATTCATAAGGATCAAGGGAAGCTAAAACCAAGAGCTGCCAAGGGTATATTCACAGGCTATCCTTCCGGGATAAAAGGATACAGAATATGGTTATTGGATGAGAAGAAGCTTGTGATAAGCGAAATGCGGTATTCAAAGAAGATATGGTCTACAAGGATCCGAAGAGTGAGACTCCAAGTGCGGAAGAACTAATTGACAAAGGAAAAGGTCCAGTGAAAACCGTAGTAGCAGACAGACATAAATGAAGCGGGACCTTCGAGTCAAATGGATCGAGTGAAGAACAAGAAATTGTTCAAGAGGAGTCATCCGATTCGGAAGATGGTAGTGAAGAAGATCATGGATCATATCACCTAGCCGAGAGACGGACAAAGAAGAACTATTGTTCCACCATCAAGATATGATGATTATGATGTTTCAAGCATTTGCACTCTTAGTAGCAGAAGAGATAAGCCCTGAAGAACCAAATGACTACCATGAAGCTATGAATAGCAAAGAGGCGGAGCTGTGGAATGGAGGTATGGAAGAAGAAATGCACTCTCTCGACAAGAATGGGACTTGGAGACTAGTCAAGAGGCCAAACAACAAAAAGGTGATAGAGTCAGTAAATGGGTGTACAAACCGAAGCAAGGCATACCCGGAGTGGAAAAACCAAGGCACAAAGCAAGACTAGTTGCTAAAGGTTACTCACGAGAGAGAGGGCATTGACTACCGGGAAGTGTTCTCTCCTCGTTGTTAAACACGTATCAATAAGACCGATACTATCTCCGGTGGTAAATCAAGACATGGAACTTGAGCAATTAGACGTGAAGATCGCATTCCTTCATGGAGATATAGAGGAAGAAATCTATATGGAGCGACTCGAAGGATATGAGGTAAAAGGTAAAGAAAAGTATGTCTGTCGTCTGCAGAAATCACTGTACGGTCTGAAGCAAGCTCCAAGACAATGGAACAAGTGTTTTGACAAGTTTATGATCGAAAATGGGTTCGGGAAAAGTGAGTTTGATCACCGCGTATACTTCGGAACCACATCGGAAGGTAACTACATATACCGTCGCTTTACGTAGATGATATGTTAGTTGCCTCTAAGGATGAAAAAGAGATAAACAGCAGTAAAGGGGATGTTGAGTAACGGATTTGAGATGAAAGATTTAGGACCTGCTAAAAGGATCCTTGGAATGGATATATTCAGAGACCGTGAAGGTGGAGTATTGACATTGTCTCAGTCAAGTTACATCAAGAAGGTTGTAGAAACCTTTGGTATGAGTAACTCTAAGTCGGTTTCAACCCCCATTGGAGCTCGGTTCAAGTCGTCCGCTATGAAGGACAATGAAGCGGAGACACGGATGAGTGACATTCCGTACTCAAATGTCTGTTGGGAGCATCATGTATGCTATGATTGGAACAAGGTGTGATCTAGCCTATGTCGTGGGATTAGTGAGCGGATATATGAGTAAACCGGGAATGCTACATTGGTCCGCGGTGAAGTGGGTGCTCGAGTACTTAAAGGGGACGCAGGATGTGAGCTTGGTATTCAAGAAAAATGAGAAGTTTAAGTTAGAAGGATTCCGCGACTCGGATTTCTCTGCGGACTTAGACAGAAGAAGGTCAATCACCGGGTACGTATTCAAAGCCGGAGGAAACACAATAAGCCGGAAGTCGGGACTTCAACACGTAGTAGCCTTGTCCACGACAGTAGGCCGAATATATGTCGTTGGTTGAAGCCGTAAAAGAAGCCATATGGCTTAGAGGTTTAGTAGAAGAGCTTGGTTTGGGTCAAGATTCAGTGGAAATATGGTGTGACTCAAGGAGTGCAATGTGCTTAGCTAAAAACAACGTTCACCATGAAAGGACTAAGCACATGGACAGGAAGCTTCACTTCATAAGAGACATCATAGCTCAAGGAGATGTAAAAGTGTCAAAAATACCATCTTCTATAAATCCAGACTGATGTGCTCACTAAAGTTGTTCCTGTGCAGAAATTTGAAGAAGCTCTTAGTGAGCTTGGATTGGCTCAACACTAAGGTGTAGGAGCCGGCCTAACAAGGACATAGATGTGCTATGAACTGGTCGCAAGGTTTTTTCCGATTATCATCAAGGTGGAGTTTGTTAGTATTGGTGATGGAAAATCAGATATATTCAGGTGCTTAAACCATGACAAGGAAGGTCAACTTGGTTAAAGGAAAAAAGTCAACTCTGGTTTAGTAGTTGGGTTTGGTTATTAACCATTTCGGTTTACGGTTAATTAGTGTTAACCGGCTGGTTCTTAGTAGCAGTATTCTTTGTATATAACAAGATACTATGTGCCTTCTTCATTAACGCCTGTGTTGTGGAGAAGAAGAAGAGAGATCTTGAGGTGTTTCAAGAGATTAATTCTTGCCTTGTTAGGCTCCGCAGTTTTACCATTTAGGGTTTCTCCAGGTTACCAAAAACTCTTGTGTTCTTTCTTTTCTGTTTGATTCATAACACATTGAGAGAGAGAGTAACAAACAGAGAGTTTCATACACAGAGAGAGAAAGTTATCGCCATTAAAGTGTAACATAGTTTGTTAAGGTTGTTGTTGAGTGACTGTAAATTAATTATATTACTTTGATCTGTAGGGAGTTACCCTCCTAAAGACAACATGTGGAACTCCCAATTATGTTGCTCCTGAGGTAAATCACATATCATGAGGGTTCGAAATGTAATGATGTTTTTATGTTGTAGCTCATGTGATCTTCTCTGTCTTGCTTTAGGTTCTTAGTCATAAGGGTTACAATGGTGCCGTGGCCGATGTATGGTCTTGTGGGGTCATCCTTTATGTTCTTATGGCAGGGTATCTTCCATTTGATGAACTTGATCTCCCAACTTTATACAGTAAGGCATGAACTCTACTGTTATTGCTTCTTGATATGTCTTCTTGTAATGTTTCTTGTTTCTGGTTATCTCGTTTTAAATAAGATCTTTAAGCCAACTTTAGGTTGTATATTCTAGTTTTCCACTTGGTAATAACTTTACATTTTCGAGTGAGGCGGTAGGATTAAGCAGGGAATATCGACTGACACTTTAATTGAAATTGTATTGACTAAATTATAAATCCAAAGTAGTCAGAACTCAGAATCCAGCTCTGCAAATCGAAAATGTTACGAGCTTGTAAGTGATTTCTCCACTTCCTGTCTGATATGCTACCATCTTTTTTCCAACATTTTAAAGATCGACAAAGCTGAGTTCGCTTGCCCCTCATATTTTGCCTTGGGAGCAAAATCTTTGATTCGTAGAATTCTGGTTCCAAATCCTGAAACTGTAAGTTTTGGATTCCCTTGCAGAATGATTTGGATAAATCTATTTCTACCACATCTCCCGTATTTGTCAAGTGGAGTTGTTCACAGCCACTCTTTTGATATCAAGTTGTGAATCCTGAAAATTCTAGCCTTGCTCTCTTTTCTTTTGCAGAGAATTACAATTGCCGAAATCAGGAAAGATGAATGGTTTGTAAAGGATTATACTCCTGTACAACTTATTGATTACGAACATGTAAATCTGGATGATGTATATGCTGCTTTTGATGATCCGGAGGTAAGAGTAAGTTAAGCATTGTATATAATAAACCATTTCTGCCTTTCAGGAGTCATTTTTCCCGTTCTATTATTAAATACTGTTCTGCTTTCACTCAGCATAATTTGATATTTCGATTCTCTATCTAACCTAGTATGTTTCAGGAACAAAAAGATGCGCATGACGGAACAGGAGACACGGGTCCACTGACTCTTAATGCATTTGACCTAATAATTCTATCTCAGGGCCTGAATCTCGCAACTCTCTTTGACCGTGGAAAGGTACAATATTGGGCACAAGCCGCACGACCAATTGCGTGCGCTCCTCTTCCTTAGTCAGTTGTACTTTCTCAATTCTGTGTGTTATACAATGATTGCATTAATCTTTTCAAGTGTATTGATAGGACTCCATGATACACCAGACGAGGTTTATCTCACATAGGCCAGCAAATGTGGTTCTTTCAAGCATGGAAATTGTGTCCCAGTCCATGGGCTTTAAGACGCACATCCGCAATTACAAGGTAAGAAACTTAGAGTTGAACTTGGTTAGGCATTCTCATTGGTTGCAATTGCTTCATTGTTTCTTGTGATGTGTAGCTTAATGGTTCCTTAGTTTAATATTTCATCATCACCCGTCGTTGAGCTCCTATACACCCACACAACTGCTGTTAACACACTTCAAATTTCAGATGAGAGTAGAAGGATTATCTGCTGACAAGAAGTCTCATTTCTCCGTCATTCTAGAAGTAACTTGTTATCATCTTCCTACTCTTACATCTCTATAAACCTATCTTTTTTACTATCCGTATGCCTGACGAATCAATTTCAAATCTGAACTCTGAAGGTTTTCAAAGTAGCACCATCGTTTCTCATGGTAGACATTCAAAACTCAGCAGGAGACGCAGAAGAGTACCTCAAGGTTAGTCGCAGAACAATACCTCAAGGGGGTTAAATTCACATTAAGCTTTGCGCGACTCATTTCAGAAACATCAAAACCGGTTTATACGTTTTGCAGTTCTACAAGACATTTTGTGGTAAGCTTGATGACATCATATGGAAGCCACAAGATGAATCGGTGACAAATAAAGCCACCAAGCCAAAGAGTAAAAGACATTGAGTCCATGTCTTATTGAAGCAAAGCTCTCTCTGTGTTCTTTAACTGCTTTAGTGAGTGAATATGTATAAGCTTTTGTTGATTTGTGGCTTAATTTATAAACACATAGAAGACTCAAGACTGTACTAAACTCATATGATCCTAAAACTACATTGTTAAATGAAGAGAGAACTATCCATAGTATCTCCGCCTGTTATATACTACAAAACTATGCAAACATCCATTTACCTGTAAGGTTTATATGTTAAGACCAGGCAACACTTATTTGTTTCTCATTGTATAAAACTAGCCCAAGGACAAAATTGTAATGGGCTTTAAGATGGGCCTTCTTTTAATATAAAATTCGGCTTTAGTAAATAAAGCCCAAGGACAAATCCGTAATTTTCAACAACGTTCCTGATCCATCGCTGCCTCTATATATAGTTGCCAACAAAATCTAGGGTATAAAAGCCCCAAATTATTTTTCCTCAGCTCTCGAGAAGCAAATCCTTCGCAAAATCGAGCAACGGTAGCTTCTGCATTCACCGTCCATCTCCTCTTCCCAACGTCGCCGGAGATCGGTTCTCTCATCTTCCTTTCGTATTCAGGTTTTGATTTCGTTGATTACTCTCAGATTCTCGATTTGATATTACCATGCGAGATTCGATTTCGATTCAACGGCTTGTTGCTGTTGTTTTCTGTGTGCAGATCTTTAAGGGGGAGTAGATAATGGCGACGTTTGAGCTGTACAGGAGGTCGACGATAGGTATGTGCTTGACGGAGACTCTCGACGAGATGGTTCAGATCGGTACGCTTAGCCCTGAGCTAGCTATCCAAGTCCTTGTTCAATTTGACAAGGTTTTCTTATTTTACTTGTTATTTGGCTGTTCTTTGGCGTCTCTTTTGGTTTCTGTGGCTTTTTTTATCTTATGGCTTTCTCTGATATATGTGTTGTTGTAGTCCATGACTGAAGCTCTAGAGAGCCAAGTTAAGACCAAGGTGTCTATCAAGGTGATCCTTGTTCGTGATTGGCATAAATATTTTCATTCATATATTTGTAGCAAGGACCTTTAATAGTTTTGTAGACTAAACCTGATGCAAAGTTAATTGATGTTAATGTTTAAGACTGATTTTTTGAGTCGCAGTTAGTCGTGTCTCGGGTAAGTTGCTATATCAAGTGATAGTCAGATGCTTAGTCTCATATATTCTTCATTATTTCGTGTACAGGGGCACCTGCACACTTACAGGTTCTGTGACAACGTCTGGACCTTCATATTACAGGACGCGATGTTCAAGAGTGACGAGCGTCAAGAGAATGTTAGCCGGGTGAAGATAGTGGCATGTGATTCTAAGCTGCTCACGCAGTAAGTGAAGAGATTGTGAGCTGGGTGAAGATAGTGGTGTGTGAGTCTAAGCTGCCCATGCAGCTCCCTTTGTAATAGGTTTTGAGTTTTTCTCACTTTGTAAACTCAGCACTTGCTATACGATGAGCTCCATTTCAATTTAGTCTATATGTAAATTCTCTGCCCGAAGACATATGGAACGGTCTGTTGCTATGAGAAACATCTTAAGATTAATCTTGAGATGAACCTTTGTATTTATATCACCAGCGACTTTGAAAGCACACTAAAATCAGTGGCTTTGGACAAAACTTTGTCATATTGATATTGATTGGTGTTAAAAGCCATTTGTAGCTCTTCAAGACTTTTGTTCCCTTGGTTCTCTTCACTCTCCTTTATTTGGTGGGAATGTGAGTTGTTATGTGTATGTGTTTTATTCCTTTACAGATGTCTTTCTTCACTAAAGCAGAAGAGAATATGATTCCTGTAAGTTTCTTTCAATGAGAGTTCCTTAAGGATTCCCAGAACTTTGAACCATAGCGGTTAGTGTTCCTTTTTACCTTCTTTGTTTTAATGACACACAACATCTTTGGCATCTTTTGTGGTCTTGTGAGTGCCAAGTGAATGGGATACTTTGGTTTATAAAAACACGGAGTCTTTACTTCGCTAACGTTCTCTCTTATGCTGTACCTGAGTAATTGGTACTGTTTGCTCTTTTGAGTTTTGATACAGGAAGCTAGTTGTGTATTTCTTGAAGAGCTTCTGGAAGTTTGTTACGTTTGACACGTAAAAACTGTTCACCTTAGTGAAGAAAGCCAAAAGTGAAAGGAGGTAAACATATGTAAAGATTGGCTGGACTATTATTTTGGTTTTTGATGTGTTATGGATAAAGAAGACCTATTAATAGGGTTATTGTTGTTACTCTGATGCTGTTTCAAGATGACAATAGTATTGGAACTTCAGTTTTTCGTTAATTGAAACTATCTGAAGTCATTGATTATTTTTCCATGTGGTTGTGTTTCACTTGTTTCCTTCTTGTTATGAATAGCTGCCATGGCAACCTCTAAGTCCCATCATTTCCAGCTAGTCGAAGGAATGGAGCTTCAGGTCTGTTCTTTACTCTATCCTTAAATTTACAATATCAGATATTTAACTGAATCTTCGTAATAATTTAGATCACTGTTACTGAGTTACCAAATGCGAGCAGTGTAAGAGTTGAGTTTCACCTCAAGAACTGCCCTCACACATGGATTCTTCATTGGGGTTGTATTTACCAAGGAAATAAGTGAGTGAAGATCTTTAAGATTTACAAATAACACTTGAAATATCTCTATGCGTTGACATTTTTTATATGCAGCAACTGGTTTGTCCCATCCGAACATTCTTCGAAGCAAGGTGCATTACAGACCCCCTTTGTGCAGGTATGGAGTAACCCTTTCCTTTCTTGTTTATCCATAAGGTTTCTCTAGAAGTTAGATTGCATTCTGCAAAGTGTTTCTTCACAATTGCAGAATGGGAATGCTTATGTAGTGATCCTTGAGTTGCGTGATCCAAGAGTGCACGCCATTGAATTTGTTTTGAAAGATGGTAGCCGTAACAGATGGTGCGTATTTCTTTCTTTTCTTTAACTGCGTCATGCTTGTGAAGGATGAACAGATTGTGCTTTACGTCTCCACTTTGATGCTTAATGGGAATTCAGGTTGAAACAGCATACTGGAAATTTTCGTGTTGAGATACCTTGGAACGACCTGCATGCTCATCATCGTATACCGAAGAATCTGATAGAAAGCAGAGCATATAAGATATGGGACCGGAAAGGCCGACCCCAAAACACTGCACGTGAACAACAGGTGAGATTGGTCTATCTACTATATGCTGATCTTCTCATTGCTAATGTCTGTGTTCTATGAATTAATAACTGTGCTGCTGTCTCTCTTTTCTTGCATGGTTTTATTTCAAATATACTATGATATCTCTCTTTTCTTGCATGTGTTTTATTTCAGATAGACTATGATACTGCAGTAACAGAGATCCATGCTGAGCTGGCTAGAGGACTATCCTTAGACGACCTTCAAGCCAAATCTACACTACCAGTTGAAAAAGCAGTAGCCAGTGAGCCAAAACAAGTAATGAACTTGCATTCGGCATCACATCGCCAGAAGCATGATGTTCAGAAATGGTTACTGAAATATGCCGAACCAATAACCAAAAACGGAAGTGTGCAAAGTTCAGCCCTCGCAGATTTTTTGAAAAGATCTGTAGGCCAAGAACATGTAGTTTCACAGAGAAGCTTTCAAATCAGAAATTACGAAATCGCGGTATGCAATCCAATTGGTTCACACAGGCATTTTCATTATTGGTAGTTTTCGGTAACTTATAGATAATTTATGGGTTATGTATTTTGTTTATTAGGTCCTCCAGAAAAATGTTAAGGGCGATTGTCACTTATGGGTTGCCACAAACATGGCAGGTCCAACAGTTCTTCACTGGGGAATCGCAAAGTCTTCTGCAGGAGAGTGGTTGGTAAGATGTTCTTGCTTCTTTATTTATATTCCTAAACGTAATCCTCAGTAAGAGACTGTTTTTTATAACTTTAAATAGACTCCACCACCTGATGTGGTGCCTGAAAAGTCAAAAATCGTTCACGGATCATGTCAAACACATTTTACCGAGATGTCGAGTAGAGAACACTCTTATCAGGTGAAGCATGCAATGAATATGTTACATAGATACCAATTTTATTTTATTGTACGACTATTTTAAGATATCTTTATTTACTAATTCATTTGGTCTTTTTCGCATGTAAAGTTTGTTCATATAAATTTCAAAAGAAGCAGTTTAGTTGGTATCCAATTTGTGATATGGTCTGGAGGCTACTGGATAAACAATAATGGAGCCAACTTCTCTGTAAACCTGAAATTATCAGACAGGACTAGTGGCAAAGTGAGTTCAGTGTAGTAGTCATCACACCATCAATGTAGTAAAAATGTTGGGATGCTCTTATCAATAGATCTCACTCATAAAAATGTTTATTATCCTCCTCAGCTTGATCTGGGTGGAAAGTATGTTCTCAAATGGTTACTCGATGAAATATCTGAACGAGAGAAAGAGGCTGAGAGATCTTTAATGCACAGGTAAGTCAAACTATTATAACAATTCTAATGTCAGTGAAGTTACTTATAAGCATATCTTGTCAGGTTCAACATTGCGACAGAGTTGGCCGAGCGTTGTAAGGATGAAGGAGAAGGTGGATGCATTGGTATAATGGTATGGATGAAATTCATGGCCACTAGACATCTCACCTGGAACAAGAACTATAACGTGAAACCGCGGTAAATCTATTGTTTCCTTATTACGATAACTGATTCCTCTTTTCTTTCTTCTTTTGATAAGATCTTTGATGCCTTCAAATGACTTTTTCTTAGGGAAATTAGTGAAGCTCTAGAAAGATTCACTAACTTGATGGAGAAAATATATCTGCAGCAACCATATAAGAGAGAAACTGTGAGACTAATTATGTCACTTGTGGGACGTGGAGGTCAAGGTGATGTTGGGCAGAGAATCCGTGACGAAATACTTGTTATTCAGGTATAGTTCGGCATCTATATGCAGCTAAAAACTCTTATATTCTTGTTAGTGCAGTTTCTTATTTATTTCGGTATTAACCTTCTGTCCTGTATTTTGTTAGAGAAATAACCACTGCAAATCCGGCATGATGGAAGAGTGGCACCAAAAGTTGCATAACAATAGTAGTGCAGATGATGTGATAATTTGCGAGGTATGTATATGACTAAATAAAGATTTGGTAACAGAGGAAACGAAATTAACATCTCTGATAAATTTTGAAACTCCATCCTAAAAACCTCACTCCTTTTGAAAACAAATTAACTAGTTCAAGAAGTTTAGTTAAGGCTGTTGTAAATATCAGCCTTACCCCTTAGGTTATATGTACTTGCAGAATCTCTAATGAGTCTTATTCTTATGCCATAGGCTCTCTTAAACTATGTGAGATCTGACTTTAGGATCGATGCCTACTGGCAAACACTAAAGGCCAATGGGCTTACAAAAGAAAGGCTTGCAAGTTATGACCGCCCCATTTTATCAGAGCCTTGTTTCAGAACTGATGCTAAAGAAGGACTCATCCGTGACCTTACAATGTATTTGAAAACATTAAAGGTATTTATAGATTCGCTGCTACATTTGCTACCTTGTTTCTTTTCCTAATTCATTGAAGAATTATCATGAGCATATAAGTACTTATGACCTAGAATTTACATTTTTGACTTGCTGTATCCTGAGTTTCTAACTAAACAAGTTTTATTCCTGCCTTTTCTAGGCAGTTCATTCTGGTGCAGACCTTGAGTCTGCTATTGATACGTTTCTTTCTCCATCTAAGGTAATTCATGTTTAAAATCTCCAATTTGATATAACATTCATTATCAAAAATGAGAGCTATGTTAAGAGTTTTACCTTCTTACATTTTTTCTTTTTCAGGGTCATAATGCTTTTGCTGTCAATGGCTTATCACCGAAATTGCAGGCACACTTTCCACATAGTATCCTTTCGTAAATACGTTTATTTGTTACTGTGTTACACATTATAAAGTCATCCTGAAATCTAACAGATTGGCCGTTTCTGTTGTATGATAGGATCTACTGAATTTAGTGAAGAGGCTTGTTCGCGAAGAGAAAGCTGATCCCCTAGTAGAGGTTATAATAGTACAACATTCTTTCTATTTGGTATTGGACTACTTATCTTATGCTTGTTTTTTTGTTTTAATTTACTAATACAGAAGTTAGTTGATGCCAGAATTGAGCTACACCCTGCACTACGAGCACCTCGTACAAGAGCAAAAGATTTACTGTTTTTAGATATTGCATTGGAATCGTGTTTTAAAACAACAATAGAGAAGAGACTCATCTCTTTAAATTTCAATAACCCGCCGGTATCTTATTTCTATGTGTTTTAAAATATTATCCTTACACCTAGGAATGACATATAGATTGAAATGCTTTTTCACTCCTTGGAACAGGAAATTATATTTGTCATCTGTGTGGTGCTTGAGAATCTATGCTTATCTACATTTAACAATGAAGAAGTCATCTGCTGTACAAAGGCTTGTTGTTTTTTTCCTACCCTTTCGTCCCATTTCTCTGACAATTTTTGTCTTAGTATACTTATACGAGGATTCTGTGTGCGTCTTTATGTGTTTAGGATTGGTACCGTGTCAGCGAGACTTACAGAGGTCATGATGTTCAGTGGGCATTGCAAACAAAAGCGGTCCTTGACCGTTTACAACTAGTACTCGCTGATAGATGTCAGCATTATTTTAGTATAATACAGCCTACTGCAAATTACCTTGGTCAACTTTTACGTGTTGAAAAGCATGGGGTACTATGCAGTTAAACTTATTCTTCTATATGTAACAAGTAGTAAAGTTGATATGGTTGTTCATTTGGCTTTCTTGTTCTTTTGTCAGATTGATGTTTTCACTGAAGAGGTCATAAGAGCAGGGCCAGGAGCTGTTCTATCAACTCTTATTAACAAATTTGATCCTTGTCTCAGGAAAACTGCGAATTTAGGCTGGTAAGATACGTTTTACCATGAATTTGAACTAAAAAAAATAGAGTTATTCCACGTAGAAAGTCATAGTTGAACCCTTTCTTATTTTTTGGTTCTAAACGAATATGGTTCTGGTTGAGAAGTTGGCAGGTTATCAGCTCGGCTGATGCATATGGGGTTTTGGTTTGTGTGAATGAGTTAATCGCAGTTCAGAATAAAGTCTACTCGAAGCCAACAGTAATTATTGCAAGTAAAGTCACAGGAGAAGAGGAGATCCCTGATGGTGTTGTTGCCGTGCTGACTCCTTGTATGATTGATGTCTTGTCTCATGTCTCTATCAGAGCAAGAAATAGCAAGGCATGTAGTATTATATTCTTCACAAAAGCGAGGATTTTATTAAAGAACTCATATGAATGCTTCTCATCTCCTGCAGATATGCTTTGCTACATGCTTTGATCAGAATGTTATCCAGAATCTCAAATCGAAGGAAGGGAGAGCAATATCGATTCATACAAAGTCTACTGGTTTAGTTATCAGGTAACCAAACTCGTATGCTGTCGCTGTTCTTTACGCTAATAGAAGGATCTTCTAATACCTTGGGAACTATATCACTTGCAGTGATGGCAACAACTCGGATGCTTCTGTTCGTCATATTTATATTTCTTCTGTTCCACGGAGAGTGATCTCCAATGGGAAGAAGTTTTGTGGAAACTATGTGATTTCATCTAAAGAATTCACTGATGAAAGAGTATGTAAAAATCAGATTCATTAAGATAAAAAATTTATCATTTTGTGAATGGCATTTGGATTTTCATTGTTCTCTGTTTTTAGGTTGGTTCAAAATCATGCAATATCAAGTTTCTACAAAAAAGAGTTCCATCGTGGATCAAGATACCTACCTCGGCTGCTCTTCCGTTTGGAACATTTGAGAATGTACTCTTAGATAATTCTAATAAGGTACAGCTAAAATCATTTTCTCTGTTGGAACACTTTAAAAGTGTTCTAATGAACGGATATTGCTTTTCAGGATGTAGCACGCAAGATTTCTTCCCTTCAAGATTCTCTTAAGAGAGGAGACCTGACAAAACTTAAGGCGATTCAAGAAGCTGTTCTGCAAATGAACGCTCCAATGGCTCTGGTAAAAATATATATTTGTTTTTCTTCCTCTCTGTTCAAACTTTCTATGAATAACATGTCGGGGTTTTGAACTCTTTTGTAGAAAAATGAGCTGATCCACAAATTGAGAAGTGAAAGAATGTCGTATATTGGAGATGAGGCAAGCTGGAACCGATCTTGGATGGCTATTAAGAAGGTAAAAAGATTGCTTTCGAAGGTTTGTGTCTTATGAAATTAGCCAAGTGCTTCTTCCCTTATTTTATGAACACCCAACATAGGTATGGGCTTCCAAGTGGAACGAGAGAGCTTATGTCAGTTGCAAAAAAACTAAGCTTGATCATGATGCGGTCTGCATGGCAGTGCTGGTTCAAGAAGTCGTATGCGGTGACTATGCTTTCGTCATTCACACAAACAATCCTGTCACTGGTGACTCTTCAGAAATATACACAGAGGTTTACTAAATTAAGAACTTGCTTCCTTTTCTATGCTTTTTGAGTGAAGTCATGTTATCAAGAAGTTGCGTTTTCCAGATTGTGAAGGGTTTGGGTGAGACCTTGGTTGGAGCATATCCTGGACGAGCAATGAGTTTCATCACCAAGAAAGCAAACCTCAAATCTCCAACCGTAAGAAATAAACAGATTGTATTTGTCTCTTGGTTTCGGTTTATAAGGTAACAGAGACACAGAGTTTGAACTGAATGAGTGGGAATCTGTGTTGATGCAGGTGATCAGTTACCCAAGTAAGAGGATAGGTCTATATTCTAAACCCTCAATCATATTCCGATCGGATTCAAACAACGAGGACCTCGAAGGCTACGCAGGCGCTGGACTTTACGACAGGTTCTAATTTGTGCCTCTCTGTTTTACTTCTGTCTCTTTTTTTTGGAATCTGGTTCTTTTACTAAAAAGCTTGCGGAAACCGTTGTGTATAAATGTAGTGTGATAATGGATGAAGCTGAGGAAGTAGTGGTTGATTACTCAAGGGAGCAGTTAATATTGGACAAATCCTTTCGAGTGCATCTCTTCTCAGCCATTGCAGAAGCTGGGAATGTGATAGAGACACTCTATGGCTATCCTCAGGACATTGAAGGTGTTGTCAAAGGTGGTCATGTTTACGTCGTTCAAGCTAGACCACAACTCTAAAGCTCTATATAGCTCTTATGATTTCAAATAAAAACATGGTTTGTATTTTGTAATGTGACGTAATGACCACAAGAATAAAATTTGAATGAAAATGAAATAAAACGGCATCGTATTAGGGAGGATATCAAACGTTGTCGTATAAGCTATGATAACTCTTTATGAGCTTAAAAAATGGTGATTGAGAAGCCGAGAAAGTCCCGCTAATGGATACCGTTCTAATGGCTACACGAATCAGATGCCTTCACGCGTCGTCGTCCTACGCCGTTCGTACGAAATTCCGTTCGCCGGAGATTCGCCAGGTTTGTTACAGTCGCGCACGGATGTTTTCCTACCGATCGGCGACTGTGAGCATGATCCTGAGACGGTCCGATTTGAGATCCAGGTTTCCGGTTACTCGGAAAATCACTTCTCCGATAAGACATGGATTTTCCGTCAATGCTACGGCGGAGAAATCTTCTACTCCGTCGAATCGGAAACTTATTGTGATTAACTCCGTCGTCATCGTAGCTTTAGCTGTAGCGAATCGCGTGCTTTACAAACTCGCTTTGGTTCCCATGAAACAGTACCCTTTCTTCATGGCTCAGCTCAACACTTTCGGGTAAGTTTAGCTCCTGTGTTTGGCTATGAAAACTATTGGGAAGTGAAGAAGCTTAGCTTATGCTTATAATAATTGGGCTTTGGTTTTGGCAGCTACGTTTTGATTTATTTCACCATTCTCTTCACGAGACGGCGTCTAGGCATTGTGACCAATGAAATGATGAGTGTACCTAAATGGAGATTCGCCATCATTGGTTTTCTTGAAGCTCTTGGAGTTGCCACTGGGATGTCTGCCGCAGGTACTTGTAGTACTCTCTTTACACTTCAGTGCTTGAAAATTATGGAATCTGTAAATATGAAGTGATTAGACTCGTGTTGCAGCCATGCTTCCTGGACCAGTTATACCCCTTTTGAATCAGGTTCTTTTTTGGTTTTGTTCTCATTGTGTATGTTGTGTACTCTCAGTGTACGTTATGTGTTTGAATCCATGTTTGCTTACAGTTTAAACCCCTTGATGCTTGTGTGCAGACATTTTTGGTGTGGCAGCTGCTTTTTGCTTTTCTTATTTTGGGTAAGAGGTTTTTGCTTAAACAGATTGCTGGTTGCTTGCTTGTGGCTGTGGGCGTTGTGGTGGCTGTTTCAAGGTACACACTCACTGTTCTCTTCTGTTAAAGTTACTCTTAATCTTCTGGATGATTGATATTGATTTAGAGAAATGTTTGTATCCATAGTGATTTACAGATTCAGCTATAAACATTGTCATGTGTCAGAGTCACATCTATCAAATTCACTGTTCTGTTTATAGTATAATCATCCACGTAGCAATCAGAAGGCCCTGGTTAATTTTCATTTCTGCGAATACTAATCGTAATACATCTCCAGTGGATCTGGTGCAGATCATACGCTCTCCGGAATTGGTTTGCTATGGCCTGCTGTAATGGTAGCATCTGCTGCTTTTCAAGCTGGTGCATCTATCATAAAGGTAAAGGCTGCTCTCTCTTGTGAGTTGTGAACATTTCTTTCTTTATTTTCTTATGTTGTCCTGCCAGTAGCCAAGTTGTTAAGTGTTTTTGCTGTTCACAGGAATTTGTTTTCAATGACGCTGCAAAGCGTCTTGAGGTATCTGATTATATTTATATTCAATCTCCTTCTGAAAGAGTATCCCCTGCATAATTTGCTGAACTCTGAGCATAATTCAACAAAAATGCAGGGAAAGTCACTGGATATATTTGTGGTAAATTCATTCGGATCTGGATTTCAGGTATCTAAATACACTATGGCAACTAAAGATAACGTTATATAAACCTATTGAGACATGCTTATCCGTTACATGAAAGAGTTTGTGCAGAAAACATTTGAAACGTTGCGCCTTTCATTGAGAATATATTTTGGTTTATTGGTCTAATGTTATGTATCGCTAAATCTCTGCTTGTCCAGGCTCTTTTTGTGTTCCTCTTGCTGCCTTTTCTCTCAAACTTGAAAGGGATTCCATTCACCAACCTTCTTTCGTATCTAAAAGATGGTGCCGGCTGCTTTCTCAACATCCGATCTAAGATTTCTGGTTAGTCCAACTCTAAAACTTGTATCTTTTGTTTTATCTTCTGCACAATCTGTTTGTAATCCATTAAGCATTTTTCAGGCTGCGACGGTGCCCCTATACTCCCTCTTCTCTATATAGCCACAAACCTCGCTTTCAACATCTCATTGCTTCATCTAGTGAAAATATCTTCGGCTATCGTTTCCTCTCTCGCTGTGATGCTCTCAGGTCGGTTTTTTCTTCTATCTCTTCATTGAAAGCCTCTTCAGTGATGTCACCAACTCATGAGATGTGTTTTTGGTTTTGCAGTGCCATTATCGGTGTATGTAATGTCTAAGCCATTGCCATATCTACCAGGAGGTACAAGCTTGAGCTCAAATTTCATGATGGGGAGCTTTGTTCTTGTCCTTGGTCTTGTTCTCTACAACATACCCACTACTCTAGCTAAGCAACATTCTAAGACATCTTAACACATACACACTCTTTCTTTCTCTATCTCAATTCATTGTATAATATTCTTATACAAAGGCATCGGCTTCAGTTAATAGCAGTAAGTATCTAATACAAAAAAGCACAACTTTGGAGAAATAAAAATTGGGGCTTTTGGAGTAGAAAACAAAATCGAACGGACCAAAAGGTAATTGTAGTAAGAGTCGTCGGAGATCGAAAAGGCTGCGACTTTACCGCCGGTGAATTCCACGGCGACGATACTCCACACGCGACGACCACCGTCTCTTCTCCTCTTCTGTATTCCGCTTCTTCTTCTTTTTGACTTAGGGTTCTCTTTTTTTCTCCATCGCTTTGATTATATCTTTGAATTCAATGTGAAATCTCTCTTTCTTTCTTTTTTTGGCAGTTTCCGATGTATGGTCGCCATTCTCAGCCGATCGGCGAAGACCATGTCTCCGCCGCCTCCGCTAATTCCGGTCACATTCCTTACGACGATTTAGACGATATCCCCAATCCTGACTCTATCTATGTCGCTGCCGCCGATTTGATTCCCGACGATTCTCAATTGGTGGCTCACCGAACCGTGGGGTCCGAGCTCGTAGGTGGTTCGAATCAGCTAACCATCTCTTTCCGTGGTCAAGTTTATGTTTTCGACGCTGTTGGTCCTGATAAGGTACTATGAGCCAGCTTTTAACACCTAATGTTTATAGTGAATCCCTATAGATTGCATAACATTGGGCAATTTTGTGTGTTTCAGATAGGTTTTTTAGGCTAACTCTTGTTGTGTGGGTATTTGGTTTTTTGGTAGGTTGATGCTGTTTTGTCGCTATTGGGTGGTGGTTCTACTTCTACTGAGCTCTCTTCTTCTGGGGTGCAAGTGGTGGAACTAGCTCAGCAGAATCATATGGTAACTTTGTTGCTTTGCTTGTAGTTAAAAATGGTCACCTTGAGCTAAGTTTTTTGTTCTTTCTCTTCGTCTTGGTTCCACTTGTTGGTGACTTTGGTGTTTTTGGTTTTAGCCCGTGGTAGGATACGAGAACCGTTGTAGCCTTCCGCATCGGGCACAGTCCTTGGATAGGTTTAGGAAGAAGAGGAATGCTAGATGTTTTGAGAAGAAAGTAAGATATGAAGTTCGCCAAGAAGTGGCCTTAAGGTCAGGGAATTTTATTACTTATATAGTTGTTGTGTTATTCTAGATTGAGGTGGTAGGTCTGCAAATCAGTCTTGAGTTTTGCCATTATATGCTGAAAAGTTGTTACAATCCCACATTCTGTAGCAGTAGAGATGAGCCAGTTTTGGAGGCCTATGAGAATCCTTAGTATGAGCTAGGTTTCATTGTAAGTTGAATCTTATTCGTTGAAGCTCGAGTAATATGTACAGATGTCGGATCTGTCGATAGGGAAATGGATTACGTCAGTTAGTTACTTCTTTGCCGTTCGCTATGGCGAGGCTTGTATGTGGCTTGCAACAATATATGTGAACATGTTTGTAGTTGTGCAAGATAGATCTGAGTAGGTGTTAATGTGATGATTAGCTTTAACTGGGAATAATCCGCATTTTTATTTCATCCGCAAGAGATATGATTTCTCATCTGTCACTTTATCTACAATCTGACCTTTTTTAGTCTTCACCAGAATGGCACGCAAGAAAGTTCAATTGACGTCTTCAAAGACAGATGGGGATTATAACTCTGGCACAGATCAAGATTCTACACAAGAGGATGGATATCCAGAAACATCGTGCGTTCTGCCTCTGCCACCTAACTCCTTCTCCAACTAGTGATCTCTACTAATATGTGCGTTTTTTTTTCTTTCTTTCTCGTACTTAAAACATGTGTTTATCTTATGCGTAGGTGTACTCATTGCGGCATAAGCTCCAAATGCACACCAATGATGCGTCGTGGCCCTTCAGGCCCCAGAACTCTGTGCAATGCTTGTGGTCTCCTTTGGGCTACCAGGGTGCGTAGGAGTCTCCACAAATTTATATAATTACATCACCTACTCGTTCACATATGCTCAGGTCATAAGATACTGATACATAGTCAATGTTCTTCACGTTCTAATTTGTTCTATTGTTTGTAGGGTACGTTGAGAGATCTTTTAAAGAAAACAGAAGAGAATCTGATGTCTGTAATAACAAAACCGGTAAGCTCTTGTCCTTGTTCTCCCTGTGGTTTCTGGTTTTTTAACACATTAAAGCTTCATTGGTTGCTTAACGTAGGCTGAGTGTGGGAATGAAGCCGATGCTGAACCTGCACGGGTCGAAGAGCACAGTGTTTTGGTTTCTCTTGAGAATGGGGATCTAATATGTTAGGTAATCACTAAACATTTTGATAAGAACCAGAAGATATAAGGAATCCTTGTAGAAAATCAGTTAAGTGTTCTTCTTCTCACCATCACATGTATTATAACCGAACCTCAAATTCAAGTTTCATTAGAGAAAAGCACTCCCAAGTATACAATATCCATAATACAAGTTTGTAGATAAAACATATCTCAACAAGAATGATCAAGAGAAGAATCTACACTGTTTTGCAAGATTTGATGATTTAGAAATAAAGTGAAAACTTTGGCTTATAACCTAACTCTCAAGTTTTTTACCATCTAGCCATACAAGCTTCGGCACAACCTGGAGGACAAAAGATATGAACTCTTCTTCCCCTGCAATCACGTTTCCTGCTATATCCAACTGTTTCAGATCCAAGTCTCTTAACACGAAATACGCATCCCAGTATTTCTTGACCAATCTAGTCTCATGTCTTCCAACATCATCTTGAATCCACTCTGAATTTGAGAGCGGCGAAGAACATAGGTACCTTGTCGTGTCCACTGAGTGCTTGCCTATGTGG